>JAYKKM010000478.1:237500-1437500 GCA_035772405.1 Chrysogorgia sp. JL179-B06 | reverse complement strand
CGCGCGTGTTTGATGTCACTGAACTAAGTACTCTATAAAATCCGATAAAAGTCTTTAAACGCTGCATTTCCTGTACATTTTTACTGTAATGTTGTCTTGTTAATCACTGCTTGTCATATAATGTTCAGTATCTTTTAAAAACCGTTTATTTTAGTGATTTTAGTTTAATTTTTTTTTTGTTTAATTTTATTCTTAAAGGGGAAAATAGCAATTTGCCGAGAGTCTTCATCGCAAGCTTGGGTGGCGGATGCGGTAAAGCGTGTGACTGCATGATCACACCAGTGGTTCGAGTGTCGGTGGAAGCAATGAAGAAATGTTGGTACAGAAAAGGCAGACGGATGGCAAAAAGAAAAAGAAAGAAAGAAAGAAAGAAGATATAATTGACAATATAAATGTTAAACTGTTCAGGATGATAAATTTATGCACAATATTATTTTTGTTTGAGGTTGAAGTGTTTGAGATTAAAAGTTCCATATACTGGAGCTTCTCTCCTCGGCACTTACTATAGCTACTTGTGTGCATTTATAAATGCACCCTGTTGTGGCTATTCAGCGCTGTGGTACTAAACTAGCTACGTAATGCATTTATAAAACACATTTAATAACTGTCAGTACTATGACCCGATTTCGGTCGGTAATGACCCATTATTAAAGAGAGGTTCTCGTGCTAAATATTGTGGGATTCCTTCAACTAATTACCATATTCAATTTTTATTACGTACGACGTTTTTATTAAGACATTAAACCTGATTATTTATCTGCAGTATAGTTCCGCTTTTTTATTTTGTTTGAAGATTAATGTAGCTCTACATACTGGAGCTTTCTTCCTCAGCGCTTACTATAGCTACGTGTGGTGTGCATTTATAAAGACAACCCTGTCGCTATTCAGTGCCGTATACTAAAGTACTACAGCTACGTAACGCATTTATGAAACACATTAAACAGCTGTCAACTGACTTCAGTCAGTAATGACCCCATAGTTAAAGAGAGGTCTTCGTTCTAAATATTGTGGGATTGTTCAAAAAATTATAATATTCAAATGTTTTGTGTTATATGACAGCGCTCGCCTTTAGCGGAATTTTTATTTATTCTTTAGGCTTTATATTAGTATTTTCATCTAAAGCTGTCACTATCACTCAATAAGATGTGTAGTTTTAGCGAAGTGTTTGAAAACATAAGGTAGTATTCATTTCATTCATTCAGTGAAAGAACTCATTTGTAAAGAGTTATCTTTAACAATTATTGTGGGACACTTCTGTATAATTATTCTAACCATACCGAGCCTCAATATATTATACTACAGTTCATCACGGCAACTAACCGAGCCTCAATATATTATACTACAGTTCATCATGGCGACTAACCGAGCCTCAATATATTATACTACAGTTCATCACGGCTACTAACCGAGCCTCAATATATTATACTACAGTTCATCATGGCTACTAACCGAGCCTCAATATATTATACTACAGTTCATCACGGCGACTAACCGAGCCTCAATATATTATACTACAGTTCATCACGGCTACTAACCGAGCCTCAATATATTATACTACAGTTCATCACGGCGACTAACCGAGCCTCAATATATTATACTACAGTTCATCACGGCGACTAACCGAGCCTCAATATATTATACTAAAGTTCATCACGGCTACTAACCGAGCCTCAATATATTATACTACAGTTCATCACGGCGACTAACCGAGCCTCAATATATTATACTACAGTTCATCACGGCTACTAACCGAGCCTCAATATATTATACTGCAGTTCATCACGGCGACTAACCGAGCCTCAATATATTATACTACAGTTCATCACGGCTACTAACCGAGCCTCAATATATTATACTAAAGTTCATCACGGCTACTAACCGAGCCTCAATATATTATACTACAGTTCATCACGGCTACTAACCGAGCCTCAATATATTATACTAAAGTTCATCACGGCTACTAACCGAGCCTCAATATATTATACTACAGTTCATCACGGCGACTAACCGAGCCTCAATATATTATACTAAAGTTCATCACGGCTACTAACCGAGCCTCAATATATTATACTACAGTTCATCACGGCTACTAACCGAGCCTCAATATATTATACTAAAGTTCATCACGGCTACTAACCGAGCCTCAATATATTATACTAAAGTTCATCACGGCTACTAACCGAGCCTCAATATATTATACTAAAGTTCATCACGGCTACTAACCGAGCCTCAATATATTATACTAAAGTTCATCACGGCTACTAACCGAGCCTCAATATATTATACTAAAGTTCATCACGGCTACTAACCGAGCCTCAATATATTATACTAAAGTTCATCACGGCTACTAACCGAGCCTCAATATATTATACTAAAGTTCATCACGGCTACTAACCGAGCCTCAATATATTATACTAAAGTTCATCACGGCTACTAACCGAGCCTCAATATATTATACTACAGTTCATCACGGCGACTAACCGAGCCTCAATATATTATACTACAGTTCATCACGGCTACTAACCGAGCCTCAATATATTATACTACAGTTCATCACGGCTACTAACCGAGCCTCAATATATTATACTAAAGTTCATCACGGCTACTAACCGAGCCTCAATATATTATCCTCAATATATTATACTAAAGTTTATCACGGCGACTAACCGAGCCTCAATTGATTATACTACAGTTCATCACGGCTACCAACCGAGCCTCAATATATTATACTCATTGTACAGTTCATCACGGCGACTAACCGAGCCTCAATATATTATACTACAGTTCATCACGGCTACTAACAGAGCCTCAATATATTATACTCATTGTACAGTTCATCACGGCGACTAACCGAGCCTCAATATATTATACTACAGTTCATCACGGCTACTAACCGAGTCTCAATATATTATACTACAGTTCATCACGGCGACTAACCGAGCCTCAATATATTATACTACAGTTCATCACGGCTACTATAACCGAGTCTCAATATATTATACTACAGTTCATCACGGCGACTAACCGAGCCTCAATATATTATACTACAGTTCATCACGGCTACTAACCGAGCCTCAATATATTATACTAAAGTTTATCACGGCGACTAACCGAGCCTCAATATATTATACTAAAGTTTATCACGGCGACTAACCGAGCCTCAATATATTATACTACAGTTCATCACGGCTACTAACCGAGCCTCAATATATTATACTAAAGTTTATCACGGCGACTAACCGAGCCTCAATATATTATACTAAAGTTCATCACGGCGACTAACCCAGCCTCAATATATTATACTACAGTTCATCACGGCTAACCGAGCCTCAATATATTATACTAAAGTTCATCACGGCTACTAACCGAGCCTCAATATATTATACTAAAGTTCATCACGGCGACTAACCGAGCCTCAATATATTATACTACAGTTCATCACGGCGACTAACCGAGCCTCAATATATTATACTAAAGTTCATCACGGCTACTAACCGAGCCTCAATATATTATACTACAGTTCATCACGGCTACTAACCGAGCCTCAATATATTATACTAAAGTTCATCACGGCTACTAACCGAGCCTCAATATATTATACTACAGTTCATCACGGCTACTAACCGAGCCTCAATATATTATACTAAAGTTCATCACGGCTACTAACCGAGCCTCAATATATTATACTACAGTTCATCACGGCGACTAACCGAGCCTCAATATATTATACTAAAGTTCATCACGGCTACTAACCGAGCCTCAATATATTATACTAAAGTTCATCACGGCTACTAACCGAGCCTCAATATATTATACTAAAGTTCATCACGGCTACAAACCGAGCCTCAATATATTATACTAAAGTTCATCACGGCTACTAACCGAGCCTCAATATATTATACTAAAGTTCATCACGGCTACTAACCGAGCCTCAATATATTATACTACAGTTCATCACGGCGACTAACCGAGCCTCAATATATTATACTAAAGTTCATCACGGCTACTAACCGAGCCTCAATATATTATACTAAAGTTCATCACGGCTACTAACCGAGTCTCAATATATTATACTACAGTTCATCACGGCGACTAACCGAGCCTCAATATATTATACTACAGTTCATCACGGCTACTATAACCGAGTCTCAATATATTATACTACAGTTCATCACGGCGACTAACCGAGCCTCAATATATTATACTACAGTTCATCACGGCTACTAACCGAGCCTCAATATATTATACTAAAGTTTATCACGGCGACTAACCGAGCCTCAATATATTATACTAAAGTTTATCACGGCGACTAACCGAGCCTCAATATATTATACTACAGTTCATCACGGCTACTAACCGAGCCTCAATATATTATACTAAAGTTTATCACGGCGACTAACCGAGCCTCAATATATTATACTACAGTTCATCACGGCGACTAACCGAGCCTCAATATATTATACTACAGTTCATCACGGCTACTAACCGAGCCTCAATATATTATACTACAGTTCATCACGGCGACTAACCGAGTCTCAATATATTATACTAAAGTTCATCACGGCTACTAACCGAGCCTCAATATATTATACTAAAGTTCATCACGGCTACTATAACCGAGCCTCAATATATTATACTACAGTTCATCACGGCTACTATAACCGAGTCTCAATATATTATACTAAAGTTCATCACGGCGACTAACCGAGCCTCAATATATTATACTAAAGTTTATCACGGCGACTAACCGAGCCTCAATTGATTATACTACAGTTCATCACGGCTACCAACCGAGCCTCAATATATTATACTCATTGTACAGTTCATCACGGCGACTAACCGAGCCTCAATATATTATACTACAGTTCATCACGGCTACTAACAGAGCCTCAATATATTATACTACAGTTCATCACGGCGACTAACCGAGCCTCAATATATTATACTAAAGTTCATCACGGCTACTAACCGAGCCTCAATCTATTATACTACAGTTCATCACGGCTACTAACCGAGCCTCAATATATTATACTACAGTTCATCACGGCGACTAACCGAGCCTCAATAATATATTATATTAAAGTTCATCACGGCTACTAACCGAGCCTCAATATATTATACTACAGTTCATCACGGCTACTAACCGAGTCTCAATATATTATACTAGAGTTCATCACGGCGACTAACCGAGCCTCAATATATTATACTAAAGTTTATCACGGCGACTAACCGAGCCTCAATATATTATACTACAGTTCATCACGGCTACTAACCGAGTCATAATATATTATACTACAGTACATCACGCCTACTAGCCGAGCCATAATATATTATACTTCAGTACATCACAGCTACTATCCGAGCTATAATATATTATACTTCAGTACATCACAGGTACTATCCGAGCCATAATTATATATTATACTATATACAACTGAGTACATCACAGTTACTAGCCGAGCCATTATATATTATACTACAGTACATCACGGCTACTATAATAAAATTAATAGTTTTTTTGTTCATAGTGGTAATATATGTAGTAGGCTTTATCTTATAATGAAACTGTAATAAGTTTTATAAGTAAATTTAAGAATATATTGTTGTAAGAGCATTGAGACTATTGCATAATGCTACTAACACGTCTATTATTATTATTATTATTATAATATATTATACTACAGTACATCACGGCTACTAGCCGAGCCATAATATATTATACTACAGCACATTACGGCTACTAGCCGAGTCATAATATATTATACTACAGAACATTACGGCTACTAGCCGAGCCATAATACATTACACTTCGGCTGCTGGCTGAGCCATAATATATTTTATTTTTTTTGAGGTCCGTAACTCAGGTCCGTAACTAAAATAGAGCCTTTTGATTGGCTGAGTACG
The DNA here is from genome assembly GCA_035772405.1 of Chrysogorgia sp. JL179-B06. Taxonomy (NCBI): domain Eukaryota; kingdom Metazoa; phylum Cnidaria; class Anthozoa; order Scleralcyonacea; family Chrysogorgiidae; genus Chrysogorgia; species Chrysogorgia sp. JL179-B06. The sequence continues at coordinate 1,431,596 of JAYKKM010000478.1, read as the reverse complement.
AGGTCCGTATCACACCAGTACGGACCTCTCGCAACTTTTCGCGCCAAAAAATTGCAATTTTTTTTACTTTGCTCGAAAAAAATAAACCAGTTATTTACCGTTTTGGTCGGTCCGTAATGGAAAAATATTTTCCCTCAGTCTCAGAAGCGAGATTTCGGGAAAATATTTTTCCAGTACGGACCTCCCAGCCGGTAAATAACATATATATACTACAGTACATCAGCCGTTAGCCGAGTGATAATATATTATACAGCACATTACGGCTGCTAGCTGAGCCATAATATATTATACTACAGCACATTCCGGCTACTAGCTGAGCCATAATATATTATACAACAGCACATCACGAGTCATATTATATTATATTATATTATATTATATTATATTATATTATATTATATTATATTATATTATATTATATTATATTATATTATATTATATTATATTATATTATATTATATTATATTATATTATATTATATTATATTATATTATATTATTTTTGTTAGAAATAGTATTGCCTCCCAAATACAGATCTTTCCAGTCAATCACAATTAAAGTTTTAAAAACGTTTATTTCTCGAGTCACGTACACTTGTCGCGTCACATCTCAACTCACTCTCACAAAGTCTTCTATATAATTTATAATAATATTTATTCAGGATATCCACGTCACCGAAGTGTTTTTCAGTGGAGTCCTGCAATACTTCAAAATATTACATTACATTACATTACGTTACATTACATTACATTACATTACATTACGTCATTACATTACATTACATTACATACGTCATTGCATTACATTACGTCATAACATTACATTACGTCATTACATTACGTCATTACATTACGTCATTACATTACGTCATTACATTACGTCATTACATTACGTCATTACATTACGTCATTACATTACGTCATTACATTACGTCATTACATTACGTCATTACATTACGTCATTACATTACGTCATTACATTACGTCATTACATTACGTCATTACATTACGTCATTACATTACGTCATTACATTACATTACATTAAATATAATAAAACACAATACAATACAATATACAATACAATTGGTTTCATCCCAAAAGAACGGAAGACTAGACACAAAGCGGGCACGCAAGTGCACGTGGGACCGTTTGTGTGACATTTGTCCAGCCAAACGATCCCAAGAACACCCACGCGCCAACTCTCTTACCCAGCCCCCCGGCCCCCACTCACCTAGGAAAAGGCCAATACATATGTATTAAGTCATAAATGTCACACAAATTAAGTCATAAGTCATAAATGTCTTTAAAGGAACTTAGCCCTCACTAACAAAACAGTAAATTTACTTTTAATGATTAATATCTTGATCCATCACTCGCCTGATATTCTTTGCGGCTGCCACTGCTGCTGCACGCTTAGGAATGAATTCCACTGCTTGTGGATTCAACGGCTGCTCTTTCGATGGGACTTTATCACACGCAAGCTCCAACGGGTATAGGTGCTGGACAGATCTTTCCAGAGGCCCCTTGCTTGTTTCTACTCGAGTTGCTCGTACCACACAGTCACGTCCTCGGTAGGTTGCTCGTACAATCGCCAACGGCCACTTCCCTCTGTTCTTCTCGTCAGTCTTGACAAGGACCACGTCTCCCTTAGACACCTCGAACTGCGTTCTTTGGTGATTGAGATTGCGCCTCTCAAAGCGGTCATGTATTCTTTCGACCATCTGCGCCACAAGGCATCGTAGGACTTTAAGTGTTTAGCCCGCTTTCGAAGTCCCTGGTCTTCCTCGCGCCACGGTTGCTGCTCGGGCATGAAGGGGTCAACTTAGGCATCTCCACGTCATCTTCCACGTACGATAGGGGGTCTTCTGTTGATTTCGATCTCCACGTCCAGATTCACCTCACTTAACTCGGACCAGCTCAGCGTCGCACCTCCAATCGTCTTGTACATGGCTCCCTTCACGACTCCGATGAGACGTCCGAACTGTCACTGAACTTCCACTGTATCTCCTGGTTCTCCAAGAATTCTTGCAAACGCTCATCTTTGCGGATTATTAACAACCACTTTGCAGTCTTCACGAACGCTCTCCCGTTGTCTGACTAGATCACTCGAGGTCGACCACGACGAGCGATAAGGCGCTTTAAGCACGGGGTGAAGGTCTCGGTTTCCATGTTGGGCAGTAGTTCCAGCTGTACAGCTCGGCTCAAACTGCAGGCAAATAGGGCGAGGTACGCCTTGCCTGCTTTCTTGCACGTTTTCTTGTATTTGATAGGACCAGCAAAATCTACCCCGATGGCTTCAAACGCGGTATCACTTCCGTCCTGTCTTTCGGAAGAATTCCAGGTGGCGGCGTACGCACTGCTGTAGCTCGGAACCTCTTACATCCGCAGCATTCTCTGATGACGGCTTTTGTTAATCGCCTCAGCTTGGGAATCCAGTATCCAGTATCTTACCACTGCCATTGTGAGACTCACTCCTCCATAAAGAGATTCACAATGCATTCTCTGCACTAGCTTTCGGGTAAATTGGACTTCGCTGGGCAAGTATATGGGATACTTCCCTTGGATTCTTCCTCTGCATTCTACTAACCCTTTTTCGTTGACTTGAGGTTCAATTGGCTCTTTGTCTGCTCATAGTATGGCTTGGTACTGTCTTAAAGCTGCACACGCTTTATCCACCAAGTACGACTGTTGTCTACCTCTTCCGTAGTCAGGGGACCATTCAGTTTTGAAGTATTGTTTAATAAACGAGCAGCAGTGTTTTATCAGATATAAAACACGAGGGCGTAGCCCGAGTGTTTTAGATCTGATAAAACACGTGCTGCGAGTTTATTAAACGGCTTCAAACACGACCCATTTGATAAGTTCATTGGCGTAGTAATTTTGAAAATCAATGTTGTCTAAGCCGAGAAAATCAAAGATAAAGTTTATGTAAATCAGGACGAATCTTTATCACATTTAAAGACACGATACGGTAGTGATTTTCTTTTGTCTTTTCCTCATGAATTATTAATGAGTGTTTGAAGTTCTTCAAAAATCTCTCGATCCATGCACGGATTCGTCTGTGCTTGCGCCACGCACAGTACATTCTTAATCACCTTGGCTTCCACTTCTGATGCTGCAGTGAGATCTCGCATACCAGGTTCTCTGGCCATTGATGAGGATTTTGAAGCCACTCTGGTCCTTTCCACGGTTGGCCAAATCGGATGGATTGTCCTTGGTGCTCCCGGATCGTCCGCACTCGGTTTTCCACAAACTGGTTGTATTGCCCGTTTCCACAAATCCAGTGCAGCGCAACTGTACTGTCTAGCTAGCCGTAAACCGTAGGATCAGGAAGTTCCTGTCCTTACAGGAACATTAGTCGCCACATTTGTTGCGCACATTAGTCACCAGTTTTGCTGCGGCGTGGGCAGCTATACCAGCTCCAGGCGAGGAACGGTTAAACCTTGCTTAGCCAGTCGTGCTTTGGCTGCGACTAGACGTTGTGTAGTGTAGTTCCAATTCCATCTGTGGAAGCGTCACCGAAGGCACGTAGCTCGAAACCGATTGTTTGAACAGTCTCCCCTGTGGGCAATGACTGCTCTCACTTTATCCAACGACTTTTCAACGGCCCGCCTAGTTCGGCATCCCATGACAATTCGGCACAGCAAACTTCACAATAGATAAACTTCCCAACCAATGTCATTGGCGAAACCAACCCCAACTCCGAAGGGGTCGTAGATCTTACCAAATTCCTAAGGATCTCGCGTTGCGTTATGGTGTCGACATCACTGCATGGGAAAGGGAACAGTCGGTGTGTCCTTTTTCTTGTCCCATTTTAAACCGAGCATCTTGGTTTCGTTTGGTTTCACCCCCAACTGTTGCTTGGCAAAGGATTGATAACTTTTATCTTCGGGCAAATCGGCTCTCTTTTCCAATTCCTTCTCATTCGAATTCCACTTGTGGAGTTTGAAAGTAGCATGGTCTCTATGGTCTTTTCCTTGCGTTCATTGGCTTGTTGAATGGTTTGTCCCCCGGTTAGTAAGTCATCTACGTGGAGACTTCTGCGCAACTCGGCAACCACCTCTGGATCTTCCCAAGCCCAAGAGGAAGGGAGAGGGGGCCAAACCAAATAGTGCTCTCGTGAAACGTAACGTTTGTAGTTTTGAGTGTTGTCCACACCGCCAATGGAAGCGGAGTGCGTCGCGCTCATTCTCCTTGATACGTACCTGTAGAAAGGCTTTCTGGATATCCGCTGTAAGTGCGACAGGGTACATACGTTGGTGAACGAGTATGTTCCACAGCTTATTCTGAAGAGGAGGTCCTGGCTAGAGACATTCATTTAACGACGGAGCAGTAGGGTTGGTTCTGGCAGACGCGTCGTAGACGATCCTCAACTTCATGCTTTCGGCAGATTCTGGGATCACCGCTTTGTGGGGTATATAAAACTCTACTCCCTTCGCTGGGAGGTTGGCTGGTTCGATCGCTCCTTCCTCTTTTTGCTCGTTAGTGATGGCGTTGTATTCGTTAACCATTTCATCTCGCTGTAACCTTCTGCTTAGGCTCTTTAGGCGACGCAAACTCCCTTGCTCGTTGTTTGGTTTCCCTTCCATAATAAAGCGACTTCGTACCATCCCTCCAGATTTCTTTGTGTTTGCAATTGTTCTTTGAACTCATCGTAAACTACACTCTGATCATGTTCAGCGGTATCTTCAAGTCCCAAAACAACTAGACGACATAAGTCTTCGTAATCCGATTGACTAGTTTGAGTTAGCATCATCACTTGGCGGTCGAATTCCTGGCCTGGAGACATAATGAACCACCCGAGTTTGGTGAGTTACGGGATAGGCTCGTATTGTTTCCTAACTCGCGCAGGAGTTTTGGTTTTCATTCTGGCGTATTCACCGCTGCCAAGGACTATGTGTACTGGAACCTGAGACTTCGTGTTCGGTTACTGTAACTCCCTTCAAGTGTGGATAGTCCTTGATCAATTCTCCGTAGTTGGGATTTTCCACTTGGGATTTCACAACAACTTGGCTTTGTCGACTTTCATCATTCTAGCTTCCATCCCGTAATTTCGATCAAGCGACTCTATCTTCAGCTGGTATGTTTCGAGGCGGATCTGTTTGTTGCACATCAACATATCGATCTGTTCGTCTCCGCTTCGACAGGCTTGGCTTTAAGAAGGTGGATTACTTTGACAGACACATAGAAACTCCCTGCATCAGAGTCTATCAGGGCCCTACATATTAATCCACCAACTCTCAGTGTGACGATAGGGAATATTCCTTCATCGCTGACGTTATCACTTGATGTACACGCCTTTTCTTCTTTCGTTGGCTTGTCTCCATGGTCACAAATGGACGTGTGATGACGTCTTTCACAGCGTTGACAGGTCGATTTACTTGGACTGTCAACAGCCTTGTGATTCCCTGCGGCGCAGTTCAAGCACAGGCGTCGTTTGGCCAATACTTGCTTGCGGTCTGACGTTGTTTTCACCTTCGAACATTCATTTAACTTATGGCTTGTTTCTTCGCAATACACGCACGCTCGAACACGAGCGTTGAACAGTTTATCTCGGCGACGTGATGATTGATAGTCAGCAGGTAGTTTCTCTTTCGGATTACGTCGGGTCCACAAGGTCAAGGCTTCCGTCAGCTTCACGAAATCCCAACTTTCCCATGATTGGTCTATTCGCACCAAATCGCCACGAATCGCGGGTAATTTGTCTAGTGTCATGGACACGTTCCGTTTATTTTCTCTGGATTTCCTATTGTCTATAGTGACTGCACAGCGTACGATAAATTTTCACAAAACTCGTGAATTCTCTTGGTGTTGACATTAGAAATCGTCGGCAGGTCCAAAATTTGCTTCGTGTAAGCTTTGACAATCTCTGAGTCCTTACCGTATTTTGTATCCTTCATTTGTGAATGGCAGCGCTTCGACAGACATCACAGACTTACGGACCTTGGTTTGAAGTAACTCACGCAAGTAGGAAAACTTTGTTACATTGGGCACGCTTTAATTGTCGATTGTCTCGCTAAATTGTCCCCAGAATCGAGGCCAATCTTGGTAAGACCCATCAAACTTCGTAATCTCAAGCTTCGATAGTTTAGCTTCTATCGGCTTTCGTTGTATGATTATCGTCGAGTGATTTACCCTCCAACGATGGCCTTATCGTATCTTTAGCGGTCTGTAATTCTATTTGAAACTTCATCCGTATTTCGTGAAGTTCGTGTTCGAATTTCAGTTCTTGCTCTTCTGTTTCTCGTTTGCACTGCATTTTGACTCGGTATTTTCGCAACAGAATGACTACTTCCCCATCAGCGTCGGCTAGTTAGTTCTCTTCAATCTCTGCGACCCAATCTCCAATTTCGTTCTCGTCCTTTTTCGCGGCGATCTTTTCGATTTCTACTGCTCGCTTGCATTTATCCACTTCGGAGATGGTCGTTTTCAGCGCGTTTTCATGGCGTTCGATAGCTCATAGCTTCATAGTTTTGCGCGTCGAGTACTTTTTGTGTTCTCCCCACAATCCCGTCGGAGGCGTGTCGCGTCACATCTCGACTCACTTCAGATATGTCACTACCTCGTATAGATATCCCGCTGTTTTAACATATTCTAAATTTTTCATTTCCGTATTTTTATCAATTAAACCATACCTCGACTAAATCAGTTTGTCGGAGTGTCACCAATATATTCATCCTTTTAACTTACCTTGTTTGGTTGGTTGGGTAATAGGCGGTCCGATTGGCTCCTGTTTGATTGGTTCCGTGGTGCTTGGAATAGGATCAGATTGATTGGTCCTATTGATCCTGATCCGCTTACCAATCGGAGCTTACCTGTACCCTTCAAACATCAGTTGTGGAACTGATGGAGTAATTCAGTCTTGTTAAAGAGGTGGGATGGTGGGTGCGTATTTCGTCCACGTTGAGCACTGTGTCGTCTGCGCTTATTTATTGCGTGACAATAACTTCGAATGCTATGATTACGGTTGCGTTGCATTCGAGTGTCATACTCTTGTGCGTCATCGATATCCTGGGGCATATGCATCGTAGCACGTCTTCTTTGGTTTAACCTTGGTTATGACTAACCTCATGAAAAGTACCAGAATTAATTAAGTACCAATATGTGCACACCGGGGAAACGTTACATGCGGAGAGGGAAGTTGAGCACGCTATTTATCCCGGTCAGCGGCAAGCAATCGTCTTCTGGACGATCTTTTTTAGTATCCGCGAGAGATGCCTATAATATGATATTGATAATAATACATCAGAGAACTGCATACTAACCCTAAAACAACTTAGATCCTAACCATAACACCCCGCCAAATGGGTTTTCTAACCCTAACCCCCGTGATACAGTGAAGCTAAAAGTAAAAATCCTATTGCTAACCTTAATACTAATAAAAGGATCGTCCAGAAGTCGATTGCTTGCCGCTGACCGGTATAAATGGCATGCTCACTCTTCGCACTATTTAAAATCGTTAAATACTATTTAAACTTACCATTTGAGAATTTTAATCAAGAAAAACCCAGCAGTAATTACATTAATGTCAGCTGCCATATCCGCAAAGTTCATGAACGAAGTCACCAGCCTAAACCACTGAGCTATCACGCCCTTTGCGCTAATTCAAATCGTAAATACCATTTAAACTTACCATTTCTGAATTTTAATCAAGAAAAGTACCAGCAATAATTACATAAATTTCTACCATATCCGCAAAGTTCAGGAACAAAGTCACTAGCCTTACCCACCGAGCTATCACGCCCTTTGCGTTATTTGAAATCGTTAAATACTTTATAAACTCACCATTTCTGAATTTTAATCAAGAAAAGTACCAGCAGTAATTATATTAATTTCTGGCATATCCGCAAAGTTCAGCAACAAGCCACTGGCCTAAACCATTGAGCTATCACGCCCTTTACAATATTTTACCATTTGCGAATTTTAATCAAGAAAAGTACCAGAATTAATTACACTAATTTCTACTAAATCCACTAACAGTGAACTCTCTCTTAAGGCAGACACCTCTCTAAGGCGGACACCTCTCTAAGGCGGACACCTCTCTAAGGCGGACAACAAATTTGGCCCCCAAGGTATCCGCCTTAGAGAGAGTTCACTGTACTATTCATTTCGCAATGGAGTTACGCTGTTCCATCAGTTTTTTTCTTCTTGCCTCACTCACCCATCTCCACAAGAGCAATACCTTTATCTCGCAGAAATTCAGCGGCTTTTTGCCAGCCATTCATAAGAACCGGAGGCGAAGACTTGGAATTGAACGCCAAAACGAACTTTGTATTCGGACAATTTCCACCCTGTGGTCCCGAAAGCCACAGAGATTCCTGAAACACCTCGTTGGTACATGATGGTTGTCGCCATGTCATGTCGTAGCATGGTACCCTGCTGGTTCCCATAATCACAATGCTCGGACACGTCCCATGTGTTCCCTTGAAATCCATCAGCATCCTTGGTAGTTCATGTAGGACCCTATACTCAGCATGACCGTTAATCCCAGCCTGGGAGGTCATGAGTTGGTTGTCCACCCCGCTCACAACGAGATTCGTTTTTGCATTATGAGGCCAAACAGGACTGTTGTTTAACAGCGGGAGCGATTCAAATTCACTTTGTAACACCTTATTGACATAGTGATTCTCGAAGATCGGGGTAACGGTGAGTTGTGCCGGGTGGAGATAAAGAAATGCGACTTCATCTATATAGGCTTTATCTTCGACAATACGAAACAGGGTTTTCGTCAACGAGTTAAGGTCAACATTTGTTAAACTGATTTGGCTGGTTCTCTTGTGTTCTTTGTGGTTTCTTCTGAGTTCTTTCAGCCACATACTGGAACAGTAGCGATTGTTTTGAACTGCCACCAATCAATAAACCAAAAGCATTAATTCCGATATCGTTTTTCCCATATCTTTTGACTGCTTCGTGTTACATTGATAGCGTTTATTTCGAAAGATAAAAAAATTTCACGTCGTTGAGTTGTGACGTGAGTGCCTGATGAATAATGTAACCTGCTAGTGAACTACTTGACAAGGGAGCTATCATTAATTCCACTAGGGAGGGGGGCAGAAGGAAAAGTGCTGGGCCATGAAACTATGAATCAAAAGTTGGTGGGGCTACGAAAACATTTGGAAAACCTTTGATGCGCCATGAACCCTTTTTGATTAGTATCAAAAGTAATCAAATTAAAAAGTAAAAAAAAAGTAATTGTTTTGAGAACCGTTGCCCGCAGAAATTATGTACATGTATATATAGTTTGGATTTCAGTGGTTCGAGACTAAGAGTTCAGGAATGTGAAAACCCGGCTGAAAACAAAGTTGATTGTTTTCCTTGCTCTATATAGCAGACTACCCTCGGTTCCCAGCACTCCTGTGTTGTCGGTATGAATGAAAATTTAAGATGTGCTGGGCCACGAAACTAAAACAAAATGTATAGTTGGGTCATGAAACCATCCAGGGAAATTTGGTTGGGTGACGAAACTTTAACAAGAATTTTCAGCCCTCCTGGGTGGAATTAATGACAGCTTCCGAAGATTCACGGCGTTTTCACTTGTATTGTTCGGATAATTGACACTTTTACAATAAAGAAAATTTGACACTTCGGATGCTGTATATAACTTGAAATTAATATTAAACTTCTTTCTTTATTCGAACAAAGTATTCTTTAGCCTGTTTACATTTACAAAAACATACAAAATACAGCTCATTCATATCGAGCAATATTATATAGCTACTATAGTAGGATATGAGCTATCTCGCAATTTGATTGGCTCCTCTACTACTAGGCTACACCTCATATCCTAGCAGTAGAAAAACAAAACAAGATGGCGGCATGTTGGTTTAGGCCGAAAAAAGCTGAAATCGATGGGGTTTTATAAAGAAACCCCGAATTCACTAAGTGTTTGGCGAAATAATAAAACAATTATACCATTAGCTCTCGTCGTATATTTAACATTAGCGACCTTTAGATTGAGTACGAGTACGAAGACGAACTTTCCTGCGCAGTGGAGAAACAACAATGAAAAAGAACCATGCGCAATGGTAAACTCGTCTTCGTACTCGTCTTCGTCCTCAAATCTAAAGGTCTCTAATTAGACAACGAGAACGAGTTGTCTATGAGCAGATAGTCAATGAGGGCGAAGCCCGGGTTGACCATCTGCTCATAGACAACGAGGGCAAGTTGTTTTCCAGCAACCATAAACAACCTTTCTTTAACGTAAAAAATTATTATCAAACATTGTTCCAAATTTTCAGATAGTTTCACCTTTTTGTTTGTAGAAGTCTCCCCATTCAAAATGTAGAGTAGCTCGATGACACATGATAAACAATCGCTCACAAAAAACGAGATTGTAATTACTTTGCTTCACATTTGGTGTAGATATACTCCATAGGCATAAGCGAATTCATTTTCTTATTCGAAAACGTCAATGTTTTATGATTTCATCACTCGTATATAAATTTTAGCGGACGCCATGTTTGAACCAGATTTTCAGATTTTAATAATAATGGAGCGTAAATATGTCGTGGCTTCTGATTGGTCAGGATAGGAATATTCCAGTTATAAGAAGGTTTGTGATTGGATAACGCTACTAGTGGTCTATCACCAATAGACCACTAGTAGTTCAGCCAATCGGAATGCCGAATTTGTAATAGACCACTAGTTGGTTGATACTAAGAACTAATAGCCAACTCGGCGCTTCACCCCTCGTTGGCTATGAGCTTATATACGACGAGAGCGAATGGTATAATTGCTAAATATAACATAGGCTGCGATTATTTATATGTATAAAACGGTAATAAAGCGGGCTATGCCGACAGTTTGTTTCTTATGTTAAAGAGTGAAATGTTTATAGATATAGTCCATGGATAGAGTTCAAATGTCACATACGTATTTGGTTCCGTCCTATTTGTCTTTAAACTGACGACAGTGGAGGAAGGGGCAGCGTGGGAGGATTAGGTCCATGATCTTTACCACCAGTTCCCATTCGGTGTGGGTCTTGCGAAGGATAGTGTATGGGACGCGGTCCACGGGGAGGTGGGGCAAAATTAGGTGGTGGCATATTGGGTCGGGGTCCACGAAGGAACGGAGGTGGTGGGAAAGGCGGCTGACCATGCGGCGGCGGCGGCAGAAACCCGTGAGGTGGTGGAGGGTAAGGGTTGTGTTGACCAGGGGGAGGTGGTAATCTCGGAGGCATGTCACGAGGTAGGTGATTAGGAGGTGGATGACTAGGAGGTGGGTGGCCAGGAGGTGGGTGGCTTGGAAGTGAGTGACCAGGAGGTGGGTGACCAGGAGGTGGGTGAACTGGAAGTGGGGTGACCAGGGGGTGACTAGGGGGTTGACCTGGTGGTGGGACGGTGTTTGTAGATGGACGGGGAGGTGGTAACGGGATGCCAGATGGAAGGAGTTGAGAAGTGGAGGGAAGGTTGAAGAAGTTGTTTTCTTGAGGCTTTGATGTTGGTGGTGGAGGTAAAACTGAAAGGGAAAGTTGGAGTGGTGTTTAGGTGGGGGAGAAGTAAACAATGGACGGTATATATCGAAAAATATGGCGGTTATTCATAGGGTGATAATCTCGCCGCGGCAGGCATCCGAAAGTTTATAAGATTGGAGTTCTCATCAAACTATCAGAGTGCTCAATAGATGTACTAGAGCTATGAATAGGTAGATTTACGAAATTAGGTCACTTGTTTAAAAACATTTAATCGCTACTCGGAGTTTCATGCTTCTCGCGAAGCAATATATATATGTAAAATGGTAGGACAAAAAACACCTTTTGGGTGATCCGTTTGAATCGGAAAATATTTGGCGATTTGTGAATTGAAAACGGTTAAATAATGAGAGAGATAACGTTCAAAATAATATACGACGAAGCGGCCGCCTGATTGCCGATTAATTTCTAAGTACAGAAACCGTTTCTACGAATGGTATGCACGTTCTCGTAATATAATAGGCACGTATGTTATGTATTTAGACTCGGTAATTCCAAATCTGTTTTCAGGATTGAATTCGAGTAAATATTGGCCGAGATAACGTTGAAAATCTACGACGAAACGGGCTTTTGCAATTTAATGTTAAACTCAAATACACACCGTGTGAGGTCTGGGGACCATGGATGAAACTGGGGGCGGGGGGGACAAAGAGGGGTTACTGCGGAACGTATTTCTAGTACCTTCTGGTAGTCCTGGAACTGGCGTGAGATTCACACCACTCTCTTTTCCAGAGGGATGTTTTGCTCCTTGAGACTTGCCCCATAATATCTTTAATCGTCGTCCTTTCAAGATCAACTTGTTGAACGATCTCTCGGCCGCCGTTTCTGCTGTGAAACGATTTGTGAAGCAAACAAAAGCACACTGTTGCTTTGGTACCATGGTGATAGAACGCAGCTCACCAAATTGATAAAAATGATCCCTAGATGGTGTAAATAACTGAGTTAATAGCTGATCAGTTTTTTTTAAATTGAAACTGTTTTGTGTATACTGTATACCCTCTGTTGCGTTCTGCTGAAACTCGAAACTCGGACCCAGGCATTAATGCACCTGAGTGGGAAGGTTGTACTTGCAAGAGGGCCTGTCACTGATCTCTAAATAAAGATTGGATCGAGCAACTATTTTTTGGATGTTGCGAAAAAATGAAGCCAGGAATATTTCGTGGCAGCCATCTTGAATGGACCACGTTATATAGTTTTACTATCTGTCTCTGATCTTTTAAGATGCTAAAATGAATCAGTTGTCGAAGGTTTTCCCGTAATTTACAACACGAATTACAGTAACTACGAAGCCGGGAATACTTCGCGGCGACCATATTGGAGTGACCACCGCATTCGCCCCTATTGGTCACTCCAATATGGCCGCCACGCGCTAATTCCGGCTTCATAGTTACTAATTATGGAACGTAGTTTGTGTTCTATATTATGGGAAAACCTTGGACAACTGATTCATTTTAGCATCTTAAAAGATCAGAGACAGATAGTCTCTGTCGCCAATAGTAAAACTATATAACGTGGTCCCATCAAAATGGCCGCCACGAGCTACTTCCGCCACGAGCAACTTTCAGTCTTTAATTAGAGATCAGCGTATATACAGTACATATCACAATTCATTGCATCTTTCGCTCTGTCCATCTGAGGAGTGTCGGTAGCTCAATGGGTAGGGCGTCTACCGGCGATCAGAAGGTGATAGAATATCTCATGGGGCTAGGAAACAGAAATACTTTTCTATGTATTTAAACTCGTTGATCGTCCATGTATTCAAGCTTATAACCAAGATTATCAAAAGAGTGTACAATTTCATTGGTATCTAAAATGGTTGGTGTACTGCCGAAATAGCGTGTAAGTTCTCTAACGTTTCGAGCGAAGGCCCTTAGACTACTTACACGCTATTTTGGCAGTACACCAACCTTTTTAGATATTTGATTTGTATTTCTACACTGCCTACGCAGCACAACACGTTTTATAACTTCAGTGGTAGATGTCTTGAGACGTCCTTCTGGCTATAAACCTGCATGTATTGCATGAAAAATCGTTCGCAGCTAAACTTTCGACTACAATCGTTGCAGAAATGGTTGGAACACTACCCGTTTTCAACGACATCGACACCCCCTTCCCCCCTTTTCAAGGTTGTTGTTAACCAAATACTTGTTGAGTGCGCTACAAGACAAAGTAAACATGTAATTTATAGAAAACACCATTGAAATGGGGGAAGGAGGTGCCAATAAACATAAATTAATATACTTTCCTAATATATTCCAAAGCATGGGGTACATTTGGCAAGGTGTTCCAACAAATTTATACAACGATTGTAGATCCGTCATTTTCCCGAATACGGTACTAATTTTGTAAAGGTTGAGGGAGGGGTAGGTACCTAAGATCTTGTTCCAATACTTTGCCATCGAGGCCACCAACATAAAGTGTTGTTATTGCTTTGTCTGGCGGAGGTTGCAGGCTAGGTAAGCTTGATGCTCTGTTGAGTAGTTTATTAGCGACAGGATCATTGACGCCATAAAAACGGTCCTTGATGTTCTGGTCGGCCAAAGGATCGTTAGGATCCGTTGGCATTTCGTGCCTAAGAAAAAAGATAGTCCAACGTATTCGTATGCTATACTTATTTTATTGCTTTATTTATGTATTTATTTATTAGAATTTATAATATATATATATATATATATATATATTATATATATATATATTATATATATATATATATATATATATATATATATATATATATATATATATATATATATATATATATATATATATATATATATAACAATTACAAAGTATTACAATTAAAAATTGAATGTAATTGAGGGTAAACCAAAAACATAATTCAAGATTCCCTTAAGATTGGTCATCCTTTACAAATACAAATAACATTAATATGAAATCAAAGAATAAGACATAACGAAATTCTACGAAACGGATTAAAAGCAACAGGAAAAGGTTTAAAATAATGCTGAGAAAGTAGTCTCTTAAAAGACGACAATGTTTTTATCCCAAGTGACACGAACGAAATAAGAACACTTAAAGACATCTGTACGGGCATAAGGTACTATAAGAATCAAGTCATCAATATTACGCAGACAACGACCCGTACTTCTCCAAGAAATGAAACCACATGGCATGTCTATACTAAGCCGTGAATCATTTTAAAAAGGAAGACAAGATCTGTGATTTCCCTATACGCGTGTACAGAGGAAGAAGCTGAAGTTGTTCAAGCCTGGTCTTTTAATCTACTTCATGACCTAAAAACTTCATGCTAAGGTACGTTACGGCGGCACAGTACTGTTTTGCTAAAAGGTAACATATTACGGCGGCGTGCACGGCACTGTTTTGTTAAGGTATTAATGTACGATGTTATTAATGTACGATGTTATTAAGGTACGATGAGACGGCGACATGACGGCGACATGACGGTAATGTTTGGCTAAAAGCCAGCAAGGCTAAAAATAACGGCCGGTCAACGCTAGTATGGAATAACTTGCATAATGAGAATGCTGAATTGTTGAAACATATTATCAGTAAAAGTTTAGTTGCGCCGTTTCTCTGTTTTTTTCGTTGTTATTTTTACTATAAAAGGTGCTAATGGAAGGTGGGCTTATATCTGGGGGGCTTATAACCAGGGGGCTTATAAGCGGGATTCTACGGTATGTAAAATCCTCAAACCCGGCATAGGCACTTCAAAGCCAAAGTTTTTCATTTTGTTGACACATTAAAAAATAACAAGACCTACTTTATGGATATTAAAAAAAACACCAAGAATTTTAAGACAGGTGTACTACATTAGCTCAATAAAATTTAACTGAACTCCAACTCACCTATAAGGACATTCCTCTCCTCTCTTGCACTCTCCTTTTACCCAGAAGGAACAAATATGAGGTCGATTTCTCTTGTAGTAAGGCGTTGTACGCGCCAGTTTTAGCAATAGGTCATTGGGGGCGTTAGCTTTTCCCAATGCACCACTTGGATTTGTGGAATCCGCATTTGCCAACTAAACATAAAAAGAAAAATAGGCCAACATGAACCAAGTGATTATTTGGACTCAGGAGTATCATTAGAAGTGAGGAGTTGATCATCTATAGTTAGTGTAGTCTTGAGAAAGACTGTTGTTGGTGGTGACTGACATTTTGATGGATCTGCAGAGTTAAGAGTATCAGTAGATGTTTATTGAAGTTGATCATCTAGGTTAGTATAGTCTTAAGAAAGACTGGTATTGATGGTGACTACGTTTTTACAGCCTCAGTGGTGGTCATCTTTAGAGTCAAGAGTATCAGTAGATGTTTATTGAAGTTGATCATCTAGTTTAGTGTAGTCTTAGTGTAGTCTTGAGAAAGACTGTTGTTGTTGGTGACTGATGTTTTGATGGTCTCAGTGGTGGTCATCTTTAGAGTCAAGAGTATCAGTAGATGTTTATTGAAGTTGATCATCTAGGTTAGTGTAGTCTTAAGAAAGACTGTTGTTGTTGGTGACTGATGTTTTGATGGCCTCAGTGGTGGTCATCTTCAGAGTCAAGAGTATCAGTAGATGTTTATTGAAGTTGATCATCTAGGTTAGTGTAGTCTTAAGAAAGACTGTTGTTGTTGGTGACTGATGTTTTGATATGGCCTCAGTGATGGTCATCTTTAGAGTCAAGAGTATCAATAGATGTTTGTTGAAGTTGATCATCTAGGTTAGTGTAGTCTTAAGAAAGACTGTTGTTGGTGGTGACTGATGTTTTGATATGGCCTCAGTGGTGGTCATCTAGAGTCAAGAGTATCAGTAGATGTTTATTGAAGTTAATCATCTAGGTTAGTGTAGTCTTAAGAAAGACTGTTGTTGTTGGTGACTGATGTTTTGATATGGCCTCAGTGATGGTCATCTTTAGAGTCAAGAGTATCAATAGATGTTTGTTGAAGTTGATCATCTAGGTTAATGTAGTCTTGAGAAAGACTGGTATTGATGGTGACTACGTTTTGACAGCCTCAGTGGTGGTCATCTTTAGAGTCAAGAGTATCAGTAGGTGTTTGTTGAAGTTGATCATCTAGGTTAGTGTAGTTTTGAGAAAGACTGGTATTGATGGTGACTACGTTTTGACAGCCTCAGTGGTGGTCATCTTTAGAGTCAAGAGTATCAGTAGATGTTTGTTGAAGTTGATCATCTAGGTTAGTGTAGTTTTGAGAAAGATTGTTGTTGGTGGTGACTGATGTTTGATGTGGTGGTCATCTTCAGAGTCAAGTAAAGCGTGTTCATCAGGTTAAAATAAATGGCGATCGTACCGGGACAAACAACTTCACACTTTTACTGAACCAAGTGCTTATCAGGAACATTGTATTAAAGAAAGGAAGATGAATTAGCAATAAAATCTTCAACAAACCTGTCTCTCAGCATTCTGAGTGTAATACTCCTTATTGACATCAGACTTTGGCATCTCATCCTTCAAGCCGAGTGCGTGATCTCGGACTTGCACAGGCAAACCTAGAAAAATTGGCTTTTGAATAACAAGCTTTGCACAAACAGCATTTGCTGGAACATTAAACCTCTTACACACTACTTTGGTGGTACACAAACCTTTTAAAGTATTCAATGTGTATAGGGACACTGTTTCTGAACTCATTTCTAATTACTGTATTTTACCAGTTAAAGTTCTTATCTCATGTTTGTGGATTTTACATATCCATAATATTTGGGTCTTCCTGAGCAAAAACATAATATATATTGTCAGCCGAAAATGTCATCTTCATGGAGTTTTTCGCTATCAAAGAGATAGTGATATCACAAGAGGCATTCCAAACCAGTTTTCTTTTGTTACTTGCCACAAAAATGCCTCTTGTGACATCACATCCAATAACTTTAACAGCAAAAAACTCCATGAAGATGACATTTTCGTCTGACAATATATATTATGATTTTGCTCAGGAAGACCCAAATATTACGAATATGCAAAATCCCCAAATGTGAGATAGGCATTTTAAGCAAACATGCTGGGGAAAAAAGAATGCTGTGCTTGCATGAAGGCTAAGCACCCCTCATGTGCGAAACGTTGGGTGTGGGTGCTCAACTGGTCAAATACGGTACCAGCATATCTGAATTGTTGGGGGGCTTAGCCTTCACTTATTTTTCAAAAGTGCATCTGCACAATACAATGTTTCCTCATATGATTTTCTATTTGATGTATGTTATCTGTCAAATTAGATTATGTGAACAGTTCTTTAAATATACAAATCAAATGTCTAAAAACGTTGGTGTACTGCCGAAATAGCGTGTAAGTAGTCTAACGTTTCGAAGGCCCTTCGTCACGTTTCACTCTCTGACGAAGGTCCTTCGCTCGAAATGTTAGACTACTTACACGCTATTTCGGCAGTACACCAACCTTTTTAGATATTTGATTTGTATTTCTACACTGCCTACGCAGCACAACACGTTTAATTATCACTCATTTAGTTCTTTAGATTGTTATTACTAACCATATTCAAGATCCAACAAACAAGTTTGACAAATGTTCTTCATCTTAGCACATGTCTGACACACTTCAGTTTTCTTGAACCTCATTCTTGCTCCAGGACACCAACGGAAAATGGTAAAAGGACGAGCACAAATCTGAAAGTTAAGTTAAAGGACATTGGCAACAAAAATTAAGTTTGTCTAATATGAAAGAACTCGTAAAATGATAGAGTAACACCTTTTACAACTTTTCCGTATTTTACTTCGTTTTTGAAATATTTCAGTTTGGTTTGATATGTAAATGAGATGGTCTCTGACGTCAGGTGCTGGGTAGAGAATTTTCACACATTAAAAAATGTCTTATGTCTCAGTGACTGCTAAGTTTACAACGTTCATTATCACGAGGAGTTATTATACGCACATTTTCAAGTAGGTGTGTGGAACAAACTTGAAGATGGAACTAACATTTTAACATGGAACTATGGAACTAATATTTTAAGAGTGAACATTCTCTACCCTGCACCTGAAAAGTAAATTACGGAAAAGTTGTAAAAGGTGTTACTCTATCATTTTACGAGTTCTTTCATATTAGACAAACTTAATTTTTGTTGCCAATGTCCTTTAAGTTTATCATAAAGAAATGGATGTGTAATGTTAGTCTGAAAGACAGAAAGTCATCAGATGATCAGTCAAGGGCAGATTATCATTCTTTGATTATGTTGAGAAGATGGGTGAGGTTGGAAAGTGAAGAGAAGATCCACAGAAAGAAGTCGAGAGAAGTGCAGGGCATTCAAACTCAAACAATTGTTGCATGTGTGATTATTAACATGCAGGTAGATATATATTATCTGTGAGGATAAACAACAATTTCACGTAATTCATTACTTATAATTAAATATATTACTTATAATTCATTACTTTAACATAAAACGGTTGTAAATTCAGTATACGGTAATATACAAATTGTTCTAAGCAAGAATTTTCAGATTCACTGTCTGTGATGTCCGGCTGGGAGAGTTCCTCTTCAGAGTCCGTGTCTTCATCACCTGAACTTCAGCTGCCACAGCAACTGATGAAACACCACTAGTTCTTTGTTCATCAACTCTCTGCCTCTTTGGTGATGGACACAAGCACAAGATCTTTCGGCGTCGCTTGCTTTCAAAATAAATCTCAACAGCACAATCTAAAATCTCTGCTTTTTCTTCTGTGCTCGTATACAACCAAGGCATCATTTATGATGTTGTGGTATATTAGACACTTATTGGACAGGATAATGGTAACCTACACACTGAATGTTTGTTCAATGGAAGAATTCAAGCCTGAAATGCTGATAAGGCATGCTAATTTGCAGAGATTTGGCAGCTCAACGAACACACAAAAGAATCGCGCCATTATCCTTGAAATTCAAACATTGCGTATGTGTAAATTGTGCATCCAAATTCATCTTGGCCTTTTGAAAGCCCTGAAGTGATTTGAACAAGAAGGGTTTAAGCCGAGAATTTGCTTTGGATGATAAGGCCTGGTAAGGTGCCATTTTGTAAAACCACCTATAGACCTATTTCATAATGCAGGGCTTTTCAACTCAGAAAATCGCACGTGCGGTAAATCGTGCGCCCGAAAACTGCTGCGCGTGCGATTTTGCGTGATTACTATTTTGCCTTTTAAAAGACGCATGGACAACAATTTCACATCAAGGAAACTCTAAATGTTGTTAATAAGATAATTTATTTTATATAAGTTATTATAAATGACTTATATTACACGCAAACAGAACTACGGTGGTACAATACTAATTAATCGGAAATTTCAGAGTCAATGTCGTGAGGAAATTCGATTTCAGACTCAAAGTCGCTTGAGCACTCTCCCTCTGTTGAGTCGTCTGACGCCATTGAATCTTCTGAATAGTTCTCCTCAACTCTCTGCCTCTTTGCTGGTCGATTCATTGGCTTTCGGCGCCGCTTCTTTTCCACATAAATTTCCACCACACGATTCAAAATCTCCTCTCTCTCTTCTCTGCTTAGACAATCAACGCCTCATTGATGGTGTTGTGTTTCATTGAAAGGCATTTATCCGCAAGCAACGCAATGGGTCATATTTCATTGCGTTACCAGCGCGAGAGACGAAATTTCTCGTGTATCATATCCTGCGTGGCAACGCAATCGTAACATGACACCTTCGGCAATCGATATCCAAATGTGTTGCCATGCCATATTGAAAATGCATTGGCGCCTCACAATCCTGCTCCCAGAACACACAATCCCTTCAGCGAACAGTAGCGATCGATTTTCTTCAAATTCACTTTTTGCACGCGCGATGAATCACTCGCCCAGATTCATCTGGGCGCACACTTGCGCGATCGCGTGCCCCTAGAGGAATGCCCTGTAATGGTAATGAATTTAAATATTCTTTTATGTGCATCTTAATTAGCCTTTATAACCTCGTTAGGAAGCCAAGATTCTTTTGAATTTCAGATGCACAAACAAGGTCAGAAAGGCTAATTATTGCACATAAAATAATATTTAAATTGGTCACCATTATGAAAGAGATCTAATCTATGCAAGTATGGCCATACAATGCTGGTGATGATTCACTTACCTTGCATTCTCTTCCATATTTCTCTTTCATCTAAAATGGTTAAAAAATGAATAAAAATGATGCTGAAAGTTGTGCTGCTTAAATTTTCGCACAGCTAGACTAGCTGGGTTAAACTGAACGAAATCTTCCAAACTTACCATCCGTAAATAGGGATTGTCTCCCAAACATGTTTGACAAAGAAGTGGGAATTCCTATAATAAAAAAATAATAATTAAATCACCCATCTAATAACTTTATTTAAAACTGTAAGACCCTTTCGGCTGTGAAAAGCTGGTGTGAACAGTATTTAATTTAAGAGCTACATATGTGACCATCTATGTCAGATTCTAAAAGATAGTTAAAAAGCATTTGTTTAAAAATATTGAAAGAAGTAATTTCTCTGATTTGCCTAGGAAGAGAATTCCAATCTTTAGCTCCTGCGTAACGAAACATTGACTGTCCCACTTTGCTGTTTAGTTTAGGAAGATGCGGGAGTGTACTATCACGTAGTTCTTTTTCTCGAATGGAGCTCCGTATATGGTCTCAAATATATGTATATGAAAAATCTGACTGCCCCAACCAGGAATCGAACCTGAGGTCTCCGAATCAACACATTGGCGCTCTAACCACTGAGCTATTGAGACACAGTCAGAACAGTCAAACATCACATTCATACACAACTCTCAAATCTCTACAGGAAGACATCTCATCTTCGACAAAGTAGAGCAAAGCATCCTGCAGGACTTCCTCAAGTAGTGAGCTTATCCTGGCGCAGGAGGCAATTCTTCATCTAAAATTTTTTCTAAAGCCTCCTGTATAACATGAAGAGCCTGGATAAGATCACTACTTGAGTAAGTCCTGTGAGAGGGTTCACTCTACTTTGTCGAAGATGCCAGATGTCTTCCTGTAGGTAATATACATAATATTTGAAGAATGTTGATGAATGATGTGAATGATGTAAATGTAAAATGATGTAAACATGCACAACAAAATGAAATCTGGTATTAACAATGCCAAAGGAGTTTATACTAATACAAGGAATAATCAAAGATTATAATTATTTAACAATTATTCACCAAAGTGGAGGTGAATTTATAATAAGTGGTGGATATTTATGGAGGTGCGAAGTAACAAAATAAATATCCACACTATTCACCAACACTGAGGTGAATAATTGTTTTATATAAATACACAGGTGATAGGTTTCTTCATCTGTCACAATGACAAATTGGCTGGCACCCATTCTGCTTAAACGCTGTAGGTGATTATCGTGAAATAATCCAAACATTCAGCGTATGCGATTTCCTATAATCACCTGTGTGCCAGGGTGCATTCCATGTAAACTGTAGACCGGTGATACGTCAAATATTTCCGAACGCCATGCCAAGATTACACAATATAAAAATGGGGTCTGGGGAGAGTGATAGTCACACCGAGATTGAAAACTGAGGAAATAAGTAATAACATGCCTTCTTAGAATAGGTTGAAAGCAATATGGATATGTCTAAACAAGTAACATAAAGCAGAAATCACTTTTTGTCGCACATGCCAACTTGCCAAGCACTTATAGTTTGATGATCTTACGCCGACACGCCAACCATTTTCACAAGTCCACACCGGAGATCTGTGGCGTGGAGTTGCATAACCATTTCCATAATCTTGGCGTGGCGTTCAGAAGTATTCAGCGTGTCTCCGGTGTAGAGTTCACATGGAATGCACATTGGCCTGTGTCGCTGTGTATTTATACTAAAAGCATATATTCAAAGGATTTGTATAGGCAATAATATTGGCAATATAGTTGTGGTATGCACTGAAGATCTGAGCCCTCCCTGTGTGTGTGTCAATTCAATTTAATATTTTGAGATAAATGTTTAAAACTGCATATCAACAATTCCAATGGAATTACTAATAACTTAACATTAAAATGTGCCATCTTACTCATCTCAAATGTGTAATAACTAGCTAAAAAACCGAGTAAAAAGTTACCTATAATAAATCAACAAACACTACTTTATCGATCTTAAGATATTTATCTTTATTTTACTGCCTAGAACATACCGCATCTTCCCAGTTTTGTCTGTTGTAGGTATTTGCTGTTTTGGAGGTCGCCATGATGGAAAACGTGCCGCAATGCACGCTGGTCAATTTGTTCCTAGGCTCCCGGCGCAGAACCCCGGTCATTTTCAATCTCTCTCTATTTCAACATCCTTTCTTTTTCAATATCTTTCGTCAACTGAAATTGTGAACTAAAAAAAGAATTATAAGTACATTTTTTCTAGTTCATAAAAGCTTCAAAGTTTCTCTGAAAAACCCAACTAATCAGTGTGACAGTGAGTCAACGTTTAACTTTACTAACTGGCCCAGAGCCCGCCAAAATGGGGGGCAGATGCCCCCCGCATTTTTCTGAAATAAAAATGCTCTTTTATATGTCCATATTACTAATCTAGCACCCCAGTAAGCCAGTTGGTAATGTCGACTGCGCATTCTACGTCGGGATAAAACTACACAGGTTAAAACCACAATAGACATTTGCATTTCTATTTACACTTGCAAATTCGTGATACTTAATTCCCCAGCCTGATATTATGAATGCGCTCCGTCGAGATGACGTCAGTAACGATGTTTGTCCGCTTTTACCCATAATTATTGCGGCCATAACAAAAGAAATAGCTCATTTGCAATCATTTGTGAGTCAAATTTGGTTTGTTTGTCCGCTTTTTGAGCTATTAATAGCAGCCAGCTTGGGGGCGGGCGGAATTTCCGCCCGCCCGCAAACGTAACGCCTGCCAACGGAGCGTCGACTCTCTTCTTTTGTTTTACATTTTAAATGAATATAAAAGAATATTTAATTTGGGTGCCATTATGTCTGTGTTTACTTTTTATAACATTAAATTATTCATTTCTTTGTTTGGCATGTCTGGAAAATTCTATGCTCTATGAGACAGTCAGAGACGTAGCCAGAAGGGCCCCCCTGGCAAAATTCCTGGCCCCCCCTGAGAAAATTTGTACTCTGGGGGTCTTCATATGCCTCAGTTAGGATGCCCCCCCCTAGGTTTTTCCTGGCCCCCCTTGACAGAAAAACCTGGCTACGCCTCTGGAGACAGTTTCATATTAGCCCGAAATGACGTCACATAGACTATCGTTGGTAGTAAAATAAAGCATATTAATTATTATAGACCTCTTTCATAATGGCACCCAAATTAAATATTCTTTTATATTCATTTAAATTAGCCTTTCTGACCAATCTTTGCTTTGTATTTAAAGTGCCTATCCGGGGTTTGGGGATTTTACATATTTGTGATCTTTGGATTCTCCTGAGAAAAATTGTAATATATCTTGTCGTTCGAAAATTTCATCTTCATGCCCTTTTCCCCGCTAAAGTTCACAGGAAGTGACGTCAACGCTGCAGGGACACGCGATACTTTGCAGAGTGATCGATTCATCAATGAAATACAGCGAAAGTTTGGCTTTGAAATTTAAACAGCCTGTTTAGACAAAATTCACTCAATTCTTAAGCATTCACTGTTGAATAACGCCGCAATATATTGCGTGTCCCTGGGTTGACGTCACTTCCTGTGAACTTTAGCAGAAGATGCAATTTTCTAACCCACAGATTACGAATATGTAAAATCCCCAAACCCCAGATAGGTACTTTAATACGAGGCCCAAGGTTGGAGGCTAGAAAGGCTAATTTTCATCCAAATAAAAGAATATTTACACTGTCTATTATTGTAAGAGTTAGAGGATGAAGGTTAGGAGATTACTTGAAAATGAATGTCATTTTGAACCATCCCTTTTAGTCTCGAGGTTGACCGCGTGGCAAGCCCCTTCAGCACGTGCTCGGCCCTTTGTTGTTGTTTTTTTTAAATAACAAATTTCTACTAGCGTAACATCAAAGTAAAAGACATCGAAGTAAACCGGCAAACGGCAAACCGCCGTAAGTTATTGCTAATTAGGTTTAATTGCCGTAATTTATTGTAAATCAGGTTTGCCGTATGTTATTGCGAAATATTTGAAATATTATCCCAGCGGAAATTATATGGTTTGGTAGCCAATGAGGTGCCAGGGAATACATTGCACGTGATTGTCGAATTTACTATTGGAGGCCATAAGTGCATAACCGTATTTATTTATGCAGCATTAACAGCTATATTTCATCATCTAGCCTTTGTGTTTCCCCTTGAATTTTCTTATTTTTTACATAGTACCAACCGTCGAAATGAACGCGGATTCGAGCAACACAGAGTTCCTCTTCACTTCTGAATCTGTCGGAGAAGGCCATCCAGGTATTCTAGTGTACTTTTCACTTTGATATTTGCGGCTGTTCCCGTTTTAGAAAAAGTGTAGCCCCGTAGTAGATGATATTTTTGTGTATATTTTTACTTTTATCATTACGTTGCAGACAAAATATGTGACCAGGTTTCCGACGCTATTCTGGACGCACATTTGAAGCAAGACCCGAACGCGAAAGTCGCTTGTGGTAAGACTTAAGAGATCAGTTCATGTCAGTATAAACTGTCCCCTCGTATATTTTTTAATAGTCTTGTTGCAATAGAGGAACTTTAATATTTGTAGTAATTGGAATAAAGGTGCTAGACACAACTGTGTGTCTTGATGATGTTTACACATGGCACGATTATTAACGACGATTTTATAATATGTACAGATTTTTTATACGTGTCAACCTTTTATGAATATGATTATATTATCGTTAAAATTCATTTCCTGAAACATGAAAAATATCTCAGTAACTCTACTTATTGCCACAGGCAACCTCAACGTGAATCGTGATAATGCCATTCGCTTTTTACTTTCAGATATATATATCTCTGGTTAGGGGTGTTGTAACTGTATAACACCTGTTATATTAAAATGAACTTGGCCCCCACTAATTTATTGAAAGTGTGTACCCCCATTGTTCACAGTGGCATACTATTGTGCAAGACACGAAAAGATAGATACAAAGTCCTATAGATACGATTTAGGAACATATTTTACTAACCATCAAATGGTTGGGTATTGAAAGTGTGTACCCCCTTGTTCACACTTCACAGTGGCATACTGATACTATTGTGCAAGATACAAAAAGATAGATACAAAGTCCTATAGATACATTTGCCCTTTTCAAAACGATTTAGGAACATATTTTACTGCAAGTTGCTCAACCATCAAATGGTTGGGTCCTGACTTGCCAGTACAAACCAGTTTTCTAAAGACTGGTTTTATATGATACCAACAGGTACATAATTACACAAACAATTAATCACATTTATTAAATCTGATAACCTATACGCAACCTTGTCATTCAAACTAAAATACTTGCTTCTCCTGTATTCTCTTGCATTGGCAACATACAATGTAGGTGGAGTATTGATTTACATTGATTGCAACATGGTTTACCTTTTTTGTGATACTTGTTATGTAATTTGATACCATTAATAGACAATGAACTGCCAAGACTTTAGGAACAAAATACTGATGTTGCAGAGTGTTGTCCAATGAAGGGCTTTGCTCAAAACACTCTGCTCAAGTATTTAGGTTGCTTCCTCGGGTAGCAGACACAGAATATTGTTGCATTGAATTATAAGGTTTAGGAGTTGGGTTAGCATTTCTTTATTTCAGGGTTAGGACTAGAGTTTTTATTTGGATTATGGTTAGGATTTCTGTTCTTGTAAAATTTCTGAATCCTGGGAAAATAACCTTGATATATGTCTATGACGTAGTCTGTGTCTATCGTATGCAAGGAATTAACCAGTATTTGTTCCTAATGGCAGTTCATCACCTTTTCACAATGTCTTAGCACTAGATCCCTCTGTCATTGGGTACATAGGATCAAAGTTTGAAGGGGTACAAACCATACAATGCAATAACAATTATCTTAGTCAAAAATATTGGAGTAATTGGTGATATAGTCATAATAGTAAATATAATAGTAATAACAATCTCAGGATACAATCAATCACAAAAGTGTTTTCACAACAGCCCTAAATGGAAATTATAAAGTACGGTACGTCAAACATTTTCCAGCAAGAATAATTATGATACTGTATATTTTGAAAGCCCATGTGTTTTTATCTTAATCCTGTGGTAAGCTGGATTTTAAAACTACTTTATAGGGGCCTGGTTAGCCCCACTTTTGAGATGTTTGTATATCTTTTGATATAAATGATGTTTATATGTTTATATCTCTTTTGATATACAAATGATGTTTATATATGTTTGAGATGAGCTTTGAGATGATATAAACAACAGATTTGCATACACACATACATGAATCCATGACAAAAACCCTGCCGACAAAAAACCCAAATTACAGAATTCAGACAAAAAAAAACCACATTTCAATCCTGAAAAAGATGAAAGAGCACGTTTTCCTCGTCTTTGGAACAGATGCAGATGCATGGGTGTCGGTCACAACATTTGTATTTATTAGTTATACAAACAATTTTTTCTTAATACAAACTTATATTTACTATTACTTATTTAAACAGTATTTCTACTTTTTATCTATACTAATTATCTTGTGCTAAAAGTTTGTTCTGATAATTAAAAATATGAAAAAATTGAAAAATAGCAAATGTGGGTTTTTTGTCTGAATTCGGTAATTTGGGTTTTTTGTTGCCGTGGATTTTGTCTGGGGATTTTATCGCCGGGATTTTTGTCGGTATCCCATAACATTGAGATACTGGAAGACGTCAGAAGCGCTAAGAGGTCATTTAGAACAGGTAAAAGTTTATTAGATTTATCACTCTTTTAGGTGAGTGAATAGAAGCCCAATTGATAGGCGTTCCAAGGGCCTACGATTTAAGGTCGTTATCCGAGAAGACCCGAAAGTCTTACCATTTGCTGATATTATTGCAAAGGCAGCACTTTCTCCTCAATTATTTTTAAGACCTTGAGTGGAGGTCCCACCCAGGATATGAACCTGTGTCTCCCAGCTCATAGACTTGTGTGGTAACCACGAGACCACAACAGCTGTTTAATCTGTAGGAGTTTGGACAATAGAGTAATCAGGATGAACAAATTCCAATATGAAATTATCCATTGCTTTCTAATTTCCAGAAACTGCTGCGAAAACTGGTATGATTATGGTTTTTGGAGAGATCACATCAAAGGCACATGTTGATTATCAAAAGGTTGTACGTGATACAATAAAACGTATTGGTTATGACGATAGCAAAAAAGGTACTTAGAAGATTGTTTTAACTTGGAAGATTGTTTTACTTACTAACATACAAGTATGATTTATTTAAGAGTTGATCACACAGGATAAGGTTGCCCTATTTATCTGAGCCAGAGGCTCATGTTTTAAGCGTTCTACCATTCAGTTTATCACTCCTATATGAACGGAAAACCCAACTGATAGGGATTCCGAGGGCCTACGATTTAAGGTTGTTATCTGAGAAGACCCGAAAGTCTTACCATTTGCTGGTATTATTTGCAAAGGCAGCACTTTCTCCTTAAGACCCTGAGTGGTGGTCCAACCCAGGATTTGAACCTGTGTCTCCCAGCTCATAGACATGTGTCATAACCATAACAGGATTATCTGTCAAGATCACTGATATTAAATTTGATTATTTTAGGCTTTGATTACAAAACTTGCAATGTCTTAGTCGCTGTTGAACAACAAAGCCCAGACATTGCCCAAAGTGTCCATGTTGGGAGAAAAGATGAGGATATTGGAGCTGGAGACCAAGGGCTAATGTTTGGATACGCAACGGACGAGACAGAGGAATTGATGCCTTTGACTGTTGTTTTAGCCCATAAATTAAATCATAAAATGGCCGTTTGTCAACGTGATGGGTCAATCCCTTGGTTGCTTCCTGATACAAAGACCCAAGTGACAGTTGAATATAAACAAGATGCTGGAGTCCTTGTTCCACTCCGTGTTCATACAATTGTTATTTCTGCCCAACATTGTGAAGACGTTACTACTAAGGAGTTGAGAAGAGTTATAATGGAGAAGATTGTTAAGGTTTTTATGTGTACAATATTCTAAAACAGCTTTGTTATCTTTATTTATTTAGCTTCGCCTATTAAAAATACATAGAAAACAGTAATATGGGTTCAGCGAGGCTTCACAATGTGTTGCACTTTTGGCAGACAGTTTCCAAGTTGGAAGATTATCAACATTGTAACAGGATAATAGAGCATTATTATAATAGTCTAATAGTGACTTCTTAAATTTTTTAAAGTTTAAAATTATCTAGCCTTAAGTGTTCAGGGAGAGAGTTCCAAGTCCTTGTTGTTCTGATAAGAAATAAGCGATTGAAAGTAGTTGTTTTACATTTACATTGACAGAATGAGATACAGTATATTGTATTGACATTTTGTGGAGGATCTAGTAAGCCGGAACAAGACGTTTGGGTAGGATATCCCTTGATATAGGTACAATGCCATTGATGGCCTTATCTTGTAAGTTCTCACATTGTACAAATTCAGAAAGGACCTGTCTTGTACAATCTCTTAATGACAAAGATATTGGACATTACTTTTCATGTCAATATAATGTACTCTGAATGGTGCAGTTTCTTTAATTGTATCTAGGTTGTGATCCCAGCCAAATACCTGGATGATAAAACCATTTATCACATTCAGCCATCAGGCAGATTTGTGATTGGTGGACCCCAAGGAGACGCTGGACTCACAGGCCGTAAGGTCATTGTGGATACGTATGGAGGTTGGGGAGCACATGGGGGTGGAGCATTCTCTGGAAAAGATCCCTCAAAGGTATGTTAATATAATTATAACGAGAACATTGTGTTATAATGATTTTTCAAAGAACTTTACATTTCACTGTCTGACAAAGGGCCTAATTGCTTCTCCAGGTTGATCGTTCAGGTGCATATGCAGCAAGGTGGGCTGCTAAGTCATTGGTTGCTGCCAAACTGTGCAAACGTTGTCTCATTCAAATTTCATATGCCATTGGCGTAGCAGAACCTCTTTCAATCTCAGTGTTTTCATACGGCACTGCTCAAAATGACCAAAATCTGTTAGAAACTGTAAAGAGAAACTTTGACTTCAGACCAGGAGTGATTATTAAGTAAGTTGATATTATTTTGTTAGTCTTGGGAAACTTCAATGGTACAAACAATCTTCAAAGTGTTTGCAAAAATTTGAAGCTTTACTAAGTAACACAATTACGGTGTATCATCGCTGTTAAAATTAAAGCAATTTAGTCATTTAGAATTGTAGGCAGTTCATTAGATACATTACAATATAAACATTCGCTAACCATCATAATTATGGTCCACATAACCTCCATGTTTATTGATTGCTGCCATTCAACAAGCAAGAATTTTGACTCTTTCTCTATGTATGCATCATGTCCTCAAATATGGGTGTCTGTCTTTATAACTATATAAGCCTATAGATGCTATAGAACCTATAGATGTTATAGAACCTATAGATGTTATAGAACCTATAGATGTTATAGAACCTATAGATGCTATAGAACCTATAGATGCTATAGAACCTATAGATGTTATAGAACCTATAGATGTTATAAAACCTATAGATGCTATAGAACCTATAGATGCTATAGAACCTATAGATGCTATAAAACCTATAGATGCTATAGAACCTATAGATGCTATAAAACCTATAGATGTTATAGAACCTATAGATGCTATAGAACCTATAGATTAGATGTTATAGAACCTATAGATGTTATAGAACCTATAGATGCTATAGAACCTATAGATGCTATAAAACCTATAGATGCTATAGAACCTATAGATGCTATAGAACCTATAGATGCTATAGAACCTATAGATGTTATAGAACCTATAGATGTTATAGAACCTATAGATGTTATAGAACGTATAGAACCGATAGATGCTATAGAGTCTATATGTTGCATGGTTTTGAAATAGAACAAGGCAACAACATAATATTGTTTCATTCAACAGTGATGTTTCTATAGCATCTATAGGTTCTATAGCATCTATAGGTTCTATAGCACCTAATTATAGGCTTATAGTTATAAAGACATATAGACACACCCATATTTGAGGACATGCATACATAGAGAAAGAGCCAGAATTTTGACCATGTGCAAATACCTTTTGCTTTCAGGGACTTGGATTTAATTCGACCAATTTTCGAGAAGACTTGTATTTATGGCCACTTCAAACCAGGAGAAGATTTTACATGGGAACATCCAAAAGTCCTTGTACTATGAGAATTTCTGCAGACATATAATATTTGCCGAAATGTCTTTCGTTCTTGTGTATGTGGAATATGTTTCAGTTTTATGTAATTAATGATTTAGATAGAAGTGTCGTGTAATTTGCATAAAACAAATTGTTACTCATGTACTAGAGTTGAACAAAAACTATGAACAAGGCCTCATATTGGCATTACCTCATTGTCATCTAGTGCTGTGAAGAGATATTAGATTCCTACAAAAAAAATGTTGAGAGAACTGTAATAAATGTATGTCTGGTTTTTGCAAATACCTTTGTTTTTCTCCTTTCATGACACATCCACAATTCGTTGTTCCATCCCAAGCATCAAATCCATGTAGTAATTTCAAGAAAAAACCCAATTCAATTGCAAGTCTAAAAAGATTGTTATAGTCAAACCAGATGTTCTCTTGTACAGTATGCAACTTTGCAATATTGATGTGCAGCATTGCAATTTTGATTGACAGATTCAATCAGCAACCTGCAAATGCTCAATCACGGTGCCTAACTTTGGATGTTCAAGTATTACATCACATTTATGTTTTGTTCGATGTTTAAAACCAATATGTTAAGCAATCATGATAAAGCGTTTGCACTTAAGCAACGCCCATTAAGGAATCATGATAAAGCGTTTGCAAGTTGCTGATTAAATCCGCCAGTGGAAATTGCAATGTTGCATGCAAGAGAACATCCGGTTTGACTATAAACGATAGAGCCAACATAGGGTAACATGAATTTTTTTATTTAAGCCCCATTTACACCATGGCTAACTTTTGGTATGGCTCGGATAAAAATAATGATACCAGTGTCAATTTTACCAGTGATTGGACCTTGTTATAAATAGGTAGTCCGAGCATATGTATAAGTACCATTTTTATCCTAGCCGTACCAAAATTCGATCATAGTGTAAATGTAGCTTAAGTAACTACCTCAGCTTTGGGAACTAACTTGGGGGTATATACTTCATGGTAACACTTAAGACCGGGTTTCCATCTGTTTTTTATACTCCTAACCTTAACCGTAACTCTAACCATAACCCTAAAAATAACCGTAAAATATGGTGCGAGACTATATGTATTGTTACCATGAAGTATATCCCTAACTTGGATATAGCCATAATCAAACTTTAAGAGATGTAGATAAACATAAGAAAATTTAATAGAAACTAATGTTCTGTTAGTAATCCTGTCACACAGACTGTTAAGTTTTACAAGTTATCTTGGCAGTTACAAAAATAGAAATGAGATAAGGAGGTGGAAGAGCTATCAGACCAAAACAGTATAAAGGGCCAATCCAGGGTTTGAGTATTTTACATATTTGTAATCTCTGGGTTCTACCAAGAAGAAATGTAACATATCTTTGTAAATTTTATCTTCATGCGTTCTTTCCCTGTTGAAGTTGATTTACTATTCACAGGAAATGACGTTAAGGTAGGGACAGGCGAAGTCATTGCACACTAATTCAACAGTGAAATATAAAGAAAGTTTGGCTCTGAACTTTAAACACACTTGTTTATACAAAATTTGCTCAATTCCCAAACTTTCATTGTATTTCACTGCTGAATCAATGTGCAATGTTTTTGCATGTCCCTGCTTTGACGTCATTTCCTATGAATAGTAAATGAATACTACATCACTTTAGCAGGCAGGAAAAGGTATGAAGATGAAATATTCACAAAACAAGATATTTTACAATTCTTCTCAAGAGATTCCAAAGATCACAAATATGTAAAATCCCCAAAGCCCGGATAGGCACTTTCGAGGAAAAGATTTCAGTAAACTTTTGCAGAGAACTTCAAATTGCTAATTACCAGAGGATAAAAGGATTTCTATTTTTATAATTGGCTAGATTTTTAAGACAACTTGTAAAACTTAATCTGTTACAGGATTAGTAATGAAACAGTATTATATATTATAATATCTCTTGATGTTTGATTATGGCTATACATGTAATTGCAATAATTATTTGCAATAATTTTCATTACAACACTACACTTTCCACAATTCCACCTGGCACCTCAATTGCTAAATCTTAACTAGCATATACTTACTTAGCTAGTAGAAACCAAGATTTTAATGTCCTGTTGGCCAAACAGATCCAGTTGTACATTTTGTCTTGTTTTGTCAAAGTTAAAATAATACAGATAATGGATGGGGTTACATGATCCCCTATTATAGATGATCACTAATGCATAACATTAATTCACCCATAAATAATACTGCTATACTAAATTACATTGACATAATTAAGCAGAAACACAAAAATAATACTGGTAAATTAATATAATATCTTTGTATATTCAAGTCATTCAGAGTAAAAATCCATATTATATAATATACAATTTTTATAAAAACTTGAAGTACTTTAATTGACGAAATGATCACAGTCCACTCAATATCACACAGAATTTTAGTATCATCGTTATCATACTTGTTGAAAGTGGGGTTAAAATTGTAATCAAAAGGAATACTAATGTTTGTATAATATAAAAATAGCTTGATGTTGACATCAGCTTATGTTAGCAGGGATCTCGATCTCCTATTAGGCTGTAATAGGAGACCAGAAAGAATTCACTGGAGTAATTATTACGATAAGTACATAGCAACACCAAAACAGCATACTTTCATACAAGCTACATGGCCAAATAAACTAAAATCCTCTTCAAATGATAAGAAAATTGCTAAAAACTCAAGAAAAATAACTCTATAAACGTACACCAAAAAGTATTCCCTAGCACCTTTGACTAACTATGACCGTACAGTGCATATTTAATCAATTTACTTAAGCATAATATTTTTATGTATAAAATTGTGGCTGTACGTATTATTTCTATGTACATCCAACCGGACAATGTCACTGTCATTACAGTTGTTGCTGATATGAAACTGGTTTCCTGTACAAAATTTTACCAATCATAGTTCATTTGGCGAGTTCACCGACACTCGGGCTACGCATGTCAGCTACGGTCTTTGTTTGTCAGCTACGGCCGGTCTTTGTTTGTCAGCTTTTCTATCAATTCTTGTAAAGGAGTGAGTTCCCGTTTTTCCACAAGGCTAAACTCTTGCACAAAGTATATAAAGTGTTTAAACGATGTGTTTAGATGTGCTTCTTCTCCAAGATTCACAACATGCGGGAAATGATTATGATAGATATGTGCATAAACTCTGAAGAGCCTCTTCAGTATGGTCTTTGCTATTTGTAGGAAGTTCTTCGGGAATGGTACACCTTAAAATTACCAGAAAAAAGGTCTAACTAAATATGCGAGGAAGGCAGATTTAATATAAATTATTCTGACAGAATTTCAACCAGGTTATATGACCATGAGGAAAAAGGAGGAATATCTATTTTACTTACCTATTTTAGAAGGGAATAACGTCTCGTCATCTAACTGATCTTGAACCCATGACATTAGATAGTCGATATATTTTGGGGCACTGCATTTGATGGGTCTTTTTATGGTCTGTCCATCAGCCCAATGGTACTCATATCTACATAACAGGTTTACTAGGTAAGACGACATTTTAAAGACAATGTGTCCTTTTTCAGATTATGAAGGAGCAAGGGATGAAAGATCTGATTTTGAAGTTCTCTTCTTTTCTACTATACCTAATTCGTTTAAGCCATTAAAGGCCTGTAGCCACTAAAGTCCCTTAGGGAGCATTCATAATTTACTTAGGGGGGGGGGCTATGGCGATTTTAAATCCCCCCCCTACATTTTTTGGAAGCCCCCCCTAATATTCCCACAGAATTTACTCTGCCCCCCCACCCCCCCTAATGTGATGGAAGGTAAAAGGTGTGACCCCCTATTGTAAAAGTTGATCTGACTTCGTCTAAAATGAGTGATAAGTATACAGTCATTTTGTATCTGAGTATTTTACATGTCAGTATTTCCATCATTTATAACTAAACTTTATTTTCACAGAAACCCTTCACAACAAATTAAAAAGTACCATTATAATGATAATTGCATGGTTTCCAATACAAATAATCTTCCCATACTTTATACAAATTACTGAATTTTTAATTTTATTGTTGTTTTATTAAAGGTAATTATTTTTATGTGCATATCTTGCAATGTCTTTTATGTTTAAACACGGAGTGCTTGCATATATTGGCGGTGAGATGCTCACCGTGCCAATCATAATTAGTTCAATTACTGTGATTGGTCAGGAAACAAAGAGAAATGAGAAGTAATCAAAACAACAAAATCTCCATTGTTTCGAGACTCCATTCTTTGAATTGATTTTTAAAATTTCAAAGACTCCATTGTTTCGAGGGGGATGGGCTTCCCCTTTTATGTGAGCACTCCGCGTTTAAAGGCATTGCAAGATAATGTATATATTCATCTCTCATTTTTTCAAGGTAGCCAGAAATGAACTGAACAACGATGTACAATTTCAACTTTAATAATATGTCTTCATGTTCACCTTGAGTGAAGTGTATGACTATTTTTAATAATTCAAAAATGCATGGCCAACTACAACCATATTTTTACATCAGGTGGCTTGATGATTGTAGTTGACAAAATGTCTGAAACTTTTTTGATGACACCTGGAATCTCCTGGAAATTGCATGGGCCTGTGTGGGAAAGTGATTCGTTCCCAGGGCACTTTAGAGTAGACACTCAAAAAATGGCATCGACGACAATATTTTTTAGTAATGGTGGCCTAAATAATAGTGATTTCAGAGCTCAAAATACTTACTTCAAAATACCATTTTTTAGTTTTTTTACATCGATGATCACTTTCGACCCTAAAATACTAATCTATACAACAAATTCTATACTATGCTAAAGAAAATCTAAAAGACGGGGGTGAATTTTCATCGTAGTGCCACTTTAAGGCCCTATCATTTTATACTTTCTTAATATATTATTTTCAACACTTGCAAAATTTTCATCTATCATCTACACTCAAAAGGTTACAGGTTCATTATCCCAGTTCAAGATTTTCGTAAATATTAACAGCTGTTTGAACATTATAGAATCACATAATCTATAGATAGTTCTCTATTGGGAAGGAGAAATTTCAAAAATAACAACAATAATAATCACTGAGCATGTATTCTCAAACATCTCATTCATCACCACAATGAAGAATGTAGATTTTAATAGAAACCACATGTTTGGGAAGCTCACATCTCTATATAAGGGATTCTTTTCAACAATACAAGGATTGTCTTCTTGTTTTTAGAACAAAGACAGAGTTTCACGTAGTTTTGAAATATTTTCCCTTCATTTTGCATCTTCGGTTTAGGAGAAACGAAAATCGAACACGGAACGTAATTCCATGGTTCGAAATTGATTTAGAATACTGGGTAATACGATAATTAGGCTATGCGCGAATGGAAAGTGAGTTAGTAAGTGGAATAATTGCGAAAACAAAACTCCAGACTCCAGCACACCGTATTAACTTAAAGATGTGAGGGTTTCAACATGGTTTGTCTGGCTCCGGAAAGATCTGCAGGTAGGTATGTAACAAATTAGCACGCGAACTTTTCACCAAAGCGTCGTCCGTTTCAAAATTTCTTTAGCGTTTGTTCTATTCATTATTTTGTCATTAAATTCGTTCTTAAACTACCCGAAAACCATCTGATATCACACGAGATCTTATGTGCTGCCTTTTGGTTAAATAGACTGTGAAATCTCCTTAAAATAGATTGGAAAATCTCGCGTGCACTTTCTTGTTATGAAAAAGAAATTGACAGAGAAGTTTGAGCATTTTGTGGCTTCTTCACGACGGTAGTTTTTTAAAACAAAGGATTAGAGCGATGAACAAACAAAAGCCACATCCCAAAGCCGCCCTCTCAATAGAACGTCACAGGGAATACGCCTTGTACAGGGAATGTTCCTTAAAGTGAAACAACAAAACTAAAACATGGAGAAACTCACTTGGGTCCGGCTGACATGACAGGACAAGATTCAGGTGTGCAAAATTCGGTAATTGTCCCATACAACATGTTAATTTGATTGAAAAAGTCCACAGCTGTAAATAAACAAAATGAGTATCAAATCTCTATGAAGATTTCCTTGTAGATAAGCAAGTAAATTGGTAAAATTAACAGCAGGTCGACGTACTGTTTACAGCGACCCATTCGTTTAAGTCTTCACCATCAGGCAAAACCACTGCTAGTCGTAAATTCCCACTTCCCAACGTAGCTGCGGCATGTTTCATCAGATCATATTGATGTGTTCCTTCGGGGATGTTCTTCTTCGGTTTGAACGTCTTCGTTGACCTGCTTCCACTACAGAAAGAAAAGTACTCCATGTTTAAATAGGAATATAGCCGTGTACCAGAACTTGTCATCTTCCCAGACTTTCGACGAAGCTTGTGGCGAACTAAAGCCGGTGAAGAAAACCAAAAACGGTTCTACTTACAAAAGGAAGCTCATATCCGTCCTCTTTGGTTATAGCGCAGTTGAGTTACGGGATATTCACCACAAAATCTCCACTTTTTAGCGCCGACCAAGCAATGAAAAGAACAATAATATAAAACATGGAGAACCAAACATGCAGCCTCGGTTCCATATCGCGGAGATGACGTCGCACGGGAAGTCTCGGTGGCGACGACTTCCGATCGTTTTTCTTATCATTTTCCTGGGTAGCTATGCGAAACTGAAATGCTGCTGCCATGTTAAATATTCTTTTATGTGCATCTAAATTAGCCTTTATAACCTCTTTAGAAATCAATGATTCTTTTGAATTGCTGACACACAAACATGGTATGAAACATGGTGGCATTTTATGTTGGCCCACACCTCACGTTTCCATGACAACGAACACAAATCACACACCCACACACAAAACAAGAATTTCCTGAAAGGGAAAAAATCAGTACCACAAAATTAAGGTGCATTTTACCAGGGTGAGATGACACGTGCAATAAGCACGTTCACATTCCCCTCACCAGAGACCCCACCCCGTCAAGGGTGTTCTCGCTGTCCCTAGCAACCCATCCACTCCCCTATTCGAGGTGCTAAATTAGTAGACTCACGAGAGAGACTAAGATTTGGGTACTAGTAACTGACTGTTACACGCATGCGCTTAGTCCCAGACACATGTGCACACCATGGACGGTTGGTTGGTCTGCATGGTTGAAGACCAGTTTTTGACAACTATAATACCTCGCCCTGTTCGACGAGGTTAGTACTTGGATGGGTGACCACCAGTCTGGTATATTCCCAACTTCCAACTCATGCAAGTAGAGTTGTTTTTACAGAGGGGGAAATTAGAGAAAAACCCTTGAAGCACAGAAAAGAAACAACATGGTCTCTTCCTTAAATTAACCATTATCCTTAAGTTACAAATTGCTCTGAATTAGGATAATCTAAAGGTAATTGTAGGGTTAGAACCCAACCCCCAGCCTAATGAGTTTTCTAACCCTAACCCAGACTCTTCCTGGCCATGCAGCAAAGAGGGTCTACAATTGAGGATGACTAACGACAACAAAGTTTGTGTAATACCAACCAACCACAAAGAAGATAAAGAAACTTAACAAACATGTTGATGGTCAACCCTCTTGCAATTGATCAAATAAAAAAATACACAATAAAAATCACACAAATTATTTTATCATAAGTTCAAAATTATAAGTAAAGTTCAAAATTCCAGCAATGTTGCCTTGAACAATGATTTAAAAACTATCCACAACCATTGGAGTAAGACTTGGACTAATATATTTACAATGTCTTTCATGCAGTTTAATCAAACTAATGCAATTGTTTTTGCTCTTGTTGATTGATGTGAGATCTGACCATTCTGATATGCCTCAATACTACCATTAGTAGTTGAGAGTTGGGTAGGAGATCATTCCAGATTTATCCTGACCGTAAAAGCTTCCAGCAGAGTTGAAAGCCCCAGCCGATGTTGTTGTAAAGTTACCACTCTGTGCTGTTTGGTTAGATTGAGTGTAGCCAGCACCCTGCTGGTAACCAGACTGGTTAGTACCAACTGCCGACTGAACGTTACCACCAGCATTAGCCATAGATTGATTTCCAAACCCTGTTCCAGTTGCACCACCCATATTACCCATCATACCACCACTACCACCACCTTGTGTCCCTTGGGCAACACCTTGTATTCCAAAGAAACTGCCGGATGCACCGCCTCCTCCCATGTTACTTTGGTTACCACCACCATAGTTTCCTCCTTGGCCACTATTGCCACCATATCCCCCACCATAATTACCACCCCCACTACCAAAGTTACCACCTCCTTCACCACCACCACCACCACCTCCACCAAAATTGCCACCAGACCCACCACTAGCATTCCCATAACCTAAAAAAAGATAAAAATGTATTTGCTCATTAAACAGCAAGTATCGACGATCATCCACTGTGTTTGTTATGGCCAACTGAGAGTGAATGCATTATGGTGAACAGTCAATCTTTACCACCATGATTTATTTATTTATTTATAAAATGAAAATGCTCACCTCCACCACCAGAAAAGTTCATTCCGTTGCCAGAGAAGAATGATTGATCCCCGCTCCAATCATCATCGCCATCGAACTCTGACCTGAGGAAGAGTTCGATGTACCTGTGACCTAAAATCATCAAACAAACCTTTTATATTACTTACTATTGGTGAACCGTTTCATAATATAAATACAACCAATAATATAAAGTGATGCAAAATATTAAAGATACTGGTGTACACATGCCATATACTTGAAATACTAACCCTACTTCTAAAATAAACTGTTAGCTATACATGGTTCACCTTAGAAAATACACACATACAGAGTTCTGCCCAGGAGCATGTGAGTGCCGGGTATGTACAGGCCCGGGGCCTCACACCCCCTGTCACTGAGAATGTGTGAAAATTAGTAATCTGAAAATGATATTTACCAAATTGTGAGCAGATGAAATTCATAATCCTTGCCATTATGTGTCAGACTAAATATTACAGTACTACCATTTATGTGTATAATATAAATTGTAATATAAACTGCAGTGCACTATAACTAAAAGGAGAGACATGTTTGAGAATACTAGTCTGCATGTTTAATTATAAACCATAGGAACCGAAAAAATTGTGATTTTTACGATGCCTAGAGTTTATAATATTATACAACGCAGGTTTTCTTATTACATATTTTGAGTGCCGGGCAGAAGGCGCCGCCGCCCACCGTGAGCAGAACCCTGCACATAACTCCCTAAAACAACTTACCCATCATCTGTCTATCTTTAGACATAGCTGCCTTGGCATCAGCATCATTTGCAAAATCGATGTCCGCTTCCCCTTTGGATCTCCGGAGACCACTTCCAGTTGTGCCAAATTCCATTCGGATAGCAACTGCACTGAGAGGCAGAAACCACTGCTTGATATCGTTTTCAGTTGCAGAGAATGGCAAACCTCGCATGTGAATGCAGTGTCCAGTTGTACTGTTTGCTAAGCCACCACCATCTCCACCAAATCCTTTATGACCTCCACCACCACCACCACTACCTCCATATCCACCACCATAACTTGAACCACCCCCTCCAAAATTGCCTCTACCTCCTCCACGACCACCTCTCATCGACCCTCCAAAGTCGTTACCACCATTACCACCACCACCACCGCCGCCCCCGAATCCTCCACGTCCACCACCACGATACCTGAAATTAGACAACATTGATACAAAAGGTCATAAGAGGCAATTTTGTTATAACCGAGTACCTAGTATTTTCCGGGCAATTATGCGCACTGCGTATTACACGCAATTGCCAATTTTGGCATCGAAATAAATTTTTGACGACAAATTAGACGCACCGGAAGATAACGCATAGCAGTTTTATATTTTGAAGTGCAAATTTTTGAAAATGTTAAACCAGTCAGTGTGACTTAATAAAAATAGTTGTTGTATTATACATGTCGAAGTATTATGGTTTGATTCTTTAATAAATTTGGTGGCTCTAAAAAAGAGCCGTTTTTGGTGAAAATCTTTTACAAGTCGTCTTCCTCAAAGCCTTCAAAATCTTCGTCTTCTGTGTTGCTGTGGAACAAGTTTCTTATTTTATTTAGATAGTTATTTTTGAAACTGTAAAATTTTTTTTGCCAACGTATTATGTGCACCATCCTATAACGCGCAGCAAAACTTAAAAAAAAGAAAAATCAATAGATAACACGCTCGTACTCGCCAGGAAAATACTGTAAACAGATTTCACTACCTCCTTTCAAAACCACTCGCTTGACCACCAAAGCGTCCACCAGCACCACCACCAGCACCACCAGCTCCACCAAAGCCACCTCTTCTGTCATAAGGACCAGGCCTAGCAGACATCAGAGGTTTGGGTTTTGGGAGCAATGCACTTTTAGCTTCTTGAAGAGTACTAGGGAATATTTCAATATACCTTAAACATTAAAAGAATAATAATTTCAAAAACAAATTTCACACTGCCTTCAAACAGAAAACAACAAGTACTTATTCCCACTTGGAAAAATGGCTTCCGATAAACTCTTCTATGCCCTCCCACACCATCCAACAAACTTCTAACCCAAAGACACCACAAAGCAACTCTCACAAAAACTTAGATATCTTAGATATTATACTTAAGGATTAAAAAGTATTTGAATTATAGAAATAATGATATCTACATTTGAAGTCCTCATTGCTTCACATTGTGACACAAAATAATTATTCTCTCTCGGCTGTCTGTTTTGACAGATCTTTGTTGACAATAAAAGCTTTTACAAATCATACAAGTACAACACTCGACACTCTCAATACGACTGGTGTGCAAAATCTATTAATGCCTAGTTTTCATATACAGCCACAAGAAGTCCATAAAAGCATGAAGTAATCTCTGTCACAGCACCACAATGTTTAACATATTCAATTTTAAAGTAAATGGTTTGAACCTAAGAGTGTCATTAGATGTGTGAAGTTGATCGTCCAGGTTGTTGTAGTCTTGAGAAAGAGTCAAGTCAAGCGTGTTTGTCAGGTTTGCCTATATATATATATATATATGTATATATATGTATATATATATATATATGTATATATATATATATATATATATATATATATATATATATATATATATATATATATATATATATATATATATATATATATATATATATATATATATATATATATATATATATATATATATATATATATATATATATATATATATATATATATATATATATATATATATATATGTCTGGCCATGCATTAAACGTGGGCCAATATTGTACGTCATCGGTTGATTGTGTCATAATCAATGTGAGTGGGTGTTGCATCATGCGTTAAGCATGGGCGTATTGTTTGTCGGTAGGCCTATTGTTCATTGGTGGGTGCAAAGAAGTCTTTTGTATGTGTCGGCAATTGTTATGATCTGTTAAGTGGTTTATGTTCCAAGTTGGTTGGTATACCAACTTTCTAAAGTAAGTTGCTGTTTGTAGTTTGTGTTAAAGGCGATACATTCAGCCAAGTCCCAGTCAATATTGTGTTTTGTTTGTATGTGGTGTTCCGCTATGTGATTAGTCCTGTCCCCGTTTCTAGTAGCTCGTTTGTGTTCAGTTAGTCTGATTTTTAGGTTTCTGCTGGTTTCACCAATATAAATGTCCTACAGTCGGGGCAATTTTCAATTTTCCAGTATCGCAAGCAACATAGCTGCCGCACTACCACTTGCGAGGTGAAATTTTCTTGACAAATGGTGGTAACATGCATATTTCAAATGTCATGGCACTACCACCAGATTCTTAAACAGCATATAAATCCTCCACAGTTTTTAGTACATTACATAAAGGATGCGAAAAGAGCTGATAAGTTATTTTACAGTATTCTATTTGGTCTGCTATTTCCCGAAATATATCTAAACATAGGCTGAAAAAGCTGCGCGTCATTATTCTTAAGAGGGGCCTGGGAGTCAGAAATGATTAGATTTCACACAAGGAATACATAAGCGTTTTGACAACAGAGTTACCAAAAACTATATCCAACATTACTACCAAAAACACACAAGCTTGAACCGATTGGATAC
The DNA here is from genome assembly GCA_035772405.1 of Chrysogorgia sp. JL179-B06. Classification (NCBI taxonomy): domain Eukaryota; kingdom Metazoa; phylum Cnidaria; class Anthozoa; order Scleralcyonacea; family Chrysogorgiidae; genus Chrysogorgia; species Chrysogorgia sp. JL179-B06. The sequence continues at coordinate 1,388,958 of JAYKKM010000478.1, read as the reverse complement.
AGTTTTTGGTAATCAGTGGAGTCCAAAATTGGGCTTTTTGGAAGCAAATATCTTGGGAACAAACAGACTAAATCAAAAACTGTAAAGTAACTCTTCCCAGCTCTTTTCGCATCCTCTATACAAACAACTAAAAACTGTGGAGGCCGTTTATATGCACTTTAATCTTACAGCTATATATGATAACTAGGCTTTATACTGCCACCGCAACTTTGCCAAGTTCCCACATAAGAATCTTATACAACCAACTCCTAAAGCTTGGGACACATTTGGGTATGAGAACTATATAGCTAAATATCATCATTCTATGCTTAGCAAAATAAAATTGTCTTGTTTTATTAAACTGCCTATCTTACGTTTGTGGATTTTACATATTCGTAATATTTGGGTCTTCCTGAGCAAAATCATATTATGTCTTGTCAGCCGAAAATTTCATCTTCATGGACTTTTTTGCTGTTAATGTTATCGGATGTGATGTCACAAGAGGCATTTTTGTGGCAAGTAACAAAAGAAAACTGGTTTGGAATGCCTCTTGTGACATCACATCCAGTAACTTTGACAGTCTGTTCTCCATGATGATGAAATTTCTGCTGACAATATATATACTGTATTATGATTTTGCTCAGGAAGACCCAAATATTACGGATATGTAAAATTCCCAAACACGAGATAGACATTTTAGCAAAACGTTCATAGAATCATTCATAATTCATTAATCTCCCTAATGATGGGTTTTCTTATACAGTAAAATGTTTAATGATATAAAACAAGGTTTCACTGATATAAGTTTTTATTGGTATGAGCTTTAGCTGTCAGACTACAGCCTTCAATGTGTTAAGAAAAATATGGAAATCTACACCTATATATATATATATATACAAGCAGGAAAATATTAAAGAGAATGACAGGATGTGATATATTATAAGGATAATGTGTTATTGTTTCTTTAGTAGAGGCAATTTCTTTAATAGAGGCAATTATCAAACATGTAAGACTTTAGAATCTTGGCACACCGGATTAATTAATGTGGTATTACGTAACAGCAGTTTCTAGTGGTGCACTCAAAGCTGCCGAGTTTCTTTGCGAAAAACTAGCAGCATTCTTTGGTATAACATTTTTCTGATTAATTTTTTGATTAATTTTTCAGCTTGTATATATATAGGTGTAGATTTCCAGATTTTTCTTAACCCGTTGAAGGCTGTAGTCTGACAGCCGAAAGCTCGTACCAATAAAAACTTATATCAGTGAACGCTTGTTTTATATCATTATGTTTAAACCTGATATCGGCTCGTATATTTTTCTAGGAAAATGTTTACCAGTTAAGAAGTCAAAAACTCAAAGGTTGAAGTACTGTAACGCCAAAAAAGGGCCTTCTCTTTCATCTCAACATTGTATCTTTAAATTTATGGTTCTTTGGGTTACAACACTACCCAAAATAATCTATTGTTTTAATGCATCCCTGACATGCTTTGAATAATAATATGTAGAAGAGTACATGGGGAACCTACAGTGTCCCAAGCCGAAGTGATCAATCAATTGCTACAAACCCTATTTATTATACCACCACATTAAAAACCAAGATATAGATAGGTCCCTGGCTTGACCCATTCCTCCCAACCTGTGCCCAATCTTTTCCTTGTGTTTGTTCATAGCTTGGCTAGCAATGTCTGGTGAAGCGAATTCCACATAAGCGTCCCCGGTGTTCTTCCCATCCTCATCATGGGCGATCGTAATCCCGCTAGGAGCTATCTCCAACCCTTTAACCAACCAATAATAACACAAAAAGCATTGATATGATATAACCCACAGCCAATGTAGTCTCTGACATCAGCAAAAACAAAGTCAGGTACAAAATTAAAGAAAAGCATAAAAATATAAAAGTAGGTTCCACTCTTCCAAAACTAGAGTAGATACAGTGATGGATTTACAGGGGGGTGCAGGGTGGGTGGGGTGCAGGGTGGGTGGGGTGCAGGGTGGGTGGGGTGCAGGGTGGGTGGGGTGCAGGGTGGGTGGGGTGCATGGTGGGTGAGGTGCATGGTGGGTGAGGTGCAGGGTGGGTGGGGTACAGGGTGGGTGGGGTGCATCTTGGCCAAGGGGGGTGCCAATTGCCTTGTCAAACAAAAATAAAATAGAGACAAAATAAAATAATAGCATGATAACATACAATAGTTACGGTAGACAATTCAAATTGTAAACAAGTCTTTAATCTTCAGTACAGACTACAGACTAGTGCCTTGCTGCAGTGGGATGCAACATGGCTTTCATTGAAAATGTCAATCACATTTCTAATGTCTATCTTCCTTGTGATATCCCTCTCAGATGATAAGGGGCATAGGTCAGATATTTTCTCATCTGTCAGTCTGTTCCTCAGTGGTGTCTGAACCAGTTTCATAGAAAACGTGGAGAAACTTCTTTCTGCCTCTCCAGATGAAACTGGCAAACTCCTCTTTAGGTGGAAAAGTTTCATCAGATTTGGGTAGTGCTCTGGATTCAATTTCATTCTGTAGATATCTGAAAGCTAGGGTCACACTGCATTTTGTATTATCATATCTCAAGCTGAAGCAGTGTTCTGTTTAAACCCAAAGTATCAGCACTATAGTGATCTACTAACTGTGATAACAGCTATTCATCAAGGTATCTGGAAGACTTGTGGTTCAAGGAATCCATTCCTCTCAAAATACCCCTGCCGTAGCTCCCTCAGCAGCGCTGCACCCTACCTCGTTCGCGCCGCAGGCCTGATCTCACTTCGCTCGCTCAGCACCCCCCTACCAGATCAAGCTGGATCCATCACTGAGTAGATAAGTATAAATTATTTAGTTTTTACAATGGAGAAACATTGTTATGCATTCAGTAGTGGCACAGCATCTAATCACTAAGTTAAAATTTGGAGAACAAATCATCTGTCAATGGTATAACTATCCATTTTTCAATTGATGATACAGTAAAAGAAATATTAAATAGTATTCAAGTTGATGGTAAAAGAAATAAAATTGACAAAAAAATAGTGGACGGACCCTAGGAAGTTGGCTACGCGAGAGTGGGGATCTAGACAGAGAAGTGCAAGCAAGACTGCAGGGGATAGGAAATGCATGGAGAAATGTGAGTGGACTAATCTATGACAGACGTATGCCAATGAGACTGAAGACACAGGTGTACAAGACAATGGTTAGACTGGAGGTTTTATACGGTGCAGAGACTTAGGCAGTGAAAGAAGAACATGTGAAGAAGCTGGAAGTAGCGGAGATGAGATGTTTGCGAGCGATTAGAGGAGTGACAAGACGGGAGAGAATGAGAAATGAAGACATAAGACAGGAAGTGAAGGTGACGGAACTGAGAGAGAAGATAAGAGAAAGCAGACTGAGGTGGTACGGAAGCGGAACACAGGGAGATGGGAACAAGGAAGAGAGGGCGACCGAGAAAGCAATGGATGGATTGTGTTTGAGATGATGGTAAAGTGGTGGATCTGAGTAGAGTTGGTGATAGAAGACATGCCGAGTGTCGAGACAACCCTACCCCCTGAGAGGAAAAAGGGATGATGAAGATGGTATCAATAAAAATGTCTATAACCCATTTTTTCTAATATTAACCTTTAAAATCTTATAAAAAGCAATGGGACATTACCTTTAAAAAAATTGGCAACCTCCTCTTTCGAGCAACCAAAGGGCAGTCCTCTAAGCCTCACCACCGTCTCACTATCCTGTTCTTTAGACGTCACACCCATCCTCTTACATACCCACTCCATCTCGCTACGCTTCGACTCAAATACTTCAACATATCTTTTGCCCATGTGTTCATTATTTTTCGAAAGAGCACTAAGAGAAAAAAGAGAATTGTTTTAGTCGCCATCAACATGTAAAGGGTTAAGGCAGCGGTCACCTTTAAAGAAAGCTTTATGTATACTTTTGAAAAAGTCTGCTCTGAAACAATATGTCATTTTTGAAGTTTAATAGACTCTAGGGATTAAAGACTTAAAGGGATATGGCAATATAAATTAACTTTGTCTCATTTGAAAGAACTCATGAAATGGTATAACAAGACCTTTTACAATTTTCCCTTATCTTTTTTGGTTTTCGAATTAATTTGACGAAAGACAGTGTGCTGTCCGCCATCTTGGAATTATTTTCGATATGCATGTGACGTCATAAGTAGGGTAAAGTGAAATTTTTATCTTGCCAACCTTACGACATTATGAGCCAGAAACTCGATTATGTTGCACTATTTCCATTTTCAATTGGCCCACAATATTTTAAAAAGCCTTCTGTGGAAATTTGGTCACCTATGGAGTAGTTTCATCAGGTTTACCCTGCTTGTGACGTCACCAATTTCCTAGTTAATTAGGTCAAATATTACAACAAGATGGCGGATTGTAGACTGTGTTTTGTCATAATTATCTGAAATATTTCAAAAACCAAGAAAGATACAGAAAAATTGTAAAAGGTCTTCTTATACCATTTTATGAGTTCTTTCAAATGAGACAAAGTTAATTTATATTGCCATATTCCTTTAAAGTTAAACATGTGTTTTGTTTTAAAACATACCTTTGACAGTCTTCAACTGTAGCAAACTCAACAAAACACTCTCCACTTGGTCGACCATCTCGTGAAAATGTAAAGTGCACACCGTTTTCTGCACCACCATTTATATCACAACCTTAATGGGAACAAACATTTTTATATAATTATATCTATATATAATAATATAAAGAATATGATAGACATGTTCTCAAATAATTTTTATCAATTAATATTTTTTACTTGGATAAACTAACCTGAGAAGAAGTTCTCGACATCGTTGGCAGTTGCTGACCATGGCAACCCTCTTGCTCGCAGAATCAAATCCTCGCATCCTTCTGGACTCATTTTCAAATCCTTAAGGGAGAAAGTAAAAGTATTGTATTTCGCAGTGTATAAGTCCACTTACATATAAGTCAACTCCTTTAAGTCAAAACATTTTTTGCTTCTTTCATTCCTCAGCTAGTAGAAAATAACACTTATGTGTTGTTTTAAATTGTCGCACACAAGCTTACTCAAAGTGTGCGATAAATCACATTTCTTGAGGAGCCGAGACATGTGCGAAGGTTTGCAATCGCACACCATTCCGAGGATGGCCTATACTTGAGCAACACAAGATAACATAAAAATCCAGTTCACTGGCTGTGTTGGGAGTTACGATCTTATCTATTATTTACTGGAACCATGTACAGGCCTCAATAACCCCCCATTGATGGTACTGGTTGCAGTAATAATGAGTGAGGGGTGCCGGGGTGGAGGTTAAGATGCAAAGGGACTACTAACTCAATCCCACACACAATCATTTGAACAGGATGACCGATACATTTCAACACAATCTATTAAAAACATCTGGCATCTGACAGCATTGAAATAGATGATCAATTTCTACAAAACTGACAAGTTCTTTTCTGAATATTTATACATGTATATAAATTTACCATTAAGAAAATTTGTTAAAATTCCACCACAATACGTGATCACAAAACCTTGAGTGTTTTTTAACGAAATAATCCTCAAACATACACCAAATTCAGTTTTACAATTTCAATTTGGGCATATTATATTCCTGTTTATATAATCAACTCATGAAATTGCCAGATAATTGATGAATTATTCACAAAAACGTTCACCAAATAGCTGCACAGGGATGAATAACTATTAAACTAAAGTTTACGATCACAATTTAACCAAATAGATCGACAAAAAGTACTTACAATTCGGTATTTCTTTCAATCTTTCGACTTGCTGCAAAGCTGTTCAACACGTGCCCAACGCAATGTGAAATGTAGGCTATGTAACATCAACCGAGGCCTGAATTTTATTATCGGAAATTCTCTCGAAGCATCACGAGCATGAGCCGAAGATTAACCGATACTGAGTTAATAATATAATACTCCTAGTATTTGCTAACCAATTGAAAAGTTTCGAGTTACAACTGTTCTCCGATGCATATTTTAACATAAGAGTTTATTTAGAATCGCGAAATATAAAAGAAACAATGTTTATTATGTCTCTCTCCGACTACGGTCCATATCAGCGCGAAGTCAATGTTATCAACATTCAAAACCCCTTACGAGCCGAACAATCTTGGGCCGCCCCGAACTTCCCAGAATTCCGCGAAGCCTTCTCTGAAAACATCCCAGGCTTCCTTTTCGCCGCAAAATCCGCGCGGTCAGTTTTTGTGAAAATAGCACACGTCCTCAAAAAATATACTGCGGGGAATTGGGAAATAACTAGAGAGAGATGCCCTATATCAATATAAAAATAGGCTAATAATCAATTTATAAAAATACTCACCAATATACAGATAAAATGTGGTTAAATATATTAACGATATTCAGGAAAGTGTAATATTATTTACATAACCCCAAATTTTCACACCAGTACTACGTGTTTAACAGGGTTACTATGAGCTCATATCTCTCGTTGAAAAATCCAGTAGTCGGGGTTACTGCATGATATAGACAGTCATAGGAGCGTACTACCCGTTATGAATCTCTCTCCAAACATGAGAGAAACCTGACACTTACATTTGTTTTGATTGTCTGTATTGTTTCATCCAGTTGACCTACGTCAGTCGCAAGCTCTTGTGGCTCGTCGTCGGCATTGTTTACCGTCGGTTCCGTGCCTTTCTCGTCATCTCCCCTCGCTTCCTCTAGGTCCTCGCTGTCTGTTGAGGTTGGGATTGCCATTGTTTTCTAGAAAGGCTGTTTAGTTTGTGTAAACCATAAAATGAAGCGACCTCTAGGGACGTGTTCTCCGGTTACAACCGAAATAATCAGAGGGGAGGGCCGAGACCAGTCAACCAGGTTTCGTGTGCATGTTATGATCTGGATTTCACGCTCAGATTGAAATCACGATTACGCAATGGCATTCAACAGGATTACTAAAAATAAAACCGGTTTGCAACTCGCACGAGTAAACCGGTTTCCCAACTCAAGAGCAAGGGCAAACATGTTCGTGTGATATCTGAGAATGTTTAGAAACGGTTGCGAGGCGAAATAGTCACGCAATAATGCATTTGTATTTGTGTATCAACATTACTATAGTGATTTGGATAGCTAGGAGTTGACAGACGATACATGATGATTGTCATTAAGATAAATGAAGACTGTTGCCCGACCGTGGGGCCCTGGCAAAAATGGAGTGGAAAATTATAATGAAAAATTACGGTTTAACAGCGACATTACTGACATATATTTCATCGTCATATTTTATCGATTCTCCCGGGCCACCCTGGCTTCCTGCGAATCTTTTATCTGCGATTTATGGTGAAGAATCATTAATGTTTTGCTTCCTAACGAGGTTCTAAACTAGGCTAATTTATATGCACACAAAATAATATTTAAAATGGCAGCCATTATGAAAGTGGTCTATAAGCACTGATCTCTAAATAAAGACTGGATTGAGCTTTCTATTGTATCTGATGAGCTGATTTGGGTCATCACCTACCTATACTATCAAGTTTTGTGATTGGTTGATTCAAACAATAAAACAATAGAATCAACCACAAAGAAACCAATATCCTAACCCTATCACTTTTGTTCCATATAGCCAATCACAAAACCTGTTCATTTTAGGTACGTATTTACCCGCTGATTTTGAAGCCTGCATATTTGCATAATGTAAATTAACGAGAGATCATTAGAAACTCCGAGTTTGCAAGCAAATCAAACTGTGACGCCAGCAAAATAGGTTTAGTGTCTGGCCAAAAATGTTTCTTTGTTAACATTAAATGCATAAAATCTTGAACCTAATTTGACGTCTCATATCAGGCTTCTCTCACTGGATAATTAGAGCCAACGGCGGCCATTACTAAGGGACCAAAGTCGCAGTAAATCTGTAGGTAGGCAATGAATCGTTTTACCCAGTAATTTGAAAAATGTTTTCTGGTCCTCTTTATCGTACTATTATTTTATTTTGTCGATGGTAAGAGCACATAAACCATCAAAAAACCTCATAGGATTCTCAGTTGGTCCCTTAGTAATGGCGGACTTCCGGCTTCATTTTCTGAACAATAGTTGCTCGATCCAGTCTTTATTTAGAGATCAGTGTCTATAAGTAGCTGATGCAGTAACTGATGCCCACCTGTTAGGTGCGTTAACTGCTTATAATTGTATAAAGTAAATGGTTTGAACCTAGGAGTATCATTAGATGTGTGAAGTTGATCGTCCAGGTTGTTGTAGTCTTGAGAAAGACTATTGTTGGTGACTGACATTAGTCTTTCTCAAGACTACAACAACCTTTATGATTACCATAGCAAGTTATGCAAACTTTGTTTCAGGTTTCGTTAGATTTCCTATCCAGTTCCCCTTCAATAATCTATTTTTTTATATACCACAGACGCGATCTTATATTAATGATCATAGATCTCTCTCATAAAATCAATACGTTAAATAAACTATACATCATTTACAAAGAAGTACAGCAATCATGGTGACATCATTGCTCTAAGTTTGCCCACTGAGGGTTAGACAGGCACAGTTCTTGAAGGTCATACAGGGAACGGACCGCTTTTTTGCGCTTAACATCTTGCGCTAATCTGCGTGTATAGCGCTCAAAATAATATTTCTAGCCTATGCGCAGGCTACAATTTATCAGCAGCCAATCAGACTACAGAACGACGGTCACACAATGAAAGTCCACCTTAGTTTCCATACAGGATTTGAATCACGTGTTCAACAGTCCTCGATGCTGTGTGGGGCGCGTGTTTTACTGGGCACCAGCCTTGATAATCTTGAATAACGCAGACATGTTGGAGTTTTTGATGGCTTGACGACATGACGATATCATATGTGTTTTATGTTTACCAACTGTGGAAGAAGAAAGAGAATGAGTTTAAGAGAAACACCAAAAGGAACTGGAAACGAGAGTTGCATTTTTCGCAACTGGTCCCGCTTTGGTCTTGAAATGTATATTATTCTAACACTCGAAATTTTCCTTCACCATAAATCTTTAAAACATGCAGTTTAATCAAGTGAAATCCTAAATATTACTTGTAATATACCTCTAAGATTGCCTGCTTTTTGGATAGCTTGGTTGACGATCTTTAGACAGCTCAACAGTTCTGTGTGATTGTTACATCTTATCTTGTAGCCATTGACAAGATCTCGGTTCAAGTCGTACAACTCCATGTAGCCACGACGCATATTTTTCCTGCAACACATAACGTATTATAAAATATTATAAAATAATTTTACTCTACGCACGCTGTGATTGGTCAGCTTGCCGGTCTCGATCAAGCTACGGAGACCGGAATGACGTCAGTAACTAATGGGAATTTGCATTAAATCAAAATCGAAAGCATATATCGTAATTATCCAAAGTATAAGAAATTGTTTTAACGAAGTATTAATGAAGCACTATGTGGCTGTTTGCTGTTCCTTGATTTCTTCTACTACCAACTTACATATCTCCCATAAGTCTGGCATCTTCAGCGCGGACAACTAGACTTCGTATCAGATTAGAATGATCGGCCATTTCCGCTGTAAGCTTTTGGGCGGCAGCATGAAGTTCATCCACCTTGGAAAAGAAAGAAAATGTCGTTGATGTGTATCTTGTTCTTGAAGCCCTGATCATAACAGGATGAGAGGTATGTAGAGCTTGTATGAAAGTCTCTTTGACGTTTCTTCCGGCAAAACGATGACGAAAATTAGTCATCAAGGTCTGATACGATACATGGACAATCGTCAAGCTCGCTCAGAAAACGTTTCTGAGTCCCGGACAGGAATCGAACAAGTAACGATGATTGCTCTCCATCTGAGTCTCGGTAGCTCAATGGTTGGAGCGTCTCACCGGCAATCAGAAGGTTACAGGTTCTATTCCTGTCCGTGATTCAGAATCTTTTCTGAGGATATGAGCTTGATGATCATCCATGACCAAGCTCTCACACATTCACTACAGCAGTATATGTATAATTACATTGTCTGTCAATTAATACAAAACCTTACGATCTACAACTACAACTACAACTACACCTACAACTACAACTACAACTACACCTACAACTACAACTACAACTACAACTACAACTACAACTACAACTACACCTACAGCACCTACACCTACAGCACCAGCACCTACAGCACCAGCACCACCAGCACCTACAGCACCAGCACCTACAGCACCAGCACCAGCACCTACAGCACCAGCACCTACAGCACCAGCACCAGCACCTACAGCACCAGCACCTACAGCACCAGCACCAACACCAACACCAACACCAGCACCAGCACCAACACCAACAACAACAACAACAACAACAACAACAACAACAACAACAACAACTAATTGCGTAATGTAATGTAATGCAATGCAATGCAAGGCAATGTAATGCAATGTGTAATGTGTAACAATACCTTTATTAATGTATTATTTAACTCCTCCATTTGTATGGGAAACTCTGCGGTTGTTTGCAAGTCCTAAGTTAAAAATAATAAAGACGTTTTATGAGCATTATACAATAGTCTCAATTCTTTTACAAATTACTTATAAAACTAATTACATTTCATTATAAAATCAAAACTGTATTACCAATCAAGCTATGATAACTACAAAAACTATTAATTTGAAAAAAAGAAACTTAATGATGAGAACCAATTTAGAGTTATTGTGTATTAAAAAGTGACGGACACACCTCAATTTTAAGAAATATCGCCATTGCTTGGATGACTTCACCAGCAAGATCCATGTCGTCAGTTTTGATCGTTACCTAGGAACAACTCAATATATCAGTTCCATGAATTGTGACCCCCTCACAAGAAAACATGCTCTCTGCATACACACTTTGTGTAGCACCTCGTCAGGAAACAAAAAAATAAACATGTGCAAGCGCATCCCAAACTTAAGAAGAATAATAATTTGAACAAAGCTTTCAAATACGTCGAAACCACGCAAGAACTGTTTGAAATCACTATACTAATATAATCATTATACACGATAATATGTATAATATATAATCACATTTACCAAAATCTAATAATGGCGAAATGTTGGAGCAAAGGATGAGAAAGAGAAATGAGTTCTTAGAAGAACTGTTTAAAGATAGAGGAATAAATAGGCTTAAAATAAATGAGCACGATGCATTTCGGAAGACAACTTATCAAGTGCTACGTCTACTAAAGAAAAAACCCTAAGATAGCTTGTATTTATAGTCAACGAAAAGTCCAGTTACGTCAGACGCAAAGGCGTTATGAGATAAATGACGTCTGACGTAACTGGACTTTTCGTTGACTATAAATACAAGCTATCTTAGGTTTTTTTCTTTAGCAGACGTAGCACTTGATAAGTTGTCTGCCGAAATGCATCGTGCTCATTTATTTTAAAAACCTATTTATTTCTTTAAACAGTTCTTCTAAGAACTCATTTCTCTTTCCCATCCTTTGCTCCAACATTACGCCATATACAAACAGTTCTTGTAAGAACTATATTTACCATTTCACCATGGTTTCGACGTATTTGAAAGCTTTGTTCAAATTTATTACCACGACAAAATCGTTGTTCTAATAATAATAACAATAGTTTAATTTATATAGCGCCTTTAACAAGAAGATCAAAACAACAAAATATATATAAAAATTTACAATTCATAAGCTTATTGAATATAACAAATTAAATACATTACTATATGCGATATTATAAAATTACAATCTTCGCGATAGGTTAACTAATAATGGATTCTAATAATATAAAAGCTAATAATTGTTAAAAGCGGACTGAAATAAAAACGTTTTCAGCTGTCTTTTGAAAGCAGCTAATAAGTCACACACTCTGATGTGTTTAGGCAGCTCATTCGACAGGCGAGGTGCGGCCACTGCAAAAGCTCTATCACCATAGGTTTTCAAATTACTTGCTGGTACATGTAACAGTGCCTCAGATGATGACCTTAAAGTTCTAGTTGGTATATATCGCTGAATAAGATCGGCAATATACTGCGGAGCTAGGCTACGTTGAGCTTTGAAAGCTAAAAGAAGAACTTTCAAAATTATTCGCTGCTTAACCGGGAGCCAGTGAAGCCTATGTAGTATTGGAGTAACATGTTCATATTTCCTAGGGTTAGCATTAAGGTTAGGCTTGGTTATTTCGGTGGTTATTCACAAATGTTTTGATGCGACAATACGTCTCCTCTCTCAATCAAACGTATTCCTACACATTAAGACCCTTACATTTCCATCCTGTTGCATTTTGATGACCAAAGGTGTTTGAGTGCGAAGGGACTGGAAAGCAACATCAAGGAGTCCGTCCTTGGCTTCAATTTCCTCCATGAGGAGAAAACTTTGATTGATCCACAAAATAACCTGGAAAGGGAAACGGGTGTGAAACTTCAAATGAAAAGGAGGAGGATGTTTAGAAGGATGTTTTATTGTCTTGTTTGGGAGAACTTTTAAAATGATAAAGTAACTTCTTTTGAAGATTTTCGTTTCTTTGCTTTCTTTTTGAGATATATCAGTTTGTTTGATATGCAAATGTCTGGAATTTCGTCACACATGCATAATTGACTTATTGGAGAAATGTGTATATCTCTTTCATTCTCGAACGAAATCCTTTAAAATCAAGAAGGTTGGTGTTGTGGGAGAAACGCACACACGTGTTATTCACACTTTAGTGTTTTTATTTCATGAACGAAAAGATATATAACATTCTCTGATAACTCATTATGCATGTGTGACGAAATTCCAGATATTTGCATATCAAACAAACTGATATATCTCACAAAGAAAGCGAAGAAGTGAAAATCTTCAAAAGAAGTTACTTTATCATTTTAAAAGTTCTTCTAAATAAGACAATAAAAAATTTTGAGGTTAGGGGCACTTTAAAGAGATCTTGGGAGTTATATAAAAATGTTTTGCTCCGTAGGCAGTGTAGAAATACAAATCAAATATCTAAAAAGGTTGGTGTACTTCCAAAATAGTGTGTAGGAGGTCTAACATTTCAAGTGAGTTTTTCCCTGTCCGGACATCGCGGCCGGTAAATTACATATTTCTATTTCTATCTCACCCTGTTCATTCTCTCGTTCATATGAAACTCAACGCTTGATGTTGGTTCAGGTACGTCACCGGGATAGAGAATGTACAAGGCGAACCTGATATTTAAGGGAGAGAAGAATATTAGTTTTAGAAAGTGTTGTCCGAGTATGTTTTTCAGGGGAGACATGTATGGATAGTGAAGGACTTTGCAATGAAACTGTTGCTTTAAAGAGTTGTGGTACCTTGGTAATTGTCGCGTTAACTCGAACACATGGAACTGGGAACTAGAAAGAAAAACGATAGATCAGACTGTGTGGTATGCAGTGCAGTGCAGTGCAGTGCAGTGCAGTGCAGTGCAGTGCAGTGCAGTGCAGTGCAGTGCAGTGCAGTGCAGTGCAGTGCAGTGCAGTGCAGTGCAGTGCAGTGCTGTGTAGTGTACTGTGCACTGTACTGTGCACTGTACTGTGCACTGTACTGTGCAGTACTGTACTGTACGGTACTGTGCAGTACTGTACTGTACTGTACTGTACACTGTGCACTGTACTGTACACTGTGCACTGTACTGTGCACTGTGCAGTACTGTACACTGTGCAGTACTGTACTGTACTGTACTGTGCACTGTGCTGTGCTGTACTGTACTGTACTGTACTGTACTGTACTGTACTGTACTGTACTGTACTGTACCGTACCGTACCGTGCACTGTGCTGTACTGTACTGTACTGTACTGTACTGTACTGTACTGTACTGTACTGTACTGTACTGTACTGTACTGTACTGTACTGTACTGTACTGTACTGTACTGTACTGTACTGTCTACCGCGCTGTACTATACTGTACTGCGCTGTACTATACTGTACTCTACTGTGCTGCGCTGTGCTCTACTGTACTGCGCTGTACTCTACTGTACTGCGCTGTACTCTACTGTACTGCGCTGTACTATACTGTACTCTACTGTACTGCGCTGTACCGTAATGTACCGTACTTTACCAACCTAGTTTTGCTGCCAACAAATGCCTTGATGTGCAAATCAATGGCTATGTCTTTCGGAGGGATCACGGGTATCACCAAATTATTACTGAGCGAGGTCTGGGGTGGATGTATCACGTGACTCTCTCCTTCAAAGATACCTTCCGCGAAGATCATCACAGTTCTAATGATCGTCTCGTTGCTCGTTGTAACCACGAGCTCCACGCACGGTTGAACCTGGGCCGAGCCAGAATTGACGTGCAAGGAAGACTGGAGCTGAGTATTGGCGGGAATCATACCAAGTTTTGATTGGTCAATATCCATGCCACCACTAGAACGTATCGACTGAGTGACCTAGATATAAGGGAAGGTAGTTTGGTATGCTTACAACAAACATACCATGAGATGCGGTGGGATAACAACTCCAACATCTTAAAGAGATACTCCAGCCAAAATACAAGTGTAGTTCATATGAAAGATCTTAGCGACTTTAGTTAATTTCCAAAGTTTCAGCATTCCTATCAATTTAGTTAAGAAGATATGGCTAGTTGAAGTTGAATATTTGAGGATTTTGACGCCATATTGGTTTTGAAAATATGACGTCATTGAGTAATTCTTTATCGGCAGTGGAGTTGTTTTGATGGCGATCACATAGTGATAGCTGTTGTGAATGCTGTTTGGACGAAAATTAGTTGAAATAAACTATTTAGTTCCTCATGCAGGAAAGTAGAGGAGCTTCTTAGGCATAATACGAGATAGAATCACTCAGTGACGTCATATTTGAGAAACAAATATGGCGTCGAAATTGGAGAAACTCTCCAACTTCAACTAGCCATATCTTCTTAACTAAATTGATAGGAATGCTGAAACTTTGGAAATAAACTAAAGTCAGTAATTAGCATAGGATTTTGACAATTTCCACCTCAAATTTCTCTTAAAATACTGATTCGTTCGAGATGTAATATCAAACACTCGAAAGAGTGTTCCATCCTCTATCCTACTTCAACCTACTTCTCGGGGACTGGATATCGGATGAAATACTCTTTCTCGTGTTTGATCTATTACATGAACTACATTTTTATTTTGGCTGCAGTATCCCTTTAAAAATGTTCGTATTGAATATACAGATGTATTCGATAAAGACCTTTGCATTTTCTTCATAGTTTTTTAATTCCAAAAGTAAATTTTGTCGCCGTTGATTCAAGTCTCTCAACGCCTCCTGTTCAAGGTCCACACCCATCAAATTACCGCTGGATTGCGGGGACGACGGCAAATAACCTCGAACTGCGTAAGAGAAAGAAAGTTAAAATTGGCGATGTGTGTCATTTAAAAGAAGAGCCAGACAATAAGTTCGTTAAGTCCGCATATGATGCCCCTGGCTGTGTGTAATGAATGTCTTACCCCTAGAGATGCATATCTAACATACCCCAGAGTGCCCCAGAGTGCCCCAGAGTGCCCCAGAGTACCTATGTTCCAGCAAGCTCATTGTGAGATCCATATATATATATATATATATATATATATATATATATATATATATTATATATATATATATATATATATATATATATATATGTAGAGCTCACTGCTCTGGTATTACCTAAACCATAACCACATGGGTATGTGGCTGTACTACCTCTGCTGCGACTTTGACTTCAATAAGCCCACCGCTTATTTTTGAAATTTTGCACAATATCACGACTGCCTTGGATTTCAAGGCAGCACTTCCCTTGCGATAGTAACTTCTAGTTTAGTTTATTAGATTTATCACTCTTGGGTGAACGGAATACCCAAACAGGCTAGAAGCCCAATTGATATGGGTTTTGAGGGACTACGATTTAAGGTCGTTATCCTCGAGAAGACCCGAAAGCACTTTCACCTAAATTAATGTTTGACAGACAATTTTTGAAAAAAGGAACCTTTGGACAAAGAAAAATCGGTCTTGTCTCCGTGTCTTTCACGTAATACTGCAATAAAAATCCCAGGACATTATAGGATTATCACCTTCTCCATCGACCGAGCAACAAATGAGTTCCTCTTTGCCGTCTAATCTATAATCTCCTTGCACAATACCAGCGACGGCTGAAGACAAATTGTCCTTGAATATAACTTCTCCAGTCTTCTCGTTTCGCGCATCGATCTGTGGGAGGAGGAAATATGTTTGGGATGCTGACAAATATGCAGAATATGTACCACCATGCAGGTAGCTATTAGTTCAAAAGCTACAATGTGTGCAAAATGCTGCTGCACTTCTTCTTACGTATTCCAAGAAATTTGAACATATTACACTTATTCTGATGGAATTACATTGGCTACCTGTCGCCGCCAGAATAGAATTTTAAAGATATTAATACTTACCTTCAGAGCCTATCATGGTATTAGACCTAAGTATTTAACTGACATAGTGACTAAATATTCTCCTAGCAGGATCCTTAGTTCGGCAAACAAAGAACTTCTAGTTGTCCCTAAATATAATCTTAAAACATATGGAAAGCGAGATTTTTCGATAATTGCACCTATATTATGGAACAACCTGCCTGATGATATATATATGCATGCTGATTGGTTAGTGAGAGATCCATATATTCAGACCTGAAAACTAGCTTAGCTATATAATAAAGGCTGCTTAAAACACTAAACAAAGACATACCTTTCCATTCGACCAACCAGTTATTAACTCAGGAACACCGTCACCATTAAGATCATAACTGCACAATGCAACTGCTTGGTTCTTTGACTAAAATCATAACCAACAAATTATCAACTCTAATACCCAAAGAACTTTACAATACTACATCCGGGGGGTAACATATTCAGTGAATCAGTTTTATAATCCAATGAATAAATTCCCTATAAAAACTATAGGCATATAGTTTATCCGCCATATATATATAGATTCTTCTTCTTCTTCTTCTTCTTCTTCTTCGCCATTTTCCTAATGCTTAAAGGACATTGGAAACAAAAATTAAGTTTGTCTAATATGAAAGAACTCGTAAAATGATAGAGTAACACCTTTTACAACTTTTCCGTATTTTACTTCGTTTTTGAAATATTTCAGTTTGTTTGATATGTAAATAAGATGGTCTCTGACGTCAGGTGCAGGGTAGAGAATTTTCACACATTAAAATATTAGTTCAATCTTCAAGTTTGTTCCACAAATTTACTTGAAAATGTGCGTATAATAACTCCTCATGCTAATGAACGTTGTAAACTTAACAATCACTGAGATATAAGACATTTTTAATGAGTGAAAATTCTCTATCCAGCACCTGACGTCAGAGACCATCTCATTTACATATCAAACAAACTGAAATATTTCAAAAACGAAGTAAAATACGGAAAAGTTGTAAAAGGTGTTACTCTATCATTTTACGAGTTCTTTTATATTAGACAAACTCAATTTTTGTTGCCAATGTCCTTTAAAGGTCGGATGTCTTGATTCATTTCCTCCTCTGTCTTCTCTATATATTCACTATATCTCTCCATCTCAAACTGTTTTGGTACCAACCTTTAAGAGTATTAATATCCTTATCGTACCTTTATTCTCCAAAGCCTTGTGATTTTTTCATACACTCCTACGGTACCATTGGACAATGCGTAACCAAACCTGTTACCATACATCGGACATATGCCAATAACGGCCTAAGAAATAGGAATATGGTTGTCTATTGTTGCCATTGTAGTAGTGAAGAACAGTTCAGCATATCTTCCATGTTCACCATTATACTAAGGACCGACACTAAGAACGGCTGCGAAGGAGACTACCATTATACTGGATATAATATGAAAAGGAGAAATAAGAGAACTTCAATGTGTTGCAAAATAGTAAGAGTACTCACGTATATTCATGAACGACGTTTAGGACCTGCATGAAGGACGACACATCGTCCGAAACGTCGTCCATGAATATACGTACAGTAGGTACTCTTACTTAAGTATTTTTCAACACATTCTGTTATTTCTCCTTTTCATACAAAATCCAGTTCTTTTGAGAACTTAGCAGCTTTCATATTTTTACTCACCATAATATGATACGCAGGCTGCGAAAAATAGCGAAATTTACCTATCCACTTAAATCGCGGGGCGCTTTCATAACAAAACAAATATCTCCGACAACCAAACGAAAACGCGAAACATGATGTTAATGTCAAAGATTTTTTTCGCGGGCAATGAGCGTAACAGGGCCGAATTAAGGTTGCACAGGGCCCATGGCATATGTTCAGCCAGGGGCCCCTTCACCCACCCAGCTCAGCGCTTTCACCATTAATGAGCGCGAGGAAAAATTAGAAGAAAGATATATATGATTAAATTATCTTCCATTTTTCCTTCCTTAAAAAGTCACCTCCCTTAAAAAGTTCACGCTTACCGGGGCTCCGCGCTCATCGGGCCCCGGACTACGGGGGCCCCGCATTTACTTGGGCCCCGTGCTTTCGAGAAAGAACGCGTGGAATTAAAATTGCGCAACGAGAAGGTGCGGGGCCCCAGAAAGCGCGGAGTCCTCAGAAAGGCGCGCAGTCCTCAGAAAGGCGCGGAGTCCTCAGAAAGGCGCGCGGAGTCCCTAAAAAGGCGCGCGGAGAGTCCACAGAAAGGCGCGCGGAGTCCCCAGAAAGGCGCGCGGAGAGTCCACAGAAAGGCGCGCGGAGTCGCCAGAAAGGCGCGCGGAGAGTAAGATTGAAAAACTGGAAACAGCATACACCACTTGGGGTGTTTGTCTCTGTACAATGGTGTAAAAAAAGCAAATGGCCAATCTACCTCTGTCTCAGTCATTTCTGTCACCATTTCATCATCTTTGAAAATACGGATGTCAAAATCTTCTGAGCCGACCACCAACTTTGAAAAACAGACAAGTTGGTGTTAGAAGTTGGTGTTAGAAGATGATATGCAGCAATTATTCATTATTATCTCCTTTCTGGAGATAAAAGATGAATCTAGTACACGTATGTTAACCATGTTACTCAAGATCTTGTACATCAACTCTGAACGGCCCTAAATAGGATCAAAACTTAACAATGTGAACTGTGGTAACATGGCATGTTAGATCAAGATTAATTAATTAATTAATTCACATAATTAATTAATTCACATAATTAATTAATTCACATAATTAATTAATTCATTTATTCACAAATTAGTTAATTTATTAATTCATTCATTCATTCATATAATTTATTCATTCATTTACATAGTTAATTAATTAACATAATTAAGTAATTAATTAACATAATTAATTAATTTATATAATTAATTAATTTATATAATTAATTAATTCACATAATTAACATAATTCCTGAATTCAATTAGCACTAAAAATAGCACCAAATCTCATCCATATGTGGATTAATAACGCAGCCATCATTCCCAGCAATGGCATTGTAGCTCATGAGCTGGTGGGATCCAACCAAGGTGCAATTGTGCAATTTATGATAAATTGTACATAAATTTTCGTAAATTGAATACCACCAATTTTGTTCTGACTGCAGGGGATTTTGCAGTAGCTCCCATTAAATTTTGACATCATGAATTGAGTGTCAGATAGAAACACTATACTGTACAAAGAAACCCTTCACAATAATGTGAATATGAAATCCTCACAATAGACTAAAACCACAAATGTTATTGTCATGCAATTGTAAAAGGTTTCTTTGCATGACATTATACCTCATTTTCACCATCACTTGTGAAATCACAAAGTCCCAATGAGCTGACATTATCTCCAGTAACCTGTTCAATCCAAAAATAAACCAAAGTAAATCACTGTACAGTAAACACTCTGGCTAATAATAACTTTCATTTTTGCCAAACTACCATTTGCTGGTGTTGTTGCAAAGGCAGCACCATCTCCTCAATTATATTAAGACTCTGAGTCATGTCCAACCAAAGATTGAACATGGGTATACCAGTTCACAGACATGGTGGTGTCACCACTAGACCACAACAGCTTGAGTCCTTAAATCACATAAATTCCTTTGAAAATTTCCTAACTGAAAACCTACCGTCCAAAACAGGTCATTTCCTTCAAAATCAAACCCTTGCAAGCAGCAATTTCCTCCAGCAATAGCAAGTGGAGTGGTATTTGCACCAATTTTACCAATAGTCAGCACATTTACACCATCTGGGACCTGTCAAACATTTAAGGAAATGAGTATTATATATATATATATAACAAAACCAGACACCTACAATTGTCTCTTGAATTTCACTTACATAGCAGCTATGGCAGTTTTAAGCTAAAATGGTTGCTCAATTATTATTTCCTAATCTATGTTGTCCATGCATGTATAATATTAATCAATAAAAAATGTTTTTTTGTAATAGAAAATAATGAGTGGGCTTTCTAATTCCAACCATTTAACAGGTAATATGCCACAGTCTGTCCAATGGTGTGTCATGGTACCCTAGTCCCATAGGTTCTATGTCGCCCGTTCTAGAAAACTGAAAGCCTAATATGGCCGCTTAACACCAATAATTTGCACATACACTAAACATAGATAGATGTTATTTCCTAACTTCTTGCTTTGGCCACTAAAAATGTGGTTGGGGCAGGTTCTGCTAGAGATATATCTTAAGCCCAAGGATCAGCATACAATTTTTCCTAATTGACCTACAAACATTTCTTATAGAACTTATAGTTGGGAGTTGTTTTTACTTATAGTTTGGTGATCATTTCCTTATTCTCATTACCTCTATGCTTGGTTAACTATTGATATTGTTAGGAGAAGATAGATGTTGATCATTCCTGGGCTTAAAGGGACAATCAACTGCACACTTCTATACTTACATCCTTATAAAATACATCAGAATTGTTTTGAATGTCATAAGCTAGCAGATTGGTAGGCGTCCCAATCACCAACGTGTCTTTTCCTGTGTCTCCCAGCTGACCAGCGCATACAGCAGACACCTGTTGGTTGATATTCAGTAGACTGATGTCTGTACTTCCACTCACAGTTGTTGCACGACCTCCTTCCTGCGATTGACTGTGTGGGTTATGGATAAACACCTACAATTACACTGAATGTGTTACTGGTATGTTGAAGTATGATCAGCCCTGCCAAGGGAGGGTAACTGCCACATGGCCCGGGCCAAATAAGGGTCGTGGCTAGATGATACAATCACAGTTGAGGTGACCGTGAGGTACTAGGTCTGAGTTGTCTTCTCGACAATCGTTTTTAGTATCTGTGAGAGGTTGGACGAAATGAGCGATTGTTACGATCAGAGTACGGACATTGCCTATACGATGAAATACATCATGGAACTGCTAACCCCAAAACAACTTAGATCCTAACTCCCCGCCTAATGAGTTTCTTAATCCCCCACCTAATGGTTTTCTAATACTAACCTTAATACTAATACTAATAAAGGATCGTCCAGTAGACGACTCAGACCGGCCTAGCGCCTCACCGTCACCTTGACTGTGAGTGTACTATCTAGCCATGACCCCAAATGAGGGGCCCGAAATGATAACCATCATGCAAATCCTATACTGTACATACAATGAAGCTTCTAGGGAATTTAGGGGCCTGTGAAAGACCATAACCCCACCTTCCCCTGTGCCAGACTGGAAGGCACTTTAACAGAAGATCTCCTGCAGTATGTCAGTTCGAAAAATCTTTAATGCGGTAGGCTATTACGGTAGGATAGCTCGAAAAATGCTCAGTGGGGTAAGCTGTTGCGGTAGGATAGGCTCCATAGCTCGAAAAATGCTCAGAGTAAGTGCGGTAGGATATTGCAGTGGGGTAGTAGTTGCATGCTCTAATATGGATTGCAGCTGAACATTGCGGTAGACAGTGGCAACGATTGTGGCAGTGCCAATGCGGCAGTCTTCCTGTGACCACTTGGACGTACTGTAGTCTGTACTGTCCACTATGTCGCCGGGGCCTATCTTCGCTCTCGGCGCCCTGAGTAAAATGACATACGGTCGTGAAACATGGGCAGTGAAAGACGATGATGTTGGAAGTCTTGAATACACTGAATTTACTATGTTGGAACTAAGAGGTTGTTTGGGACTGGTGGTATCTCTATCTGTTACTGTATCTCAGAGATATTACTGGATCAAGATAATTGGATGCAAATGTAGATTGGCTTCTAGTTTTTTATCCTTTCTTATAATTTATCCTATTAATATTTATCCTTCAACTGTCCTTGAAGACACCTACCTTGCTTGCTGTAGTAGCTGCAGTCAGACATGGCTTTTCCCCGTCGTATTTACCAATTGTCACTCGTTGAGAGTGGATCTTATGTCCCAATTTTAACGTAAAAACAGGCACAAGCATTGTTGTAAACGATCAGGTCATCATCACACCAAGAAACCAAAGATTTTTGAACGAAAAAAACGTTTTTAAAGTTGATTATATCAATAACAAACTCAATCCACGGTTGTCAAAGCACCAAGCGACGTGTTCCGACGATATACCGGCCTTTTCCGAACTGCCCCCCGCATCTTAGACGCAAAGTTTTCTAACTCCAACACCCCCGGCTGTGTTTGTGAGAAAACTCGTTAGGCGGGGGGTTTAGGGTTAGGATCTTTATTGTTTTGGGGTTAGTTACAGTCCTCTCTCCACATTTCGACCTTTTGGTCATACTAAAGGCCAATGGAAGTTGGTGACGTCACACCCAAGGGTAAACCTGATGAAACTACTCTGTGGGTAGCCGAGTTTCCGCGGAATTCTTTTTAAAATGGTGTGGTTCAATTGAAAAATGAAGACATTCACAAAAATTGAGTTTCAAACTTATAAAGACATGAGGATGCCTACATAAACATTTCACTTTACCGGTTGTGACGTCACACGCACCATGATCCAAGATGGCCGACAATGATTCAGATTAGCGACTTTGACAGTGCAATTAATGCTTTACGAGCATTTTTACAACCTCAAACTACTATATTCCGGCTATTAAGTTAAGTACTTTGATCGAAAATGTACTTATTTTTTATTGCCAATGTCAGAGAAAAAACCGTCAATAAAAGAGGCCTGGGACTGCAAGCCTTGTATTATAGTTTACTGAAATTTCTGTCAAGGTTTTGTCGTGTTTGAGATACTTTTGTGACGTGTCGACAGCACACCAAGTGCGTGAACATAATCAACTTTATTATTTTATTAATCAACTTTAACGACATACCAGTAAAAATAGGTACGCAATGCGTACGTGCGTGTAAATTTGGCATGGGGCGTAATAATTATCGTGGCACAGATCTGGAAACAATTAATATTTGGTATTTACATTCGATCGTTGGAAGTGATTGCTATATAATAATTTCTGGTGAAGGAAAATCATTATAACTTTACAAACAAATTGGTGGACTTGTGCAGATATATTAACCATTTAAAACTGACTAATAACAAACATATTTCTTGTGGTAAAACTATACACCCATTAGTGGCATAGCCCATTGTTTATCTGATGCATTGACTGCATATATGCATAGGCATGGTGCTACACTAGCGATGGGCATTTTCGTCGTGTTTGAGACGCTTTTGTAATGTGATGAGGTACAGCGCACCAAGTGCGTGAACATAATCAACTTTATTTGAAAGAAGGTAACGACATACAAGTAAAAACTGAAAAAAATAGCGGAGATAACATAGAACAGAAAGAATAGAGAGAACATCGCACGCGAATACGGGTCAGAAAGGAGAACAGCACACAGCTACACTTTAAATCCATTGACGTCAAACCAGGTCGAATTAGAACTAATATGACTCGGTTTGAGGTCAGTAGAGGTTGTATTAATGGAATTGGAAATGAATGTTAATGAGATGTATTTTATTGAGGTGTTACCATTAACCTATCAGAACAAAATAAATTCAGGCCAACATGGTATTTATCAACGCAAACTAAAACCATAAAACATTCATCAACTCTCACCAACTCTCATCAGTCTCACTTGCCAACTCTCATCGACTCTCGTTTGATCAAGGCTTAATATCGTATATTGGGGTGATAGATACTCCAAGTATTTCATATTGAAGTTTCTTGTTTCCCCATGAAATGGTATAATCCAAGAATTACATAACGTAATTCATTACGTCATGTAATTCTTGGATTATATGAAGAACGATAGTATTATACTGAGATTTTATCAACTTAGGCGTCAGACGTCTGTCGTATTTTGTAGGCATTGATGAGAATATCATCTCTTCTAATTGCGTTCTTTAATTTCTGGAAAAAAAGAAAAGAAAAACAGATTGCATACGAAAAATAAGGGAGCTGTCATTAATTCCACCAGGGAGGGGGGCAGAAGGAAAAGTGCAAAAAAAAGTGAAACTATAAATCAAAAGTTGGTGGGGCTACGAAAACATTTGGAAAACCTTTGATACGCCATGAAACCTTTTTGATTAGTATCAAAAGTAATTGAAGAAAACAAATATTTATAACATAGGAATTGATATACGCTATGTAAGTCCAAGAAATACCCATCTCAAACTCATTAATAATTCATGAGCAGAAAACAAAGAAAATCAGCACCGAGACGAGCACGGTGGTTTGGATATCGGAGGAAGAAATTACATAAATTAAGCCAACTTTCACCTCGATTTTGTCTTAAAATACTGATTTGTTTGAGATGTAATATGAAACACTCGGAAAAGAGTGTTTCATCAGGAAATCCAAACACCTCGAAGTTTGTTAAAAAACCTCGGCTTCGCCTAGGTTTTCAACAAACGTCTCGGTGTTTGGATATCCTGATGAAACACACTTCCTCGTGTTTCATATATTACATATCACACCCAAAGAAAAGTTGTTTTGAGAACCCCTTGCTCCCAGAAATTATGAACATGTATATATAGTTTGGATTTCAGTGGTTCGAGACTAAGAGTTCAGGAATGTGAAAACCCGGCTGAAAACAAAGTTGATTGTTTTCCTTGCTCTATATGGCAGACTACCCTCGGTTCCCAGCACTCCTGTGTTGTCGGTATCAATGAAAATTTAAGATCTGCTTAACAAGAATTTTCAGTTTACGTTCTGCAACCCTCCCAGGTGGAATTAACGACAGCTCCCTAAGATAGGTAAATTTATGTAAATCAGGACGAATCTTTATCAAATTATCACCGTAGAAAGACACGCAGCCGAAGGCGACCCCTAGGCTTCTTTTTCTTTTGCTACTACCCAAAGGTAGTGGTGGGCGCAACTCCTATCCCTAGACAAAGTCCACTTACACCAGCAAGCTGGTGCTCATTTTACCGACCTCAAACACGATACGGTAACGATTTTCCTTTGTGTTTTCCTCATGAATTATTAACGATTTTGAAGTTATTATATGGGTTGAATTTTTAATGATATTATCAAATATCAATTTATCTCATTTAACCTCAAACCATCGTTGGGCAAAATATTGGGGGTCCAATATCATCAAAATAAATTATTGGGGGTGCTGAAGCCTTGTAGCACTGGCACACACAGGCCCTATACGCCCTTGATTAAGTACATATAATAACACATTCACAAACCTGTGTGATAGTACGTCCTGGGGCTTTGTAAAATTCATAGATGGCGAAAGCAGGAATAAATATCATTGAACACAAGGCAAATATCCAACCAACAGCTTCGGACCACGCTGGGTATTGATAACCATCCAATGACACGCCTTGCCATTGGATAATATTGGAAAGTAAGATTACCTACAGTGAGAGAATACAAAATCAGTTATACTAAGATGATGAATGAAGGTTACAAATGTGTACAACCCGCTGTAACCTTTTCATGATGACCAGTGAGATGCTCTAACTATTGAGCTGCATGGTCGGACTAAGATGGTAGAGTGAAGGTTACATATGTGTACAACCTGTAACCTTCTGCTAACTAGTGAGATGCTCTAACTATTGAGCTTCATGGACTAAGATGATGAGTGAAGGTTACATATGTGTACAACCTGTAACCTTCTGATGACTAGTGAGATGCTCTAACTATTGAGCTACATGGACTAAGATGATGATTAAAGGTTACATACGTGTACAAACCTTCTGATGACCAATGAGATGCTCTAACTATTGAGCTACATGGACTAAGATGATGAGTGAAGGTTACATATGTGTACAACCTGTAACCTTCTGATGACTAGTGAGATGTTCTAACTATTGAGCTACATGGACTAAGATGATGAGTGAAGGTTACATAATATGTGTACAACCTGTAACCTTCTGATGACCAGTGAGATGCTCTAACTATTGAGCTACATTAACTAAGATGATGAGTGAAGGTTACATATGTGTACAACCTGTAACCTTCTGATGACTAGTGAGATGCTCTAACTATTGAGCTACATGGACTAAGATGATGAGTAAAGGTTACATACGTGTACAAACCTTCTGATGACCAATGAGATGCTCTAACTATTGAGCTACATGGACTAAGATGATGAGTGAAGGTTACATATGTGTACAACCTAATGCAGACTATAGTCAGATGCACGTACCCCTAATACTACAGGTGTAAGAAACCTCCAGCAAATGATAAAATAAAGTGGTGGGCGACGGCCAATCATCGTTTCAATATTATCTGCCAGGCGGTTTGCTCCTGTAAAAGGGATTACACATCAGTTCAGACAACGTTATTAAAATAAAAATTATTAATTATTAATTGTTAATATTAAATATTAAAATAAAAATAATAATAATGTAGTCTATACCATATACCCAACCCACGACCACACTTTCAATGAAAGCAATGAACAGCATAGAAACTCCTCCACTTTGCATGTCCAGCAAATTCATTAAGTAAATTCCACTCTAACGAAAAACAAAAACAAATATTATAAAGAAATCCTACAGCATCAAATCGAATACTACTGTTGTTGCACTGTTTGCTGAAATATTGAATAGGTCTAATGTTTCAAGTGAGGGTCACTCTCAAGGTCATTCTCGAGGTCACTTTCGAGGTCACTCTCGAGGTCACTCTCGAGGTCACTCTCGAGGTCACTCTCGAGGTCACTCTCGAGGTCACTCTCGAGGTCACTCTCGAGGTCACTCTCGAGGTCACTCTCGAGGTCACTCTCAAGGTCACTCTCGAGGTCACTCTCGAGGTCACTCTCAAGGTCATTCTCAAGGTCACTCTCAAGGTCACTTTCAAGGTCACTTTCGAGGTCACTCTCGAGGTCACTCTCGAGGTCACTCTCGAGGTCACTCTCGAGGTCACTCTCGAGGTCACTCTCGAGGTCACTCTCAAGGTCACTCTCGAGGTCACTCTCGAGGTCACTCTCGAGGTCAAACGTACCCCTGTACACAATGGCAAACTCAGAATGAACAAAGAGAGGCAGACTCCGGCCGTAAACCATCCTTTGTGCTTCCGACAGAAGCCGCCATATTCATCTATAACACCAGCTATGACGACTTCAAGAGTTCCAAACTGCCAAGAAATAAAAAAATAAGTCAGACAGTCAGACAGACAGACAGACAGTCAGACAGACAGACAGACAGACAGACAGACAGACAGACAGACAGACAGACAGACAGACAGACAGACAGACAGACAGACAGACAGACAGACAGACAGACAGACAGACAGACAGACAGACAGACAGACAGACAGACAGACAGACAGACAGACAGACAGACAGACAGACAGACAGACAGACAGACAGACAGACAGACAGACAGACAGACAGACAGACAGACAGACACTTCAATAGTTCCAAACTGACAAGAAATAAAAAATAAGTCAAGCCAGACAGACAGACAGACAGACAGACAGACAGACAGACAGACAGACAGACAGACAGACAGACAGACAGACAGACAGACAGACAGACAGACAGACAGACAGACAGACAGACAGACAGACTAACAAAGAAACCAACGGACAAACATAGATATATGAACGAACGAACGAACGAACGAACGAACGGACATATGGACGGGTAGATAAACAATTATAGCAACACAAAAATAAAATAAATTATTTAATATTTCACCTGGCTATCCAGCCCCAACGTGAACAACATCAGGAAAAATAGAACTGCCCATAACGGAGATATTGGAAGACGAGCGATTGCTTCAGGGTAAACATTGAATGCTAAACCAGGGCCTAGGATAAATAAAAAGAAATTAAATGCAGTTAAATGGAATAATTTAATAAGTTAACAACAAAGAGCAGTTTAGTAAAATGTGAGTCTCTAGCAGGTAGGCAGGCAGGCTCAAGCGGACGTCAGTAGGTAGGCAGGCCCAAGCGGACGTCAGTAAGTAGGTAGGCAGGTTCAAGCGGACGTCAGTAGGTAGGCAGGCAGGCTCAAGCGGACGTCAGTAGGTAGGCAGGCTCAAGCGGACGTCAGTAGGTAGGCAGGCTCAAGCGGACGTCAGTAGGTAGGCAGGCTCAAGCGGACGCCAGTAGGTAGGCAGGCCCAAGCGGACGTCAGTAGGTAGGCAGGCAGGCTCAAGCGGACGTCAGTAGGTAGGCAGGTTCAAGCGGACGTCAGTAGGTAGGTAGGCAGGTTCAAGCGGACGTCAGTAGGTAGGCAGGCTCAAGCGGACGTCAGTAGGCAGGCAGGCTCAAGCGGACGTCAGTAGTTAGGCAGGCTCAAGCGGACGTCAGTAGGTAGGCAGGCAGGCTCAAGCGGACGTCAGGAGGTAGGCAGGCAGGCTCAAGCGGACGTCAGTAGGTAGGCAGGCAGGCTCAAGCGGACGTCAGGAGGTAGGCAGGCAGGCTCAAGCGGACGTCAGTAGGTAGGCAGGCTCAAGCGGACGCCAGTAGGTAGGCAGGCCCAAGCGGACGTCAGTAGGTAGGCAGGCAGGCTCAAGCGGACGTCAGTAGGTAAGTTAGGCAGGCTCAAGCGGACGTCAGCAGGTAGGCAGGCAGGCTCAAGGGGATGACAGCAGGTAGGCAGGCTCAAGGGGATGACAGCAGGTAGGCAGGCTCAAGCGGACGTCAGTAGGTAGGTAGGCAGGTTCAAGGGGATGACAGCAGTTAGGCAGGCTCAAGAGGATGACAGCAGGTAGGCAGGCTCAAGCGGATGTCCATGTCCACCTGACCTTGTAGTGTGCAGATGAGAATTGTTCAACGTTGCTTTCTATGCTTATTTTTTATTTTTATTTTTTAAAGTTCTTAATCTTTTCTCTCAATCTTCCACTGACCACGTCAGTTGACAGGTGCCTGGAATCTGGTGTGGGGGCTAAGGACTGGGGTTGTGGAAGTGGAAGTTCGTGGAAGCGATGTTGCTGAGTGTGTGGGTCGAATGCTCAGAATAAATAAATCCAGCAACGGCACCTTAGATCCATTCTCAAAATCAAACGGGACCACTACATCATGAATGATGAACTTTTGGATCGTGCCAAAGCCACCGACATTGAGATCATCCTCATTAGAAACAGATTGCGCTGGATGGGTCGTGTTGCTCGCATGTTAGATGAACGACCAGTAAAGCTCTTCTATACGGTGAACTGGCAGAAGGTTCTAGAAAGGTCGGTCGTCCGCTTCTCAGATTTAAAGATACTTTGAAAGATATCCTGAAACGTGGTGGTGTGGTTCACTCGTGGAAAGAGACTGTTGTAGACAGGCCAGCATGGCGGAAGTTTATCTCTGATGTTTGTGACAAGATAAACAACAGCAGGCAGAATGAGAACAAGGAAAAAAGAGCTAAATGTCATGAGAAAAGAAGGCAGAAGGAGAAGAGGAAATGAACTTTGAACTGAGTGATATATTATTTATTATTTATTAATTTGTGCACCGTACAGTTTCAACAACTCATCTCGTATTTTGTGTTATTTAAAAATATCTAATACCACCATCATGGTGGAGGTATTACATGGTGGTACTATGTAAAGTGAAATAAGTGTTATTACCCGAGGTTGCCACTTCTTCAATAGGAGTGTTTAATTGTACAGACATAAAACCAAGTACACTAAACACAACAAATCCAGCAAAGAAACTTGTTCCAGAATTCACAAGACTGACAACAACGGCATCACTGAAATAGAAAATAATCAGACATAAAGCTATGTACGTAATTATGTTTAACTGTATAATTTAGAATCATGCCAAGATAACATGTTGGCACTATTAAAATCTTTGCTTCTCAACTTACAAGAC
Organism: Chrysogorgia sp. JL179-B06; assembly: GCA_035772405.1. Classification (NCBI taxonomy): domain Eukaryota; kingdom Metazoa; phylum Cnidaria; class Anthozoa; order Scleralcyonacea; family Chrysogorgiidae; genus Chrysogorgia; species Chrysogorgia sp. JL179-B06. The sequence goes on along the minus strand of JAYKKM010000478.1, from coordinate 1,359,004 downwards.
ACAGTTGTTGTTAAATTTGTTATAACTTCCATACACCACCACAGTGCCAAAAGAAACACCAAGAGAATAAAAAATCTGCGATGCTGCAGCTACCCATACCTATAATGACGTATAAGAACATATATTATGGACATTCACTAAATAGAAATAGAAATAGAAATCAGATATTTGCTTGATAACACGCAAAAAAGTACCTAAAACTACCACAATGCACACATGTACACATGCAGCACACATGCAGCACACATGCAGTACACATACAGTACACATGCAGTACACATGCAGCACACATGCAGCACACATGCAGCACACATGCAGCACACATGCAGCACACATGCAGCACACATGCAGTACACATGCACACATGCAGCACACATGCAGCACACATGCAGCACACATCCAATACACATCCAATACACATGCAGTACACATGCAGTACACATGCAGCACACATGCAGCACACATGCAGCACACATGCAGTACACATGCAGCACACATGCAGCACACATCCAATACACATCCAATACACATGCAGCACACATCCAGTACACATGCAGTACACATGCAGTACACATGCAGCACACATGCAGCTCACATCCAATACACATCCAATACACATGCAGCACACGTGCAGCACACGTGCAGTACACATGCAGCACACATCCAATACACATCCAATACACATCCAATACACATCCAATACACATGCAGCACACATGCAGCACACATGCAGCACACATGCAGCACACATCCAATACACATCCAATACACATCCAATACACATGCAGCACACATGCAGCACACATGCAGCACACATGCAGCACACATGCAGCACACATGCAGCACACATGCAGCACACATGCAGTACACATGCAGTACACATGCAGCACGCATGCAGCACGCATGCAGTACACATGCAGTACACATGCAGTACAGGGATTTCAAGAGACCAATCAAAAACGTAGAAATGTTCGGTTTCCGTAAGGATGAAATTATTTTTAATGGTAATGATAATAATTATCTTTAAAAGGTTGGTGTACCACCAATAGCAATAATAATAATAATAATAATAATAATAATAATAATAATAATAATAATAATAATAATAATAATAATAACCAGCTCATAACACACCATACCAACCTCTTAGATTACTGGTATCCGATTTGCGAAAAAGAAAACGTATTTATTTACCTTGATATTTAAAAGTTTTTTCCAGTCTGGAGACAAATAGTATTCAATTCCAGTACCTGCACCTTCCAATGTTACACCACGAATAAACAAGACAAACAATACAACATATGGCAAAGTAGCAGTTACCCACACAACCTTAGCAAATAAAAAATGAAATAAATGTAATTAGGTACAGGCCGTGTGTCAATGATATGATGGTAAAGTAAAATTAAAGGAAGTGTAATATACTTTAAAGGGGTAGTAAGACCGAAAATCGTATATCCAATTTTTATTTTATCTATTAGTACTAAAAAAATGAGGAAGAATAGCGTTCTTACTTAGTCAATATCTTGTGTTGTTCCAGAGATATTGACGTTTTTGAAAGATGCAAATGAACTTATGACGTCGTCTACTCCAACATTTAAACTAAAGGAAATCGCTAAAATGAAAAATGTATAAAGCATTAACTATACACAGTGCAGTGTACCATTTTTAGTAGCATACATCTGGAACGTTTCAGCACAATCTAGCCGCTATCTCCAAAGATATTCCTCATTTTTAGAATTAGAGTGGAGTAGATGACGTCATCAGGTATCTCATTTACAGCTTTTAAAAACTGAAATATCTCTGGAACAAGATAAGACATTGACAAAGTAAGAGCGCTATTCTTGCTTATTTCGAATGCACTTCTAGATAAAGCCCAAATTGGGATAAATGATTTTTGTGTCTTACTGCCCCTTTAATACGTAGAAGTGAACTACCTCGATAATAACACGAGGACTATTTATACAGTTTGTGCCTAATTAATTATTCCTTATAGAATACTAATTACTATATTACAGGAAGTATAGTTATAATCTTAGTAATATATAGCTTAGTAAATAGTATTATAAATAACATGTATGCTAAGCAAGCTCTGATTGGTCAATACCCGTGTTTGGATCAGGCCATCCAAACACGGAAATTTCCCGCCAAAAATTTCCTTAAGTTTTTCTGCTCGTTCTCTTGTATTATTTCATAAAAGAAATACCTAATGGTTTTTCCGTGTTTGAATACTGTTACCGAAATACTTGGGAAGTTTCTCGACTTTCGAAAAGCTAAAAAACACTCGCCTAGCGGCTCGTGTTTTTTTACGCTTTTCTCCAGTCTCGCAACTTCCCGCGTGTTTGGATCACAGTATCCAAACACGGAAACCATTAGGTATTTCTTTAATCTTCACTGGTTGCCAGTAAGTATACCTTTCCCGATGCTTTAACACCTTTGAAAAGACATAGAAACACCACGATCCAACAAAATGCCAAGGCTAGACAAATCTTCCACTGGAAGTCTCCTATATCATCAAAACTCTCTGTCTTTCCAAGAACTTGATTGCTGAAAAAGATTTACATAATGTAATAGGCATATAAAAAGCCAATTCAACTGAACAAACTATTATTCAACTGAACAAAGTATATATTTAAATATGATTTGTGATTTATTACGAATCAACTTGTATATGTTACGCTAAAAAAGCGCAACACATAAATCTTGATTTTAAAACATGAGATAAAAGAGTTATGAAATTTACATAATGTTAAAAAAATTAATCAGGGATTATTTTAAGGAATTTTTATCACTGCACAAAGACCTGAAAAGGCATAAAATATAACTTCAGTAGCATGTTAAGCAGCGATGGAGCACTGAGTAGCTCGGTAGCTCGTCAGTAATCAACTAGTCATACTGTCATAGTATACATAAGCGGCCCTCCTGTTCCCAATTTTTAATGAGTTAATCCCTGTCGCACAGCATACATTCGCATTTTCAAAATAACAATGGTCAAACAGTATCACACGGGCACAGAGCCACAGACGCATCGACCTGAGAGACGCATCGACCTGAGAGAAGCCTCAAGCCTGTTATGTGGGGTTTGCACCATTGGGTAGTCGGCTAAATAGTGAGAACACTAGCGTTTTGTTTATTATGGCGGTAGGGCCTGCTATAGTAGTTATACTCATGTATCTTGAAAGTTGAAATGCCAGAAATGGTAGGAACTAGTTTTAGTTAGCTTCTGGTCTGTAACTGTAAGGGCATAAGGCTGTTCGTTTACGGTACGCTTAACGTTATCAGAAGATAGTGGACCAGGGTCCTTTAACTTATCGTCTTATTTCTGTATTTGGTATGTATGTAGTATGTACACTGTGCCTTTGAACATAATTTCTGACGCAATCCTTCCACGAATAACACCCATTCTTAAATATTAAAGAAACATTTATCACTGCACAAATTGGTTATCGCTGCACGTTAAAATAATGCCTGAAATTAATTCAAGTATAATAATATATTTATTTACATTTAAAAGTAACATTAATATATAGTTTTATCCTCGAGTCTGTCTAATCCTGGGTAAAGCTGTCCCAAATAATATTAAAGCCTAACAAATAAACGATTTAGAAAACCTGTCAGTATTGCATTTAAATAACGGAAAGGTTCTTGGGGAATGAATGCTCTTTGGTTACGGGAGTATAGTATAGTGTAGTATGGCATGGCATGGCATGGCATGGCATGGCATGGCATGGCATGGCATGGCATGGTATGGCATGGTATGGTATGGTATGGTATGGTATGGTATGGTATGGTATGGTATGGTATGGTATGGTATGGTATGGTATGGTATGGTATGGTATGGTATGGTATGGTATGGTATGGTATGGTATGGTATGGTATGGTATGTATGGACTATGGTATGGTATGGTATGGTATGGTTATGGTATGGTATGGTATGGTATGGTATGGTATGGTATGGTATGGTATGGTATGGTATGGTATGGTATGGTATGGTATGGTATGGTATGGTATGGTATGGTATGGTATGGTATGGTATGGTATAGTATAGTATAGTATAGTATAGTTTATTAAATAAATCACATTGCAGCCAATGGCTGAATTACGTAATTTACAATTCAAATGAAATGAACTATATAAGAATTATCAGAGTTATTAAACTAAAATTAATCAATTTAAATACAAATTATTAGTCAAATTATTAGTATCTTTTATGACAAAGTTGTTGTTTTCGGTCTGCTAGGGTTCCAGTTCAGGAACCTAAGTCGCTCACTATTACTTATTGGATTCCTCTGAACCCAATATTACAAAATATTTAAGTCGAGAATTCAATATTGGGCGAGACCGAAGGTCGAGTCTAATATTGCAAATCAAGACTTAAATATTTTGCAATATTGTGCGAAGATGAATCCAATAGGTGTTTTATTATATCGAACAAAATATCTTAACACAAAGATGTTTCTTCGCACGTAAACAGTCAATAGGTTTCTGCCCAATATTTAGCTGTCCTATGGCCACATCGTAAAATATTGGGCTGCCACGTGATGCTAATAGAGATAGTTGATTGGTGGATTATATGTGAGGGTATGATAATGTAAGATGACAGGTTAACAGACCAAAGACAACAAATATGTCCCTTGACTCAGAAACATTTCCTCAATATTTTAGCTGGATGATCGTCCAGTAAAAAAACAATGATAAAAAAGTACTTACTGAAAATACTCAAGCGAAGAAGGGATTATTTTAAAATCATCCGAAGTGCATTTCACTTGATATGTGGAATTGATAAAAGCAGTACCATTTGTGCAATTTGCTATTTTTTTCAAATCATTTTGTCGACGTCGCTCCTCAATGGTGCTTTCAAAAAGAAGAATAAAATATTAGGGCCTGGTTAGCATTGACGATACATGGACGATTGTCAAGCTCAGAAAATATCCTCAGAAAAATTATTCTGAGTCCCGGACAGGAATCGAACCTGTAACCTTCTAATTGCCGGTGAGACGCTCTAACCATTGAGCCACCGAGACTCAGATGGAGAGCGAAGGTTACAATAATGTACTGGTTCGATTGATATATGTACTGCCTATGCGCAGTCACTATATATCGGTAATGTTTGGATGTGACTGCCGCATAGGCAGTACATATATCAATCGAACCAGTACATCATTGTAACCTTCGCTCGCTCTTCATCTGAATCTCCGTGGCTCATTGGTTAGAGTGTCTCACCGGCAATCAGAAGGTTACAGGTTTGATTCCTGTCCGGGACTCAGAATCATTTTTGTGAGGATATACGAGCTTGACGATCGTCCATGTATCGTCTGTCTACTCCAAGCTCTCCCACATTCACTACAGCAGTGTATATATTAACACATAGTTATAGCATTAGTGGGTCTATAGTTCGTTGGTTGGTGTATTGTTCGTTGAGTCTATTGTTCTTTGGTGAGTCTATTGTTCTTTGATGGGCCTATTGTTCGTTGGTGGGTCTATTGTTCGTAGGTGCATGGGTCTATAGTTCGTTGGTTGGTGTATTGTTCGTTGGTGGGTCTATTGTTCGTTGGTGGGTCTATTGTTGTTTGGGCATGGGTCTATTGTTCGTTGGTGGGTCTATTGTTCGTTCGTGGGCCTATTGTTCGTTGGTGGGCCTATTGTTCGTTGGTGGGTCGATTGTTCGCTGGTGGGTCTATTGTTCGTTGGTGAGTCTATTGTTGTTTGGTAGGTATATTGTTGTTTGTTGGGTATATTGTTCGTTGGTGGGTCTATTGTTCGTTGGTGGATCTTTATTGTTCGTTGGTGGGTCTTTATTGTTCGTTGGTGGGTCTATTGTTCGTTGGTGGGTCTATTGTTCGTTGGTGGGTCTATTGTTCGTTAGTGGGTCTATTGGCGGCTCATCTCTATTTGAAATATGGAACACACATGACTTTATATTAAATCTATGTTGTAATGACAACTAACCGGCAATGATCGGAAGCCCAAGATGGATCACAGTCTTTCCACGGCACCTCACTGGCAAATGAACTGAAAAAATAGACAACTGACCAACAGATGATTACGTTATAGTAGGTTGATGACAGGTAAGAAGCCATCAGCATTGCCATTCCTATACCTAGAATAACAAAAATAGTAAGAATAAGGGTTAAGATTAGGGTTGGATGAATCTTTTCTTAGGGTTAGTTTTATGGTTAGGGTAATGGTTAGTATTCCTCATTTGTTGATAATATTTGCTGATCAAGTCATGAGGTCACGTGATAAAAACTTGTGCTAACCCGCGCAATAGTCGTCACCTACCTCTACTCATACGACTTAACGCTTTGAACATACTCAATGGAGCAAGACTGAGGTACTGGCCAAGACTTAACTCAGATAACATCGCTGGAATGCCACAGACTGCCAACATGACGAAATATGGAATAAGGAATGTGGCTGAAAAAAGAAATAAAAAAGACAATAATAGAACTAGTAAACGTGCAGAGCTTGGCGTAGTTGCAACATAACACTGTGAGCAAGCTCCATTGGGTGCTGCTGTGTGATGACACGGGGCCAACCCAAGGCAATTTTCCAAATAATACTATTAAGTATATATTCACAATCATCCTTTCACATGCATTACCTAAAATCACATGGCTTGGCTGTTCAGGTTGTTTACAACCTGAATGCTGGTTATTCAGGTTACATCTACTGCACTTCACTGCACTTCACTGCACCACACTGCACACTGCACACTGCACACTGCACCGCACACTGCACACTGCACACTGCACATTGCACACTGCACACTGCACTGCACACTGCACTGCACACTGCACTGCACACTGCACTGCACACTGCACACTGCACTGCACACTGCACTGCACTGCACACTGCACTCAGGCCCGGTGCGACACCCCCCCCCCAATCTTTATACGAGTTTCAGTCGGCAGAAGTCATATTTTATGTCGGCAGAAAATATATTTTAGACGTGTTCGATTTAACACGGATAAGTAGAATCATTAAATTTTAGCTCATCGTGTTTTCATTTCGCATTGATAGTGCGTTATTAACGTAGGACTAATTAACCATTTCACCAGCTGACCAGGGTCATTTTAGTAGGCACCCAACGAAAAGACAATATTTTGCAGTGGCGGATACACGCACGCGGCGCGCACACCCCCCCCCCCCCCCTTTAAAATTCCGCAAACAAGTTTTTTCTGTTTTTTACCATGTCAAGACGAAGAAGTCGGAGTGATAAACGCAATATTATTATATATGAATGATTTGTTTTGGTAGCTTATCCAATTTTCATTGCAAAAGCCAGTTTCACTCATAGATATTTTACATGATAAAACGATGGACGTTTCCAGATGCCTAAAGGCTAAAGTGTATATTCGTTCTGTACTACTTCTGAGTTTATATTAAAGTGTTTCATAATCTTGATGCCCCTTTGTAATCGTGCATTTTTAGAAATGGCGTGGTGCCCTAATCTCGCAAACATTCTTATCAGAAATCGCCGGAAAAGCACTTCTGGGTTTTGCAAAACTAAAAAATTTCCTGGGGGGCCATACCCCAGAACCCCCTAGTGGGTTCGCGACGTAGCTGCGAAGATACACCACAACGTGTTGATTCTTCATGTGCGCCCCCTCTTCCGAACAACCCTGGATCTGCCACTGTTTTGACAAGCTTCGATCGATAGGATGTAGTCGGTACAAGCTAGTGCGTCAGTCGGTTGAGGTGAGCTTACACCACCCTGTAAAATTTTCTGAGTACGGCCCTTGCACTGCACTGCACACTGCACTGCACACTGCACTGCACACTGCACTGCACACTGCACTGCACACTGCACTGCACACTGCACTGCACACTGCACTGCACACTGCACTGCACTGCACACTGCACTGCACACTGCACTGCACACTGCACTGCACACTGCACACTGCATGTTCCAATCTACCAGTGCATGTTAGTGCTTGACACTTTAGTTCATTTCTTGGAAATATATCTCATTTTTTATCGCACTAGTGCTTGTTAAGAAGGAGAGCAGTGTAACGTTGTATCGCGGGCGCAGGAAGGCACATGGAGAGCAATCGTTGTAAGAGTTCGCAGTTGTTGTAAGATTGTTAGATATTTCAGTAGAATAAAAGAAGTTAAAAACCTTCACTGTTATTGTGACTGGTAATTGGTAGCTATATATAACGTCACATCTTTTCCTTAAACGTTACACTATTTATCGTCCAATGACAGGTCGGAGTAATTCCTGCATTTAGCCGCATGTAACATTATAACGGGTATGTTTCTTTCAACGATTTCTGCGCTTGTACACTTCAACATGTGCCTTAAACTGATAATTTGGCGAACAATAAACATAAAGAAAAGAGGAAAGCATTACTAGCAACGATAATCGATGCGGTCGCAAGTGTCGGGAAATTGTTGTATTATCTGTAACGAGATTAAGCTAAACACTGACTCGGCCGGCCAAAGCAAAATTTTCGTTGTACCTGTCAGTGACGAAGCTTTTCCCAAATGGGTGGTCATGATAATTAATAATCCGAGCGCCGTATTTGGCGCGAGGCTTTCTAGGAAGGTATGGCGGGGTATGCGCCCCCGAAAATTTTTGAAATCTAGATTCCCGCAAATGGCATTTCCTGCATATTAATGCCATGGTCAGTGAGTCCGACATGGACATTCAGGACGTTTTTTTCAACCGGGGCTACTTTTTAGCCTCAATCATGCCGCGATTTCCGCCCTTCTGCTTGGTTAAAAAAGAAAGCCTACTAGAGTAGGGCTGCGTAAACTAGAGAAATATTAGTACTTTAGTTTAGTAAAACACTCGGGTTAACATGCAAAGATATTGATTATTTTTTTAATTACTTCTATGACAGTTTAACAGAACATTAATAGGAAGATGTTGTTTTCGAACTTGTCGGAAATATCATACATTCATACTATTCGAACACAGACATTCGATTAATATACGATTTCAAATACTTCTACTTTCGAATTCAATTTTTTTGCTGCAATTTTTTCTTTCAAATTAAATTATTTTTTGGGGGGCCGAAAGCTATTCCGCCCCCCCCCCCCTTTTATAATATTGGGGGGGCCACCCCCCCTGCTTCCTACGCCCCTGCAATTAACAGTAAAAGGAATGTTAGCAAAATATGTAAAGTATTATATAATTTGTATTAGATATGTTAACGCAACGCGTGATTACCTTAATTAAGTGGGTTCTTCCTGTTAATTTTATAAAAGAGTGTGCGTAGACTACTAGACACTCAAGGGTAGTGTTAGTTACTGTCATGTAACGAAGGTTGTTTGTGTGAATAAAGTAAATGAAATATACAGTCCCAAAATTGAAACCGGCGCAGTGCGGATATATTACGTGCTAGGCTGCAGCTATTAATTAATATAGTTCTTGACACAAGTATTGAATCGTACCTCCTCCATTTTGATAACATAAGTATGGAAACCTCCAGACGTTTCCCAGTCCAACGCAATAACCAATGATCGACAACATAAAATCGCATTTGCTCGTCCATTTTTCTCGTCCTTCGTCAACAGATTTCGACTGTAACACAATGTCAGGTCCTTCTTCGTGGGCATAATTATTATTTGGCAAAGCATGATCTTCTTCATTTGATTGTTTGCCATCTAAGTCGTCCAAACCAAGTTCCTCGTTACTGGTTTCCCCTTCAGTTAGACGTACATCCATTAGGATCTATATTCTAGTTGCAAGAAAATCAACGGAATTCGTGAGGTGGAAGTAGTAGTATTCACATACAGGAACATATCACCCTATTTTACAAAGGATTGTTGGTTTGTGTTATTTAATACCAGTGGCAATAACCATGAAATACGACACCATACCACACCCAGTTTGGACTACGTCAAAATAGTTACGTCTCTCCCAGTGGCGGAAATTCGCCTTTTAAATTTCCGACAAGTTTATTCGCTACGTAACCAAATTTTTTGCACACAAAAATGGATAAATAAAGAAACTAAAAAAGGTTTTGATACACAAAATGTTTTTAACCTTTTCGCGCCTGTGGGCATTCAATCTTCACTCTTTTTAGACTTTTAGACATATTTCGACGATTTCGATCGCTATTTCAACGTTTTTTTATTTAGTTTGCAGTCGTACTATCGTATTAAGTTTATATTTAGTTTAGGAGATTTATCACTTTTAGTTATATAGGTTATACAGGCTAGAAGCCCAATTGATAGGGTTCCGAGGGCCTACGATTTAATGTCGTTATCCGAGAAGACCCGAGTCTTACCATTTGATGATATTATTGCAAAGGCAGCACTTTCTCCTCAATTATTTTTAAGACCCTGAGTGGAGGTCCGACACAGGATTTGAACCTGTGTCTCCCAGCTCATAGACATGTGTGGTAACCACTACATCCTTATTTTGCATGTTCGAACTCAGTTTCCCAGACGCAAACATCTGCCACGTATGGATGGATACGATGATCGCTGCGGTATTGCAAACAAGATAACTTGAGATATTTATAAGTATTTATAAGTTGCTTTTGTAACATTTTTTTATTTTTACCATTTTCAATATATTCCTTAAGTATTTCCAAAATTCCGACAAAAAGTGAAAATTTCCGACAAATTAGCGATTTGACGACAGGTGGTGGGGCGGTTGCCCCCCCACCCCACCACAATTTCCGCCACTGGTCTCTCCTATGCTTGAAAATTTAGGCTAAGACTCTCTTGAGCAACGAAGGTTACCTCGAAGGTTACTATATCAAGCCACAATATTTTATAAAATTAAGCAAGGTCTTGTAGGTATCAGACTCCCTGATGAGGTGCGTCCTTAGAGTATCTAGGTTGCCCAACACTTATCCTTACCAACAGATTCACTGCAATAACAATATATACAAATACTCATTTTATCCCAGGACCATAGTTACATATGGAATAACATTTCATTTGATAACCTCTCTTTTATATCTAGCGCTTCAAACTTCAAAACTCTTGCTATGCCTTCTATTAAGTCCATGTGTTATTCCTAATTTGTTAATTGATTTTGTACTTTCGTTCCTGTAATGTTTTTTTTATGTAATTGTATTTTATTATATTTTGACATAACATATGTATATATTCTAGTTGTATACCTGTAAAACTCCTAGGATAGTGTAATATTGATTTAGGAGTCACCATTTGCTGGTATTATTGCAAAGGCAGCACATTCTCCTCAATTATTTTAAGACCCCAGCTGTGTCGCCCAGCTCATAGACATATGTGTGCTAACCACTAGACCACAACACCATAACCATACAACATCCATAACCATGACATTCCAGGGATCTATCTGACTTATTTCACGAGTGAGGAGGTTTTCCAACAAAGTTTTGTCCATTTTATCCACCTTGGACAAAGATTTCCCTAGTTTTTCCTTCATTTCTTATTAATTAGTATTCATGGTCTTTATGCTAGATAAAGCCCGCGGTACATCAAAGAAAACCGAGTCCATCAAATGCTTCAAAAACCTCCCCGACACGTCTCTGAGTTTCAGTTGGGAGAGTCTCTCTTGCCAGTTTTAACAAGGATTTGGAAGTATTTATCGACTCCTAACATATAACAGTCATGTAGCACAGCATGCATGTTTCCTTCTGTATATCGAAATTTTGATCGATGAACCAATTTCGACAAATCGACGCTATCCCTTATAATATCCACACTATAGTAATGATTAAGCTTATCTACTGCTCAACGGTTTGGTCTAATACCTCTGCCAAGAATGTAAAGAAAACTAAAGCGGAGCAAAATTTGGCGAGCAGAATAATAACAGTACAGACTAGGAATTTTGACCACATCATAACTACAGCACTATGTGAACTTAATTGGCTACCGATACAGTACAATTATTTATCAAGGACGTAGTGTGATGTACAAAGTGCATCAATAATATTGCTCTCTCTTACCTGTATATAAGTTCAAGAAACGTTCCGATGATCACCAATGCGGCACCCGTGATAATCACAACTCTTTACAAACACCACTTTTTAAACCACTTCAGGACAAAGAACTTGCTATGCATGTTTATATATTAACTGTTGTACATTGTTGTTAAAAAATAGCCCTGTGTGTATATTATTAAATATGTAAATACGATTATAAAATATCTGTGTATGTATACGTAAGTCTGCTAGCAACCTTTCTCCTGTTGTTTTATGAAGACTCCTATCAGAAACCAACTGCAAAACCATTCAATTTACAGTCACTAGATATAAGTCATACGAGAACTCGTATCGGCTCAGCGTCAGAGAACGAAGACATGACTATACACTCCTCAAAGTAAGAACTGATAGGAATTTGGACGAACATTTATAAATAGATGCCTTTTCAACGTTGAGTTTTAATGTAGTATTTACGTATAGTACAGTGTGTATCAAAAAAACGCTACCTTAGAAAATGAATTAGCATTCTTAAAGAGACCTATTGTAATTTAAAAAAAAATTATACACCTCGGAAATTAAGATGGTCCAAGCGCTGCGTTAATCAAGAAGAGAGAAAGCAGTTTTCAATACGAATGCAATCCAAGTTATTTTTTACGCATTCGTTGCTCAGAGGTGTTTATAGCCTTCAAACTATTACAATGGGTTCTTTGAAAAAAATGCTAATTCACAGTTGCTTCCCGTAGCGGTTTTTTTTATACACACTGTATATGTGTGCAATTACATATTTGTATATTCTTTTTTATATTTTGTAAATTCGCTTAATATTGAATCCACGAAAATCCAGCTTTACGATATTTTACATTAGGGATAAAATCAGAGACTTTAAGATCTACGACGGCAACCTAGGACGGCGACGGCAGCGAAAGTAATATAAATTTTAGCATTTAAAGGGACCACGGTCGATTGACTAGCATATTTAACACTCAAAGCTTGATTTATGATCTCCAAAATGCTTCAATATTTCTAAAACGATTGTATACAATCGTGTGATGTTATCAAGTGTTTGTGTTTAAGTCAGTCTTAACGTGCTACTACGATCAAATTTTTACCTATCGATATTTTACGTATTTATAAAGCAGAGCTGCTAAATATTACTCGGTCGAAACCGTTTTGCGATTCGACGATGGCAAGTATTATTTTTCTTACTCCGAATCTGGAGTTATGTCCGCCATTAATCGTTCATGTTCTTGACCAGCGTAACGAAGTGACGTCAGATTCTCAACGCGAAGACTCCACGTGGCTAATTCTGCAAGTAAATCAAGGTCGTTTTTTCAAATTCTTCGTCTGAAAGACTGAACATTTCATCTACTTCTCGAAAAAAACAAGAAAACAAATAACCTCGACTGAAATTCAGGCGTAGCATTGAGAATCTGACGTCACAAACAATATTACCTTTTGAAATTGCGGGCTCACTTGGAACACGTTTTTAGTAATGGTGGCCTAAATAATAGTGATTTCAGAGCTCAAAATACTTACTTCAAAATACCATTTTTTAGTTTTTTTGATCACTTTCGACCCTGAAATACTATTCTATGCTGAAGAAAATCTAAAAGATGGGGGTGCATTTTCATCGTAGTGGCACTTTAAGGAACAACTCTCATATCTCTCCGTGAGTAATTACCGTCGTCCTAAAGACGTGAAAATGCTGCCAGTGGCGTTTGGCCAGAACGAGGACTAGTTTGGCAATAAAAATTATTCATCTTTTTATTTCGCATAAAGATTCTTTTGTTTGAACGACGTCGCCGTCCTACGTTGCCGTCGTAGATCTCAAGCTTAAGGTCCCCGTTTTCGCAGAAACCTCAGAACAATCAACGTTTATTATAATTTCAAATCTAACCAATCGCGAGCCGTGCACGTCGAACCCCAGCCAATCAATGCTCGGGATTTCCAGTGAAAAGCCAATGAAAAGCAAAGTCCGTCAAAAGCTCGACGCACGCGCGGTATTTCGACGACTTGTCTTTTGATTGGTCTAGATTTGAAATAACGAGTTCTAATTGGCTACATACGTCGAATGTGAAATCAGTGACGATCGTAAGTGTAAATAATATAGCTTCTCTACTATAGTGTGATTGAGTGTGTTCTTGGCGCTCTAAAGAGAAATAAAGTGAACTTAGTTCACCAAATTTTTCATGATTTAACGATGCCGACACCTACATAACTGAGCAACAAGGTGGATTCTCAGAACGAAGATCGTAGAATTGTCATACAAAGATAGATTGATGACGCTGGACCTACTTCCATTGTGCTACGATAGAGAAATCAAAGACCTAGTTTTCTTGTTCAATGCCTAAAATGTCCGCGAATTTGTTACGTTTGTTTCTCAAGGCCGCACCAGGCTGAGCCAAAACTTTGCCAACCTTAAAATTCCACTTTGTAAAACAAGAACTTTCCAAGCCTCATATTTTAACCGCGTATTCAAATTATGGCCTTTGTCTGCAAATTAGCCAATCCAAGTAGTTTCACCAGTTCTATGTCATTTAAGAACTTTGTAAGACGGATACTATCTAGTGCAGTTGTTTCTACTTTTGATATACATTGGCCGTGCACCTGGACACTGGTATGCGACTATCCCTGTCATAGAGCCTCTATGACATAGAACAAATTTTACATGTATATTTTAATCTAAGAGGGCGGCGCCTCGCATGGGACTTTTAGTCCCGTTCGCGTTTTCCCTTTTGGATCTCTTGTTGTTGTCTTTTTAATGGCAAGAATTGTTATCCAATAAATTAAATAAAAAGAAAAAAAGAAAAAACTTGTAAGTCAAGCTACGAGTACACAGATTCTTGAAGCGCTAATATACTCTACCATCTAATTAAAAATACACCTATTTTACAAAAAATCCCTAATATTAAGTCTCCGAGGTATAAATGAATCTAATTCTTGTATGCCCAGAATCCCGCCCTTGTTGTCGGACATTTACATTTGTTTTATCAATGATTTTAATCTCCCACCATTAAGTCCACTTTCCAAAAAATACGCATACAAATGCTCACCTGCTATTCCCCTACAACCCTTGCCAAACCTATTCAAACTGCTCTTAGGAAAATGGCGAAGAAGAAGAAGAAGAATAATCTATATATATGGCGGATAAAGGCACAAGTATGTGATAAATAAATATATATAGCAAAACCATAACCTTCGTCTCCTTTACTTTTACATTATTCTATTATATATATGCTGTATATATATATATATATATTACGCTCCTTCACTTCGGTGTTGTTGAGCACTCTGTGAAGTTGGTGTAGGTGTCCTTTAGCGATAATGCAACGCCCACTACCCTTGTGGTAGTTTGAGCACTCTGACCCTATACCGCTTCACGCTCTCTAGATGTGCGCATGACCGCTGTTTATCCCACAAGCGGTTGTCACTGGCAATCGTTTGTGCATAATTAGTTCTCGTGCCCATATCTAGATTGTACCAAGCTACACTGATGAGCTCTGGAACAGCGAAACACGTGTCTGTAGATATTGTATACTATATATATATATATATATATATATATATATATATATATATATATATAGCAAGGTGAAAAGGTGGTAAACTGCCAAGAATGTAGTGACGAAATACTGACGTTTCGAGCGGAGCCCTTCATCAGAGTAAGACGAGATGAAATAAAATAAATTGGGCTTATATATATGCCAAAAGGGTGTCACAAGTAGAAAACAGGGGAGATAAACAAACTAATAATTAATGAGATGCGAAAAGTTAAATCATTTGCTATTTTTACAGTCTATCAGCAAACAGATTGAGGGGGATGGAGAAATGACAGGTCCAATATTCAATATATATATATATATATAGGTATAAGAAAGAACTTCTTCAGGCAAAGTATACAAAACAGTATTTATTTCCAAACGTTTCGCCGATTAGGGCTTCTTCAGTATACTTTGCCTGAAGAAGTTCTTTCTTATACCTATATCATATAACCAGGCATGATGAATACCTTTGTTTTTCCTTCATATATATATATATATACAATATAAAGTTTTTTGCAAATACTGATTGGCAGAGTGCTCAATGAAACTAGTCCAGAGCATAAATAAAGGTAAAATAAAGGAGACGAAGGTTTTCACTTACGCATTTTTATTACTGGTCAGTTTCGTGCACACGGTGCTGCACTCATCTGATGAGTGCAGCACCGTGTGCACGAAACTGACCAGTAATAAAAATGCGTAAGTGAAAACCTTCGTCTCCTTTATTTTACCTTTATATATATATATATATATATATATATATATATATATATATATATATATATATATATATATATATATATATATATATATATATATATATATATATATATATATATATATATATATATATATATATATATATATATATATATATATATATATATATATATGTATGTATTTAAATTTATTTTATTCTATTACGCTCTACCATCAAGATATTGAGCACTCTACAAACCTATATAGCCTGCTACAAATTTGGTGTATACACACACAGACACTTCAAAAGGAAAATACCTTTGCAGTGAGATGATAGACAGTTGTTATGGTGTGTAGGTATAGTGTTAAAATACATATCAAAAAACAATAAACAGGTTCGTTCTTAATATTCCTGATCAACTGGGCAGTGAGGATAGCTTATTGTATATTGTTACCCTATATTTACTAAACGTACGTTTACACAGTGCGATTAATAGGGACGATTTATGGTTTAGATGCATGCTAAGTATGTGAGGAGGAATGGGAAATTAGGAATTAGAGTAAGGATTATGAGCCTACAAATCATGCCGCTGACAGTTTCTCATCCTTAACATGCATGTAAACCATAAATCAGGCTGATTAATCGCAGTATGTGAACGTACCTTAACTCAATTTGAGGAACAACCTTCACGGGCTTAAAATGAGGTAGACATTGCAGCATCAATGAGATCTTCATCAGGTTGGAGGGCATTCCGTATTTTCTGTTAAAAAATAGGGAGTACACAATTAGCTTTTTGAAGTTTAATGATGGAACGGATCGAAAAATAAAGGGACGGATGGATGGGAGGATGGATGGATGGATGGATGGGAGGATGGATGGATGGACGGACGAATGAACGATGGCGCTGTGGCAATGAACTAGTTGAGGGCCGTTTGGAGAGCACCAATGTCACATGTTTTATGGGCAAATGACTGTCGAAAGTAGGTCTCGACAGATTCAGTGGAGCCCATGTATGCAGGTGAAAGGATTTGTCAGGCAGCTTTCTTTTTCGAGGTAGAAGGCATGCAGGCGTTGAGCTTCTGAACTGTCGAACAACAGTGATCGTCGGCTGAAGGCTGGGCAACTTCCCGTTGGTCGATTTGATGGGCGAGGTTGTGGTCGTCTGGTGAAGTTGATTGACAAAATTTCAATTGCCAGGGCGCGGCAATCGGTGGTATATTCTGTACACAGGTCGCATATATGTTTGGCCAGGGAAGGTCATGCGAGAAGGTTGTTGTCCTTTCTTTCTAAGCTTCCCTCTTTGTTCTGGCTTCGACCGACGATTGGGAGTGGGGGGGGGGGGGGGGGGGGGGGGGGGGGGGGGGGTTTGTGGCCTGTTTGGTCTCGTCGTCTCCAGTGGGGACACTATCTTCTGGGACGTGTTGTGTCTCGCCGATCGGGAGGCCAGGTGGTGTGTTCGGACAAGCAGGCGTGACGATGTCAGGTTGGAGTTGGGAGAGGTCTGCGATGGTTGATTGGCGAGGTATCGGGATCAACCATATCGGGAGAACGTTGTCGCGAATGTGGTTCAGGAGGTCGTCCCCAACTGTGGTCTCGTGCTGGGGGTGGTGGAGGTGGTGGAGGTGCCCCAAGCGTTGCATGGACCGTGAGCAGGGGCGCACATTAGGGGGGGTGTGGGGGGTGTCACACCCCCAACATTTGGGAATCGGTCCGAAAAGTCGGTCCCAAATTGTCTGTCAGACTGCCATATTCGGTCCCGATCGACCAGTATAAGTATTACGTACTAATATGATCATTTCCGTGCCCAAGAAAGATAAAAACTGGTTACACAATTTCTGATCGCGTTAAGGACTTCGTGACACTTGGATGCGAAAAAGATATGACTGACTCAATTGATCTTGAAAAACTTGTTGATCATTGGGCAGAGCTTCCACAAACCCGACGCATTATTAGTGTTTGATAATTTGAGTAAGCTAGTTTTGCTCCAGCTTCCAGGCATTTTAAGTAAAAAACTCAAGCTAATATCTTCTTTTCAACAATAAAAATACTGTAATATATAATATTATGGTCCATTCGCAAAAAAAAATTAAGAACTTGTTAAAAAACCTTAATATTTTTTATTAAAACCACCCTCAAAATGCAGGAAATAGGAATTTAGGGGTTTAGATAAATCAAAAATTTCCGGGGGAGCATGCCCCCGGACCCCCCTAAAGGGCACGTGCATTAGCCTCTCCACTTTGAAACCCGCATATATATATATATATTAAATTTCCCATTGTTATTAGGGTTGTTAGATCGTCAGGGGTGGTACTGTAAGCTTATCAAACAGGAACATCAAGAAAGTCGGTCCCAGAACAAAGAGCACCCCCCAAAAATTTTTTGGATGTGCGCCCCTGACCGTGAGGCAACTTCTAGGATGGATGGATGGACGGATGAATGAATGAATGGACCTATTTTTAAATTTTTTTATTCAGACACTACGATGTGTCTTGGATTTCAAGCAACATACAAACCTGTATGATAGTAAGTCCTGGGGATTTGTAAATTTCATGGATGGCACAACCAGGAACAAGTAACATTGACAACAAGGCAAATATCCAACCAACACCTTCGGCCCATGGCGGGTACTGATAACCATCCAACGAGATTCCTTCCCATTGGATAATGTACGACAATAAGAGACCCTAGATAAAAAAAAAACATTAAGTAATTATTCCAAGTACCATGAAGTACCATGAAGTAGCAGTTAAATATCGAAAATGGAAACTCAAAAGGGATATGATTCACCAACATTGTCTAGGGGGAGACGAGATCGTATTTTGTTTGTTCTTAGTACAATTCCTAAACGACCAGTCATTATTTATGGTCGGGGGGGGCTGACGAGAAATAGATTTGGTCCTCAAAAAAAATTTTACCCAACCAAATTGATCGACCCAACCATTTATGGGCAAAGAAAAGTTAGATAAAGCCAATCATCGATACAAGTTTTAATAATGTAACTTTTAGATTATTATTATGCAGAGCAGGAATCCAAGAAAACAAGAAGAGAAATACAATAACAAAAGCTAATGTGCAATGATGACTAATTAAGGAGAACTGGAGATGATAACAACATTTTAAATGATGAACTCTCAATTTTTTTATGTAAATATAGTCATGAAAATTTTGCTACCCAACCCTTCACAGAAGTGATTATTTTTTACCCAATCATTTAGGTCTTACAATTTTCAGTTACCAAAAAAATTCTCTTCGCCCCCACCCCTGCAGCCATAAATAATGACCGTTTCTAATGGTAAAAAAGCACGCGCTGTGTCCACATCAATTATGTCCAGGATTGTATATATAGTAACAATAACGTACCAATAATAATCCAGGTGTAATAAACTTCCAGCAAATGATAAAATAAAGAGGTGGGCGACGGCCAGTCATCGTTTTAATGTTATCTGCAAGGCGGTATGCTCCTGTAAAAAGGGATTACACATCAATAGTAATGAAAAGTCAATTTAGAAAGTTTTCTTTGATCTATCATACACAGAAAGTTTGTTTGTTTTATGGTTGTTAGTTATAGGTTTCGTAATAAAAAATATAATTATAATGTGGTTGTTGATCTTAGTCCATATCACTGGTCATCAGGTTACAGGTTGTACACATATGTAACCTTCACTCATCATCTTAGTCCATGTAGCTCAATAGTTAGAGCACATCTCACTAGTCATCAGAAGGTTACAGGTTGTACACATATGTAACCTTCACTCATTATCTTAGTCCATGTAGCTCAATAGTTAGAGCACCTCACTAGTCATCAGAAGGTTACAGCTTGTACACATATGTAACCTTCACTCATCATCTTAGTCCATGTAGCTCAATAGTTAGAGCATCTCACTAGTCATCAGAAGGTTACAAGTTGTAGGCATATGTAACCTTCACTCATCATCTTAGTCCATGTAGCTCAATAGTTAGAGCATCTCACTAGTCATCAGAAGGTTACAAGTTGTAGGCATATGTAACCTTTACTCATCATCTTAGTCCATGTAGCTCAATAGTTAGAGCATCTCACTAGTCATCAGAAGGTTACAAGTTGTAGGCATATGTAACCTTCACTCATCATCTTAGTCCATGTAGCTCAATAGTTAGAGCATCTCACTAGTCATCAGAAGGTTACAAGTTGTAGGCATATGTAACCTTTATTCATCATCTTAGTCCATGTAGCTCAATAGTTAGAGCATCTCACTAGTCATCAGAAGGTTACAAGTTGTAGGCATATGTAACCTTTACTGATCATCTTAGTCCATGTAGCTCAATAGTTAGAGCATCTCACTAGTCATCAGAAGGTTACAAGTTGTAGGCATATGTAACCTTTATTCATCATCTTAGTCCATGTAGCTCAATAGTTAGAGCATCTCACTAGTCATCAGAAGGTTACAAGTTGTAGGCATATGTAACCTTTACTCATCATCTTAGTCCATGTAGCTCAATAGTTAGAACATCTCACTAGTCATCAGAAGGTTACAGGTTGTACACATATGTAACCTTCACTCATCATCTTAGTTCATGTAGCTCAATGGTTAGAATATCTCACCAGTCATCAGAAGGTTACAGGTTGTACACATATGTAACCTTCAGCTCAATAGTTAGAACTGATCTCACTAGTCATCAGTATATTATAAGTTGTAGGCATCTGTAACCTTCACATGTCATCTTAGTTGGCCATGTGTTAATATATACACTGTTGTAGTGAATGTGGGAGAGTTTGCAGTAGACAGACGTGTATTGTCTTAGTTGGCCATGTATTAATATATACACTGTTGTAGTGAATGTGGGAGAGTTTGCAGTAGACAGACGTGTATTGTCTTAGTTGGCCATGTAGCACAATAGTCACCAGAAGGTTATATAATTACTGAATAATTCAAATTATTATTAAGCTTACCGTATCCCCAACCTATGGTAATAATTTCGACAAATGCAAGGAATATTAACGCCATTCCTCCAGCTTGCACATCAAGCAAGTTAAGTATGTAAATTCCACCCTGGAAATTGTAATAAATTAAGTAAATTAAATTGTTATAATCGTATAAAGATAAGAGCCCAGCTCAAAATACATAAATGTATTGCCAAATTAATTAAATAATTAGTCTAATTAATTAATTAGCCGTCTAATTAATTATTCTCTTTTGTAAAAATATAGACTTATATATAGATAGTTTTCACACATGTAATTAATATTACTCTGAAGATGTTGTAAGTTCGTAACGAAACGTCAGTTAAAATGTTTTAAAACTTGACTTGTTTCCATATTATTATGGCAATACATATACGTATATTGAGCTGGGCTCTTATCTTTATACTTCGATTACGCTTTTCGCCCGGAAAATCTATAGCCTAAATTGTTATAAATTAAGTAAATGAAATTGTAATAAATTAAGTAAATGAAATTGTAATAAATTATGTAAATTAAATTGTAATAAATTATGTAAATTAAATTGTAATAAATTAAGTAAATTAAATCGTAATAAATTAAGTAAATTAAATCGTAATGAATTATGTAAATTTCCATTTTCCGAAAATAAAGCAAAACCAATAAGATTTCAGGTTTTCATGACCATGGTAAAACATTTCAAGAGACTTCGGGGAGGGGAAACAGTAGATATATCCCAGTTGCGAAGAGTAGATATATTTTCCAGTCGCTACCTTGCTAATGCGAGCTCTATACAAACATAAAAAGAACTCACCCCTGTACACATTGGCAAACCAAAAATAAACAGCGAATAACACACAGCTGCCGTAAACCTGGTCTGGTATTTTTTAAAGAAGCCTTTGTATTCATCAACAACACTAGCTATAATACATTCAAGAGTTCCAAACTAAAAAAAAATAGTATTAGTCAAGACAGAGACACAGACAGACAGACTGTCTACACACAGACAGACAGACGGACGGACGGACGGACGGACTAAGGAACGAATGAATGGAATGAACATACAGACAAACAAATAAACAAACAAATAGACACACTAACAAAGGACGGCTGGATAAACTATATCAACACAGATATAAAAATAAATTATTCAATATTTCACCTGGCTATCCAGCCCCAGCGTGAACAACATCAGGAAAAACAGAATTGCCCATAAAGGAGATATTGGAAGTCGAGAGATTGCTTCGGGGTAAACATTGAATGCTAAACCAGGCCCTAGGATAAAGAAAAAGAAAGTTCTGAAAGTCGTTAATAATTCATAAATCAAAAAGAAAGAAAATAAAATAAATCAACTACATGATAAATTTAAATTAAGATGACGTTAAGGTGTTTGGGAGCTTCAGACCGAGCGAAAGAGAGCGTCTTTTAAAAAAATGTCAAGCGATTCGGCAACTAGTGCTGTTAAGAGTGCCAGCAACGCAATGTATCTTCCACCGTGTTTTGTATCTTTCTCAATATAGTCCAGCTGTTAAAGGGGTGAATTGTGCGTTTTATGATAAAAGCATTAAACTTGGCAAGTAGATAGAGTTACTAGTTCTCATGACTTCCTGATATAGGGCCAATGCAGATTTTTTCCTTGTTGCCACAAAATTCAAAGTTCACTTTTAGCGAATATCACCCATACCATTAGAAAGTTCGCAAAAAACTATATGAAGGACATTCAAGTGGGTTGTACGATTTTCCAAGCTCATTTTGAGTTACAGAAGGCTAAACCCACTAAAAACAAGCATTTTGTAGCATTTTGCGGCATTTTCCACATTTTTGAGCGTTAATATCTCAAAATAGGCTCAAAAAATCGTCCTACCCGCTTGAATGTCCTTCATATAGTTTTTCGCGAACTTTCTAGATATAGGTGATATTCACTAAAAGTGAACTTTGAATTTTCACTTTTTTATAATATATATACTTTGATTGGTAAATTGGAAGAAAAACTCGATTTTTGGCAACCAGGAAGAAATCTGCATTGGCCCTATATCAGAAAGTCATCAGCACTAGTAACTTTATCTACTTGCCAAGTTTCATGCTTTTATCACAAAACGAACGATAGAGGCAAAATTTCGGGCTTAACCGCTGGGCTAATAAGGGACCGAAGAGAAATGTTTTTCTTGGTAAAAATTTTGCTGACCCAACCATTAAAAGGTCACTATTTTTCTTTACCCAACCTCAGATATCAATTAAAAAATAAATACCCACCCCAAAACTTTAACTTTGTCCACATCATAGAGATGATGATGATGATGATGATGATGATGATGATGATGATGATGATGATGATGATGGTGATGATGTTGATGATGATGATGATGATGTTACATGAAGAATCTGAAAAAGATCAAGATAATGACTCTGACTGATTGACATAATTATTGTATTGGCATATGATATTTCTTTCTTACACAGTCTTTAATATTTGAGTGAGTCATGCTTTGGAAATATACATTACATTTTTTTTCTACCCAACCTTTGAGTTGATTTGTTTTTTATTTACCCAACCTTTGACTTGCTCAAAATTTTGTTCACCCAACCATTTTCTCTTCGGTGCCACCCCCCATTTTTAATAATGACAGGTTCCTAATTTCTGCCACCTTTACATTACTTGTAAACACCTTAACGTCACACCAACAAATCACGTGGTATTTAGCTGAGCGTGGAAGTGACCATGTGTATAATATGTATAAAGTCACCTGAGGTTGCCACTTTATCAATAGGAGTATTTAATTGTACAGACATAAAGCCTAGAACACTAAATACAACAAATCCAGCAAAGAAACTTGTTCCACTATTCACGCAACTGACAAAAATGGCATCACTGAAATAAAAGAAAGTCAAACAAAAGAAAGTCAAATAATAGTCAAATATAAACTCGTTGACAACTCATGGATCATGGTTTGATTCACTGGTGCGCTAAAAATGTACAGTTGCTTTCACCTCGCGAGTGACGCTTACTGGAAGAGCGTGGTGTGAACACTATAGTAGATGGAAAGTACGATAACTTACAAAACACAGTTGTTGTTAAATTTGTTATAGCTTCCATACACCAACACAGTACCCCAAGTTACACCAAGAGAATAAAAAATCTGCGATGCTGCATCTACCCACACCTATATAGATTAATTACGAAGCTTAAATTCTAGTTTTAAATGCCTTAATTCTATTCCTCCCTCACACCTCTTTCCTCCCCTCACACCTCCCTCCTCACACCTCCCTCCTCTGCCTCACACCTCTCTCCTCCCCCACCTCCTCACACCTCTCTCCTCATACCTCCCTCCCCCTCACATCTCCCTCCCCCTCACACCTCTCCCTCCTCCTTCTCCCCTCCTAACACTTTAATCAAAACCCAGTAAATAAAGATTATTCTCATAGCGAATGGTATGAACCATGGGCGACAATGATGGGTGAAGAAGGAGATGTTATTGGTGGCCTGTTAGTTGGACTGAATGTTATTGACTGTAACATCTGCATCAAAGGCGGTGATTTGGATGTCCAGGTAGAGTATGATATGACCACTTTAGTGTGTGTCTGATCTTGATATCTCGTCCATAACATCTAATTCTACTCCCTCTCAACAGACACCTCTCTCGACAGACACTCCTTCCATCCACAAAGCCCTTGGAAATAGGCAACTCACCCTTACTTCCCATAGTTTCTCCCAACGTGGTTCCAAATAGTATCTAATTCCAGAACCTGCACCTTCCAATGTTACTCCACGAATGAACAAGATAAATAAAACAAAATACGGCATAGTAGCCGTTACCCATACAACCTTGAGAAACGAAAAAGAAATAACATGCAGGAAATAAGGTGCAAATGAAGAAAGTCAACACATTCTGTTGATGGGTGAAAGGCTCTAACCGTTGTGTTACAGCACTAATGTTTAATAAACCAGTAAACATAAGTATAACCTTCCCTTATCCTCTCACTAGTCATCAGAAGGTTACAGGTTGTACACATATGTAACCTTCACTCATCATCTTAGTCTATGTAGCTCAATAGTTAGATCATCTCACTAGTCATCAGAAGGTTACAGGTTGTACACATATGTAACCTTCACTCATCATCTTAGTCTATGTAGCTCAATAGTTAGATCATCTCACTAGTCATCAGAAGGTTACAGGTTGTACACATATGTAACCTTCACTCATCATCTTAGTCTATGTAGCTCAATAGTTAGAGCATCTCACTAGTCATCAGAAGGTTACAGGTTGTACACATATGTAACCTTCACTCATCATCTTAGTCCATGTAGCTCAATAGTTAGAGCATCTCACTAGTCATCAGAAGGTTACAGGTTGTACACATATGTAACCTTCACTCATCATCTTAGTCTATGTAGCTCAATAGTTAGAACATCTCACTAGTCATCAGAAGGTTACAGGTTGTACACATATGTAACCTTCACTCATCATCTTAGTTCATGTAGCTCAATAGTTAGAGCATCTCACTAGTCATCAGAAGGTTACAGGTTGTACACATATGTAACCTTCACTCATTATCTTAGTTCATGTTGCTCAATAATTAGAGCATCTCACTAGTCATCAGAAGGATACAGGTTGTACACATATGTAACCTTCACTCATCATCTTAGTCCATGTAGCTCAATGGTTAGAGCATCTCACTGGTCATCAGAAGGTTACAGGTTGTACACATATGTAACCTTCACTCATCATCTTAGTTCATGTTGCTCAATAGTTAGAGCATCTGACTGGTCATCAGAAGGATACAGGTTGTACACATATGTAACCTTCATTCATCATCTTAGTTCATGTAGCTCAATGGTTAGAGCATCTCACTGGTCATCAGAAGGTTACAGGTTGTACACATATGTAACCTTCACTCATCATCTTAGTCCATGTAGCTCAATAGTTAGAACATCTCACTGGTCATCAGAAGGTTACAGGTTGTACACATATGTAACCTTCATTCATCATCTTAGTCCATGTAGCTCAATGGTTAGAGCATCTCACTAGTCATCAGAAGGTTACAGGTTGTACACATATGTAACCTTCACTCATCATCTTAGTCCATGTAGCTCAATAGTTAGAGCATCTCACTGGTCATCAGAAGGTTACAGGTTGTACACATATGTAACCTTCACTCATCATCTTAGTCTATGTAGCTCAATAGTTAGAGCATCTCACTGGTCATCAGAAGGTTACAGGTTGTACACATATGTAACCTTCACTCATCATCTTAGTCCATGTAGTTCAATAGTTAGAGCATCTCACTGGTCATCAGAAGGTTACAGGTTGTACACATATGTAACCTTCATTCATCATCTTAGTCCATGTAGCTCAATAGTTAGAGCATCTCACTGGTCATCAGAAGGTTACAGGTTGTACACATATGTAACCTTCACTCATCATCTTAGTCTATGTAGCTCAATAGTTAGAGCATCTCACTGGTCATCAGAAGGTTACAGGTTGTACACATATGTAACCTTCACTCATCATCTTAGTCTATGTAGCTCAATAGTTAGAACATCTCACTAGTCATCAGAAGGTTACAGGTTGTACACATATGTAACCTTCACTCATCATCTTAGTCCATGTAGCTCAATAGTTAGAGCATCTCACTGGTCATCAGAAGGTTACAGGTTGTACACATATGTAACCTTTACTCATCATCTTAGTTCATGTAGCTCAATAGTTAGAGCATCTCACTGGTCATCAGAAGGTTACAGGTTGTACACATATGTAACCTTCACTCATCATCTTAGTTCATGTTGCTCAATAATTAGAGCATCTCACTAGTCATCAGAAGGTTACAGGTTGTACACATATGTAACCTTCACTCATCATCTTAGTCCATGTAGCTCAATAGTTAGAGCATCTCACTGGTCATCAGAAGGTTACAGGTTGTACACATATGTAACCTTCACTCATCATCTTAGTTCATGTAGCTCAATAGTTAGAGCATCTCATTAGTCATCAGAAGGTTACAGGTTGTACACATATGTAACCTTCACTCATCATCTTAGTCCATGTAGTTCAATGGTTAGGGTACCTCGCTGGTCATCAGAAGGTAACGGGTTCGATTCTCGTCCAGGCCTTAGAAATATTTTCTGAAAATGTCAGTTCAAACTCACCTTTCCTGATGTTTTAACACCTTTGAAGAGACATAAGAATACCACGGTCCAACAAAAGAACAAAGACAAACAAATTTTCCATCGAAAACTTCCTAAATCGTCGATACCATCTGTTTTTCCGAGAAAATAATTGCTAAAAAAATAATAGGTGAATTAATAATCTGACATTCATTCACTTGTTTTTTTGGGGAGTGTCTCTTTAAATTCAAACTTCCTCAGGCGACATCTTACTTAAAATACTCCAGGGTTGAAGGAAATACTTCCTCAGAACTGCAGTTCATTTGAAAAGTAGAATTAATCCAAGCAGTTCCATTTGTGCAATTCAAGTCGTTTTCGCTTCGTCGTTCGTCAATGGTGCTTTGAAGGGAGAGAATAAAGGAATATACACAGTGAAGGAGTACTTTTAATAATAATAATAGTTTTATTACTTGCTTATCTTACATTTGAGGATTTTACATGTATTCGTAATATTTGGGTCTTACTGAGCAAAATCATATCTTGTCAGCCGAAAATTTCGTTTTCATGGACTTTTTTGCTGTTAAAGTTATCTGTTAAAGATAACTATAAGTAATAGCATAAAAATAGGTTCATTAGCTATTAAACGTCCCGCTCGATGAGGGTCGTTTCGTAAAATTCCCGAGGACCGAAGGCCCGAGGGAATTTTACTAAATGACCCAAATCGAGCGGGACGTTTAATGGTTAATGCACCTCTTTTTATGCTATTCCTTTGTAATATAATGTTTGCGGGTATTTATTTTGTTCTTTCATAATCGTACCTCCGTTGGCGTCAAACCGGGTATATGATTAGTTCTAATCAGAACTGGTTTGCCGTCAACGGAGGTACGATTAGCAAAAATGGATATAATGAGGTATATTAGTTGTTAATGGCCCTGTGAGAACAAAAGAAATACCCGAAAACATTATATTACAAGAGTGTGATGTCACAAGAGGCATTTTTGTGGCAAGTAACAAAAGAAAACTGGTTGGAATGCCTCTTGTGACATCACTAAGAAGCAGAAGCTCTCTCTATCTCTGTACAGGACTAGCTCTTTACGCAAATGGCAGCGTTGGTTACGTTTGATCTATCACTGCACAAAATTGCGTTTATCACTGCACCAGTCGTATTTATGACTGCACAAATTGGATATTACTGCACGTTAAAATAAACCCTATGTTACCATAGGCCGCGGAAGTACTTCAAAAGTGTGTGTGTGTGGGGGGGGACCTCCAAAAAGGGAACATTGGACGTGTCAAAAATTGATGCTAGAAGGTGATCTATGAACTTGATTCTCTGTATGGTTGTTCCAGCTATGGGGCTGCGGGGACATGCACCACCGGGAACATTTTTGAGTTCATGGGTGTTTGAAATGGGATTTCCTGCATTTGAAGGCACTATTCTCATATTTTCCGGTCTTTTATTATATATTTAACTAAATACACTATTTTGTCACACCGCATAATTCTGTTGTTGAACGTTGCCACTTTTGTCCAACGGGTGCTCTCTTCCCATGCAGTAAATGAAAAAGGGAACATTCATTCTAGAAAAGGGACTGACTTTGATCCCTGAAAAAAGGGCATTTACGTTCCTCAAAAAAGGGCATTTTCCATGTTTTGAAAAAAGTGGTGGGGAGGGGGTGTTCCGCGGCCCCTGTGTGTTACTGAACGTTGCGTGGTATTTGGAAACGTTAGCTATCACGTAAGCTAATACAAAGTTGAACGTTCAGTAGTAAAGCTGTGCAATGATGTCCCTGGCGTATGGGACGAATGCTAAGCTAATAAAATATTAGAAACATGGATGTTTCCACAGATTCTTATCGAGGTAAGTAAAAAAGTAGAGTGCTGCTTAGACAGTGTTATGGATATATATAGCAAAGTGAAAAGGTGGTAAACTGCCAAGATTTTTAGGAACGAAATACTGACGTTTCGAAGCGGAGCCTTCATAAGATAAGCTTTATTTCGTTGATTAATAATTTTCTCCTTACAGAAGCCGAAATTTTTGGTTGAGATCGTCGTGCTCTATTGAAAAATCTTGAAACCACACGACTAAAGACACTAACCGGCAACGATCGGAAGCCCAAGATGGATCGCATTCTTTCCACGGCACCTCACTGGCAAATGAACTGAAAAGATATACAACTGACCAACAGATGATTATGTTATAGTAGGTTGAAACTAAGAAGGATATCATCATCATTGCCATACCAACGCCTAGAACAACAAAAAATGGTCACAGAGATAAATTTAGTGGTAGACTAACAGTCTGACAGAAAAGAAAAAATGAGGTATTGGACTATAAAAAGAGAAAAAAAGAAAAACAATGAAGAAATAATGAAGAAAAAATTATCTCTACTCATACGACATATGGTAACAAATAATTTCCCAATGCAAACCATCAGACATAGTTTGACGCTATTCTGGCTTTAATAACGTTTTTTGAACGTAACTTTAAAAGTTACTGTCCATGACCCAACGTTTCGACACTCCAATCTAGTGTCTTCATCAGGGGTGATCGTTGTAAAGTTAGGATCCCTATTTATAGTTGTTCCGTATATGCAAGGAATTACGGAACCAATTAAAAGAATCTTAGGTAGTTTCAACGTAAAAGTTGCTCAAAAGCCTTTCTTGACGTTGGGTTATATCTTTGCAAAACCTAAGGATCGTATTGCGAAGGAACAGAGGAAAGACGCTACTTATTCCATTCCGTACAATGACAGTTTTGTCAGTTTCGTACTCGTTTAAAAGAACACCAAGAAAAATTCTGCTTTGTCGGAGCAAGCGTGCGTAACCTACCATGAGATTGCGTGGGAAAATTCCAAAATTATTACCACTAATCCGCGGTACCATCAGAGACGTTGTCGGAGGCTTGGCATATCAATAGCGCCCACGCTCCATTGAATCGCGATGACGGTGGTTTATTATAGCAGAAGCTTATTTGCATCTTGTTAATAGATAACGTCATCATCGGTTCTTTGAGGGTATAAATAGGGATCTTAACTTTACAACGATCACCCCTGATGAAGACACTAGATTGGAGTGTTGAAACGTTGGGTCATGGACAATAACTTTTAAAGTTACGTTCAAAAAACGTTTTAAAGCCAGAGTAGCGTCAAACTATGTCTGACATATGGTAGTTTAGCCGCGCGCAATTGTCATCCACCTACCTCTACTCATACGACATATGGCTGTGAACGTACTCAATGGAGCAAGACTGAGGTACTGGCCAAGACTAAACTCACATAGCATCATGGGAATGCCACAGAGTATCAACATAGTGAAATATGGAATAAGGAATGTGGCTGAAAAAAGAAATAAGAAAGACAATCACCATAACCATAACAAATGTACTAAACACTTATTGACCGGTCTTTACGGCAAAATTATCCCGCCCGTGGTCTAGTGTTACACACAGGGTTTGCCGGGGAGTGGTGAGTCAATCAGCTGTTGTGGTCTAGTGGTTACCACACATGTCTATGAGCTGGGAGACACAGATTCAAATGCTGGGTCGGACTTCCACTCAAGGTCTTAAAAATAATTAAGGAGAAAGTGCTGCCTTTGCAATAATATCAGCAAATGGTAAGACTTTCGGGTCTTCTCAGATAACGACCTTAAAACACCTATAATTGGGCTTCTAGCCAGTTGGGGTACTCCGTTCACCTATAGAGTGATAAATCTAATAAACTAAAACTAAACTAGTACAGGCCGAGCGACGAAGGAGCGAGACCAAGGGCAGGATAATTTTACCGTAAATATCGGCTTTGTAAAGACCGCTCAGCAACCAATCAAATTGCAAAAAAACTACGTTAAGACTGCTCACGAACCAAGCCATATAATAAATGTTTCCGTAATGTATGTCCATGTTTTAACAAAAAACGTGCATGTATTTAACAGATATATAATATTACTTAGGCATAACGATGGCAATTCGTGATCTTCAGCGGTTATGCATTAAATAGATTAACATTGCAAGATGACGTCATCATTTGTTCCGGCATGCTCATCCCCCTGAAATGTCAGGTGTCCAGTCGCTCTCGGTCACCAAGTGATAAGGAGGGCGAATGGACGCCTGATATTTCAGGTGCTAAAACGTTTCTAAAAAGTAATTTAAAAATGTAAAATTCTGATCTTCTAGGGACCAGTCATTATTTATGGTCGGGGTGGGGGCCGAAAAGAAATATCAGACATTCTGATTTCAGAAATCAGAAATTTAACCGCCAGAAGAAAGAAGTTAGATAAAGTCCAATTCCCAGCACATCGTCGATACAAGTTTTAATATAACTAACCCAAATAGATATACAGACAGATATTCCTACTGTAACTTTCAGATTATTATCTCCCTGCACAGAGCAGGAATCCAAGAAAAATAAGGAGAGGAATACAATAACAAAAGCTAACGTGCAATGATGACTAAGGAGAACTGATGACGAGATTCCAATTTTAAACGATGATCTTAATGTTTTCTGTAAATAGTGATGAAAATTTTGCACCCAACCCTTCAGAGAAGTGATTTTTTTTACCCAACCATTTAGGTCTTAGAATTTTCAGTTACCCTGCAACCATTTTCTCTTCGGCCCTCACCCCGGCCATAAATAATGACCTGTCCTTCAAGACAACATTCATGTATTTCTTGTCGCAGAATTGCTTTTGCTCGAGTCGCATTGGCAGTGGAGAAATATTTTTGCATAAGCAAGGCGAATTTAAATTTTCATAATTTTAATAAATGAATCTTACTCGTAGATTTTATCTATTTTCAAAATGTAATTTTATAAAAAAAATACAAAACATTTTCTCAATGTTCCCATATAGTTATAGCAACACTCGTGCACACAGGAAATGAGACAAGTGCACATAGAAAATAAGAAATGAGCTGAAACTGTTATCCTTTGTACAGTGGAGGACGTTTGTTAGATCTTTAACAATTTTTAAAATAATAGAACAATGATTTTGTCATGGTGACAAATTTAAATATCGCTTTGTAAAACGTACTAACCATGGTAATAAGTTCAGAACGTTCTGAAAACTAAACTGTTTATTTATAAACACATTTACCAAAAACTAATAACGGCGTAATGTTGAATTCTAATTCAAATTTTAGAATTCTCTCGAAGTGTCGGTCAGCTTTTCAATTAAAGATAATGGAGTCCGTATATATTAAACTTAATGGGATTATGGTCCGGATCTTTGCAGACAAATTAAGGAATTCATTTTCAACTTGGCGTTATTGTGAGATGTCATCCTATGCGTGTGGGGTAACATCATCTGATTATGATTCAGTTTTTAGATTATATAAGGGATCGTGTTTTTAATTTTCAGTTAGCAGACGTAGCACTTGATGAGTTGTCTGCCGAAATACATCGTGCTCTTTTATTTTAAGCCTATTTATTTCTCAAATCTTTAAACAGTTGTTCTAAGAACTGATTTCTTTTTCTCATCCTTTGCTCCAACATTACGCCATTATTAGTTTTTGGTAAATGTGTTTATAAATAAGCAGTTTAGATTTCAGAACTTTCTGAACTTATTACCAATCACCTGCATGGTCAGTACGTTTTACAAAGCGGAATTTTTAAAATCCTAAATAAACTAGAAATACGAATCCGCAATAATCCCTCGCTCGGCTTTTCTACCACCACTCCCTAATTCTGAAAACAGATTTGGAATTACCGAGACTAAATACATAACATACGTGTCTATTTTATTACGAAAACGTGCATACCCTTCGTTAAAACGGTTTATGTACTTACTGAGAAATTAGTCGGCAATCAGCCAGCCGGCCCGGCCGCTTCGTCGTATATTTTGAACGTTTATATCTCGATCAATATTTAAAAACAGATTTGGAATTAGCGAGTCTAAATACATAACACACGTACCTATTATATTACGCAAACGTGTATACCCTTCGTAAAAACCTCTTTATGTAGTTCGTATAAATATATATACAAACTATTCGGAAAACTAAACAGCAAAGTGGGACAGTCAATGTCTCGTTACGCAGGAGCTAAAGATTGGAATTCTCTTCCTAGTCAGAGAAATTACTTTTTCAATATTTTTAAACAAACGCTTTTCAACTATATTTTAGGGGCTGGATCAAGTAAAAGGGATGGATTTCACCTCTCGTTTACATGGCAATATTCTAGCCCTTCTAGGAGGGCTGACTTGTTTACCGAGTTGACAACATGTATTTTCCACGTAATCCGCTGAATCTCATTTTCCCGCACAAGTTTTCAATTTAAAACTTACGTATGAACAAACAGAACTTGTGAAATAAAGAGTTGTCTTAAAAATATGCGGGCCAAAGACCAACTATGTCGCGTGTACCGGCGGAGCTTTGACTTGCCAGAGCTTTGACTTGCCAGCTTTCCTAGCTGGCCGTAGCAACTGGTCATGCTATGCTAAGTTATAAACATCTGCATATTTTGAAAACAATATATTTCTAAAGATCTGAATATGTAAATCGTTTCAAAATTGGCATCATGACCAGTTGCTATGGCCAACTTCGCTACTGCATTCATCCAGCATACGCCATTGCCCAATTTCACTTACGTCTTATAAACCAATCGAAAATTTGCCACGAGTGCCAAGTATAAGTAATAATACATGTAAAATATAGTAATTTGTATAGGTTACCTGCATGAAGTACCCAACATTGAAAGGCTGGGGGAAGGGAGCGAGAAAACCTGGTATAAATAAAGCCTGGTTTCCATATGATCGCAACGATCGCAGCGATTGCAACGATCGTCGACTCGTTGCGATCCTTGCATTCACATAGAAATCGGGCTTCAATCGCAACGATCGCCAGGTTTATGGTTTCCATATGATCGCAAGCCGCAATGATCGCAGAACTCTTTGTTTCTGCGATCGTTGCGATCATTCATGCGATCATATGGAAACCGGGCTTAAAGTGCCCCTAACCTCAAAATGTTTTATTGTCTTGTTTGGAAGAACTTTTAAAATGATAAAGTAACTTCTTTTGAAGATTTTCACTTCTTTGCTTTCTTTTTGAGATATATCAGTTTGTTTGAAAAAGCAAATGTCTGGAATTTCGTTCACATGCATGACTTATTGGAGAAATGTGTGTATCTCTTTCATTCTCGAACGAAATCCTTTAAAATCAAGAAGTTTGGTGTTGTGGGAGAAACGCACACACGTGTTATTCACCTAGTGTTTTTATTTCACGAACGCAAAGATATATAACATTCTCTGATAACTCATTATGCATGTATGACGAAATTCCAGATATTTGCATATCAAACAAACTGATATATCTCACAAAGAAAGCGAAGAAGTGAAAATCTTCAAAAGAAGTTACTTTATCATTTTAAAAGTTCTTCTAAATAAGACAATAAAAATTTTTTGAGGTTAGGGGCACTTTAAGTGTTCTGATACCAATATTTGTTCAAACGTTGATGATATACTTGAACGCTATACTAGAGATTTTATCAACTTTTTCACTCGAATCCTTAACCAGTTTATCAAACGAAAAGCAGAGAAGAAAGTGATTTGACGCCACATGTCATTAGCATTATACAAACAAACAAACCTTTATAGAACATCAACACAAAGCTCAAGTCATAAAACATTTTAACATTCAACTATTTACTTCATGTAGAATATATATGATCAGTAATATCATATTTGGGGTCATAGGAACTTTAAATGTTCGGATATATTCAAATCTAAATACCTAAACCAAAACATAAACTAGGGGAAAGAGGCCTTTATAAGGTCTTCACACAAGTAGAGAAATTGCGGGGGCATGTTGTGGGGACATTTCCCCTGTTGAGGACACACGACTCGAGGGACATGTCAGAGAAGGAAAATAAAATAACGTTCTTTGGTTTATTTTATTGGTTTATTTTAATTTTGTCGTTGCTGTTTTTCGATGCGACATGTTGCGAGGATAAAATGTTGTCCCCATGCACGACAATATTTCTCATGGTGCATACGACAGGATTTGTCCCTACAACATGTCCCTGCGTCGTGTGTCCCAACCTTTAGATATTCCGAACAATTATTTTCTGTTTTTTTCCCATTTCACCGTGGTTGTGCGGCTCAGCACTTTCGCGGTGACTTTCCAAACAAAGGAAAGTTTGGGCTCCGATGACCCACGAAAACATATATATTGATAGTAAGGAGCGGTAAAGGGTTCATTGTGCAGGATGTTTTCGCCAGCGGTTGGTGTTCAACCAACCCCACCAATATACTTCTGCTAGTATATATCTCTTTCACTTACAGTAACCGTTTCTCTTGCCTCGACGACGCAGCCTTCAAAACAAAGAATTCCTCATGCGAAACAAAGAGAATGAATAATTTGTAGTCCCAAGAGTATTCTCAACACCGTCCTTGTTCTGTTTACAACGCAACTCTGAGCATTTTCACGTCTTTAGGACGACGTGAACTCGCTGAGAGGTTAGAGCTGTTCCTTAATGTTGACTTCAGCTCAAACACTTCAATCATTTTAGCGCCGGGAAGTCGGGAACTGGAGTGTTTTGGAGGTCATAAAAGAAGCTTCAAACCTCGTATACGGTAGTCAATTTACGATGGCTTCTTTCAAATGCTTAAATTCACACTGCTTGTTTACGTTTTGAGGGGAGCGTCGTCGAGGTTGTCGTAGATCTTAAAGTCGCTATTCAGTGAAGGGACGAAGACGATTTCGCCATGTTGAATGAAATTCCGATTATACCAAGAATTCGGCAGACGCTTCAAGTACCTCGCACTAAATCTTAACCAAATACCTTAGGATTACGATTATGCATGCTTTGTTTTACACTAACCCAGCTGATTTTTATTAGAATTTCACTACCAATATAGTCAATGTGACGTTATTTTTGGAATTATAGGAAACATCACCTAATTGGCAAGAATTCAAAAAGTGAGTGAAGATTGCGGCGGCAATTTTATCTTCTTTTATATTGCGACAACGTTGATGTCACAGAACTGCGACAATTCGATGTTACAATATCGCGACAATTTGATGTTACACTAATAACACTATTACGACACGTGTATATAACTCTTACCACCACCATTTCGATAACACAAATATGGAAATCTCCACACATTTCCTAGCCCAACGCAAAATCCAATGATGGACAACATGAAGTCCAGTTTCGACGACCACTGTTCTCTTTTTTCATGATTGACTTTAGTTTGTAGATTATCCGTTTCATTATTGAAACTACTTGGCAAGGCACTCTCGGCATCTTCACTCAATTGTTTATCATCTAGGTTACCGAGACGAATTCCCTCGGAGCCTTCTGTAAGCTGCTCATTCATCTCACGACCGCTTCAATGTATATTGATTACACTAAATCAAAACCAAAAGAACCACTTTAGCACTCGTTCTTGTTGGTGAAAACGGCTGACAACACGCACGGCTCAAAAGTAAAGACGCGTTGTAAACAGCAACCGACTGCAATGAGGATTGAGGCGGTACCAATGTTCTACAGACAGTCTGAATATTAGCAATTCAACCGTGAAATCAAGTCTTTGAATTGCAAATTATGCAAAGGTTTTTTTTATAATATAAGCAAAAACAATAGTGTATATAAACTGAAAGGTTGGCTTGGTGTGCTACCGAAATGGTGCATGCGGTGTAAGTCTAATATGTCGCCCTTCGTCACAAACATAAAAGGAATTCAGCTGTACATGTTCATATCAGCAGCCGAGGTTTCACATATGTGATATGATACCGTTCCAACACTCGAAATTTCCCAACACTCGAAATTGTCTTTACCATAAATCCTTAGAACACGTGGGAAAACTGCTTTGCCAGCGTTCAGGCTTCATGGTAATTGCGTTAGAGATTTAATAATTGCATCGGGATATTTTCAGATTGTGCAATTTGTAATCTTGTCTCAAGTCGCTCAACCAAAGTTATCTCAAACCTCTTGCCAAATTCCGATTGCGCCTTACCGAAAGGAATTACGGTAACACTACAGACTCTGTACAGAGCATCTTGGTATATGCGAAAATTCCTTCATCAACTACAAATTATCATCGACTGAAATAAAAATAGCTGATAACTCAACATCATTACTATGCGGACTCTCAACCTGAACAATATAATATCGTATTCATAACAAAGTTACTAACACCACATGCAAATTCAAAACTGTTTGTAGACCATTGTGAGCATCGAAGTTGAGAACTTGTAGACTTAACAAACAATAAACAAGTTTATCTAATGAGCCAAATTATCCGAGAAAGCTTTCCTGGATAATATCTACCGACATATTATATCTTCTTCGAAAGCACGATGTATGTAAATCTTGGCACGTGCGCATGCCCAGCACACCGGGCTAAGGCCCTGTTTACATAAAGCACATAAAGCGGATTGAGTGTTCAAGTCAAATCTCCCATGTTGTTTCTCCTTGTTGTGTTTACATGAAGATTGAAAGTTTTCGATCCACGCAGTTGAGTTGATTGACTTGAAATTCAAGCAAGGATCGACTTGAATGTTGCCAATCTGATTGATGTTAAACCACACCTCGACTGTATCTGTCGGTGGATTGTCAGCTGGGATCTTCTTTATACTTACCCGTTTGGAAGGTTGGGTAACAGATCCCCCGACTGGTCCTGTTCGTCGTGCCTTGTTGCTTGGAGTAGGATCAGGTTGACTCCCTTCAAACATCAGTTTCTAACTGATGGAATTAATGCATGATTTTATTTAAGGAATGGGACGGTGGGAGTGTCTTTCGATAGCTCTTAGCCGGTATACTTTGCGTCTCATATTCGCCGATCACTAAAGGCTACGTGCAGCGCAGCATGTCTCCTTTACGTCAAAGCGAGTTGAATTTGACACGTCTTAATGTCTCGTTTCTCGTAACGTCTCGAGTAAGGCCCAATTTAGACACCGCTCTGTTCATGCGCCGACTTATCAAGTACGAACTAGC
The DNA here is from genome assembly GCA_035772405.1 of Chrysogorgia sp. JL179-B06. NCBI lineage: Eukaryota > Metazoa > Cnidaria > Anthozoa > Scleralcyonacea > Chrysogorgiidae > Chrysogorgia > Chrysogorgia sp. JL179-B06. Next base: position 1,320,946 of record JAYKKM010000478.1, on the reverse strand, counting down.
TACCTACCAAAGATCGTACTTGATAAAAGCCAACATTAAATCCCTGGCAAACACCTATAACTGTGATAATCCTAGATCCTTTAAAACTATCTGCTTGAAGTGTAATTCGTCACGTAGCATTACTCGTACTATCACTTGTCGTTCTTAATATTGGACTAATCAAATACAGGCTGTGCTTGAGCTGGGCTTTGGTTATCTCGATCCTTACCATCTGATGAGTTATTGATCAACAACTAATGTTGGCGGGGTATAGAAATGGAGTATTGCGACCCTTCTGAGCTACAGTTGGTGTGTATTATTATTAAACTAGAAATTACTATCGCAAGTGAAGTGCTGCCTCATTTCAAAGAAATTCCAATATTTTACAAGACAGATTGGCGACGTAAAGAGGCGCGGGTAGAACCGTAGGGGAAACTGCTTTGTTATCGCATTTATGGTCACAAATTTTTTTCAATCATCAATAATTAATTACCAAAGCTTGATAAACCAAAAAACAAAATCGAGAAATACCAGGTTATTATTACCTTCCACGGTTATTAGCACACATCCCTTCAGATGTTCCCTTCAGATGTCTTAAAAATTGCAACAGTGTTGCAATCAACAGTTAGCAAACAATGTTGATAGTTTAACCGAGACTCCAAAAATAGAATATTGAGTGCATTTTCAAAAAAATAAGGTGGATTGTTAGTTGCCATAAACCAATCACCGGCAAATGGGTCACTATATTGCAAAGAATACATTTTATCAGAGCAAAAAGGTTTTATTAACATTATTTATTATACAAGTATAAAGGTTATTTCCAACACAATGTGACATTTAGGAATGATGAATCCCATGCATTAATGTTTGTTATTTGATAATGTATTATTGCACATTTTGTTTAAATTGTTTTGTATTGCCTTGTCTAAAATCTGCACAAATCGTTTTACTTGGGTCAACAACATCCAACCTCGTACCCAGGGCATTTTGCTTCCACGGTGGAAAATGGCCCTGGGATCGGCTGGTCACATGACACCCAGAATTTCTGGGTGTTTAGATATGATAATTTTTGTGGTCTTTGTTCCATTGCCTTTGTCTACTTTATTGACCTGAACAATTGAAAAATAATCAGAGTTGTTCATGTCAGCATTTGTCGGCATAAAAGCAGCTAACAAGATTAATAATTTACCATACATCCATGGTTATCGCTTACAAAAAGTATGAAGAAGCATATATCCAATTTAGTGAAAGTTATCACTTCTAATTTGCTGTACAATTTAAAGACAGCATTCAGATTTAGATGAATAAATTATACTCGGCTGAATTAATTGCAGTTTTATGACAAGCCAATCGCATTATAGAATGGACCAGCCGATCTTAGGGACATTTTTGCCGACCTTCCACCGTGGAGGCAAAATGCCCTGGGTACGAGGTTGAACAACAACATATATTGTCAGACCAGGATTTTCTTCGACATCATTTGCCATTCTCAACAACAGAGCAACAATAACATACACATTGTAACATGATATTCACTATCACTTGCTGTTGGAAAATATAAATATACACTAAATATAAATATACACATCAATATTAGTAATACCATAGTTGTTACCAGTAGCGAAACTGGCCGTAGCAACTGGTCATGTTATGACTGAATATGTAAATCGTTTAAAAATTTGCATACTGGTTGTCACAACCAACTGAATTAACATCAATATTCTTACGTTGTGTCCACCAATTCGGGCACGATATTGATCGATTGTCACTCTCATTTCAGGTAAAGTAATGACAAGGTTTTTCTCTGCACAGATGTAAGTTTGTTGAGCAACAGGCACAAACCTTCGTTTGTAAATATTGAGTATTGTCTTTGGCGAGAACTGTCAAATGTCACCGGCTTCGCTATAGGTTTGATTTTAACGAGCACAATCACAATGACTTCGTTTGATTTGAGTTGCGTGTACACACGAGACAAACAAGAAAAACTAAGTACACAGAACTATCTTAGACTCTTAGTCGTCTTACCTTGAAAACAGAATATCTCCTCACTGAAATGAATTGAAATTCCCAAGGACAGATCGTTCGAGAACTATGGCGTTGCGTGATCAGAAAATACCATGTTCGTGGTGGCGTTGACAAGTTCCGAACATTAATTCCGTACAACTTCCGTGAAAACGAATAACCCTCTGGAGTATGTGAACAATCACTAAACTACGTCACAAAACGTCATAAAACTGAACATCCACGGTACACGGAAAGAGGTCTGGGCACGAGACATAGATAACCCATGTCAAGATTAGTGTGCTGCCTACGGCAGCAATTAACAGAATGGTTACAACACAAGGGGGTCAACAAGGGAGGTGGCAGACGTGAGATATCAGGAAATGTGCCAGGTGGATGAAGCATGTGTATTGTGTGGGTCCCCTGGCTGTGTGTAATTATTGACTTACCCCTATGGTCCAGCAAGCTCATTGTGAGCTCCATATATATGTGAACTCACTGCTCTGGTATTACCTAAGTAAACCATAACCGCATGGGACGAGGCTGTACTACCACTTATTTTAGCAATTTTGAACAATATCACGACTGCCTTGGATTTAGAGGCAGCATTACTCTTCCCTTGCGATAGTAACTTCTAGTTCGTAAATATATATGCTTTTAAATTCTGGGTCCGCAGTAATTGGCTATGCTGTTGGGGTCACCATGCCATTGTTTTATTACTATATATAGTATAATCTATGTTAGGTTTCTTTTTTGGTGTTTTTTTTTGCACAATGATGAAGCTAATAGAATAAACGCAGGAGCGGCTGTTGATTTAGACGCGATATTAATTACGCCGCACAGAATTAATAGAGTTTTCATTAATAGGTGGTTACCGGCGGTTAATTACCGCCCCGCTTTTCCTAACCTCGTACCCAGGGTCCCATCTCCGCTCGCCGCGGGGGGCGAGCGGAGATGAGACCCTGGGTACGAGGTTGCCTTTTCCTTTGCAACGCCGGCTATTTTTTGTGTACTGTAATTTTCTTGCGAAATTTTCTAGACACAGACGTCTATTTTTGAATACAAACGAGTAAATATATTTTAAAAAAGTACTTCGTTGTTGCGCGTGTAGACTGCAAGATGGTGGGTCGAAGGATTATTACTCTTGATTATATCATCATTCATGTTCAGTTTCCTTTGTTCTCTAGTGGCCATTATCTCTGATATCAACCTCAAAGTTATTCATGAGGTTGATAAGTAGTTATCAACCTCATAAATACTAAACTTCACCAATGGTGATATAAGGCGGTTATATACCTTAGACCTCGGTGTTTAAGCGATATATCAAAGAATGGATAATTATTAATTTGAAAGAAAAACTATTGTAAACCCACACGTTCATAGGCGCCCACCTACCCACAATTTCACATAGTTTAGTTTAGAATTTATTAGATTAATCACTCTTATAGGTGAACGGAATACCCCCAACAGGCTAGAAGACCAATTGATAGGGATTCCGAGGGCCTACGATTTAAGGTCGTTATCCGAAAAGACCCGAAAGAGTCTTACCATTTGCTGGGTATTATTGCAAAGGCAGCACTAGACCCTGAGTGGTGGTCCGACACAGGATTTGAACCTGTATCTCCCAGCTCATAAACATGTGTGGTAACCACTAGATCACCCACCTACCCACAATTTCACATTCATCCAGCTCAAGCATCCACCTGCCCCCAATTTCACATACACCCACCTACCAACGCGTCACATACATCCAGCTACCAACAAGCACATACGTTCACAAGCACCCACCTACCCACATCCATCTACCCACACGTTCACAAGCACCCACCTACCCACGCGTCACATACATCCAACTACCCACACGTTCACAAGCACCCACCTGTCCACAATTTCACATTCATCCAGCTCAAGCATCCACCTGCCCCCAATTTCACATACACCCACCTACCCACGCGTCACAAGCACCCACATACCAAAGAATCCTGTTATGAAACGTTAATGAATAAAGATTATTTTAAAAAGTTCCGATAATTTTTTTGACTACGGAAGAAAAAGAATTCACGCTAAAGTTACATATACTGTATACAGTAATTATATAATTATATAATTATATGATTATAGAATATATAATTATATGATTTATAGAATATATAATTTATAGAATATATAATTATATGATTTATAGAATATATAATTTATATAATTATATGATTTATAGAATATATAATTATATGATTTATAGAATATATAATTATATGAATTATAGAATTATATGATTTATAGAATATATAAATATATGATTTATAGAATATATAATTTATATAATTATGATTTATAGAATATATAATTATATGATTTGTAGAATATATAATTTATATAATTATATAAAAGTGTTGTACCGAAATACAAATAAAAGTGTAGAAATACAAATCAAATACTCTAAAAGGTTGGTGTGCTACTGAAATAGTGTGTAGGAGGTTTAACGTTTCGAGCAAAGAGTTAGAGAGTAAAAGTAAGACTAAATATATTTACTGTTACTTTTGGGAACAGGGCTCCTGGGGACCCTTTTGATAACAATATCCATTTGATTATGTATACTGAATGGATTTACCCTACTTAAATAAAGAATTCATTCATTCATTCAATACTTTACGTTTCAAGATCTGACTAACGGCCATTGTTCAAAACTTTAAACCTCCTCTACAGGTACAAAGTATATACAATCTCCGCTCCCCGCCCCCTGCCCCCGTAGCAGGGCGGGGAGCGAAGATAAGACCCTGGGTACGAGGTTGACGTGCACTAGGACTAAATGTTTCCACACTCAGATCAATTGCGTCGATTTTGTTATCTTGGTGCATGCTATATAATTGGATAATAATATGAAAAGCAGAAATAAGAGAACTCCAATGTACTTACGTATATTCATATATCCCTGTGTGCTTCTCCAGGTCAGATGACTTGAAGGACAAATCTGATCTGAAGAAGGGGACACATCGTCTGAAACGTCATCCATGAATATACGTAAATACTCTTACTTAAGTATTTTTCGACACATTGTAGTTCTCTTATTTCTCCTTTTCATATTATATCCAATTATTTTGAGAACTTAGCAGCTTTCATATTTATACATATACATCTCAAACTCATTAATAATTCATGAGCCGAAAACAAAGGAAATCAGCACCGAGACGGTGGTTTGGATATCAGAGGAAGAAATTACATAAATTAAGCCAACTTTCACCTCGATTTTCTCTTAAAATACTGATTTGTTTGAGATGTAATATGAAACACTCGGAAGAGTGTTTTATCAGGATATCCAAACACCTCGAAGTTTGTTAGAAAACCTTTGCTTTGCCTTGGTTTTCAACAAACTTCTCGGCGTTTGGATATCCTGATGAAACACTCTTCCTCGTGTTTCATATATTACATCCAAACACCGCGAGGTTTGTTGAAAACGGAGGCGAAGCCGAGGTTTTTTAACAAACTTCGAGGTGTTTGGATATCCTGATGAAACACACTGCCGGGTGTTTCATATTACAAATCAGTATTTTAATAGAAAATCGAGGTGAAAGTTGGCTTAATTTATGTAATTTCTTCCTCCGATATCCAAACATCTCGGTGCTGATTTCCTTTGTTTTTGGCTCATGAAGTATCAATGAGTATGAGATATACACTATATACAATATGAAATTTGAATGTGAACTCTTCTGTGTATGATAAAGTTCGACTGCACAGCATATTAAAACATTGAGTAAATGTTGTACTGCAAGGTGAATGGATGTAGCCAGCAGGCTCGCTTTTCACGCCGCTTAGTTAACCCCCCTGCACTCAGCATGTAGTCTTAAGGACACTTTCTTTCTACGCATGTTTTTCCTTGCTCTTCATACTCTTGTTTAGAAATCCACATTTGTTGGAAAGAGCCCTGAAGCGATAAGAAAGTTTAGTTTGTTGAGGAACATCAACGATTAAACAAACATCCTATATTTGGCTATCAAAATAATTGCATTTATCCCCCCGGAATGTATATGTGCTTGGTATGATAAAGGGGTATGATAGAGCGCTGCCACTCACCGCTAAGTCAAGCCTGGTTGGACATGGTTAGTACTTGGATGGGTGACAATCTGGGAATAACCTCGTGTTGATTCGCGAGCTTGGAACTCGTGCGAGTAGAGTTATTAGTTGATCTTTCCCTTTAAATTTCATTATCAGGTGGAGTCTGCACGCAGGCTAATCTCTCCCGTGCTTTGAGGGTTTTCCTCCGGGGTCTCCGGTTTTCCTCCCTCAGTAAAATCAACACTAAGATCTTAGCTGTGCTCTGTGGTCAGACATGGGTCGTATGGTGTCAGCCTGCGGCGCCTTTGGCATACCTTCGACTCGGCCACGTTCGAGCTAAACATTTGTAAAGTCACACATCTGTTGTGTCTGTTAATAAGTCTTTATATGTATGGCCTATGCGGTAGTCGCAATTGAACCAAATACATCATTGTAACCTTCCAGTCTTGGTAGCTCAATGGTTAGAGCATCTCAGCGGCAATCAGAAGGTTACAGGCATGATCACGGTCCGCGACTCAGAATAATTTTCGGAGGATTTGAACTTGATGATCATCCATCATATAACCCAAGTTTCGCTGGGAAAGTTTAAGGTTATAAGGATCTAAGGGGATTATGATAGCTTCTTTGTGGATTATGAAGGATTCTAAGGGGGTAATTATGATGGAGTGTGAAGTACATTACGTGTTACGACAGGACATACCAAGGACGCTAAGATGGATCCACCAATCCAGGAACTAAATCTTCTATCAGAAGTTGAATTATTTGAAATAATTTTCAACCTGGCACTCTAAAACACAAGATTATAAAATAGCAAGGATACTATGCGGACTCTGATTGGTTAAACACAAGCTCTGATTGGTTAAACACAAGCTCTAATTGGTTAAACACAGGCTCTAATTGGTTAGACGCAGGCTCTGATTGGTTAAACACAGGCTCTAATTGGTTAGACACAGGATTGGTTAGATGCTCAATAACTCAATAGAGACACGCTATATAGTTCTTTAAAGTAAGAGTTTATTTCACTTTTAATTTTTCACTGCATATGCACTTTATAACGACAAAAAGTCAACTTACTGGTGGTGCTTTGGAAACCATTTCTCTGTTTAGTCTTTCAACAAAGCCATGAAGTAAGGTATTCCCACCAGTGACGATGACACTGCTAAATAACCCCTAAGAACAAGGCAGAAAGCAATCCTCAACAATATTATGTGTAAAACCTGTTAACCTTCTGACTAGTGAGATGTTCTAACCATTGAGCTACATGGACTAACTAAGATGATGAGTGAAGGCTACATATGTGTACAACCTGTAACCTTCTGATGACTAGTGAGATGTTCTAACTATTGAGCTACATGGACTAAGATGATGAGTGTGTACAAGCTGTAACCTTCTGATAACCAGTGAGATGCTCTAACCATTGAGCTACATGGTCTAAGATAATGAATGAAGGTTACATATGTGTACAACCTGTAACCTTCTGATGACTGGTGAGATGCTCTAACCATTGAGCTACATGGACTAAGATGATGAGTGAAGGTTACACCTGTATGTGTATAACCTGTAACCTTCTGATGACTGGTGAGATGCTCTAACTATTGAGCTACATGGACTAAGATGATGAGTGAAGGTTACATACTGTATATGTACAACCTATAACTTTCTGATGACCAGTGAGTGCTCTAACAATTGAGACTAAGATGGCCTGTGAACAAAGTGTGAATGAATGGGTGTAATACGTATATAGTACATGTAATAATATTAATACCAACCGGTCTAACATCAATATCACACATGCCAATGCTTGTTGTGGCTACTTGAGTAACTCCCATTGCTGTGCTACCTTCAATACCCTGAAATAAATCACGACAAGAGTATTCACATCAGCCAATCAAAAGCAGTGTTATATTTAATCTATGTTATAATTCACCTTGACGTTACTTGGGTCAAATATTCCTTCGCAAATTCTAAATCTTTCCACTCCAAAACTGTAGTTAAAGCCATTAGGAAATTCATAATGAACAGTAGGAATGCTGCCAAAAAGACTAAAAGCAAACAATAATTTTTCGTATTATTACTCAAAAATTGTTTCAAGACCTATATTAATATGGTCAATTTTGCGATCAGGGAGAATCTTGAGGAGCATGTGCATTTATAAAAGTAGAGTGCTGCGTAGACAGTGTTTTGAATATATAGCAAAGTGAAAAGGTGGTAAACTGCCAAGAATTTAGTGACGAGATACTGACGTTTCGAGCAGAGCCCTTCATCAGAATAAAACGAGATGAAATAAAATAAATAAATAGGGCTTATATAATGATTTAACTTTTAATAATGATTTAGCAAATGATTTAAGTTTTCGCATCTCATCAATTATTAGTTTGTTTATCTCCCGTGCATTTGATTGGCTACTTTCTACTTGTGACACCCTTTTGGCAAATATATAAGCCCTATTTATTTTATTTCATCTCGTCTTACTCTGATGAAGGGCTCCGCTCGAAACGTCACTATCTTGTGCATTTATAAAATAGATAAAACTAACCTATCATCAAATGGCCCATCTGAAATTTGTAAGACACTTGCTTGGAAGTCCTGTATAATTGTCTTAAAAAGGACATCATTAATTATCAACATTAGAATGGTTCAATAAAACACAGGGGACCACAGAAAAATGAAAAAATCACCCAAGGGGGACCGTAACCAATGTGAAACATAATTTTAAATTTTCACAGTCAATTTCATATGTCCTGGTGAATGTTATGTAGATGATCTAAGAAATCAGTCAGATTAATCACAGACTGACAGTGTCTGATTAATCACCAGTGTTGCCAACCTTGGGATTTTATCCCAAGATCTTGGGATTTTTTGAAGGAGTTGGGATTTTTTTTGGATTTTTTCTCAGGGATTCGACCTTGGGATTTTTCTTGGGATTTTTCCAGAGCAAACAGTTTCGGTTTTAAAAGCTGATTTCAATTTCAATACCCTTAAAGGCATGTGAATTTGTACCTATGTTTAATTAAAGAAATAGATATTCTATTTGAAAGCTGTTGTTTCTCGGTTATTTGAGTCGGAGAGAGTACTCAAACGGAGATAGAGACCTGGGAACTAGTAAGGAAATGAAGCTGTGAACCTCTGGTGAACCTTGGGATTTTTTGGCAAAAAATAGGGGATTTTTTGGCAAAAAATAGGGAATCTTGGGATATTTTCAGACCTTTATTGGGATTTTTACGAAACTTGACTTGGCAACACTGTTAATCACAGACTGACAGTGTCTGATTAATCACAGACTGAGAGTGTGTATTAACATAACCTAAGTACAGTAGCTACCTTTGTCATGTAGTTATGAAAGGATTTGCTGATATTGTTGAGGGTTTTCTTGGTAAAAACAGGAGTTTCACCATCCTTTACAGCTTCCTATACAAGCAACAAGAACATTCAGCACTTGAGTAATCACATCAGCTTCAGTAAGCAAGTTGTAACTGTAGCTAGGGAACCTAAAATCTACTAAGCCCATAATGCTGTCCAATATGCTATGTACAGTAATAAAATGTCACTTTATTGATTGATTGATTAATATTTATACAGGGTAGCCCAATTCAGCTAAATGCTTATTTAAATGGTGCCCTGTTAACATTAAATTACAACATCACAAATTAATAGAAACATAAATAATTGAATTACATTTCCAAAACTAGTATAAATATAATATAAATATATATATGCACATACAGTGTATATAAAAGTAATAAATTGGTAGTCAGTCAAACTGTAAATGTTTCTTTAGTTTCCTCTTAAAGTTATCTACTTCTGTTACATTCCTATTGGTCTGGTGGTAACTAATATTCCATACTGTCGCCCCATTCATTCTAAAAGATCCTTGATATTTTTGCATTTTAGCTAGTGGTGGACAGAGTAGATATTATGCATCATAATACAAATTATGTATATTATATGCATGATTAAATTTGTTAAGTAAATAGGCTGGGGCTAATCTATTTAGACATTTAAACTAGAGGTCAACCGAAATGGATTTTGCTTGCCGATCCGATGGCCGATGTTTCTTTTACAACATCGGCCGATGTCCGATCCGATGTTTTTAGAGATTACTGCATGGGGCCGTTTGTCCCAGATTAATCGCTATATCCGGTTATGGTTATGTAAACAAACTAAATAAAAAATACGCTGTTTTGGTCGTTTGTAATTTTGCGTGTTTTTTGTTGACTTGTTATTTGGCAACTGATAAAAGGAGAATGCCTAGTTTTATCAGTCCATGTTTTACAACATGCAGTATTTGCCCAACTATTCGCGTACTATTCGCACTATTCGTCGACTATTCGCCGACTATTCGCACTATTCGTCGACTATCTATTCTCCTTTTATCAATTGCCACCAAAAATGTTGCATTTTCACAAGTCGCTCTCTAAAATTTCCGGTCTGACTTTCGTCAATCGCAGGTTCACACAATTCCCAGCAGGAGATGGAAATTAAGTCATGCAGTCTTTTAGCTTTTGTCTTTTTATAAATGACAAAATTTAGAAACTTAACATCGGCAAAAACATCGGCCACGGAGTGATATTTTACCGATCCGATGATTTGCCGATGTTGCAAAATATCGGCAAAATCCGATGTCCGATCCGATGATCGGTTGACCTCTAATTTAAACACAAGTACAGTAGGCAAATTTGATAGTGTCTACGTGATTGTAGTAGTGGCGGCCAGTACGTAATGTGAGGTAACCAAGGCTCAAGTGTTAAAGGTCATTTACCTTGCTTGCAATCATGTAAGGAGGAACGACTTCAAAATTCATATCTTCAAACAATTGTCGACATTGAGCTGTTACAAAGTGACCAGCCAATGGAGATTTCACAATAGCTTGTTGCAAGACATAACCATCATGTACAGGGATTGCACTTGTTAAATTGCTACCAGAATGGATGACCAAGCCTGTAGAACGACCATGTGCGAAAGCTGATAGGACAGCATCTTTACAAAGAAAGAATGCTGGTATTTCATACTTCTCAAACATAAGTTCTGTGAGTTTTTCTCGCTTTAATCTTGTGTTCCACTGTAAGAACAAAATGAGACTTTAATGATGTTTTTTTCTTAGATTCCATATGCGTATCTAGTAAATACACCATGTTATATTTAAAAGAAGATAAAACAGAGTAAGACTTTGACTTACTGAAGCTTCAGACATTAGCACAGGGTGTAAAGATGAGTCTGATCTGATGTGTTTCTTGTAGACATGGTCAACTAGATTTTCAAACATGTCCCAATCTTCAACTAAAATATTGATTAGATACATCATGAGTACAATTTCTGGATATGATATATTTTATAATACTGTATACTAGAGATGAGCCGATTAATCGGAAACTAATCGACAAAGCCGATTAATTGGCCAATTTAAAATAATCGGTAATCGGCCAATTATTGCATAGTAATCAGCAAAATAATCGGTGCATTAAATTTTTCACGAACAACGCGAGCACGCTCTGTGAGTCTGTAACTTCATAAGCATGAACACAATATTTTTTATTTCACAATGAAATCCGACTGTCCAGCTTGTCCCAATCATAAAGGTTATTTTTTGTCAAACTGGATGATTTTTCGTGTGACATGTGGCCACCTTTACAGTATGTTAAAAATCGTTTGCAAGCGCCGTGCTCACACAGAATCTTCGATTGAGGTAGTCATGACGGAGAACTGATCTCCACTAATAAAAGAGTTGCCCCTAGCAATCCCATAAAATATTGCAACACTGCGCAGAGACTGGTAACCGGGACATATCGATAATCGGCATGTACCAATTAATCGGCCGATTATTTTGATTAATCGGCTGTAGTAATCGGCTACTTTCGTAATCGGCTCATCTCTATAATATACAGTACATACTTATATAATTATATATACATGGATATATATTAAATTTTATCTTTTTCTTTAAGATGCACAAGTGTAAAGGGATTATTTGTTAATAACAAGCACAACTTACTCATAACATCTTTCAAAGGACTACAGACTTCCATGTTTTCTCTTGGTACATGAAGTGAGTTAGTTCCAATAAAATATTTCTTGTTTGGTGTTGGTGCTTCTCCTTCAGCTGTTAATAAAGATAACAAAGAAATTATGTATCCATAACCCACAGAAGGGACTGGAATTTCCAAAGCAGGCTACAAAGAGGGGGGTAAGAGTCGTCTTAATTTTCCATTTGTTCATCGAAGTAGTCACATATTTGATAAAATATCTTTCTACTGATTGTACATTTAATGCAGTGTAACAAGATAGAACATGTTTTGCTGCGGTGTAGTTTTTATATTTTAGATACTATATACAGCTCGTAATTGCTACCGATAATCGTAAATGCAACTATTAAATCTTTGTCCTTGGCAACGAATATATTCAGACTTAGTTGTCACGTTAGCGACTGGAAGGAATTAAACGATTCAAGGTAATCAACAATTGCTCTTGTCTTGTACTTGCTCTGAAAATATGAGTAAAATCAAATTGCGACTTATCACATTTTGAGGACGAAGACGAGTTTACCATTGCGTATGGTTCTTTTCTCCACTGCGCAGAAAAGTTCGTCTTTGTACTCATACTCAATCTAAAGGTCGCTATTGACTCCATGACAGCGGTTTAACACAACGAACTGTGGGCACAGGCTTTTTGCGTAACAATATTTGCTTATCTTACAGGTTAGTTCTCTTGTTTAAGGTGCCTCGTTTTCTCGAGAGCAGACTTGAATGTTTTCAATGCGTTTGTTTACAACTACAAATTACTAGACAAATTGCCTTCCGTTGGGGGGTTATGGATTTCTTCTGGAACTACACATTATAGAAATTATGTTGTGCTGGTCATTACTTGGTAGTTGATCTGTTTCCATTATAATATCAGATTTACTGCAATCGTCAAGGACTCCCATGTGTGTAGGAACATCAGCCTAAAAACCAATACAAAACTTAATCAAAAAATTTAATTTTGGAATTTAGCAATAAAGTAATGCATGGTTCAATTATTGCTGTTGCCACCCCCCCCCCCCCCCCCTCCTTGGGCACCCCTTGGGGCCAGGAATATAAAACCTGACCGTAAAGGATGTTGGGGTGAAAGATGGCATCGAACAGCAACCAGTTTCTTCAATTTTTCTCTGGAAAATCATTCGCATTTGTTGCTGACTGGCTGGAAGAGAAAAATCTTTCTAAGTTGATTCCTATGTTTGAAGGTAATTCTTTACAACTTGTGAAATGTATATAAAAACTTTTTTAGTTTTTGTCAATTTTGTCCCCGGGGTTGGGAATTGCATTTTTTACTTGCCAAGGGGCAGGGAAAGTGCAGTTAAGTAATAGAAAATTTGCAAATCCCGGGGGGAGGGTGATTGGGGGGATGATAATAGCAAGAATTGAACCATGCATTAATGGTTTGAACCTAGGAGTATCATTAGATGTGTGAAGTTGATCATTCAGGTTGTAGTAGTCTTGAGAAAGACTATTGTTGGTGACTGACATTTCGACAGCCTCAGCAGCAGTCATATTTAGTGGTGGTCATCTTCAGAGTTGACTCACTCACCAACAATAGTCTTTCTCAAGACTACAACAACTTTGACGATCAACTTCACACATACTTGTGTTCAAACTCAAAGGCAACAACTGCATAACTGATTTCCTTTCTTGAAACTCTACCTTTGGGGAATCTTCTCCGGCATAACCAGCACGAAAAGAGCACGAGCCAATATCAAAGACCAAAGCACCTACTTCATCTATACGACAGTGAAAGGAAAAAGTTTATGTTGGGGAGATAAATGATATTTGCTGACATGAATATTCATAATAAAGACATATTTGGCTGTTTACCTCCTCCATAAACACCACCACTCATTGTAAATGATAAATTTATAAAACAAATTCAATTTGAAACAACTTATATACACTAGCTTTCTTTGTCAAATGTTACAATATGTGACCATGCAACAACACGAGCCTTCGAATTTTGGTCAGCAAAGGTAATACAAAAAGGAGATACGTCGTGCAAGCAGTAATATTTTATAAAAAACATGGCGAATGACAGACACATATGTTCGATCTAAAACTCTACTGATTTTCATTCGCATTAGCGATCTACATAGAAGAGATGTATTTTAGTTTGGAAGAGGCGATCTCTTGTCCTCCACCTTTGACTACAAGCAGATCAGAAAAGCCTGCGAACGAAAATACACAGGCAAAGACAACAGAAGCGAGTGGATTTTCAGGGGTGAAGAGCCAGAGGGGGACATTGTCTGGTTGGTGTGAGCGTCCTAGTATCCAAACATTTATAAACGCTGTCTCATCTTTGAGTTTAAAGAAAAAGCAACAGAAACTACACGAAGAGAAACAGAAACACGAACAACTGCAATATCAAATACATCAAATACAACAACAAAAATTCCATCAATTTCAACAGCAACAAAATAATCCTGTTGGTAAGCCAAACAGTAGTACCAACAGTTCTTGTGGTGATCAATTGCAATTAACAGGCTTTTCGAAAGAAACTGCTAGCGCTAGTCAACCACAAAATGATGTACAGTTACCAGAAAGTAGCCAGAGACGACCAAAAGTTAGAAAGGTTATGAAGGGAGGTGTTCTTGTTAGCATACCAAGTTCTACAAGACAACCAACTGTAGGGGACAGATGCATGGAAAATACAAATAACAGTGAGAAAAATCCTTTGCCACTTAAGGTTAACAAAGATAAGGTTAGCAATTTCTGTGCTGGCAATATACTTGATGATATTTTAGCGAGAGCTAAAAATAATAATAAACAAGAAAATCTACATAGTACAGTTAATAAAACCTTGAAAAAGACATCAACAAGTTCAGAAAGTATGGTGAAAAATAGCAGTGTAAATTCAAGTAATGTTACTCCATTAAGTAATGAGAAAATGAATGAGATATGTAAGAAACCAGTTTATTCTGCAGAGGACTTGGTTCTGAGTTGTATTTCAGAACAATTCAGCCCTAAAGTAGCAGAAGAAAAGAGATCTGAGACTGATTATGCTACCAAACAAAATGAGCGTACCAAGTCTGATGGGAAAAACAAGGAGGTGACTGCCGTCGATTCTCTTCATAAATCCATTAACGTTGAAGCATCTAACGTTCATTTATTTAAAGACGAAGCAACAGATGCTAGTGGCAAGGAAGATATGACCATTTCAAATAAACTTGTAGTGCCTTTGAGTACCATTTTTGGTGGGAAAACAAAAGAGGAAACAGCAGAATTGAAGACATCTCCGACTACAAAACCTGTTGAAGATAAAGCTGCACATGCAAGTTGTACTAGCATTCAGACATTTTCACAGGCTGAGAAAAAAGTAACAAAGCAACAGACAGAAATGATTGGTGACATGTGTGAGGCAAGTTTGGCAGGCCGTCATGAGAGTGATAGCAGTATAGGTAGTGGGGAGTTGGTCATTGATTTGGGGCCTGTCGGTAATGAAGGTAAAAAGCCGATATTGAGGCGATCAAAACGTTTTACATCAAGTGAGTCTAGCAATGGCCTGGAGATACCATCATCGTTTGACCGTATTAGGGCTTTGCAATGTGATGATGATGATGATGATGATGATGTTTTCACAAATGAGGCTGAAACATCATGTGAAACAAACATAGTGAAACAAAGTGGTGTTCAAAGTGCAGGGTCACCTGAGAAAGATGAAAAATCTCTCAAAGAAGTTCAAGAGACCTTTTTGGATCATGGGAGAATAAAAAGCAATCAAAGACTGAATGAGAAACAGCAATATAAGGAAGACTTTTCAGAGAAACATACAGTTATCACTGACACAAGAACAACAGCTGAAAAAACAAGTACAGATTGTACAAATGCTCAAACAAAAGTATTGAATGATGATGTGCTTCCAGAGGTATTGATGGTTCAAACTATAAAAATGGATGATAAAATAGAGGAGTTACATGAGAATGAAAGAAAGAGAAAAGAATTGATGGATGAAATGTCTAGTTCAATTGAAACCAAAAGAAAAAGGGTGAAAAGGACTATAAAAAAGGTATTAATTTTTCCTAGAGTAGTACTGCATACCATAGATGTGTACAATTAATATATTTGAGTAGAGTAGAAACTACAAGTCTAAGGGCAACAAATGTTAACCTTATAAAACAATAATATTACAATAGTCTTCTTGTAGAGTACTGTTTAATTTATATTTTTATTTGTGATGAAGGAAGACGTTCTTAGTACTCCAAGTCCAATCCAAACAAAGAGAAAGGGAAGTTGTAAGAAGGTAATGCAATTACAGTTATACTGTCTAGTAGTCTACCTACAGGCAGAGCCAGATTATGGATATGTTGGGCCTGGATCTGGCAGAGACTAATATCTACTGTATATACATAGTTTTTGATCATTATAATATATACATAAAGCTGTATTTTTTCATGTTTCACAGATCAGTGTTGTAAACATCTGTTGACAATTGCAATTGATACAAGACTTTTAATGAAAGTATCCTTACTCACTAAGACCTTATTTTTTAAGTCTGGTGACAAAAGGGCATATTTTTCTCCAGGACCTGAAGCTGACGTTCCATCCATCCCCACCTTAATCTGGCTCTGCCTACAGGTTTAAATTAGCAGAGACATGTGTACCAAAAATTTGTCTTTCTTTCTTTTGTTCATAGATTGTCAGAACCCTGGATGAAAATTATCAGCGAGTCACAAGGTCTCAAACCAATTCTGGAAAATCACCAAAGGACACCACAACTCAAGACAATGTAGTTTCCATATGTTCTCAAAGAGATACAGGTGATATAGAGAAACAAGAACCCACACCCACTTTGCTATCAATGGTTTCAAATGAACTATGGGATATCACTGTCGTAGACAAGGTAGAAAACTTAATTTGTCTGTGCCTTGCTGTGATCTAGTGAAAAACTAATGAAAGAAATCTTTTCTTTTTTATCAACAGGAACTCTTGAATAAAAAGTGTAAGTAAATAGAATAATATTTATTCAAGATACCCACGACACCAAAGTGTTTTTCAGTGCAGTCTTACTCTGTAATACAGTACTTCACATTACACATTACACATTACACATTACACATTACACATCACACATTACACATTACACATTACACATCACACATCACACATCACACATTACATTACATATATACATGACTGTAAGCAACACACTAGTCTCTTGTATTACATACATACTGGTAATATATACAGTAACATGGTAATCAGCACGTATCTTCTCCTAATAATATCAATGGTTAACCAAGTATAGAGGTAGTGAGAATAAAGAAAATGATAACAAAAGATCAACTGACATGTTTTTAAAACAACTTCTCCCAACTAGTACTATAAGAAATGTTTGGTGACCACCAATAAGAAGAATTTGTATGTTGTTATTGGGGCTTAAATTACTGTGTAACAGCAAGTTGTTTTAATTAATGCATACAGTAGGAAGTGTTCAAATGCAAATAAAAAGCACTAGAGAAGGTAATTGATAAACTGCTGAATATTGTTTATAAAGTGTGTGAAACATTAAGATAAAGTAAAATAAAAAATATTCATTTAAAAACCCATAAAATATTAAAAATAGTTTTGTTATTCATTTTACTCTATTTAGCCTCTGCAGGGAAGAAGAAGAAGAAAAAGAAAAGAAATAAGCCAACTGAATGGTACCTTAGGAAGAAGCAACAAGAGCGAGACTTGATAAACAATACTAAACCCTTGCAGAAAGAATACATTCCTCCTGTCTGCATTTTCTTTTCAAAAGGATCATGTGCACAGGTTTGACAATGATAAATTGTGTTGAGGGCCAATTTGAAGAAGATGGAAAATGGCTGTTAAAACTGAATAATAATAATAATAAGTTGATAACCCTGTTGCTTTGCCAACGAAGGAGGTGAAAATACTGCCCAAACTTCCATTCCTGAAACTTTAATGCTGTTTGTTCCACTCTAATCAATACTCAATAGATTGTTTTCATTTGGCATTGGTCTACAGTACCTTTAAAGTGTTTATACAGTGAAAAATTCAGTTGGAAATAAACTCACTTACTTGAAAGAACTATATAAATTATAAAGATTGGTGTTTACAACTCTTCCATATCTCACTTTGTTCTTGAGATATTAAGATTTGTTTGATATGTAAATGATCCTCACTGTGACATCACACTGCATAATAACTTACTGAAAAAACATGTATATATTTGGGATTATTAAATCAAATCACTCGAAACGTAACTCCGTACGTCTAGTATCATGGGACACACACATACAGATACACACTTTCATAATTTCGTGACATAATTCCAAAGATATACAGGCTTCTTCAATAAGTCATTATGTAGTGTGACGTCACAGTGAGGGCATTTACATATCAAACAAATCTTAATATCTGAAGAACAAAGTGAGATATGTAAGAGTTGTAAATGCCAAGCTTGACAATCTCTCTAGTTCTTTCAAATAAGAGAGTTTATTTCAAACTGAATTTTTCACTGCATGAACATTTTAAATAACCTCAACACTAGAACTTTAATCAACATCTTTTGTTAGGTACACCAACATCGCGCTTCCATGCCCTTTAGTGTTAGTGTGCCCATGCATGGTAAACATGCAAATACAACAAGCTCTACATTCAGCAACATTGATATTTTGCTATCCAATAAGTGTTATTCTCATTCTGTTTGTGGTATAGGGTAATTTATGTAAATTCAGACATGAGAAAACAAGAGAGTTGTGCAGTTATTATGCTCGAAGTGGAGATTGCTACAAGTTTAAAGATGGAATGTGTCCTAATCTGCATGGTAAGATATACTACAGAGACGTTGTCTGGATGCTTGGCATATCAATAGCGCCCACGTACCATTGAATCACGATGATGGTGGTTTATTACCAGAAGCTTATTTGCATCTTGTTAATAGATAACGTCATCATCGGTTCTATGAGGGTATAAATAGGGATCCTAACTTTACAACGATCACCCCTGATGAAGACACTAGATTGGAGTGTCGAAACGTTGAGTCATGGACAGTAACTTTTAAAGTTACTCAAACTATGTCTGATTTATCACGTAGTTGTGTTAGGAAATTATTTGTTTTTATATCATTGTCGAGCACAAATAAAAACCATCATGTAAATTAACAAGCCAGCTTAAGATCATACCATTTAATTTAATGTAATAAAATAATATTAGTATAGTAATAACATATTATCCTCCCAACACATCCCTTATAGTTCAGAGGGAACGTTAACGTTGTGCTATTTGTTTTTAGATGAATTCCCTTGCAGATTTTTCCACATAAAGAAATTCTGTTGGAATGAGGATGATTGCAGGTTTTCACATGAAGTACTCACTGAAGAAACAAGGGGCATCTTGGATAATGTAAATTGTTTATACTTGTGCAGGCATGCCTCGAAAAAAACATGTCAGTTTATCTTTGGTGATCATTTCCTTTATTCTCATTAGTGCTATGTTTGGTTAACCATTGATATTATTAGGAGAAGTTAGGTGTTGATCACTGCTGGGCCGTTTATTGCACGCGTGAAATGCCATGTTCATTCACATTGCAATTGTGAAAGTTTCAATAATATGTCACATTTCACAACGTAACGATATATCTCACAACGTAACAGAAGGTGTCACAACGTAACAGAAGGTGTCACAACGTAACGCAAAGTGTCACAACGTAACGCAAAGTGTCACAACGTAACGCAAGGTGTCACAGCGTAACGACAGATCTCACAACGTAACGCAAGGTGTCACAGCGTAACAGAAAGTGTCACAACGTAACGCAAGGTGTCACAGCGTAACGTAAGGTCTCACAGCGTAACGTAAGGTCTCACAGCGTAACGTAAGGTCTCACAACGTAACGCAAGGTCTCACAACGTAACGCAAGGTGTCACAACGTAACGACAGATCTCACAACGTAACGCAAGGTGTCACAACGTAACGTAAGGTCTCACAACGTAACGCAAGGTCTCACAACGTAACGCAAGGTCTCACAACGTAACGCAAGGTCTCACAACGTAACGTAAGGTCTCACAACGTAACGTAACGTAACGCAAGGTCTTACAACAAAAGGTCTTGCAATGTAATATATATCGTCTTTAAGCGTGGGCTACTGTAACAGTACTCACAGCGTAGTAGGTTTTACATTTTACAACTAAACTAATACGTTAAAGCGAAATATAACGTCTTACAATGAATATCAAGCAAGGCAGTTTCGTTTTCAGATGTGTAGAAAATATAACAGTTTGGTTCATATTTCTGTGCCATACTGCAATTGATAATTTTAAACGCACGTCCGATTCGCACGCGCAAAATTATTTACACGCGTGAATTACCGCACACGTGTAATTTTGCTCTCGAAAAGGACTGGCTGGGGTCTAATAATATCAATCATGGTCAACGAAACATAGAAGTATTAATGAGAATAAAATAAGTAATTACCAAAGATAAACTGACAAGTTTTTAAGCAACTTCAATTCTCCAGGCTTAAAGTGTAAAAGACTTACCTACTGTAGTTATAGACAATATTCTTATAGCCACATTTTTTCTTTTAGTATCTTATAACCTTGCAGCAGAGACATAAATTACTTGAAGGAGATGCAACGGCATTGGAGTCCAACAGTTCTGTAACTGATACAAGTGAAAACAGAAATAATGACCAATTGAAAAAGATGACTATGTGTTCTACACATGAAACCGGTGGATCTTTCAGTTCTACTAGTGTTCCAGTACAGCCATCCAGCCTTGTTTATGATCAGTCACCTGATACCAACACACACACTGTACCTTCAGAAACCTCAAGTGAGAATTTACTGTATTTTATAACTATACATAACTTGCTTCGTACACATTATTTTGGCAGTACACCATGATTGACTATGAGCTATTTAGAATATTTGTATTTCTGCACTGCTTATGTGCGCTTACATATGTGTATGTTTTGATGAATCATTCAGTGATTTTATTTCTATTCACCATTTTTATTTTGTTTTTAAACAGGTCAACTAACCAACTCACCAAAAGTTAAACGTTTGTGTTTATCATCTTACAAGCCACAGGGTCTGTTATCTCTCACCAGTACCATTAAAAGTCTTGAACTTTCTAGTTCGAAAATGAACCCTGATGAAATGTCAACATCCAAGACCACGTCCCCATTCTTGCCTGGAATATTTAAAGAAAGATAGTTTATATTTTGTTTGTAGTGTGGTTACTTTTGACCATGGTTAACCGTGTTTTGATGAAAGTGTACAAAATAATTCACAAATTAATTAGTGAATTAAAAAAATTACAATATACAGTTTCCACTTTAATTTATTCCTCTCAATCTTGTATTCCTTAGTTCCATTCACTCATCCTTTCCTTTCTTTTCCTTTCCTTCCTTTTCCTCCCTTCCTTTCCCTTTCATTTCCCTTCGTTTCGTTTCCTTTCTTTCCCCTTTCCTTCCTTTCCCTTCCTTTTCCTTCCCTTTCTTTTCGTGTCCTTTCTTTCCCTTTCCTTCCCCTTTCCTTCCTTTCGTTTCCTTTCTTTCCCTTTCCTTCCCCTTTCCTTCCTTTCGTTTCCTTTTTTCCCTTTCTTTCCTTTCCCTTCCTTTCCTTTCCTTTCCTTCCGTTTCCTTTCCTTCCTCTTTCCCTTCCTTTCCCTTCCTTTCCTTCCGTTTCCTTTCTTTTTCCTTCCTTTTCCTTCCTTTCTTTCCAACAATCAGTCTATAGCGAGTTGTTTAGCACAGAGGATGGTTGGCAAGCAATTCGCCAGATGAAGGTAGGACCAGTGGCGTGCGCTCATGGAAGCGCCGCTTCCTAATTCTGGCATGTACAGTTTTTGCATCTACTGCAGACCGACAAGATTTTGCTGTTAACTTATTTCAATAAATGGATTCAATGCGAAACATTTCCGCCCCGCCCCTAAACGTATATATAGGCTAGGTTCCACGCAGAATATTTAATTTATTCAAAATGGCCGCCAGTATCAGCTAAAAGGCAGCTATATAATCGCCAGAATTTTGTCAACAAAGATCCTAACCGCCCGCCTAACGAGTTTTTTTACCCTAAACCCCAATATTGATTGCCATTTTAAATAAGGCCTGGTTACTTAGGCAAACCAAATTAAATATTATTTTGCCTACTTTCAACCAAAAATTAGGACGCATGCGCTAATTTAGGATTTGGACAGTTCGTACCCAGACCCAAGCATCCCCGGCCGTGTGGGCGGGGATGCGCGCACAACGCTCTTACACGCATTTAATTTTCAACACGCACAGCTGTTAAAAATCGTTGTAAAGTTAGGATCCCTCGTTATTTATCGGCACGATATTGTGGATAATGTGGTTAATGGCCGGGTCATTGGTGTTGTGATGTTAGTGTTTGTGTAGTTTGTGGCTGTGGTGGTTATAGTGACATTGTTTTGCGACGTTTATTAGGTTTGATTAGTTTGCGTTTGTTGTATCGGTCACCTAAGTGTTCGGAGGCTCTGATGATGTTAGTTGCGAGTGTTTCATTATTAGTGCGTGTGTGTATGTCTTGTTTATTTAATTCTACACTAGATTGGAGTGTCGAAACATTGGGTCATGGACAGTAAAAAAAAAATTAAACTATGTCTGATTTATCACATTTGTTAGCTTAACCAAGTTATGTTTGTCTATTTAGTTCGCTTATTTTTCATTTATTAAAATAATTTCCCATGTTTTCAACCGTGATAAAAGATGACCATATTATGTAAATCAAAACTGTTATGATTTCTACTTTTAGCTAAAGTAAATAAATACCAGACATTTTTCTGATAGAAAAGTACCATGGTGCACGTTCGTAGTGTAGACTGCAAATTGAAAACTCTACAAGGATAGTGTAGAAGAGCCCGTCGGAGATCTCTGGCGTGGACTCGCAAAAATAGTTGGCGTGTCAGACTATAAGTGCTTGGCGTAGCGGCGCGTGCACTGAAATGTGATTGGTACATCAACCTCTTTGAGTATTCAATAGGAAGTAATATAATCTTTTCCCATTACTATCCTTATCATATTTTCAATTTGATACATTTCCTACTAGCATCATTTCCTTAGCAGATTTTCAATCTAACACTCCTGAAGCGCAACTTTTCAGTTCATTTGAGGTAAGAACTAAAGAAGTGATTGGCGTTTCTGCTTTATGTAGTTACTTGTTTAGGCATAACAATATTGTTTTCAACCTCGTCCTCAAATTTCTTGTGTGTTTTGAAATTAAGCCACAGTTTGAAAACTGCCTAAAATTGCGCAATCTCCTCAGAGAATCAGACCCCCATTTTCAGTAGTTGCGTAATCTTGGCGTGGCGTTGGGAAGTATTCGGCGTACGTATGTCCCGCGTCATGGTTATAGGAGTGGGTAGGGTTAGGGTTATAACGTCATAGTGAGTAGGAGGTGTAACGTTTGGAGCGAAGGCGCTTCATCAGAGAGTGAAACGTAAAGTAAATTATTTTAATCTCAAAACGTACTCCGTTTCTAACGGAGCCCTTCATCAGAGTAAGACGGGATGGTAAAAAAGTAGAGTGCTGCGTAGACAGTGTTTTGGATATATAGCAAAGTGAAAAGGTGGTAAACTGCCAAGATTTTTAGTAACGAAATACTGACGTTTCGAGCGGAGCCCTTCATATCAGAGTAAGACGAGATGATAAAAAAGTAAAGTGCTGCGTAGACAGTGTTTTGGATATATAGCAAAGTGAAAAGGTGGAGAACTGCCAAGATTTTTAGTAACGAAATACTGACGTTTCTAGTATACGGTCAGTATTTCGTTACTAAAAATCTCGGCAATTTACCACCTTTTCACTTTTCTATATTTTAATCTCACTCGTTGGCTAAGACCAGCTAGTCATGCTAATGTTTACGCAACTGGTCCCAGATGACTCGTGCGTTTATTCCATTGAGTGGTGCGGAAATTTCACCATAAGGGACCAGTCATTATTTATGGCCGGGGTGGGGGCCGAAGAGAAAATGGTTGGGTAACTGAAATTTCTAAGACCTAAATGGTTGGGTAAAACAATCACTTCTCTGAAGGGTTGGGTAGCAACATTTTCATAGTAGCAAAAAATTAAGAGTTCGTCATTTGAAATTGGAATTTCGTCATCCGTTCTCCTTAGTCATCATTCACCACTGCACATTATCTTTTATTATTGTATTTCTCTCCTTGTTTTCCTTGGATTCCTGCTCTGTATAGGGAGATAATAATCTGAAA
Source organism: Chrysogorgia sp. JL179-B06 (assembly GCA_035772405.1). Classification (NCBI taxonomy): domain Eukaryota; kingdom Metazoa; phylum Cnidaria; class Anthozoa; order Scleralcyonacea; family Chrysogorgiidae; genus Chrysogorgia; species Chrysogorgia sp. JL179-B06. The sequence goes on along the minus strand of JAYKKM010000478.1, from coordinate 1,296,719 downwards.
GTTACAGTAGGATCTGTCTGTATATCTATTTGGGTTTATTATTCAAAACTTGTATCGACAATATGCTGGGAATTGGGCTTTATCTAACTTTTTTCTTCTTGGGTTGGATAAAAGATTTTCTTTACTCATAAATGGTTGGGACGGTTAAATTTCTGATCAAATGATTGGGTAATTATTTTTCAGCGTTAAATTTACTTCTCTTCGGCCGTAGCTCAGTGGCCGTCAGAGCACTGCACTAGCATCGCAGGGTCGCGGGTTCAATTTTGATGACGATGTTGCATTTTTCGCAACACACTATAATGACCGATCCCTAACCTTTGCAAAACACAGCGTCACGTCTTCCCCCGTCTCGTTAAACTAATGTTGTCTTCTCAAATGTTTACTGTGCCCTAAAATGTGAAAAACTCGGCAACGCCTTGCAGTCATTGAGAAGCAGGACTGTTTCTGTGTGATGGGATCTTCCAGACGTTTATTTAATCAAAAATAAACATTCTTTACTTCAGTCTTTCTCAAGTGACCTCAAAATGATATTGCAACATTGTGGCTATGATGTCCGGCAAGCGGAACTAAATATAATCCTATCCTCGATCTTTACTGTCAGAATTTCTTCACAGGCTTTGAGATTCATCCGGGTGCAGAGCTTTGTTATAAAGAAAGTGTCCTTAAATACAAAATCTTAAACATCGAAATTTCTCATTAAACTTCACTACTAGTAATTAAAAAATATATTTATGATGTTGACTTATTGTGACATGAGTTGTTTTTTTAAAAGCAACTTTCGATATGAATTCGTAATCGGAGCCAGTGGCGCGTCGCCTTTGAGCTGTCGTATTCATATTATAGAACAGGGGGTTCCGGTTAGGTGAGATTTCTGTCGAGTTGGTGGAGGAACGAAATACTGACGTTTCGAGCGGCTCTGATGAAGGGCTCCGCTAGAAACATCAGTGTTTCGTCACTAAAATTCTCGGCAGTTTACCACCTTTTCACTTTACTCTATATTCAAAACACTGTCTACGCAGCACTCTATTTTTTATTAATCTAAGCTATAAGTTACTATCGCAAGGAAAGTGCTGTCTCGAAATCCAAGGCAGTCATGACTGTGTTGTGCAAAATTGCAAAAATAAGTGGTGGGCTTATTGAAGTCAAAGTGGCAGCAGAGGTAGTACAGCCTCACACCCATGCGGTTGTGGTTTAATACCAGAGCAGTGAGCTCTGCCTCTACATATATATATATGGAGCTCACAATGAGCTTGCTGGAACATAGGTACTCTGGGGGAAGTTAGACATCTTTTTCGCGGCTCCGCCGTCCCGAATATGGTACCACTCCCCCCGAAACAACCGTCTGCTACGCAGGCTAATCTGGGGTAAGTCGACATTCATTCAGATGCATTCATTACGCACAGCCAGGGCGGATGAAGCAGGCGGATGAAGCATGTGCAGGAGCCCCTGGCACATTTGCGTATGGCTAGTGTGTTTCCAAAATAGTGTGTATGAGGTTTCACTTTCAAGCGAAAGTATCGAATGTTCGGAAGGAGATATGCATATGGAATGCAACAGCTGTCAACAACTCAGATTATCTTGCGATTATATGGATTGCGAAGCACGCCTACTACAAGTGTAGGGAAATGCGTCAAGCCACCCCGGCGTGACGTCAAGAATGCCAGCTATAAAAACGATGGAACTGACTTGACAGTTGGTCTTCCAGACTACATCGTTTACGACTGGCAACAACAAGATGAGTGTTTTGCAGTGTTTCGCTATATTTCTGGTTCTCTATTCCGCTGGGGTCTCAGGTAAGCATATTATAAATACATCTCGTTCCTAGCCTGCCCGCAGCCCTGGCTTTTGACAGTTCACGATGTCGCGCAACTGTTTAGTATTTACGCATTTTGAAGGTCAATATACATAACTATGATCGTTAACCTCTTATTAAAACCACATCCGTTGCTATTCGTTGACTAGCAAATACAGCAATTAAACATCTTTACCCAGGTAAACCAGCTAAAGATGTTTGCTTGGATCTTGGATAAACACAATAATTTCATTCTGTTGTATTCTCTGGTTTGCTCCTTAAATGGAAGCGGCCAGTATCTGGAGAATAAACTGATTCGCCTGAATAATAACGCGTGGGAATTTGTCGTAGAACGGAGGTTTGCTCTACCGGTTCTGTCTGGTTCGACGAGGAGACGTACTATCGGTTTTAGATCATCAAGTAGCGGCGGCGAGCGCGTCATTTGCGCAAAGCCAAAGGTGAAGATTTAAGTGCGGGCGCTGTTCAATTATCTAGAATTTTACATCGACTGGAAAGCGTTTATGAAATCCATATTATCCTATAACTGAACCAAGGTGTTCTATGATTTTGCGCAATAACTAATACTACCTAAAAATTATAGGTGTAATCAAAATATTCGATATTGGACACACGCGTGAGTTTTACAAGAAAATGTGAAAAGGTTAAGAGTGTTTATGACCTTTGTCCAGATTTGCTAGAATTTTCAACGAAAGCCGGTATGTGTCGCGGTCTGAGATTGTCACTGACAGGCTGAGATTGTATATTCACTTAGTGCGCATGTTCGAAAAGTAATTGCAATCTCAGCACGCGCAAGAAAGGTCTAAGATTGTCACAGTCACAGAGTCACTGTATCTCGAATTGTATGATCCAATGTTAATGACCAGTTCAAGCGAACCTTTTGCCTTGAAACGATTTATTCATGATATTTTCAGTTTGTGGATAATTTCCCAAGAAGAAATCTAGAAATTAGTTGAATCTGAAATCCTATGTGTTGTTGGAACATTGGCATGCAGGCTTTGATCTTGTTGGCTCAAGTGGCTCAACCAAGTTATCTGAAACGTTTTGCCCAATTCCAATTACGCCTTATTGAAAGTAATGAGCACCACAGAGCATCTTGGTATACACGAAAATTCCTTCATCAACTACAAATTATCATTGATTGAAATAAAAATATCTGATACCTTCAACACATTTAATTATGCGGACTCTCAACCGGAACAATATAATATATCATATCGTATTCATAACAAAGTTACTTTTATAAACACCACATGCAAATGTAAAACTGGTTGTAGAACATTGTGAACATGGAAGTTGAGAACTTATAGACTTAACAAACAGTAAAGAAGTTTATATAATGAACAAAATTATCCGAGAAAGCTTTCCTGGATTATATCTACCGACATATTATATCTTGTGTTATTTTGAATGTGGGAGAGCTCGGAGTAGACAGACGATACGTGGACGATTGTCAAGCTCCTACCGAGACATTGAGAAGGAGAGCGAAGGTTACAATGATGTACTGGTTCGATTGATATATGTACTGCCTATGCGGCAGTCACTATATATCGGTAAGGTTTTGGATGACTCAAAGCACGATGTATACAAATGAGCAATCTTAGCACTATACCGCCGTCTCGAAACAAACCCGCCTCGAAACACCAAGAGGCAGACTTGGAGCAAGTCTATCTTAGCACGGGAGATATTTATTACAGGCCCAAACGGAAACCGGACACACTACAAGCTTGGTTTGTAGAATATGATCTTAGTGAAGTGTGACTCGGGTAATGAGCTTATAGCAACTACTAACAGCAATATATGATCGCATCAAATTTCAATTTGATCAGTTTCAATCCATCGACATTTCGATTGAAATTACTTTATAATACAGGTAACATATCCCTCGTTCTTTAAAAAACCATGGTTTTGTGTTTCCTTTTTGAAAACCAGGGAGAATGTTTCGGTTGTGCATATATCGAGAAAGCGCTGCTGAAAGGTTTGGTTACTTTGATGTGCATCTGGTATATTTAGCTCAAATGCAACCTTAATAAATAAATAGAAGTAAAAGTATAAAAGGTGGTGAAGTGGCGAGATTGCGTAAATAGATATAAATAGAGTGCTGACGTTTGCAGCCGGAATCCTTTATTTGCTTTGTCAAAGTAAAATGTGATATGAGGGATTAAGTATTAACTGTCCTTTTTTCCGATTTTATTGAAACGGAACTGGCAGTAGGGGTTTATATAAACGCAAGGCGAACATTGATGACTAAATGATATGTCATCAACTCCTCTTCTTTGGCTTTGCCATTCGTTCGAAGGCAGGGTGACATAGCCTGTGTAGTGTAGCCGGCGGCTTTCTGGGGTTGTGATTGATTTGCGTTTCTACCTTTACCGGGTACACTTCAAATGAAAAAGTTGCGCTTCAGAAGTGTTAGATTGAAAATATGATAATAAGGAAATATGATAAGGAAATGATGCTAGTAGGAAATGTATCAAATTGAAAATATGATAATGATAGTAATGGAAAAGATTTTATTACTTGAGAGATACGCCGAATACTCCACCGAACGCTCAGGGGTGGCGCCAGGAATTCCCCGACGCAGGGGCTAAGGTCCCCGACAGGGGGGTCGGGGGTATGCTCCCCAGGGAAATTTTTGAGAAACGCTATTTCCTGCATTTTGGGTGCAGTTTTAACAAAAAAATTAAAATAAAAAACAATGAAAATCATTACGTTATGGTCAGTATTTCCTTACTGCATATGAAACTAACTCTAACAATAATATTCATATGCAAAAACTAGTAATAGATTTGTGCCAGAGATGAAAGTTGATTACCTTTGAGACGAAAGTTGATTTACCTTTTGTTAATATGTATTACGATTCTAAGAAAACAAAAGACAAACTTTTTTCTTTTTTCATATTTTTTCTTTTTTTTTCTTATTTTATTCCCGCTGGTTCCCCTCCCCGACAGGGGGGCTGTGGCCAGCCAAGATTGCGCAATATATAATAATGGGGGTCTGGGGAGAGTGATACCCTCCTAGTAGGGTGACCCTTCCAAGAGGGTCAAAAGATAGCCCCTGTTTACATAGGGTGACCCTTGTAGCAGGGCTAACTCTTCTAGTAGGGTGACCCTCCCTTCTTTGGTCGCTGTATTTCAATGCTGTGGTCTATTGCTTGGCTTTTTGTTGTTTCAAAAATGTCATCAACAACAGTTAGCATTTCATGCAGCGAACCAGTACAATGCTGCTTTTCGAATGAGAGCTGTTCGTCATCGTCGTCGATTTTGGCCATCTATATTTCTTGTTCTGTGACGTCGTCTGTCCGCAAGGATTCTGGGGACGCTCGGTGATTGGCTACATATTAAATTTTATTATAATACAGGAGCTGATTGGTGCTTTGCATCAGCTGAACATCAACAGAAGCTTTGATTGGTTAATACAGGCAGCATTCGCTCACGACATTTGCTTCATGCTTGGCCATTTCACCATTCGCAGATGCCAGAAGCTTCAATACGCTTTTATATAGTAATAATTTCACCTTAATGAAGACCTCGGTGTTGTCCGTGTTTCCTGCGCGGTGTGAAATGGGAGATTCTGACAAAACACTGGCTTCTGATCTTGCTAAATGTGGTCCATATTTTACTGGTGTGCTTTGAAGCAACATAGGATTAGGAAACACCATTTCGTCAACAGAAGACGATGCCGAAGCTGCGTCGTCGTTGCGAGATTTTTTAGCGGTAGACTCGATGGCGGGATTACTTCTCTTTAACCATTGATCCGTTGAACAACTGGTACTCTCATGGCTAGATTTTAAAAGTGCTTCAATGTGATGGATTTGCTCTATCAAACCGCGCGGTTGTTTAACATTGACACAGCTTCGACAAAGATACTTGCTTGAGTTGGAACTGATTGTGAATTTTAAGCTCTCAAGTTCAAACGGAAAGTTTTCCTTACTTCGTCCTTGGATTAAGTATTTGTCTTTCGGCCGCTTAAAAGCTTTTTTGCAGAATAAACATTCTTCCGACGACCGACATAACGAATAACTAAAACACTACATTTTAGTCTCCTCAACCGGAAATATACATAATATACGGAACAGTATAAATTACGCTAAATGACGCCATAAACCGCGTAAATTACAGAACACGAAATACGACACTGATTCGCAGACGCTCTTAATCCCCCATTAATCAAGGCCAGATACGGAGCGTCTGCACGCAGGCTATGTTTAATGGCGTTTTACTAGAATCTGAAATACACCGAACGAGCGCTTTTATTGCGCGCTTTTTAACTGAAATATGACCCGTCTGCGGGTAAAGTAAACAAAAAGATAGCCCAGCAACCCTATCCCCAGGGTAGGACACATGTAAACGAAACCCGGAAAGACAAGAAGGGTCACCCTACCTCCATGTAAACAGGACCTTAATTTTAAAACACACAAGACCCGGAGGTTGAAAGTAACAAGTAACAACATAACGCAGAAATCACTTTTCGGCGAACGCGCCGCGCTACGCCAAGCATTTTACTCCCCAAATATCAACATTCAAATTCTCCTTATTGGGTCTAATATTATGTTAACGTTTCACTCTCTAACGAAGGTCCTTCGCTCAAAACGTTGCCTCCTACACATTATTTCAATAGTACACCAATCTTTTAGAGTATTTGATTTGTATTTCTACACTACCTACGGCACATAGCACGTTTTTTGCGGTCCCTGTGTTTCGTGTCCAGACCTCTTCGCGGAACTACGTAAAGCGAACATAGACTCGGCACAGTGGATGTGTCCAGTTTTATGACGTTTTGTGACGTAGGTTTCAGTTTCGGATATTATTAGAAGGGCGTTTGTTCGATTTTACCGCTTCGATTTGGCAAAAGTTCTTTAATGGGAAATTTATAACTTCGCGAGGCTTGCTCTAATGTTCTTTTGAGTGAATGTTGTTCGAATTAGATGTATGGCGTTGAAATGGTCACATTGAATTTTGACATTACTAAAACGCGCCAAATGATTACCGTATGTTATTTTAATATTACAAGGCTATATGATCGCCTTAGCTTCATACGTGGTTTAGATTCTACATTCTATTTATTTGATACATCACTTTAGTTCCTCATACGGGAAAGTAGAGGAGCTTCCTATAGGGTCTAAGAAGCTCTTCTACTTTGCTGCATGAGGAACTAAATAGTTTATTTCGACTAGCTATCACTACATGTATGTAATTGCCATCAAAACAACTCCACTGCCGATAAAGAAGCACTCAATGCCGTCATTTTCAAAACAAATATAGCGTCAAAATTCTCAAATTTTCAACTTCAACTAGCCATATCTTCTTAAAGGACATTGGCAACAAAAATTAAGTTTGTCTAATATGAAAGAACTCGTAAAATGATAGAGTAACACCTTTTACAACTTTTCCGTATTTTACTTCGTTTTTGAAATATTTCAGTTTGTTTGATATGTAAATGAGATGGTCTCTGACGTCAGGTGTGGGGTAGAGAATTTTCACTCATTAGAATATTAGTTCCATCTTCAAGTTTGTTCTACAAATTTACTTGAAAATGTGCGTATAATAACTCCTCATGATAATGAACGTTGTAAACTTAGCAATCACTGAGATATAAGATATTTTTAATGAGTAAAAATTAACAAACTGAAATATTTCAAAAACGAAGTAAAATACGGAAAAGTTGTAAAAGGTGTTACTCTATCATTTTACCAGTTCTTTCATATTAGACAAACTTCAAACACTCATTAATAATTCATGAGGAAAAGACAAAAGAAAATCACTACCGTATCGTGTCTTTAAATGTGATAAAGATTCGTCCTGATTTACATAAACTTTATCTTTGATTTTCTCGGCTTAGACAACATTGATTTTCAAAATTACTACGTCAATGAACTTATCAAATGGGTCGTATCTTATCACGGGTTTTATCAGATCTAAAACACTCGGGCTACGCCCTCGTGTTTTAAATCTGATAAAACACTGCTGCTCGTTTATTAAACAATACTTAATTTTTGTTGCCAATGTCCTTTAAGTAAATTCATAGAAACGCTGAAACTTTGGGAATAAACTAAAGTCAGTATGAACTTCATTTTGCTGGAGTACCCTTTTAAACAATATTCCTGTTCTTTTTTCTTGCAAAGCCTACGGTTCCGCAAAGGAAGGGAAATGTCCTCTATTGGCAAGTAATGTGAACTGTGCTGAGAATGTATTCAACGACAACGTTCCTTGTTTCCAGGACATTGAGTGTACGGGAACGCAAAAATGTTGTGATGATGGATGTGATGCATATGAATGTAAACCAGCCATTGGGTTGCCAGTGCTGCCTGTTGTAGGTAAGTGAGATTTGTGAGAATTAAAGAGGAGAAACACAGCATTATAACAGCATGTGTAACAACAATACTTGGTGTTTTTAGGACCTTGTACGTTTGATATATCAAGCCTAAAATTGGACCATGTCGAATGCAAGAAAGAGAATGTCACATTCTGTTCAAATAAAGGATGCAAAGAGTATGTAATATATAACATATAATATAATATATAATATATAATATATAATGTATAATGTATAATGTACAATGTATATAATGTGTATAATGTATATAATATATATAATGTATATAATGTATATAATGTATAATATATAATATATAATATATAATGTATAATGTATAATGTATATAATATATATAATGTATAATGTACTGTTGAAATAAAGGATGCAAAGCGTATGTAATATATAACATATAATATAATATATAATGTACATAATGTACATAATGTACATAATGTACATAATGTATATAATGTATATAATGTATATAATGTATATAATGTATATAATGTATATAATGTATATAATGTATATAATGTATATAATGTATATAATGTATATAATGTATATAATGTATATAATGTATATAATGTGTATAATGTATAATGTATAATATATAATATACTAGAAGTTACTATCGCAAGGGAAGTGCTGCATATATAATAGTTTTATATTACTGTATACCATTGCTTTAACAGATGTTGTACCCACACAAGCAACTGCAGTCCTGTTCCTGGTCATTACATCAGAAAAGACGAATGCGAGAAACGTAAGTATAGCAGTAAAACATGTCGTCGTACTCGTAGCAGTACGTAGGGCTGTTTACATAAATCCGGATTCAGTTTCATTCCGTATTGAACGTGAATTCAAACCGCGTTTAAATAGGAATTCTATCCCAGGATCGAAAATCGCGCGAAATCTTCAAAAATTTCAAAAACTTCGAAAATTTCAAGATGGCGATCAATAACATTGTAGCGGGTATGTTTCTTTCAACGATTTCTTGTGCATTTCAACATGTGTCTTAAACTGATAATTTGGCGAAGAATAAACATAAAGAAAAGGGGAAAGGCATTACTAGCAACGATAATTGATGCAGTCGCAAGTAAACAAGCATTTAATTCACCTTTAATTTATAACTTCGTCGACAAAGAGCTATTTATATTAAACAATATATGACGTCGGCGCAATTCCTGTCTCTAGTTGGAAATTGTCGTCTACAAATGTTAAAAGCACGTATGTGTTGTTCCTTTCAGTCTTCAAGGTCGTATTTTTCATTCCGGAATGAAACTCGCACCGCTTAGTCAATAACATATTGTTTAATAAACGCCCCCCTCTAATAAACGCCTCCCTCTAATAAACGCCCCCTCTAATAAACGCCCCCTCTAATAAACGCCTCCCTCCAATAAACGCCTCCCTCTAATAAACGCCCCCCTCTAATAAACGCCTCCCTCTAATAAACGCCCCCCTCTAATAAACGCCCCCCTCTAATAAACGCCTCCCTCTAATAAACGCCTCCCTCTAATAAACGCCTCCCTCTAATAAACGCCTCCCTCTAATAAACGCCTCCCTCTAATAAACGCCTCCCTCTAATAAACGCCCCCCTCTAATAAACGCCTCCCTCTAATAAACGCCTCCCTCCAATAAACGCCTCCCTCTAATAAACGCCTCCCTCTAATAAACGCCTCCCTCTAATAAACGCCTCCCTCTAATAAACGCCTCCCTCTAATAAACGCCCTCCCTCTAATAAACGCCCCCTCTAATAAACGCCTCCCTCTAATAAACGCCCCCCTCTAATAAACGCCTCCCTCTAATAAACGCCTCCCTCCAATAAACGCCTCCCTCTAATAAACGCCTCCCTCTAATAAACGCCTCCCTCTAATAAACGCCTCCCTCTAATAAACGCCTCCCTCCAATAAACGCCTCCCTCTAATAAACGCCCCCCTCTAATAAACGCCTCCCTCTAATAAACGCCTCCCTCTAATAAACGCCTCCCTCTAATAAACGCCTCCCTCTAATAAACGCCTCCCTCTAATAAACGCCTCCCTCTAATAAACGCCTCCCTCTAATAAACGCCTCCCTCTAATAAACGCCTCCCTCCAATAAACGCCTCCCTCTAATAAACGCCCCCTCTAATAAACGCCTCCCTCTAATAAACGCCTCCCTCTAATAAACGCCTCCCTCTAATAAACGCCTCCCTCTAATAAACGCCCCCTCTAATAAACGCCTTCCTCTAATAAACGCCTTCCTCTAATAAACGCCTCCCTCTAATAAACGCCCCCCTCTAATAAACGCCTCCCTCTAATAAACGCCTCCCTCTAATAAACGCCTCCCTCTAATAAACGCCTCCCTCTAATAAACGCCCCCTCTAATAAACGCCTTCCTCTAATAAACGCCTTCCTCTAATAAACGCCTCCCTCTAACAAACGCCTCCCTCTAATAAACGCCTCCCTCTAATAAACGCCTCCCTCTAATAAACGCCTCCCTCTAATAAACTCCTCCCTCTAATAAACCCCTCCCTCTAATAAACACCTCCCTCTAATAAACGCCTCCCTCTAATAAACGCCCCCTCTAATAAACGCCCCCCTCTAATAAACATCTCCCTCTAACCGGGGGCGTTTATTAGAGGAAATACGGTAACCTAGTCTACCATATTGATTGTCAGTCTCCGGTAATATGTTATTTTGACAGAACTTTGCAAAGACAAGATATGTTCAGGTCAAGGAGAGATTTGCATCATGGATAAATACCACCGGGCAAAGTGCGTTTGTCCACGAGAATGTCCCCAGGATTTTGTCGGAGGGTCAGTGTGTGGTACAGACAAAATTACATATCTGAATGAATGTGATATGAATATGACTGCTTGTGTTCTTGGTGACCTTATCAGTGTGGTACACAAAGGGAAATGTGTAACAGGTAGGTGGGGAACCAAGATAGATAAAGATGAAGGTGATGACCACTGATCTCGAAAGAAGACTGGATCGAGCAACTATTGTTCAGAAAATGAGGCCGGAAGTCCGCCTTCACTAAGGGACCAACTGAGGATCCTATGAGGTTTATGTTGGATTATGTGCTCTTACCATCGACAAAATAAAATAATATTACTATAAAGAGGACCAGACGACATTTTTTCAAATTACTGGGTAAAACTATTCATGGCCTACCTACAGATTTACTGCGACTTTGGTCCCTTAGTAATGGCCGCTGTTGGCTCTAATCCAGTGAGAGAAGCCTAATATGAGACGTCAAATTAGGTTCAAGATTTTATGCATTTAATGTTAAAAAAGAAACTATATTGGCCAGACACTAAACCTATTTCGCGAGCGTCACAGTTTGATTTACTTGCAAACTCGGAGCTTCTAATGATCTCTCGTCAATTTACATTATGAATATATGCAAGCTTCAAAATCAGCTCATCAGATACAATAGAAAGCTCAATACAGTCCTATTTTTGAGATCAGTGATGATGACCCGTCACCATTCTATTAACACACGTTCTAAACGTAACGGTTTCGGCAAACTAACGGTTTCTGTAAAGTAACGGTTCCTTCAAAAGTAACGGTTAAACTTATTTAGATCTCTTCCACACTATTTAGACAGTACACAAACCTTTTAATGTTTTTGATTTGTATTTCTACACTGCCTACGGCCCTACGCAACACAACAATTTTACAAAAAAAAACGAAAAGCTGTTCATGTTTGGATCATGTATATATGTTTTGGTAATGTTTATAATATACACAATGGTTATCATGGTCTTTGTTTTTTTGCTGTGAAAGCTCCTGTCAATCCCTGTGCACTGGTGCGATGTGGTTTTTACACCGACTGTCAAGTCGTCGATGGAAGCGCAACATGTGTTTGTATTAAAGGATGTACAAGAGAGTTGAATCTAAAATGTGGTTCAGATGGTATTACTTATTCTAACCCGTGTGAACTGCGGAGAGCATCTTGTGAACAAATGAAAGAGATTACGGTGGTCAACGATGGTGAATGTGCAAGTGAGTTGTTTAGTGGACAAAATTAACACTTGACAATTAACCTTCATTCATCATCTTAGTCAATGTAGCTCAATGATTAGAGCACCTCACTAGTCATGAGAAGGTTACAGGTTGTACACATATGTAACCTTCACTCATCATCTTAGTCCATGTAGCTCAATAGTTAGAGCATCTCACTAGTCATCAGAAGGTTACAGGTTGTACACATATGTGACCTTCACTCATCATCTTAGTCCATGTAGCTCAATAGTTAGAGCATCTCACTGGTCATTAGAAGGTTACAGGTTGTAATGTACACATATGTAGCCTTTACTCATCATCTTAGTCCATGTAGCTCAATGGTTAGAGCATCTCACTATAGTCATCAGAAGGTTACAGGTTGAACACATATGTAACCTTCACTCATCATCTTAATCCATGTAGTTCAATAGTTAGAGCATCTCACTAGTCATCAGAAGGTTACAGGTTGTACACTTATGTAACCTTCATTCATCATCTTAACCATGTAGCTCAATAGTTAGAGCATCTCACTGGTCATCAGAAGGTTACAGGTTGTACACATATGTAACCTTCACTCATCATCTTAGTCCATGTAGCTCAATAGTTAGAGCATCTCACTGGTCATCAGCATATTCAAGCGAATATGTTTTGCCCTCAAACTAATCTTAACCAATCACAGTAACGCACAGGGTCACGTGGGGTGAAAGAACCCCGATGTATATACAGTGATCGTTACCTTGTATTAATCATGTTCCTTGATCTTGAATCCAATTTAGTTCCACCCAAGAATCCTTTCGCGATATGCTATCTTCCTAAAGACAAGGGATATGGGAGAGAATTAGAGTTTAGATATTATTTTAATCAATACAAGGGAATTTGTGAAGGTTTCTTATTCCATGGAGAAGGCGGGAATAACAATAACTTCAAAAACGCGAAAGATTGTCGCAACCATTGCTTTGAATCTGGTAAGTGTATTTCATTGTAAAATGTTTCGTATTACGTTTCAATTTGGCTTGGTTCGTGGCTAGATGGTATACACTCGCAGTTGAGCTGTGACCGTGAGGTACTAGGTCTGAGTCATCTTCTGGACGATCCTTTTATTAGTATTAAGGTTAGTATTAGAAAACCATTAGGTGGGGGGTTAGAGTTAGGATCTAAGTTTTTGTATAGTACTGAGTGGATTATGACGTAATATCTTTTGATGATATTTAAGAAATAGAAAACATTTTCCGTGTTTACATACAGTTATATAAACACGAGTGGACGTTTGGGAGAACGAGAAATCATAGTGGGAACACGAGCCTGTAGGGCGAGTGTTTCCACGCGATTTCGAGTTCTCCCAAACTTCCACGAGTGTTTATATAACGTATGGGAACACGGATAAAAATGTTTTCTATTTCTTTTATAAAATAACCCGTAGAAAGCAAATAAAATGTACAAATATCTTTTTTATCAACACGTAAATTCTCCTTACTGCGTATGATGGCGCCGTGATGTCTAATTGATGGCGTATGATGGATAATTGATGGCGTATCATGGCTAATTGATGGCGTATCATGGCTAATTGATGGCGTATCACGATGGCGTAATCCATCCATGTTATATAGCCTGATATAAACCATGGTAACTGACCAATCACAGCGTGCGTAAGACACGACTTATTTTATAAATGTGTTTTAGAGCAGTGTGGTATATCCCACATACCCGCATCATCATCATCATATATATATATATATATATATATATATATATATATATATATATATATATATATATATATATATATATATATATATATATATATATACATTATATACTTTCGTATATATATATATATATATATATATATATATATATATATATAGTATATATATATATACTCACAATTCTTCTCAACTTATTATTCAAATTAAAATTATTCAAAACTTAGATTCTTTAAGTCATACTGATTCTACATGTGTTTGATTATCATTCTTATTTCCCTAGTAAAAGATGTGTGTTCTTTGCTTCGACTCGTTGGTCCTTGCAGAGCTGCCTTTCCTAGATGGTATTTCGATGCGACCAGCCAACAATGCGAACAGTTTATCTATGGTGGTTGTCATGCGAATGGGAATAACTTTCACAAGAAAGCGGAATGCGAGAAAAAATGCGATGTTAAAAAGGTTGACGAAGAGGTACAGGGCGAGATCTGTAGCCTTGAAAAAGATTCAGGTTTTTGTTTGGCTTTCATACCACGCTGGTACTACGATAGTACGTCGAAGGAGTGCACGAGGTTTATTTATGGCGGATGTATGGGAAACGCAAATAGATTCAAGACAAAAGAGAAGTGCAAGAATGCTTGTAATAATGATGATAAAATAGGTAAAATATGGTTAGATTAATAAATAATTTCCCAACGCAACCAGGTGATAAATCAGACATAGTTTGACGCTACTCTGACTTGTGTTTAAAACACACAACTTGTGTTTAAACGCACTTGAGTGCGTTTAAATAAGACAAACTTAATTCTCATTTCATCGGCACATTAAGAGTTTGATCCCCAACACCGACATTCATAGGAGATAATCTTGAGCATTTATGTGAAATTTATAAATCTCTTTTCTTCATAATCTTCAGTTGTTCCCGAAGTTCTTCCCCAAATTATCCCCGCGTGCGAAAGTCCGAACAAGTTCATCTGTCGTTCCATCAAGAAATGCATTCCTGTATCACAACAATGCAATGGCAGAGACGATTGTGGAGATAACTCTGATGAGACAAACTGTCGAGGTAAATAATTTACTGTGATTAATGGGCCCGATTCAGGGTTTAGATGGAGGCCGTTGGCGAGAGCCTAGTAACGAGTTCTATATAATATAGTGGTGGAAATGCCGTGCATTACCACCATTATATATACAGAACTTGTGACTAGGCTCTCAGCAACGTCGCAGGGTTGCGGGTTCAATTCCAGCCGTAGGCCTTGAAGTTGCATTTTTCGCAACTGGTACCGATTTGGTCTTAAAAAATTTATTTATTCTAACACTTGAAATTTTCCTTCACCATAAATCCCTATAATATGCAGTTTAATCGAGTGAAATGCCAAATATTACTTGTAAATATTCCCAATTCCTTAAGTCATACTGATTCTGCATGTGTTTGGTTATCATTCTTATTTCCCTAGTAAAAGATGTGTGTTCTTTGCCTCGACACGTTGGTCCTTGCAGAGCTGCCTTTCCTAGATGGTATTTCGATGCGACTAGCCAACAATGCGAACAGTTTATCTATGGTGGTTGTCATGCGAATGGGAATAACTTTCGCAAGAAAGCGGAATGCGAGAAAAAATGCGATGTTAAAAAGGTTGACGAAGAGGTACAGGGCGAGATCTGTAGCCTTGAAAAAGATTCAGGTTTTTGTTTGGCTTTCATACCACGCTGGTACTACGATAGTACGTCGAAGGAGTGCAAGAGATTTATTTATGGCGGATGTATGGGAAACGCAAACAGATTCAAGACAAAAGAGAAGTGCAAGAATGCTTGTAATAATGATGATAAAATAGGTAAAATATGGTTAGATTAATAAATAATTGGTTTACATATACAGAACTAGGCTCTCGGCAACGGCCTCCGTAGCTCAGTGGTCAGAGCACTGCACTAGCATCGCAGGGTCGCGGATTCAATTCCAGCCGGAAGGCCTTGATGTTGCATTTTTCGCAACAGGTCCCGGTTTGGTCTTAAAATATATATTCCAATACTCGAAATTGCCTTCAACATAAATCCTTAGAATATATATATATATAGACTTCTGCATAGGCAGCACATATACTGTACTGTATCAATCGAACCAGGACATCATTGTAACCATCGCTCTCCCTCTGATTATAATATTATATACATATCTGATTATATACAGCGTTTCACGACCCCATCAGCGTCAGCTGTAGTGTTGTAATTATCGTGATTAAATAAATGATATTATTATTATTATTATATTATATTATTTTATTGGTTATATGTAGTATAGTTTTGATTTTAGAAGAAAATGTAATTAGTTTTATAAGCAACTTAAGTAAGTTTCAGAATGTCTCACTCTAAATAAGTTCTTCATCTATCTGTTTTCCTTAGTCGTTGTTAAAAACCCGTGTGAGAGTGTCACTTGTGATTTTTATTCAACGTGCGTCTCTTTAAACCAAACTGCCACTATTTGTGAATGTCCACAAATCTGCACAGCGGACTGGAGACCTGTTTGTGGCTCAGATAACAACACGTACGCCAACCTTTGTGGAATGAGAGTGGAGTCTTGTAACAAACAGGAGGTGATTACAAAGAGAAACGATGGGGAATGTGGTGAGTATAGTTCTCCTCAGGCCCGGAGCTATGGTGTATGTGTGTGGGGGGGGTACGACACCCCCAAAAAATCTTTTTACGAGTTTCAGACGGCAGAAGTTATATTTTAGTCGGCAGAAGTTATATGTTAGTCGGCAGAAGTTATATTTTCAGTCGGCAGAAGTTATTTTTCAGTCGGCAGAAGTTATATTTCAGTCGGCAGAAGTTATATTTTAGTCGGCAGAAGTTATATTTTCAGTCGGCAGAAGTTATTTTTCAGTCGGCAGAAGTTATATTTTAGTCGGCAGAAGTTATATTTTAGTCGGCAGAAGTTATATTTTAGTCGGCAGAAGTTATATTTTAGTCGGCAGAAGTTATATTTTAGTCGGCAGAAGTTATATTTTAGTCGGCAGAAGTTATATTTTAGTCGGCAGAAGTTATATTTTAGTCAGCAGAAGTTATATAAGTAGAATCATTGACTTTTAACAGTTTAAATTTGTTTCAAAATACCAAATTTAAGACTCAGAAATCTAATGTTGATGTTAAATGTTTTGTTTATATGTAAATGTAATCAACAAGAGAACACCAAAGGCATAAATTTATTAAAATGTCATCATGTTTTCATTCCGTATTGAGAGTGCGTTATGAACGTAGGACTAATTAACCATTTCATCAGCTGACCAAGGTCATTTTAGTAGGCACCCAACGGAAAGACAATATCTTGACAAGCTTCGATCGATAGGATGTAGTCGGTACAAGCTCGTGCGTCAGTCACTTGAAGTGAGCTTAATACCGCCTTATGAAATTTTCTGAGTACTGCCCTGGTTGTCCTCGCTTTATTATACGGAAATACATTTGTAATCCACGTCACATGCACCTCGTTTTGAACAGCCAACCCTGAATTTCAATCCCTATTTAATATTTACGATAAATATTTCACAGGTTCCAGGCCAAAAACTAAATGCGAACAAGAACGCGATGCTGTTAACCCGATACTCCTAGGAACCTTCATTGCTGAATGTGAAAAAGATGGTAGTTATAAGAAAGCACAGTGTCATGGATCAACTGGCTATTGTTGGTGTGTTGACGAACTGGGAATTAAACTAGAAGAAACAGAGATCAGATTTAAAGAACCAAATTGTGAAGAAGGTATGGTTAACTGGATCATATGATACACGATATTTTAAACGATATTTTGAGTCAGATGATGAGTAAAAGTTCATATGTGTGTAACCTGTAACCTTCTGATGAGTAGTGAGATGCTCTAACCATTGAGCTACATAGACTAAGATGATGAGTGAAGGTTACATATGTGTACAACCTGTAACCTTCTGATGACTAGTGAGATGCTCTAACCATTGAGCTACATAGACTAAGATGATGAGTGAAGGTTACATACAGTACTGCTCAGAAATAACCTAACACTGCGTTCGCGTTCCGAACGCGTTCGGAACGCGTTCGGAACATCATTGTGACTTCGCTTAAAAAGTTAATGGGAAGACTTCGTTGATTTCAGACTTTAGTAAACTTATAAACGGATTTAATTTGATCATTTGATTGCTGGACTGGTTATGGTATATGTTCACTAGACGAGATTAAAACAGAAAGTATATCGCTGGGAACGCGTTCGGAACGCGTTCGGAACGAGAATAGAACGAGAATAGAACGCGTTCCGAACGCGTTTTTCGTTAGGTTAATTCTGAGCAGTACTGTATGTGTACAACCTGTAACCTTCTGATGACCAGTGAGATGCTCTAACCATTGAGCTACATGGACTAAGATGATGAGTGAAGGTTACATATGTGTACAACCTGTAACCTTCTGATGACTAGTGAGATGCTCTAACCATTGAGCTACATGGACTAAGATGATGAGTGAAGGTTACATATGTGTACAACCTGTAACCTTAGGATAACCAGTGAGATGCTCTAACTATTGAGCTACATGGACTAAGATGATGAGTGAAGGTTACATATGTGTACAACCTGTCTGTAACCTTCTGATGACTAGTGAGATGCTCTAACTATTGAGCTACATGGACTAAGACGATGAGTGAAGGTTACATATGTGTACAACCAGTAACCTTACGATGACCAATGAGATGTTCTAACTATTGAGCTACATGGAGTCAGTCATGAGCGAAGATTAATGATCTCGTATTACAATATTCACAATAAATATTTCACAGATTCCAGGACTTACTCAAAAGTTTGTTTTATTGACTTCCGCATAGGCAGTACATATATATATGTTATTTACCGGCTGGGAGGTCCGTACTGGAAAAATATTTTCCCTCAGTCTCAGAAGCGGCCCTCGACCTTCGGGTGAGGGCCGCTTCTGAGACTTCGGGAATATATTTTTCCAGTACGGACCGACCAAAACGGTAAATAACGTGTTTATTTTTTTCGAGCAAAGTTAAAAAAATTGCAATTTTTTGGCGCGAAAAGTTGCGAGAGGTCCGTACTGGTGTGATACGGACCTCGTACTCAGCCAATCAAAAGGCTCTATTTTAGTTACGCACCTGAGTTACGGACCTCAAAAAAAAAAATTATTATTTTATTGCTTATATGTAGTATAGTTTTGATTTTAGAAGAAAATGTAATTAGTTTTATAAGTAACTTAAGTAACTTTCAGAATATATAACCCGAAATGAGTTGTTCATCTTTTTGTTTTCCTTAGTCGTTGTTAAAAACCCGTGTGAGAGTGTCACTTGTGATTTTTATTCAACGTGCGTTTCGTTAAACCAAACTGTCACCATTTGTGAATGTCCAAAATTCTGCCCCGAGATCTGGAGACCAGTTTGTGGCTCTGATAACAACACCTACCCGAACCACTGTGGAATGAGAGTGGAGTCTTGCGAAAAACAGGAGGTGATTACAAAGAGAAGCGATGGGGAATGTGGTGAGTAGAGTTGTCCTCAGGCCCGGAGCTATGGTGTGTGTGTGTGGGGGGAGGGGTGTGCGACACCCCCCAAAAATATTTTTACGAGTTTCAGTCGGCAGAAGTTATATTTCAGTCGGCAGAAGTTATATTTTAGTCGGCAGAAGTTATATGTTAGACGTGTTCGATTTAACACGAACAAGTAGAATCGTTAACTTTTAACAGTTTCAATTTATGTCAAACTACCAAATTTAAGACTCACAAATCTAATGTTGATGTTAAATGTTTTGTTTATATGTAAATGTAATCAACGAGAGAACACCAAAGACATAAATTTATTAAAATGTCATCATGTTTTCATTCCGTATTGAATTTCACCAGCTGACCAGGGACCCAGGGTCACTTTAGTAGGCACCCAACGGAACCTTCTGATGACTAGTGAGACGCTCTAACTATTGAGCTACATGGACTAAGACAATGAGTGAAGGTTACATATGTGTACAACCTGTAATCTTCTGATGACTAGTGAGATGCTCCAACCATTGAGCTACATGGACTAAGATGATGAGTGAAGGTTACATATGTGTACAACCTGTAATCTTCTGATGACTAGTGAGATGCTCCAACCATTGAGCTACATGGACTAAGATGATGAGTGAAGGTTACATATGTGTACAACCTGTAACCTTCTTGTGACTAGTGAGATGCTCCAACCATTGAGCTACATGGACTAAGATGATGAGTGAATGTACCATAGGTGTACAACCAGTAACCTTCTGATGACCAATGAGATGCTCTAACTATTGAGCTACATGGACTAAGATAATGAGTGAAGGTAACATAGGTGTACAACCAGTAACCTTCGGATGACCAATGAGATGCTCCAACCATTGAGCTACATGAAGTTAGTCATGAGTGAAGGTGATCTTGAATTACAATATTCACTATTTACAATAAATATTTCACAGATTCCACGCCAAAAACTAAATGCGAACAAGAACGCGATGCTGTTAACCCGTTCTTAATAGGAGCGTTCACTCCTCAATGTGAAAAAGATGGTAGTTATAAGAAAGCACAGTGTCATGGATCAACTGGCTATTGTTGGTGTGTTGACGAACTGGGAATTAAAATAGAAGAAACGGAGATCAGATTTAAAGAACCAAATTGTGAAGAAGGTATGTAGTTCATAACTTAATAAGTGATACTTGTGTGTTTGGCTCAATCAAATTTTTTCATCGTATCCAAAGAAGAAAACAAATTATAAAATATTTGAAGAAACACATTTCATTTGTTTTAGTCTCAAGACCAAAATCTAAATGTGAAAAGGAGAAAGATTCTCTCCCAGAGGAACCACCTCCAGGAGCCTTCATTGCTGATTGTGAAAAAGATGGTAGTTATAAGAAAGCACAGTGTCATGGATCAACTGGATATTGTTGGTGTGTTGACGAACTGGGAATTAAACTGGAAGAAACGGAGATCAGATTTAAAGAACCAAATTGTGAAGAAGGTATGTAGTTTATTAATTGAAAGTTCATAACTTAATAAGTGATAACTTAAGTGTTTGGGTCATGGTATGGTATGATATGGTGTAGTATGATATGGGGTGGTGTGGTATGCTGTGGTATGGTGTGGTATGATATGGTGTGGTATGGTATGGTATGATATGGTCAGGGCCGGATTAACGTCACGCGAGGCCCGTGGCAGATTTTCAGCGCGAGGCCCCCGTCCCCTCCCCTGTTATGAAAACCTAACTAATTGAATTCAAAGACACAAAATTGTTAAATAATCGTTTTCAATTTTATCCGCAAATCATCGCAATTTCGCAGCCAATCTATCTCCACCAGGATTTCTGAATAACGATTTCTAATAACAATATTTTTTAATCATTTAATTCCTAAATTCGCGAGGCCCCTAAATGCGTGAGGCCCCTAAATGCGCGAGGCCCCTAAATGCGCGAGGCCCCTAAATGCGCGAGGCCCCTAAATTCGCGAGGCCCCTAAATGCGCGAGGCCCCTAAATGCGCGAGGCCCCTAAATGCGCGAGGCCCCTAAATGCGCGAGGCCCCTAAATGCGCGAGGCCCCTAAATGCGCGAGGCCCCTAAATGCGCGAGGCCCCTAAATGCGCGAGGCCCCTAAATGCGCGAGGCCCCTAAATTCGCGAGGCCCCTAAATGCGCGAGGCCCCTAAATGCGCGAGGCCCCTAAATGCGCGAGGCCCCTAAATTCGCGAGGCCCCTAAATGCGCGAGGCCCCTAAATGCGCGAGGCCCCTAAATGCGCGAGGCCCCTAAATGCGCGAGGCCCCTAAATGCGCGAGGCCCATAAATTCGCGAGGCCACGTGGTTAATCCGGCCCTGGGTATGGTATCGTATGGTATGGTATGATATGGTGTGGTGCGATATGGTGTGGTGTGGTATGGTATGACATCGTATGGTATTGTATGGTATGGTATAGTATGGTATGGTATGGTATGGTATGGTATGGTATGGTATGGTATGGTATGGTATGGTATCGCATGGTATGGCATCGTATGGTATAGTATGGTATGGTACATGGTATGGTATAAATGGACGAACTGGGAATTAAACTAGAAGAAACAGAGATCCAATTTAAAGAACCAAATTGTGAAGAAGGTATGTAGTTCATTAATTGTGGGTTCATAACTTAATAAGTGATAACTTATTAACTTGTGTGTTTGGGACATGGTATGGTATATGGTATGGTACGGTATGGTATATGGTGTGGTATGGTATGGTATGATATGGTATCATTTGGTATGGTATGGCATGATATGGTATGGCAGGGTATGATATGGTATGGTATGGCACACCATATCATATCATACCATACCATACGATGGTGTGGTATGGTATGGTATATGGTAATAGGTATGGTGTGGTATGGTGTGATATGGTGTGGTGTGGTATGGTATGGTATGGTATGGTATGGTATGGTATGGTATGGTATGGTATGGTATGGTATGGTACAGTATGGTATGGTATGGTATGGTATGGTATGGTATGATATGGTATGGCATCGTATGGTATAGTATGGTATGGTACACGGTATGGTATGGTATAATGCACTGTATGTTTTTCGTTATTTTAGTATTTGATATTTGTGATATATCACTATGTGATTTTGGAAAATGTGTCAGCGTAAATGGAAGTGCAACCTGTGAGTGTAACGAGGCATGTCCATTTATTGAACAACCAGTTTGTGGTTCAGACAACAAGACTTACTCAAACCTTTGTGTTATGGACGCAGAATCATGCACGAAAAAACAACATATCAATCGTCAACATGATGGACCATGTGGTAAGAAAACTACGAGAAGATAACTAAACACATCCAAACAGGAATTGGGCCGTACATTGAAAATGAAATTCGTATTCTAAGGATGATTTTTATAGAATCAAAGTACTGTATGACATCCTAATTGATATTTACATTACATATTTCACAGGTTCTAGGCCGCCAAAAACTAAATGCGAACAAGAACGCGATGATGCTAACCCGTTACTCCTAGGAGCCTTCACTCCTGAATGTGAAAAAGATGGTAGTTATAAGAAAGCACAGTGTCATGGATCAACTGGCTATTGTTGGTGTGTTGACGAACTGGGAATTAAACTAGAAGAAACAGAGATCCAATTTAAGGAACCAAATTGTGAAGGTATGTAGTTCATTAATTGTGGGTTCATAACTTAATAAGTGATAACTTATTAACTTGTGTGTTTGGGACATGGTATGGTATATGGTATGGTACGGTATGGTATGGTATATGGTATGGTATGGTATACGGTATATGGTATGGTACGGAATGGTATGGTATATGGTATGGTATATGGTATGGTATGGTATACGGTATGGTATCATATGGTATCATATGGTATGGTATGGCATGGTATATGGCATGGTATGATATGGTATGGTATGGTATGGTATGGTATGCTATGCTATGCTATGGTATGGTATGGTATGGTATGGTATGGTATGGTATGGTATGGTATCGTATCGTATGGTATAGTATGGTATGGTACACGGTATGGTATGGTATAATGTACTGTATGTTTTTCGTTATTTTAGTATTTGATATTTGTGATATATCACTATGTGATTTTGGAAAATGTGTCAACGTAAATGGAAGTGCAACCTGTGTGTGTAACGAGGCATGTCCATTTATTGAACAACCAGTTTGTGGTTCAGACAACAAGACTTACTCAAACCTTTGTGTTATGGACGCAGAATCATGCACGAAAAAACAACATATCAATCTTCAACATGATGGACCATGTGGTAAGAAAACTACGAGAAGATAACTAAACACATCCAAACAGGAATTGGGCCGTACATTGAAAATGAAATTCGTATTCTAAGGATGATTTTTATAGAATCAAAGTACTGTATGACATCCTAATTGATATTTACATTAAATATTTCACAGGTTCTAGGCCGCCAAAAACTAAATGCGAACAAGAACGCGATGATGCTAACCCGTTACTCCTAGGAGCCTTCATTCCTGAATGTGAAAAAGATGGTAGTTATAAGAAAGCACAGTGTCATGGATCAACTGGCTATTGTTGGTGTGTTGACGAACTGGGATTTAAACTAGAAGAAACAGAGATCAGATTTAAAGAACCAAATTGTGAAGAAGGTATGTAGTTTATTAATTGAAAGTTCATAATTTAATAAGTCATAACTTAATAAGTGATAACTTAATGTATGGTATGGTATGGTGTGGTATGGTGTGGTATGGTATGGTATGGTACGGTACGGTGTGGTGCGGTGTGGTGTGGTATGGTGTGGTATGGTGTGGTGTGGTGACATAAATGGAAGTGCAACCTGTGAGTGTAACGAGGCATGTCCATTTATTGAACAACCAGTTTGTGGTTCCGACAACAAGACTTACTCAAACCTTTGTGTTATGGACGCAGAATCGTGCACGAAAAAACAACATATCAATCGTCAACATGATGGACCGTGTGGTAAGACAAATACGAGAAGATAACTAAACACATCCAAACAGGAATTGGGGGCGTAAATTGAAAATGAAATTCGTGTTACCAAGGATGATTTTTACTGGTGTGGTATGGTATGGTATGGTGTAGTATGGTACGGTATGGTGTGTTATGCTATGGTATGGTGTGGTATGTCATGGTGTGGTGTGGTGTGGTGTGGTACGGTACGGTACGGTACGGTATAATGTATTGTATGTTTTTTCGTTATTTTAGTATTTGATATTTGTGATATATCACTATGTGATTTTGGAAAATGTGTCAACGTAAATGGAAGTGCAACCTGTGAGTGTAACGAGGCATGTCCATTTATTGAACAACCAGTTTGTGGTTCAGACAACAAGACTTACTCAAACCTTTGTGTTATGGACGCAGAATCGTGCACGAAAAAACAACATATCAATCTTGAACATGATGGACCATGTGGTAAGAGAACTACGAGAAGATAACTAAACACATCCAAACAGGAATTGGGCCGTACATTGAAAATAAAATTCGTGTCACCAAGGATGATTTTTATTGGTGTGGTATGGTATGGTTTGGTGTGGTATGGTACAGTATGGTGTGTTATGGTATGGTGTGGTATGGTATGGTATGGTGTGGTATGTCATGGTATGGTGTGGTATGGTATGGAATGGTGTGGTGTGGTATGGTGTGGTGTGGTGTGGTGTGGTGTGGTATGGTATGGTATGGTATTGTGTGTGAGTAATTGGCCAAGTGCAACCCGCTGGCGGAGGTATGCAGTCTCTGAGTGCCTTCTAATTCTATATATTATTATTATATAATTTATTAGTGTCCCCGATTAGTGAAGCACTTGTGCTATGCTAGAAGACTTGTGAAACATTAGTAAAGTTATTATTTTAGATGTTTGACTGTTCTGACCGTGTCTCAATAGCTCAGTGGTTAGAGCGCAGATGCGGCGTTGATTCGGAGACCTCAAATTCGGTTCCCGGTTTGGGCAGTCAGATTTTTCAAATACATATATTTGACCAAACAGGCCCAAAGTTATTATTATTATTATATTATTATTATTTCCAATGAATTTCAATCAAATTCAATGAATTTCAATGAATTTCAATCAGATTGGAGATATAACATTGTGGTTTAAAACGTTGCAATATTTAGTCAAAGATACTGCTCATGCGTTAATTCATTCGATTTTATAGCTAAACCGCAAGTTGGAGAATTGAGAAGTCCCTGTGCCAATGTGCGATGTGGTTTTTACAGCGAGTGTGAATTCGTCGATGGACGCGCAAAATGTGTTTGTCATAAAGGATGTACAAAAGAGTTGAATCTAACATGTGGTTCAGATGGTATTATTTATTCTAACCCGTGTGAACTCAGAAGAGCATCTTGTGAACAAATGAAAGAGATTACGGTGGCCAACGACGGTGAATGTGCAGGTGAGTTTTAAGGGACATTCAA
The DNA here is from genome assembly GCA_035772405.1 of Chrysogorgia sp. JL179-B06. Taxonomy (NCBI): domain Eukaryota; kingdom Metazoa; phylum Cnidaria; class Anthozoa; order Scleralcyonacea; family Chrysogorgiidae; genus Chrysogorgia; species Chrysogorgia sp. JL179-B06. Next base: position 1,270,983 of record JAYKKM010000478.1, on the reverse strand, counting down.
TCTTCAAAACAAGTGTTACTTAAAGGGACACTCCGGCCCAAATACAAATGCAGTTCATATGAAAGATCTTACTGACTTTAGTTTATTTCCAAAGTTTCAGCATTCCTATCAATTTAGTTGAGAAGATATTGCTAGTTGAAGTTGAAAATTTGTGGATTTTGACGCCATATTGGTTTTGAAAATATGACGTCATTGAGTGATTCTTTATCGTCAGTGGAGTTGTTTTGATGGCGATCACATAGTGATAGTTATTGTGAATGGTCTTTGCACGAAAATTAGTCGAAATAAACTATTTAGTTCATCATGCAGGAAAGTAGAGGAGCTTCTTAGGCATAATACGAGATCACGTCACTCAGTGACGTCATATTTGAGAAACAAAATGGCGTCGAAATTGGACAAACTCTCCAACTTCAACTAGCCACATCTTCTTAACTAAATTGATAGGAACGCTGAAACTTTGGAAATAATCTAAATTCAGTAAGATCTTTCATATGAACTACATTTGTATTTGGGCCGGAGTGTTCCTTTAAATGAAAGTTCTTTGTCACCTTACATGAGAATGGGTATTAGTTTTCTTCTAATCGTTTTAGTTTTAGAGAAATTTGGCTTTGTTTATCGTATTTTTGTAAATTGAAGGCCGCCATTTTTGTTCTGATTGCGGGCGAATGCGGTCTCTCCCATTAATGTTTGACGTTATTGAGTGATAGAAACGGGGAAGGCTAAAAGGGATGACTGAAAAGGACCTTTCTGTTTTTATTCTTCGTTAGGTTATGGATAGCTACGGTTAGGGTTAGGATTAGGGTTAGGATTGAGATTAGGGTTAGGATTAGTAGATCTAAAAAATGTGAAGGTCCTTTTGAGTCATCCCTTTTAGCCTTCACCGATAGAAACACAACACAAAGAAACCCTTCACAATAGCATGACAATGCGTGGTTTTAGTTGTAGTTTTAGTCTATATTTATTTATTTATTTACAAGCTTTGCCACATTGAGTAGCAGGGATACCCCACAGAGGTTATTGTTCAATTACGGGATCCCTAAGATAAAAAAATAAATTAACAGCACATTTTAACAAGAAGACTAGACAGGAGACGACACAGGTGACATTTTACACAAACGGTTTAAAAAGTTTGCGGAGTTTCGACATCGTACACGTGTTCGGTTATATAATGATGTTTATTATGTTTTACAGTTCACATTTGAATTGGCCAATAGAAAGGTTACTCACATATTTAGAAAATAAATAAAAAATAAATTAATAAAAATAATAAATCAGTGACAGAGATGGGCAGGGTGTATGCAATGACATCAAATATGAAAATCATCAAAACGATTCCATGTGATAATGATAAAGATATGCAGAGTCATTATGCATTGTGATGTCATAAGTATGATTATTTACATATTAAACAAATCTTAATATCTCAAGAGTGAAGTGAGATATGAAAAAGTTGTAAATGGTTAGTCTTTATAGTTTTTCAAGAGTTCTTTCAAACAAAATAATTATTTTACAACTGAATTTTTCATTGTATAGACACTTTAATACTCCTAGAAATATGTTAGTCAACTTGTTTTTTCTTCTCTTCAGAGAATATTACATCTTGCAAGCAATGCCCCACTTCAGGAAAAGAAAAAATAGTGAAGAGTTTCTGCAATTACTACAACAGGTTTGGTAAGTCTTGTCAAAAAGAAAGACGGAGATTTCACTGAGCGATTGAACGTTTAACTGTATATATTTTGAAAACTAAAATCGTTTATAAAATATAAAAATTTAAAAGGATAGTCCAGAAGATGATTGCTTGTAGGCGCTGACAAAGAATGCCCAGCTATAGGATGTAGTAAAACCCCAAAAGTTCATATCATCACATACTCTTTATAAGCGCTAGGGTAACCCTAGCAGTAGGGTTACCCTAGGAGTAGGGTTACCCTATGAGTAGGGTTACCCTAGGAGTAGGGTTACCCTAGGAGTAGGGTATACCCTAGGAGTAGGGTTACCCTAGGAGTAGGGTTACCCTAGGAGTAGGGTATACCCTAGGAGTAGGGTTACCCTAGGAGTAGGGTTACCCTAGGAGTAGGGTTACCCTAGGAGTAGGGTTACCCTAGGAGTAGGGTATACCCTAGGAGTAGGGTTACCCTAGGAGTAGGGTTACCCTAGGAGTAGGGTTACCCTAGGAGTAGGGTTACCCTAGGAGTAGGGTTACCCTAGGAGTAGGGTATACCCTAGGAGTAGGGTTACCCTAGGAGTAGGGTTACCCTAGGAGTAGGGTTACCCTAGGAGTAGGGTTAACCTAGGAGTAAGGTTACCCTAGGAGTAGGTTACCCTAGCGCCAGGGTGAAAAGATAGCTTGCGTTTATAAGGAAATGATCGGGCTAGGCATAGTTAATATAACCCACGACCTTAGGACTAGGGTGAAGTATACTCGCACCGTCGAGCGTGTAAGAAAGAAAATTATTGCTGTACTATCGATTTTAATCTCTCTACTACCTGTACTTCTCTTCAGTTAGATGGTATTCTTCTTTGTTATTCAATCATGTCTATAACTGTTAAACAACTAACACTCCTTCGTGCAGCTCTACATTCCAACTCTGCCCTATCTCGACGACTTCGTCGAAGAAATTTCGCGTCAAGGCACAGATCGATTTTACGTAGACCAGGGCGAACAGAAAGGTGGTGGTTCAATTTATTCGAGGGGAAAATTCCTGATACTGAATGGAAAAAGAACTTGACATATGCGAGAATTGCGAGTGCATCAAGAGGCCTGATACCTAAAAACTTGACCCGGGTGTCCGAGTTGTCCCTATCGATTGTGTTTATAAGGCAAAAATATAGCCCTAGTGCAAGGGTTTCCCTAGCTAAGTGATAGGGTGACCCTAGTTTGCTTATAAACGCAACATAGAAAGATAACTACACTAGGGTCACCCGGGCGCTAGGGTAACGCCTTATAAACAGGCCCCAAGTGGACGTTTGGGAGACAAACACTGAATGTTCACATAGACCTCTTTCATAATGGCACCCAAATTAAATATTCTTTTATATGCATGCAAATTAGCATTTCTGACCTCGTTCGTGTGTCTGTAATTCCAAAGAATCTTTGCTTTGTAACGAGGCCAGAAAGGCTAATTTGCACTATACTCTCTCTCTCTTCATTTTATCAGTCATCAACGGAAAGGTGGTGGACATTCAAGCATCCAAGGGTGTGCTGCAGGAGATCACTGTAAACATTACCAAACGATATAAACCAAGAAAAATAGGCACAACCAATTTGAAGAAAAGTACTTTGATTAAGATTGCCATCAAAGGAATTAAGAAAGATTGCCGATGCGAAAACCTAGACATCAAGATCAACGAGAGTTATATCCTTATGGGAAAGATATCAAAGAAGAATAAGAAGTTGTATATCAAACCCAAGAAGAGAGGTTTTGTAGAGGTGGGGAACCCTGATAATGTTAAAACACTCAAGAAAGGTTTTAGACGTCAAGCAAAGTATAGGTATTTCTGTCGCAAGGTTCATCGAGGATGAGATTAGATTCCTCTGTTATACGCTGACATTATATTCCTCTGTTATATGCTGACATTATATTCTTCTGTTATATGCGGAAGATTAGATTCCTTTGTTATATTTTGAGATTAAATTCCTGTTACATGCGGACATTAGATTCTTCTGTTTTTTATTCTGAGATTAGATTCCTCTCTGTGTTATATATTCTGAGATTAGATTGTTCTGTGTTTTTTGCTGAGAATTCGTTCCTTTCTTATATGCTGAGATTAGATTCCTCTGTGCTATATTTTGAGATTAAATTCCTCTCTGTTATATGCTGAGATTAGATTGAGATTGTTTTGTGTTTTATGCCGAGATTAGAGTCGTTGTGTTATATGCTATATCGTATCATATATATATTCTATATCAGTAATATTGTATCATATATATATTCTATATCAGTAATATCGTATCATATATATATATTCTATATCAGTAATATCGTATCATATATATATTCTATATCAGTAATATCGTATCATATATATATATATTCTATATCAGTAATATCGTATCATAATATTTTTGTGTGTCTTGATTGTTCAAATTTTTAAAATTTATGCTGCATGTATTGTTACTTATTTAAGTCATTGATTAGATTCGTCGTCTTTGTTCCAAAATTAAATTATTTGGCGTTATATTCTGAGATTAGATTCCTCTCTGTGTTATACGCTGAGATGAGATTGTTCTGTATTTTTTGCCGACTCTAATGGGGCGAGCCCTTAGGTGCGCCCCTTAGTTTGGCAATCAAGCGCGGCGCTGTCTGTACGCATATATTTCATCGTACGTCCACGCAAAACGTACCCATCATCTTGTCCGGTCGGATTTTAATACTCGCTCATCGGCTGTTTTTCCCGTATGCAAAACTATCCATGAAATTATGGACGATATAGTGGAAGCAAGGAGGCAGCGAAGAAATGAGCGATAACGACAGCGAAGGGTAGACGAGACAGCAGAAGAACTACGTGTTTAGAATTGTAGAAACCGTTTACAAAAGGGAAAACTGCTTCGCCGCCAGAATAAGGCGTTCAAAACAGAGGAAATCTCTCTGACGATCGCAAAAACGCAAAAAAAAGCGTCAATTTCGAAATATTTTCGCGGGCGGAGAGCGAAATGGCGGCAGTGGAAAATCAACTGACCTCTATATATAACTGGAATGCGCGCTCTCATTACTAACGACTCACAAAAAGTGTCGTAAATAGGATAGCTGGGGTCCTTCTTCAAAACAAACCTCGACAAAAAACCCTTAAAACAAACTGTAAACAGATGATTTTTATGACCAAAAAATTTTCAAAAAGCCTTCAACACTTGTTAACTCCTAGATTCCACGGAGCATCGTTGTATGTGCGCAGCTTCAACCTCGTTCTTTTGAATTCCACTCAGTTTTATTCATTTTGTTCTTTCAGTGGAGTTCGGAAGAACGGGGCTGTGCGTGTGTGTTGGTGCATCGTGAATTCCGAGCAGTTGGTCTATGACTTTATGTATTGACTTCTTAGTTTTTCTTATACATCTATTTGTAATTTCAACGGGAAGGCTCCTCGAGTCCTGTTCGCGCTCTTTCCGTTTGGGTATTTTTTCTAATACACTCAGACTGTCGTATGAAAATGGCGAATATACAATTATCTAAATACCGCTACGATTTAAAGGGAAAAGACACCAGGTGACGCTATCATTATTACGACATTTTGTAGGGATATCCCGTAGTCTATGCAGTTATATATGTTATACAACTGTTTTATCTTGATGTTCAATTGCATTTAGTTACATCTGTTTAATATTATATCAAGTTACATCTGTTTAATATTATACATGTTCATGAACTACTATATTGTGAATAAATGCATCCGTAAATGTGCCAGGGGCCCCACCACATGCTTCATGCCCACCACCATTGAATTTCAAGGCAGTACTTCCTTTGTATATTCTTGACTTACACGTTACGTTACGGCAGTCATGTCCAAACCTTTGTCATCAATAGTGGTTATATCACGATTGACTGAAACCGTAGCAAACAGTTGCCGGTGATGTTATTAGTTTTTTATAGAAGTACAGATATTTAAACTCACTGGGAAAACCCAACCGATAGAATAACGACTGATGCACTACCGTTAAGTCGCTACCCAATACGTTTACTTCTATCAACAGTGAATAATGTTCAAAACATAAACATGTCTCCTACCATTTCGTTTTTCAGAATTTCAGTTTACAATGGTCCTTAGTGATTGCATTCTCTTAGTCTTGTTCCCAGTGAAAGCTAATTCGGTTAGTATCACCAAATAAAATTCTTTAACGACTTCTTAAAATCAACTTTAGTTCACGAAGGACAAAGTTTCGGCGCGAAAAATGTCAGCCAATCAGAAAGCTGATTAGCCTGCGTGGCAGCCCGACCATTCGCCTCAAAACATGAGACGCAGGCTGAAATCGTGGTTTCGGCGGGAAAACTGTTCGCCAATCAGAAAGCTGATTAGCCTGCGTGGCAGCCCGACCATTCACCTCAAAACATGAGACGCAGGCTGAAATCGTGGCAGCCCGACCATTGTTTCGGCGGGAAAACTGTTAGCCAATCAGAAAGCTGATTAGCCTGCGTGGCAGCCCGACCATATTCACCTCAAAACATGAGACGCAGGCTGAAATCTCAGTACTTATATATATAATATGTATATACTTCACAGAAACTACACTGCCTGCACGTGTAACGTAATCCGTCTCCTCCCCAGGCCCTCGCAGCATCAAGGGAAGGGCATACCAGATCTTGCACAGAAAACTTGACACAGAATAAATTTGCAGTTCGTCAAGAAGCTCACCGTAGTTGTTTTGTGGGAAAATTTAGAATATTAATCACATGATTCGCCCAAGGGTTCTTCAAAATACAGCGTGGTTACGAAACATCAAGATACAAGTACACTAAACAGTTCAACAAGGTGTACTCTTTCTGAACGAAGAGATCGGACGCCATTTTGTTTACAAGATCTGGCGGGCCCGCGCAGAGCTCCCACGATGCCTGAGGAGGAGACCTGGTACAAACTGTACAACTTTGAGAGTCAATCTAATGACTAGATCATTATAATTATGTCACCATATTCATGAAAACGAAGCTTGACAGCCATGAGCCTAAGTCAGCGATGTGAAGCAGAAGCCAGTGGTTACATAAATATTATCCCCTTCTTGGTTTTATTGCCAACGTTAGCGTCGCTCTGGCGTGGCTAAACTTGGTTATGGAGCCTCGCTTCCATGAATCGCGTGACGTCATTCTCGGAATAGTGTACTATTGGTCGTTTTTTAAGAAGCTGACCACGTGCAAGAAGTGGGAGCCACGTTAAGTACACTTGCAAATGTTACTGTTTGTCTCGTGGGTTCCGTCACAAGAAATCCCACAGCTTCGAAATGCTGCGGTACACAGCAAACTCGCGTTAGCTTTTGAGCCAACAGTCTCTTGGTCTGCGGAGGGTTCCCCGCCTGTCTCGGCAGCAACCTACAAGTCTTGGGACACTGAGCTATTTTGTAATTTTCCGGTTCGACGATGAAATATTCGTTATTAATCTTTCGTCCCTTGAGTTTAATAGACGTCAGTGTCGCGACGCATTGCGGAGAAGCCTGGGTCTGACGTGACGTCATTCGTCGTCGACGGCCGGAACGTGTCGCGCCGTAATCGCCAACCGAATTCATTGGGTAGCCATTGAGGAACCTCCAACCCAAAAGGTTGTTGTCGTTGTCGTCTCCAAAGAGTATCATGTACGGATCCTTTCCCTTCGGGAACTCAACAAATGGGTTCTGATTGGCTAGCTTCTTACGGCGCCCGCGATACACGGTCAGTCGTAATCCTTTATTCGAGGTCGGGTCTCTTGCCCAGCGGTTGCTCCAGCCACGTAATGACAGGACTTGCCAACCGTGGTTGAAAGCAGGAACTTTGAATTTACGGATTAATTTGCCTGTGTAGATGTCATGAAGAGAAAGGATGTACGGTCGAAATATGTACTTGTGAGAGGCGTTTAGTTGTTTCATGTATAAATGAATTTCATCTCGTCGGGCCGTGTAGTGTTGCTTCAAGTAACCAATATCGTAATACATTTCCATTTTCGCGGGAGATAGCTTTAAAATTCCTAGAAAGAAGAGAGATGTTATTCCGAGAAAAATGAAGGAACAAGGAATATAATTATTCGATTAAACTTTCGGTTTTTGATTGGTTATGAAGTCACGCACGTCACATGCTTCGGAAATCAGTCTGCGCATGCGCATTATAATCACATCCAACTCACTTACGTTTCAAGATGGAATACTCGTAGTTGTGGTGACCGTGAGGTACTAGGTCGGAGTCGTCTTCTGGACGATCTTTTTTAGTATCCGCGAGAGGTTGGACGAAATGAGAGATTGTACTGCTATCATACGATCGGACATACCTGTATGATGAAATACATCATGGAACTGCTAACACGAAACAACTTAGATCCTAACCTGTTAGAGTATTTGATTTGTCTAGTAATAGGAATATTAATGGCCAGCAAAATAGCTTTAAGGTAGCAAGATCCCTCTGAATACATTTTTTAATACCATACAATATAACAATTAACCCTTACAACCATTTGATAGTACATATGACAAATAATATTTCCACACAAAAAGTTTGCATAAATTCTGCTAAATAGTGTTTGGAAAATGGCAAATTTGTTTGAAGTATATCCCGATTTTGACCAATCGGCGGCCATTTCGTCAGCTAATTAACATATTTATGCAAACTTTTTGTGTGGAAATATTATTTGTCATATGTTCTATCAAATGGTTGTAAGGGTTAATTGTTATATTGTATGGTATTAAAAATGTATTCAATGGGATCTTGCTACCTTAAAAAGAGCCATAACAACATAATTTTGAAAGGAAAAAGTTTAATGCTAACGTTTCGTTGCTAAACTCGTAACATCATCAGAGTGACAAATTACAATAAATGAAGGAGGCCTTTTCAACTTCCTTTGTAACATTTTGTCACTTTCTATTTATGTAACAGTAGTTAGCTCTATATATTCCTCCTTCCAAGGTCCTTCCTTTATTGTAATTTGTCACTCTGATGATGTTACGAGTTTAGTAACGAAACGTTAGTATTAAAGTGCCACTACGATGAAAATTCACCCCCGTCTTTTAGATTTTATTTAGCATAGAATAGTATTTCAGGGTCGAAAGTGATCATCGATGTAAAAATAAACTAAAAAATGGTACTTTGAAGTAAGTATTTTGAGCTCTGAAATCACTATTATTTAGGCCACCATTACTAAAAACGTGTTCCAAGTGAGCCCGCAATTTCAAAAGGTAATATTGTTTGTGACGTCAGATTCTCAATGCTACGCCTGAATTTCGGTCGAGGTTACTTGTTTTCTTGTTTTTTTCGAGAAGTAGATGAAATGTTCAGCCTTTCAGACGAAGAATTTGAAAAAACGACCTTGATTTACTTGAAGAATTAGCCACGTGGAGTCTTCGCGTTGAGAATCTGACGTCACTTCGTTACGCTGGTCAAGAACATGAACGATTAATGGCGGACATAACAACTCCAGATTCGGAGTAAGAAAAATAATACTTGCCATCGTCGAATCGCAAAACGGTTTCGACCGAGTAATATTTAGAAGCTCTGCTTTATAAATACGTAAAAATATCGATAGGTAAAAATTTGATCGTAGTGGCACTTTAAAAAATTTTCTTTTCAAAATTATGTTGTTATGTCTCTTTTTAAAGCTATTTGCTGGGCATTAATATTCCTAACTAGACTACGATTCCCACCTGGTTCCTCCATTGCAATGATTTTGACTATTTGATTTGTATTCCTACACTGCCTATGGCTATACGCTGCAAAACACGTTTATCCAAGTAGCAGATATGGTGCCTGCATTATTAAAACAAACATGTATCGTCTGTTTACCCCAAGGCTCCCACTACAGCAATGCATCACATAGAACGAAGGCTACGTTGTGTACTAGGTAACCCCTTGTCATCTGAGTCCTGGTAGCTCAATAGTTAGAGCTTCAAACCGCAGATCAGAAGGTTACGGGTTCGGTTTCCGTCCAGGGCTCAAAAATATTTTTCTGAGTTTGCGTTAAAGCTTGAGCAGCAAACAATTACTATCTTGAAATAACCAAGCTGCAAGTCACATTTAATATTTAGTAGATACGCATGTTAGAAATAAGTGGAACGAAGGCCAGGTGATGGGAAGGGCCCGGCAAGAAGTACTACCAAATATTACATATGCTCTTCCAGTATATGGTGCTTCTAAATCTGAACTTACAAAAATTGAATGCTTTTTGCGAAGATGTTATAAACGCAAATATATTTAGAGGGAAATTAGTGTGCAGGAACTGTTAGAAAAGCAAGATAGAAAACTTTTTAGCAAGGTCGCGCAAATTGAACAGCACCCGTTAAGGAACTTATTGCCAAAGAAGAAGGTAACTTTCCAAAGATTAATACAGATCGTTTCAAAAATTCTTATATTAACCGTCTAATTTTTAAATATAATTTAGTACTGTAGCATGAATGTAGAAATAAGTCTAGTAACTTTCTAAAGATTAATACAAATTGTTTCAAAATTCTTATATTAACTGTCTAATTTTAAATATATTTAGCTTTGTAAATAGGTATAGGTTATATCCTTGTAATTTAATTAGTTTACTAATATGATGTAACATAAGATATGTATTTTTTATCTTGTGATGAAATAAAGACATTTATTATTATTATTATTATTAGAGATCACACACAAAGATGTTATTTGTTTTTAGCAGCTGGAAATATTCACACGGCGATCCTCCTTCCTTAAGCACCTTTTATTTTTTCAATATCTTTGTAATAATGCTATTAATTTGACATCAATGTTGAGAGTGAACAGAAATAGCAGGAGACATTTGAAAAGTACGAAATAGACCACACACCCCGGAAACAAGAGTTAATCTGAACTTAATCTGAACGATAATGGCGTTATTAAACAAGATATTTCATTATATAGTACTAATTAATAACACAGTCTGGCGAGTTGACAGATATGCAGTATTACATAAAGTTAATTAGTTTGATTTTAGTCAGGTCATAGTGGTCAGGTAAACCAGAATAAGAATGGATTTAGTTTACCTGAGTTGAGTCTAAACTGCTAAACTGAAAGCTTCTCTGGCTGTTAACGCAATGAACGCCAAAGGACGAGAGCTTCACAGCCAAACTTTTACATAATATACGAAACAAAACCTCGAATCTTTTATGGTTTTTTATTTGTATTTTATTTGTATTACCTACGCATATCAACATTTTTATATCATCGACACATTCGTTTCAATTTTCTTTATCCTCTGTGGGTGGCCGATATCAGAACTACACTTCGCACACTCATTAATAATTCGAAAACCAGAAATAAATAAAATCAGCTCTACGACGGAGGGTTTAAAATAGGAGGAATATTTGACATAAATTTCTCCAACTTTCATATCGATTTTATCTCAAAATACAGTTTCGTTTGAGAAGCAAGTTCAAACACTCGTAAAGAGTTCTTCGGTTTTCACGATCACAACGTAAGCATAAGCATAAGCGCAAGAAAGGAAACGTTTTGATCCTTGTGCTTGCGTCAGTGCTTGCGCTTGCGTCGAGCCTGTTTTCACTGTGAAATAAGGACTCTTGTGCTTGCGTCAGTGCTTGCGCTTACGTCGAGCCTGTTTTCACTGTGAAATAAGGACTCCTGTGCTTGTGCTTATGTTTGCGTCAGTGCTTGCGCTTGCGTCGAGCCTGGTTTCATTTGTGAAATAAGGACTCTTGCATTTGCGCTTATGCTTGCGTCGAGCCTGTTTTTACTGTGAAATAAGGACTCTTGCATTTGCGCTTATGCTTGCGTCGAGCCTGTTTTTACTGTGAAATAAGGACTCTTGTGCTTGCGTCGAGCCTGTTTTTACTGTGAAATAAGGACTCTTGTGCTTGCGTCGAGCCTGTTTTTACTGTGAAATAAGGACTCTTGTGCTTGCGTCGAGCCTGTTTTTACTGTGAAATAAGGACTCTTGTGCTTGCGTCGAGCCTGTTTTTACTGTGAAATAAGGACTCTTGTGCTTGCGTTTATTCTTGTGCTTGCGTCGACGCTCGTGAAAACCAGGCTATACTCGTCTTTGAACCACACTTCACGTACGACCAAAAATACACAATCGTGACAACGTATAGCAATATTTTATATTCGCACGAGAGTGTTATGAATGATATAAATAACAACATTAACATCTGGATTAAGGAGCTGTAATCGGTTGGTGCATGTCAACATCATAACTTCTGACATTGAGCAGACGTAAGAATGAATGAAAATTATTTTGTTTTACCACCCTGCAACTAGTTGGAAATCCAAATCAAATAAGACTACCCTAACTGGCTCGATGTCCAATTGATAGGGGTTCCGAGGGCCTACGATTTAAGGTCGTTCTCCGAGAAGACCTGAAAGTCTTACCATTTGCTGGTATTGCAAAGGCAGCAATTTCTCCTCAATTATTTTTAAGATGCTGAGTGGTGGTCCGAGAGAAGCCCTAACAGATAAACTATTGAAGTACTTAACAGATAAACTATTGAAGAAATAAGTACTATAATACTATTGATAAGCTACATCAACTATTACCAGACTATAACGCGGAATGTACTGTAAATTTAAGGAAAAAGCGCAATTTCAATGTCCCTCTTTGTAAGACTAATGGATTGAAATACACACGCAGCTATAACCATGATATACATAGCAAAGTGAAAAGGTGGTGAACTGCCAAGATTTTTAGTAAAGAAATACTGACGTTTTAAGTGGAGCCCTTTATCATCAGCTCATATTTATCCAAAACACTGTCGACGTAGCAGTCTATACTTTTTCACTAATCCATGAATGGGCATGATATAGACAGCTGCCAGCGCTTTTGAAAATGTTATATTGATATTTGCGCAATATAAACTAGACTCTAAAGTATACAGAGTTTTTTTAAAAAGTAAATATAAAGTTTTTACAGCTGTAATGATTTGAACTCATTAAACCATCCATCCATCGCTATCTACTCTATCTGCATTGCAAGAGTCTTCGCTTATTAACCCCCGTTTACACCGGCTGCGATTAATCCGCCGAGCAGACTTTCTAACCCTGCTGTTTATTACATAACACACGAAAACAACAAGGAGCATTCGCAACCAAATATCCTAATACTCTCAAGTAAAAATCCATTACAACTAACATGCAGCAGCATGGAAATCATCGCAATTAACCGCATGAGTGTGTAAACGAAGCTTAAGGAAAGGTCAGGTAACACTGGACAAGACTACACTAAGCTGTACAATCGGCTTCGATAAACGTCTGCTCACCGTGGTCTACCACACAACGTCTACGCTACACCAATACCACACGAAGCGGAATGAATATCATAGCATTGATTGATTCAATAAGCCTTCTCCCACCATATTAAACACGGACTACTAGTACTACATGGGGTTCTTTTCAACGGCGCGCTGCGTTAAACTGAGTGAATTTAGACAGTAAAGCGGATAAAATTTGAAAGATTAAGCACGGAATCCCCCTTGAAGGATTGATATGCACACATGCTGCTAGCCCAAGAAGCTGGGGGATATAAGACCTTCGGAGTAGTTTCTGGTGAATTCTTTCATTTTACCGCGTAAAGTTTTGTTGGCGGATATGCGCCACGCTGTTATCCTGGGTGGGATATTACCAGTGAAACTACAGGATTTAATAAGAACAATTTGTGAAAACAAACATGTTTCTGACATATTTATATTTGCTGCCAGGGATATCATCAGAGACAATGGCTCGAAATAATGCCGTGGAATGACTCGTAAAGCTCTGATGATGTCCATGGGACGAAAGCCAGCAAATAAAATCCACAAAAATGTTTCCACAAATTATTCTTATTAAATTTATAATTTTTCCATATTTTACTTCGTTTTTGAAATATTTCAGTTTGTTTGATATGTAAATGAGATGGTCTCTGACGTCAGGTGCAGGCCGGTAGAGAATTTTCACTCATTAAAAATGTCATATCTCAATGATTGCTAAGTTTACAACGTTCATTATCACGAGGAGTTATTATACGCACATTTTCAAGTAAATTTGTGGAAGAAAATTGAAGATTGAACTAATATTTTAATGAGTTAAAATTCTCTACCCTACACCTGACCATAGTTAATATTATATTAACTATGACCTGACGTCAGAGACCATCTCATTTACATATCAAACAAACTGAAATATTTCAAAAACGAAGTAAAATACGGAAAAGTTGTAAAAGGTATCATTTTACGAGTTCTTTCATATTAGACAAACTTATTTTTTGTTGCCAATGTCCTTCAAAGCAGCTTTCCTATTTATTATATCAACCTCCCTCTGACAGTCACAACATTATAGATGAACTATGATCTTTATATGAACTAATATCCTTAGAACATGCAGTTTAGTGGCGAGAGAAATGCCAAATATTACTTGCAATATATAAGAAATCTGATTAATAAAATCACTATGGAATGGTTAAAAGAAGGTCAGAAAGTATAACGGCTTATTGAGCCGGGTAAACAATGCGTCTCAGCAGGTGGCACCCATTCAACTTCATGCCGGTATAGAGCTTATAATTTCCAAAGACCACGCAGTTTCCTAAACCACTGTTTGACACAAGCACTTCCTTAACTTAAACCATATTATTTACTAATCAACTTTCGTTAGAATCCAAGGGCCGGTTGGATAAAACTCTCAACTACGACTAAACTATCAGTCGGGCAGTTCAATCGTAGTTAAGTTCAACCACTTAGTTAAGAATACATTTTAATTTATACAACTTTATTGGGTAAACTATATCAGCAAGGAGTACAAAATAAACTATAACAAATAAATAGTACAATATAAACTATAACAAAAGTACACACAAAAGTAGTAGACCCAACCGGGAAAAGCAAGAACGGGACATAATGACCCATGCGAGGCGCTCCACGTGACATTGATATACAGATATTAAGAATTGTGACAATTACGTGCAAGGGATCATGTATACGGGATTTCCACGTCAAATTCTGAGTTCCATAAATTATGATATGTTTCTAGTTTGAGGAAACGTTTAAAAGAGGAGGGAATGGAAAAACTAGTAGGGGAAGCCAATTTACATAGAGAATTCCAGAGTTTAACTATATGATTAAAATAAGGAGATTGAAAAGTGGGGAATTTACATAGAGCAACTTTAAGAATGAGGCTTGGGTTTTGAGTAAGTCGTGTGCGGCCATTACTAGCGAAAGAGACAAAAATTGCGAACGTTCAGGTCTGTATGTCCATATAGAGCGTTGTGAAAAAATACTAAGTCCTTAGTTTCTCTTTCATAACATAAAGGGAGCAGTTTGAGGGGCATTTCGCCTGGCTTGGATTTCATTAAAGGTGTATAGTTAACGCTAACTATAGTTAAAGTTAACTACTTTTTATACAACTGGGCCCAGTTCATTTAAGATCACCAACTGAACACTTACACAAATTAGCTCAACATTAGCCAATTTATTGTCAGTATTATTAAACGAATCAAGGGAAATAAAATACACTCAAATTGTAAATCTCAAAACTCTAACGCCACTAACCCTCTAGCATTAAACAAAACCAATTCAATTGCTCCAGTTTGAAACAAATTAAACCATGGATCAAAATTACCCCACACATAGACATCGTGTCAACTCACACTTATTAGAGATGTGCCTAACCTCAGATTGACCTGTATTTGGTCATTTCAGCTCTTTATGTTTACACGAGGCCATGCCTCACAATCCTTAGTTTCAAACTGATGATCGTCGCTCAATACAATTAATATTCAAGGGACTTTAGGATTCACATAATAATAATAATATTTAATATTTCTATAGCGCCGCTTCCACAAGTGCCATGCAGTAGCGCTTTACAATTGCATAAAAATAGACTTATCATGCTTTACAAGAAAATAGCAAAAATTACAAATTAATTTACAATGAAAACTATGGTGAGAAGTTATAACTAACCTATCTTAATTAACTATATATCACTAAAAAGAATCCGTATATAGTTATATCATAAAAGTATTTAACAATTTACAAGAAAGTTTCATATGCTTTGCGAAACAAGTGCGTCTTTAACATGGATTTAAAAGAGTCTAAGGTATCACATAGTCTTATGTCTTGTGGCAAAGAATTCCACAAAATTGACGCAGATACGGAGAATGACCTATAACCATATGAACATAAGTTATAATTTGGGACCACTAGCTGTTTTTTGTAAGATGATCTCAGGTTACGTCCTGGAATATAGATATCTAATAGATCCCTGATATATGGCGGTGCCACGCCATTCAAAGCTTTATTCGTGATTAAAAGTATCTTGTATATAATCCTCTCCTGTACTGGTAACCGGTGTAATTTGAATAAAACAGATAACGGACCACGGCTATATGGTAGAAAGTTTATAACAGTGTTATTAAATGGTGTTGTATTTATACATTAAAATTTCAAGATACACAATCGCTCAGACTCGTTTTGTTCTTAAATTCTTGAAGAAGAACACTTGTTCAATCTATGATTATTTTTTTTTTTTATTAGATTCGCCATTATAACAATATATGGCAGGGTAACCGCAACAGCAAAATGCCAATTACTGCGGGCCCAAAAATTAAAAATAATAAAATTATTTGAAATACTAACTACAAAACCTACAATAACAACAGAAATACCAACTAAAGATACTAATTACAGCAAGAAGTGGGACGCATAAGGCTGCGAGAGCAGTTACATTTTAAGCAGATTGTTTTGAATGTTCGAGGATTTTCACAGTTAAAAGTAGTTTTCAAAGATGTGAAATAGTATATGTTAGTCGCGAGAATAAGGTTAATCTTTTCCAAGGCTTCTGTATAGTGACTCCGAGGTTCCCCGTTGTCTTTACAACGTAAAAATGCTTTTTCTACGTTGTCCACAGAGTCACGACGGCATGATAATTACTCTTAGGACAATCATTTGCAAAAGCTCTTTGTATATGACATAAAATTCTATTGTTCAAACACGTTGCCGTAGTCGTTGTGTTTTCTTTAAAGCCCCTAATGTTATAAGAACGCGCGGATCGGACTTAGATCAGTTCGGTTTAAAATAGAAATCGGTCCGGAATCACGTCGGGAATCACGTTGAGAAAGACTCACTGTTGTTGGTGACTGACGTTTCGACGGCCTCAGCGGCGGTCATCTTCAGAGTCACCAACATTAAAAGAGTCACCAACATTTTCAGAGTCACCAACATTTTCACATCATTAGATGTGTGAAGTTGATAGTGCAGGTTGTTGTAGTCTTGAGAAAGACTATTGTTGGTGACTGACGTTTCGACGGCCTCAGCGAGTCACCAATAGTCTTTCTAGTCAAGACTACAACAACCGTCCAGGTTGTTGTAGTCTTGACTAGAAAGACTATTGTTGGTGACTCGCTGAGGCCGTCGAAACGTCAGTCACCAACATCAACTTCACAGATCAACTTCACACATCTTACAAGAAAATGTCACATCCAAATTAATGTCAGTGCGACATCAACTAAGCATGCAGCCTCAACAAGTAAACTATAATCACCCCGAAGTATACCAAGAGCAAAGGTCAGGTCTGGTCATTCAACATCAAACAATATATCTTTAAAAATCCGCATCAGAAAACACCATACCATAAATTATAATAAAGGTTTTGTTTATAATACCATACAATATATCTTTGAACAACAATATTATCAACTTGTACGTCAGACTCTGCAATTCAATACCCTGAAACCACCATGAGTGGCCAGTTGCTATTTTTTATTGTCTCACAAGTACCATTAAGCCTAAACATTATTGATTGTTTGTGTTAAAAAGTTTACATCTCTCATCAACAACGCCTTTTCTCGACACCACTACAAGTACTTACTTAATTACTTTCTCAATGTAACTTGAACTTTGAACGAAGCTATATATGGAGTTGTTTTTCATGAAACTGGAAAAATGATTTGACGTATATAACACTCAGACACGTAATTAGAATTAACGAAAGAAAAAAAAATGGGTTTAACTGTTTATATATAAATTTTGAATAATATAATATATATAAATTTTGAACAATAAAAAATAAACTTGAAATATCAGAATATGTTTCTGAGTAACCTTCTGATTGTCGGTGAGACGCTCTAACCATTGAGCTAACGATGGAGCGAGATGGAGAGCGAAGGTTATCGTCAGTTACTTGAAGCTACCACATAAGCAGTAAACAAATGACACTAATAAAACACTATAAAAAACTAACTTAGTTGATAGAAATGAATATTTATACGTATTCGCTTTTTAACTTTTTCCTGTCCGGCCCAGTCAAAAGGGGTCATAGAAGAGCCCCGAAGTCGTCAATCGAAAAACACGGCACAAGGTAACGCAAGATTAAAAATTGAAATTCGACAAGCGCCAGGCACACGAGATCCACTCACACGCCAAGTTTGATTTGATTTCATAAACAACTCTGCGATTGGTGGCATTTTGAATTTTCATGATGCTACGCGGGCGTGCAAGATGGCATTTTCTAGAAAAATGGAAGTTTTTCAACCTGATTTATGATAATTAATGTTAATTTATATTATCATGATGTGTCTTGTTCGGAAAATTCAAAAGCATTGGTAACAGCCGGTTTATTGGACTTTCAGAAAAGGTATAGATTTCGCAACAGTTATGGATATTTCCAGAGATATCAATAGAACAAAGAGGTAGTTCAATTTTGGATGTTTTCAGCCGGACAGGAAAGGACATTGGCAACAAAAATTAAGTTTATCTAATATGAAAGAACTCGTAAAATGATAGAGTAACACCTTTTACAACTTTTCCGAATTTTACTTCGTTTTTGAAATATTTCAGTTTGTTTCATATGTAAATGAGATGGTTTCACTCATTAAAATATTACTTCCATCTTCCAGTTTGTTCCACAAATTTACTTGAAAATGTGCGTATAATAACTCCTCATGATAATGAACGTTGTAAACTTAGCAATCACTGACATATAAGACATTTTTTAATGAGTGAAAATTCTCTACCCAGCACCTGACGTCAGAGACCATCTAAATTACATATATCAAAACAAACTGAAATATTTCAAAAACGAAGTAAAATACTGGGAAAGTTGTAAAAGGTGTTACTCTATCATTTTACGAGTTCTTTCATATTAGACAAACTTAATTTTTGTTGCCAATGTCCTTTACGTAATTTTACAGTATTCGTGTGCGTGCGTTATATGTGCCCCTCATATTGTTACATATATTATACAGTAAACACCCGCTATGAAGAACCTACATTTTTCCAAACCAGCCTGGGATAGGTTCTTATATATTTGATATCTAACAAAAAATCAGGGTGTTAGGTTCTTCTAAATTGGTTTGTAATTATTTTACCATGCAAAAAAATGGAGAAAGACAACTCAATAAACCATAAAGCCACAATTTAGTAACTGATAAACACTTATGTCAATGAGATGATATGGATGAAATTAACTAGGCAGTACTTTCAGTTTTCTTTGTAGATGATAAGACTAGTATATAACAATATTAAGGTACATCTTCCTTAACACTGAACAGTTCTATTACTGCAGCTACAGCTCATAGCAGTACACTGTTACATGACTGACATGCTGTTGGTGTTCCCACTTCCACAGTGTAGATATCTAAAAAAATTTAGGACTTTGCTACAGTGGAATTATAAATTGATTTTGTGACATAAGAACCTATTTCAAATATCAAGCTCAAACAGGTTCTTATTGAGAGGGGCACAAAATCCCTAATTTCAGCCTGAGGTTCTTATAGGTGGAAGGTTCTTCATAGCGGGTGGTTTACTGTATATGAGTAGTACAAATAATCCCGTGACTCTGCAATCGTTCCGGGCGTTCCGGAGTGCCAGAGAGCCATTGCCAGATTACGTTTCTAAGTTAATGAGTTTTATAATCGAAAATAACTTAACATTCAACTTAAGCATAAAATATTCTAAGTATTGGCGCAATCTTCTTTACATATGATATCCCTGGCCGAAAATCTTTCGAAAAATGGAATAATCTGCTGAACAATGCATGCGATCGGATTTAGCATCTTGATGAATTCCTGTGTAGTAGAGTTATACCAGAGTAAAAAAAAAGTTAAAAAAGGTAAACCTTTTGCCAGCAAAGCAAAAGCAGGCAATATGCTATATGTTAGAATATGCTAATATATTATTAGAAAATTAAGATTAAGGATTATATGTAGTGACATTTATCTCCCTTTCAACTCCTTGGTCCTCAGTCTCAACTAACTTATGCCTTGTTTATGTTTCACCTCCAGCTCTAACAGTTATACATTAGACTGACTTTCCATAAACACGCTGTTACAAACGAACTATATATTTCACTCTCTCATGACGAAGGGCCTTCGCTCAAAACGTTAGTGACAACTCACACGCTATTTCGGCAGTACACCAACCTTTTTAGATATTAGATTTATAACCATGTATTATTTCTATTAAGAGACACCTGTCCCAAGACTAACCCATTCTCTCAGTCAACTCAGAAAGCAGGAAGCTCAGTTGCCAAAAATTTCCACAGAACGCGTTAAAAATTGTTTATCAAACACGTCCTCCTTAATTCATTTTTTATCGGTGCAGATTATGTAATTTATACCACACAAGTTGATGTCAATTTTACGACAATGTAACGTTTGATATGTAATGTATCGATTGATATTAAATAAAAACAATAATAATGATACATATATGGGAATGTTATCATAAAAGCGTCTTGATAAAGTGTAATAACCTTAGGAAGTGTTACACTCTATGTCAATATACGTTTGTAAAACCACGTATGTATATTATACACCTATATAAAACTATGCTATTCATCTGTATTTATCATTGTTAATCTTGATCATGATTTAAAGTAGATAAATACATCGGATAAATTATAAATATAGTTTGATCCTTTAATAATAGAAAAACCTGCAGTAGATCCCTCTTACAAACTCATTCTACTCTCAAATGTTCGCAAATGGCAGAACAAACAATCACTCATCGACCTCACACGGTGCCAAGACGATTATCAAAACCGCGCACAGTAAAGGAACTACGTCGCTTTCTAATTTTCGAGCGCAAAACGTTACTCATTCTACTCTCAAATGTTCGCAAATGGCAGAACAAACAATCATTCATCGACCGAACACGGTGCCAAGACGATTATCAAAATTCTATACTCTCAAATGTTCGCAAATGTCAGAGAACAAACAATCACTCATCGACCTCACACGGTGCCAAGAAGATCATCAAAACTGCGCACAGTAAAGGAAACTATACAAAGGTTTCTAATTCGCGAGCGCAAAAAGTTACCGCGGTTGCGACAAAGCATTTACTTCCGTTAATTTATGTGTTCAAGAATGCCAGTGAAAAAGCATTGATTCAGCCAAAAGGCGATCAAAAGTAAATTAATTTGTCGTTTTTATCCCTTGCGCAAATTCGAATAAACTATCATTGTTTCCTAAGGCAGATAATATATGATTGTCTCGGTAGCGCAGTAGCCCAGGGTGTATTCCGTGTAAACCCCATGCCGACGATATGTCGAGGTCTTCAAAGTGTTACTTGAGTGAGTGTATTTAGCGCGATTTATGCGAAGAATTTTTCGAAAATGTACACCAAGTACTTCCTTGGACCTTGATCTGACACGCCATAAAAGAGCGTTTTTGAATCCACGCCGAAGATCTTCGCGGGGTAACCTATACATCGAATGCAGTCTGGAGTAGAGAAAGTACCTATGACTTTTACGTAGCCAAGATATATATATATATATATATAATGTTTCCTATATGTTTTCTATTATATGTTTATATGTTTCCTAGCACATCGCAGATAATATAATATGAATAAGTGTTTCCTATAACGCAGCGAAGATAATATATGAATATTTCATACTATATTTTAACTCGCGTGTACTGCTGAAGTTTTGCGCAGCGCCGTTCAAAAATCCTGGCATTTTTTCAACAAAATCTTGACATCACAAGTGACTAATGACGTTTCTGAATCTTTTTTTAAATTTAGAAACGTAATTTCCCAATTATTTTCTTCGGTTTCTTTGTTGTGATATTATCTTGTCAATTATTTTAGTTATACGTTAGTTAGTACATGGTTAGTACTATATATGATTAAGGTCTTGCCAAATCAACCAAGTGTCAACACAGATCAGTTTAAAACATAGTTTTCCCAACAGATTACCCTTTGTCGGTCTTGAAGACTATATCGGTATACGCGTGGGCGTATTTTACCTAACACTTTATACTTCAATAACAATTATCTAGCGTTCAATAACATATATGTTTGTAAAAATTAGTTTCTAACGATATTTAGATACAAAGTATAGTACACTTTGGTTTTAGTGAGATGCTACATGAACTAAGATGATGAGTGAAGGTTACATATGTGTGTACAACCTGTAACCTTCTGATGACTATTGAGATGCTCTAACTATTGAGCTACATGGACTAAGATGATGAGTGAAGGTTACATATGTGTACAACCTGTAACCTTCTGATGACTAGTACTAAGATGATGAGTGAAGGTTACATATGTGTACAACCTGTAACCTTTGATGACTAGTGAGATGCTCTAACTATTGAGCTACAAGGACTAAGATGATGAATGAAGGTTACATATGTGTACAACCTGTAACCTTCTGATGACTGTAGTGAGATACTATAACTATTGAGCTACATGGACTAAGATGACAAAAGTTAAATTATATCTTATGAAGATGTGAAATGTTCTGAATGACGTCATACATCAACATCGTTCCTGGGATCGGCTGGTCACATGACACCCAGAATTTCTGGGTGTTCAGATATGATAATTTTTGTGGTCTTTGTTCCATTGCCTTTGTCTACTTTGTTGACCTGAATAATTGTGAAATGTTCAATGCTCTTCAAAGTTGTTCATGTCAGCATTCGTCAGCATAAAAGCAGCCGACAAGCTTAATAATCCACCATACATCCATGGTTATCTCTTACAAAAGGTATGAAGAAGCATATATCCAATTTAGCGAAAGCTATCACTTCTAATTTGCTGTAAAATTTGAAGACAGCATTCAGATTTAGATGAATAAATTATACTCGGCTGAATTAATTGAGTTTTATGACAAGCCAATCGGATTATAGAATGGACCAGCCGATATACCTAGGGCCATTTTCGCCGACCTTCCGCCGTGGAGGCAAAATGCCCTGGGTACGAGGTTGGTCATACATAGAACAAGGACGACGTTGAGATTACTCATTCTCTTTATTTTGCATCAAGAACTATTTTGTTTTAAGTACGTGCCTAGTATCAACATACAAATCCTCCTTACTGTCCTCCTAACATTTCTTATAGTACTAGTTGGGAGAAGTTGTTTTAAAAACATGTCAGTTGATCATTGTTGATCATTTTCTTTATTCTCATTACCTGTATACTTGGTTAACTATTGATATTATTAGGAGAAGTTAGTTGCTGATCACTCCTGTGGCAAATCAGGTAACAAGGTAACATACGTTGTACAACCTTAACCTTCACAGCCACCGAGACTCTATAGATTGTGATTTTGGCGTATGGTATCTATTGTATGTGGGACAATTTTTATTTGTGATTCGATGGCAAATGTTACAAAAACGTATGAAGGTGAATTGGTTTAATCCCCCCATCGCAAGAAATATCCACGGGGGATTGGAACGAATAGGAGGGTGGAATTGGGCGTATTGCAAGTAATATTTGGTCATGTTTAGTTTATTAGATTTATCACTCTTTGGTGAATGGAATACCCAATAGGTTAGAAGACCAATTGATAGGGGTAACCAGGCTTTATTGCAAAGGAAGCACTTTCTCCTCAATTATTTTAAGACCCTGAGTGGAGGTCCGACCCAGGATTTGAACCTGTGTCTCCTAGCTCATAGACATGTGGTAACCACTAGACCACAACATTATGGTGAAGGAAAATTTCGAGTGTTGGAATATATACCTTTTAAAACCAAACCGGCGCCAGTTGCGAAAAATGCAACACGACGCCTTCCGGCTGGAATTGAACCCGGGAATTAGTCGTTTTTATTCAATTTTCACATTTACAGGAAAAATCAAATTACGAACAATGACCTCCGCTCTCAGTCACTCGAGGAAATTATCAATTTAGAGTTTTTAAAACTTCCACTTAGTCTACTTTATAAGATGAACGTTCGAGTGTGTCTGTTGTAGGTCGAGTAATCTCTGCCTAATGAGCTCCGTGGACAGCAGGGTTGGGGGAAATGGGGTCGAGTGAACGTTAACAGGTGCAGAGGAAGGCAGGTAATGCTTCGTGTGAGAAGTGTTAGAAGACAAACAAGAGAAACACTATTTGCTCGACTCTAAAGATGACCACCGTTGAGGCTGTCAAAACGTCAGTCACCAACATGATAAACAGCCTTTCTTAAGACTACACTAACCTAGATGATCAACTTCAACAAACATCTACTGATATTCTTGGCTCTAAAGATGAGCATCTCTGAGGCCATCAAAACATAAGTCACCACCAACAACAGTCTTTCTTAAGACTACACTAACCTAGATGATCAACTTCAACAAACATCTACTGATACTCTTGACTCTGAAGATGACATGGGCATCAAAACGTCAGTCACCATCAACAGTCTTTCTCAAGACTACAACAACCCGGACGATCAACTTCTGATGATACTCCTATAGATTATATATATATATATATTATAGATTATAGATAGATATAGGTAGTTAGATTATAGGCATATATATATATATATATATTATAGATTGTAGATAGATATAGGTAGTTAGATTATAGGCATATATATATATATATATTATAGATTGTAGATAGATATAGGTAGTTAGATTATAGGCATATATATATATATATATTATAGATTGTAGATAGATATAGGTAGTTAGATTATAGGCATATATATATATATATATATATATATATATATATATATACATATATATATATATATATATATATATAGATATATAGATATATAGTTAGTTACGGAAGTAACCAGTTTGGATTCGGTCCCATTTCAAACCGATAAGTAGACAGAAGTACGTTGGCAAAGAAGTTGGCTGTATTTCAAAGATTATCATCCATGATCATTGTTTTTTCCTATAACCCTAGCTACGTAAACACGACATATTCTTATTTAAACAGGCGTCAATAAAATAGGATCTCATCCAAATGGAACCCATCCCATTTTGGGATCCGCTCTCCGTGTCATAAACGGTCTCTTGGCATCCATCTATGTCGGACCTTAAATATTTTGGATGTCAATCATCCACAGCCGTTCAGTCTGCGATTCTAGGGCATTTAGGGGCCCCTGAAAGACCATAACTCCACATTCCCCTCCACCTTCCCCCTCCACCTTCCCGCTCCACCTTTCCCTAGGCCTATCTTGACTCTCGGTGGCCCTTATTCTCCTTACACAATGCGCTTTAGTAGGAAATTACCACAGGAGTGAACCTAGGAGTGTTATTAGAAGTGTGATCGTATTGTTGGTGAGCGCGCGACATTTCGACAGCCTCAAACAAACGATGACGTAATGAACCAGACATCTCTTTGTCTGGCAAACGGAGAAAATACAACAGATTTCCCGGTGGTGAACTACCGAGATATAGGGAACGAAATACTGGCGTTTCGAGCGGAGCCCTTCATCAGAGTAAGGAATAAAATAAATAGGGCTTATATATAATATGCCAAAAGGGTGTCACAAATAGAAAGTAGCCAATCAAATTATTTGTTTATCCCACGTGCATTTGATTGGCTATACTTGTGACACCCTTTTGCTTTTGACATATACATATATAATATATATATATATATATAGTATATATATATAATCACACTGAAGATAACCGCCACTGAGGCCAGCAAAACGCCATTCACCACAATAACCCGAACGATCAACTTCTAATTCGCTCACAATCTCTGATACAATCTCTGGTATTTATACACAAAGTGCATCTCTGTATATACAAAGTGCTCTGGTGCATTTATTCATAATTAGCTTGTATGTCGAGTTTGATAAGAAATCATTCAGTCTATCGTTATAGTTTGGGAGAAAATTAAATCCCAAGGTATATCTGACATGGCATTTCCTGTCTCTTGTGGCAACTAATATGCGTCACGAGAAATAAGTAGAACTTTTAATCACATCCGAAATCTTCACAGCGATGCATCCTCGCCGTATGATGTTTAACAACTATACCCGCGCGCTTGAAAAAAGCGACTAAAACCAGAGAGAAATATAAGATATACTTGGCGACAAAATTGGCATCCTTCTTTTGACGTTTGACAACATTAATAGGCAGAGCTTTCTTCTACAATTTTAATATGACATGTATATTTATTTATTTACTTTATACTATGTTGGACTACCGAGGACCGGGGTATGTCAAGCGTTTCTCCCGGTTGAGATCGTAGAAAAACACGGTGTCGAAAAAAGATACCTTGCGGGTTCAATTCTCAGTTGGGGCAGTACTAAGATAAATTCCTAAAAATATTATTCTGAATTTGACACTATGTCTATGCTTTTTTTGTCTATGCTATGAATTTGACACTATATCTATTCCTACACTCTATGTAATATTATCATGTATTAATAATAATAATATTATACTATATTGTTTATACTATCTTCAAAAACTCGCTTGCTATTCCCATAATTGTTTCGCTTGTTTTTACGGCTTAGACAACGTTAATGTTAAGAATTGCTACGCCAATCAACATATACAATGGTTTGTGTTGTATTAGAGCTAAAACATTTTGGCTCTAGTGACTATAGTGTTGATACAACCCGATAAAACACTAGAGCTCGTTTCTTACCCATTACTTTTACTATATTCTTGTCATCTTTATGTTGTCATAAGAACAAAATATGAAAGATGCACAGCTAAGATGTGTCCTTCTTCATCTGACGACTTGAAGGACACATCGTCCGAAACGTCGGCCATGAATATACGTAAGTAGTCTTACTTAAGTATTTTTAGAATCGTTGAAGTTCTCTTATTTCTCCTTTTCATATTTATGTTGTCGTTTATCAGTTGATGTGTCGAATGTGTCAAATGTAATTGTGAAGTGTGTGTGCGTGTGAATGCGTCGAATGCGTCGGTGTGAATCAACGTGTGAAACAGTCTATGGGTGTACTGCTACAACCGTCTTTAGATAAAGCATTTAAGCTTATGTCAATAAAAACAGAGACGATGCTTAATGAGTCTTGATGACATTTTGAATTTTATCTAAAAGAAACCACGCGCGGCCACTTAGAGTTGTCTCAGTTTTAACTGCAAAAATAATTTTAGCATCGAGCCACCTACGCTGCTCGTCAAGATCTATTATTAGTTGAAAGGCATACTAGTTGTAAGTGTCTAACGCGCAAATACTGTAATCTCATTGGCTACTCACTATCTAATGATCAATGGATATCGAGTGGTCGCGACAAACAAGACAAAGCCAAGTTTTCGCAATGAAATTACAGATTCCGTAATAACAGCTAATAGAAATGAGTTAGTTTGTGCGCTAAATTTTTATTTATATAGAATCAATTGTATATATTTCCCTGTTTGTGAATGTCGATGGGGAATAGTAGAATAATTAGGCATTCTTTCCTACATTGTCCTTGATATGCTGCTCAACGTCAACAATTGTTTTCTTTGTCTGCACGGTTGCTCCCCACCACATGGTCGAGCTTATCAGAGAGTGAAGTAATTGAAATGTTTTTACATGGCTCAGAAGAGATTGGATGTCGGAAGATAATGAAATTTTGATGCGCAACGTTCAATTATTCTTATTGAGTACAAAGCGATTTACTATCTCGACTGTTTGATACGTTGACATTTCGATTTACTGATTACGACTTTGATAGGCTCTTCCTACTTTCTAATTCCAATTTAATTATTTTCTTCTTTTTATATAATCTTCAACACTACATGTTGTGTACTCCATCTTTGTAAAAAATTTCTAACATAATCTCCCTAGGCCTAGATGAGCTCAGCTCTTTGGAGAAAATGTTGAGAGTGAATATATTTAAATTTAAAAAAAAATGAGTTAGTTTCTATTAAAGGAATTAGATTAATTGCGCTCAATTTCTATGAGGATTTAGAGTGAACACTACCTTGATCACCCTGATCAGCTCATAGAAATGTCGACCACACATAATCTAATTATTAAGCAAAACAGAGCTACTTCATTTTAATGAAGATGAGTCAACGATAACTAAAGATTTTGACGTTAAAACATAGGAAGGCCAAGACGTTTAAACTTAAATCCTAGTAAAAAAATAATGGGTATATAAGGTTCCTTCTCAGGCCTAAAGTACGTACCAGATAATCCATGCGTTATTTTTGCCATGTTAGTCTGTAACCAAATACCCACCTTATACCCCCCTGAAGATTGTATAGAAGTATAGTTACTGTAGTATGAAAGGCTTAATATACCATGAACCACTTCAGTTTACATAGCAAGAAGTTCTGAGTTATTAAAACGAGCAATTTTAAAATGCAGTCGAGCGCACACTGGGGCCTTAGTATATACCGTCACATAATCCTAGAACTCGAGACTACCTGTTAACCCCCTGTCTCTCTTTCTATTAACTATGGTTAACCATAGCTCGTTCATTCCTCATATAACTTCCTAACACCCCGCGCTCGCTTGTTGATCATGAAATAAGTCCCAACCCTTCAGCCATGCCGCATTCACGCAAAATAAAAACACAAGCGCGTCATCAAAAACTAAAAAATTAGCGCGCGCGACGCCGTAACTTCATAACACCGTACCCATGAGGTTATTTCTTCATATAGACGTAAAAACAATTCACATACTTAAAAACACTGAAGGGCTTCAACTTACGTTTAGAGTAGATCCCACGGATAGAATTAACATTGTATGGCATCCCATGTTTCAAGAGGCCTTCACTTGTCGCCACCATTCGATACAGTTGCATCATGAACTTTGGGATTCTCTTCGAGCTCGGCTCAACCTGTTCTGTTGGCGTAACGCCTCCGCCGTTGGTTCGCGGGCCGAACGGGAACCGGTTCGAGAATAGAAATGGTGAGGTAGCGCGCACGGTGAGCGTCGCAACTATGAAACACACACGAAGTGTCCACATCGTCGTCGGCTTGAGTTCCCTGAGAGAGTTGAGCTATGCGTGAACTGAGCGCGAGCGTAGAGCGGTTCGTGACTGTGTTCTCAACGTCGCGATGTGTCAATGACTAAATGAGTTGATCTTGCGTGTTATGTGTATATATATATGACAGCGGCGATAATGATGGCTTGATTCATGAAATACCACGAGCAAAAACACTTAGGAAGTAGATTAAGTGGATTGCGCACGCCTTTTTATCACTTAATCCAATATCAAATGTTTCTCTTTCCCCTGTTCGTGTTGTTTTAAAATCGTTTATAGTCTTGACACGTCAACGGATTATTTCTCGCTAGTTTGTATGAACAAACTGGCGGTCGTAAGGAGATTGCGTATACCTCCAAGAGCTTGCCTAGACGTTTGAATCAGCTGGGTCTGCTTTAGCGCAATCTTTGGAATTGCGCGAGAACATCGCTGAGAACGTCGCTGAGGTGTTGCGCCAGTTCCGCATGTTTTGCGCATTTTGCGCGCGCAATCTCTGTGTGAAAAAAGGAAACAACGCGCGCGCAGAATCACGATCACAAAACATTCCTTTATTTCGTATACACCGAAGACATCGAGAGTTCCTAAGACTATAAGAATTAAGGAACCTTAGCAGTATACAACCCCGCGTAGTGTATTTTGCGCATTTTGCGCGCAATCTCGGTGTGCAAAAAGGAAACAACGCGCGCAGAATCACGATCACTAAACATTCCGTTATTTCGTATACACCGAAGACATCGAGAGTTGCTAAGACTATAAGAATTACGGAACCTTCGCAGTATACAACCACGCGTAGTGTATCTTGCGCATTTTGCGCGCAATCTCGGTGTGAAAAAGGAAACAACGCGCGCGCAGAATCACGATCACTAAACATTCCGTTATTTCGTATACACCGAAGACATCGAGAGTTGCTAAGACTATAAGAATTACGGAACCTTCGCAGTATACAACCACGCGTAGTGTATTTTGCGCATTTTGCGCGCAATCTCGGTGTGAAAAAGGAAACAACGCGCGCGCAGAATCACGATCACTAAAACATTCCGTTTATTTCGTATACACCGAAGACATCAGTTCCTAAGACTATAAAAATTAAGGAAGTAAAGACTTGGCAGTATACAACCCCGCGTAGTGTATATCTTTCTTAAAAACTCCAAGGCAAAGTTGTAATCTTCAAGTAGGATGAGAACAAAAAACTGTTTAGCGATAAATCCACAGATTAGACGACGTCTTTCCGACGCCGTCGTTACGAGCTAGAGGCTTAGCCGAGACAAAGGAATTAAGACGAAATAAGATCGTTATACAGCGTGTTGTTTTAAGAGTGTAATATAAATCATAATTACTGTGGAATAACATTCGAGGAACTCACGTGGCACGCCGTTTAACGTGATTAATTAAACGATTGACGTTATTTCTATCGAGGAAAACCACTTTCTCTTGACGACTTCGAATCACACGAAATCACGCATGAAGAAAAGATGCGATCGTGAAATATTTTTAAGTATGAGTACAAACATAAACAAGAGCACAAAGGCAGTGGTGTCTAGAGCGGTTGGATCAAGACATGGGGGGTAAATACCCCCTGGGAGATTGACACGTCACGTCTGGGAACACAGAACATTCCAGCGCTTGATTGAACCGAGTTTTCTGCGCAATTTTTCACGGACTTTTTTCTCCATCATTTTCTACTTTCTTTTGTTTATTGCACATCGGTCATGTTACTCTAGAGTTGTGGAAAATGTTTGTTTGAAATTGAGGTGTTGGTTGGGCAGTTAAACTGAGTGAGGAGATGATATCAGGTCTTGGGAATGAAAAGTTTTAGCTATGAAGCTCGAAGTTAGTTACATCGGCTGTGATTAATCGAGCAGAGTTCTTCTCTTGGTGAATGTTATATAGTCGTGAAAGCGACAAGCAGCATTCTCTATGTCCTATAATACTACTCATAAATGATTAATCTCAAACATACGATTTTTGTGCACGATTGTCATTTTGGCATATGATATGTAATCAGTTATACGTAACACAATTCTGGTCCATTATTCGGTGGGAACTGTCGCAAAATACCCTTTAAGTTCGTCAGTGAATTCCATACACCAAGATGACAAACGGAAAAACACGTATCATGTAGATAAGCCATAAGCATCGATGTTCGTGCGGTTTGGCTGTTTGCCACTGATACGGAACTAGTGTTTTCAATGCTTGTGACTTTTGTGTATGATCAAGGCTGGGTTTTTACTGTGGGTTAAAATGTTGTATTTTTAGCCACCACTTCAAGTTCTGTCAATGAGGTATACACAACTCTGGCCTCGAGCGGGTTTTTCTCTGTACTAAAATAAAGACACACTGGCGTTGACCTGCAGGGGTGCATGAAAACATGACACGAACGAGTTTGGCATGAACCAAAAAAAGGAGAGCACTTCGCTGAAAGATCGCAACTTACGAGAGAGCATATCCGGAGAGAAACACCCGACATTGTGGTGAGTTGCCCGGCCAACTCACCTCGCGATGAAGCAACTGCTATTTATATTTCTACCGTTGATAATCAAGTTGTCGGCCCGCGAGATAATCTAGCTACATCTTATATATTGGCGGCGCTAGCATAAACTGTGCTCTGAATACAAAGCTAGTTTAGTTTAGTTTAGTTTATTAGATTTATCACTCTTAGGGGTTCCGAGGGGTTCTGAGGGCCTACGATTTAAGGTCGTTATCTGAGAACACCCGAAATTCTTACCATTTGCTGGTATTATTGCAAAGGCAGCAGCACTTTCTCCTCAATTATTTTTAAGACCCTGAGTGGAGGTCCGACCCAGGATTTGAACCTGTGTCCCCCAGCTCATAGACATATGTGGCCGTAACCGCTAGACCCGGCACAACAGCTGGTATGCCCAAAACATTGGCACATGGCAAAAGGCAAGTCCGCTAGATTATAATGAGCAAGGAAGAGTGGAAGACTCGAGAACAACACATATCCGGTCCAGTGAGAAAAACTCGATCAGAACGAACAGTGAAACTAATGCGATACTTAAAACAATGACTTGTAACTATCATCTCACTTTAAATATAATTATTAAACTAACCTCTTCACAAAATGGTCACGCTCTATCAGATGCAGGGGTAGTATGCGAGCGGCATGTTTTCCACATCAACTCATGACACGACAGTTTTCATATGTGGTTTTACTTTGAACCCGCGTCCTAAAAACAAAACATACTCTAGGTTACAGAAGTAGGAAGTTCTTAAAACTAAACACTATTTATCTTGTTCATGTTCGAGGGAGTCTGACTTACCCGCCGTTAGACAAACCCGACAAGCTAAGGGATATATCATTTCCTATATATGAAACATGTTCTCATGCCAAGTTGGCAAAAGCATAAGAATTTATAT
Organism: Chrysogorgia sp. JL179-B06; assembly: GCA_035772405.1. Taxonomy (NCBI): domain Eukaryota; kingdom Metazoa; phylum Cnidaria; class Anthozoa; order Scleralcyonacea; family Chrysogorgiidae; genus Chrysogorgia; species Chrysogorgia sp. JL179-B06. The sequence continues at coordinate 1,238,901 of JAYKKM010000478.1, read as the reverse complement.
ATATATACAGTATATATGAGCTCGAGTCGTATATGAGCTCATAGCCATACGAGGCGCGAAGCGCCGAGTTGGCTATTAGTTCATATACGACGAGAGCGAATGGTATAATTGTTTTATTATATAGCCAAACACTCAGTTAGTTCGGGGCTTCTTTATAAAATCCCATCGATTTCAGCTTTTTTCGTGACCTAAAAAAACATGCCGCCATCTTGTTTTTTCTCTATGTCAACGAAGATAAGGATATAGATCACGTGGAGCGCCGTATACGGGAAAATCATAAAAGTGTTAAAGAGCTCGCGCAATTAAAGTACGTTCAAATCGGTGCTCACGCGGCACACAAGACCGCTCAAGGCATATTGGGAACTTACGAAGGTGTCAGAGGGTTCAAACCAAGGATAATTAGAGTTATAATGAACTGTAAATGCAAGTCCATGTTAGCTTCTTAACTTTCAAAGCACTTGCAATTAGTAAGTCAATGTTAAACTTAAGAATTATGAGTGACAGTGTTAGATAACTAGCTTTAGTTTTGTCTTATAGAAAGAAACTAAGGGTAAGTGAGAGTTATAATGAACTGCCAATGCAAGCCCATGTTAGCTTCTTAACTTTCAAAGCACTTGCAATTAGTGAGTCAATGTTAAACTTAACTCAAACAGAACAGTGAGTATTAAATAATTAGCTTCAAATTTGTCTTATAATATAGTTGATAATTAGAGTTAAAATGAACTATGAATGTGATTTCTTCAAGTCCATGGCAGTTTCTTAACTTTCAAAGTACTTGTAATTAGTGCGTCAATGTTAAACTTAACAAACAGAACAGTGACAGTGTTAGATAACTAGTTTCAAGGATAATTAGAGTTAAAATGAACTGTGAATGTGATTTCTTCAAGTCCATGGTAGTTTCTTGACTTTCAAAGCACTTGTAATTAGTTATTCAATGTTAAACTTAACAAACAGAACAGTGACAGTGCTAGATAACTAACTTCAATTTTGTCTTATAATAGAGTTGATAATTAGAGTTAAAATGAACTGTGAATATGATTTCTTCAAGTCCATGTGGTAGTTTCTTAACTTTCAAAGCACTTGCAATTAGTGCGTCAATGTTAAACTGAACGGATTTTGATATTTTAACAGTTGTCGTTTAACAGTTGATATTTTAAATGCCGTGTCTATATAGAACGTTGAAATATTCTCGGTGCTGTAGTGTTTAGACTGACAGCATCGTTATGGTTGCTCTTATCGAACCAATGATCATCTTATTGGATGAAAAATTCAATTGAAAGATCGAAAAACATATAACCGAGAATTATGTGGACGCGTCATAAATCATTCGTAATTTCTTTCCAAATCACTTCTTATCTATTTGGTTAAAGACCATGACGGAAATGAGACCACAAACCCCTCTAGCAATGTGTGAAATAATGGAGAGTTTTCCAGAACAGTTTTTTCAATGCGCACAATACAATATACAATACAATACAATACAATACAATGCAATGCAATACCGAATACAATGCAATACCGAATACAATACAATACCGAATACAATACAATACCGAATACAATACAATACCGAATACAATACAATACCGAATACAATACAATACAATACCGAATACAATACCGAATACAATACAATACAATACAATACAATACAATTATACAATACAATACAATTATACAATACAATTATACAATACAATACAATTATACAATACAATACAATTATACAATACAATACAATTATACAATACAATACAATTATACAATACAATACAATTATACAATACTATACAATACAATACAATACAATACAATACAATACAATACAATACAATACAATACAATACAATACAATACAACTACAACTACAATACAATAAATAAACTTTACAAGGTGATGGGTGTTGCTTAAATAGTAAATAACAAGTGCCATTAATGGTCATAAGATATAGAATACAATATTCATTTTTATTACAAATTAAAGAAACTTTACAGGTGATGGTTCTTGCTTAAATCCTAGTATAAATAACAATTAGTGCCATTAATGGTCATAAGATATAGATAGTTATATACATGAAGTGACTTATATTCGTAATGAAAACTGGTAGTAAAAGGTTAAAATGTGGATACGTTTGAGAAAGTTCAAGATATAAGTAATTAGGTTTGTAGTAATTTAAAGTAATATTAAGATTATGACAATATTAGGAGACGATTATATGTCAAGATGAGCAGTTGCTTCAGGATCAGCTGCTTCTGACGAGTCATCAGTTATTCCATGATGTTCCCTACAAATGTTTGTCGAACCTTGGATTGCATCAGTGCAACACAGTTTGCGGAACAGAGAGCGATATCGTTTTGTTATTCCTAGGTGGCGTAAGACATTTTCATTGGCAGGATGCCAAGAACCAAGAGCACAATCACGAAACCAAAGACCTCGCATTGCTTCCGTTGACCAATGAAAAATTGCTTCAACCCTTCATATTTATTAATTTTCCGTTGTTCATGCAGCATGCACGAAGGGCTTCAGCATCACTGATTAGCGACCTTTAGATTGAGTACGAGTACGAAGACAAACTTTTCTGCGCAATGGAGAAACAACAATGGAAAAGAACCATGCGCAATGGTAAACTCGTCTTCATACTCGTCTTCGTCCTCAAATCTAAAGGTCTCGGCTATTATCGAAGGGACAACAGACATCAATGATTAGGACTTTGTTGCCTTCTTCAATAATGTCGGCCGCGCGTAGACTGGAGTTGGCAGCACGAACTTGTACAGTACACCAGCAAATGATAAGACTTTCGGGTCTTCTCGGAAAACGACCTTAAATCGTAGGCCCTGGGAATCCCTATCAGTTGGGTTTTCCGTTCACCTAAGAGTGACAAACTGAGTAGTCGAGCGCTTAAAACATGAGCCTCTGGCTTGGATAAATAGGGCAACCTTATCTTGCATGATTGACTCTAAATAAATCATACTAATAAACAAACTGCTATAAGGTCGGTCTTGATACATGAATTATCTCAACGCGATGAAGCGGTTTAATTTCTTTATAACTTTGTTTGTTGACGACAATGATTTTGCAGCTTACCGAGCCGGTAAATCCGTTCCTTGCAGATGACGGGGATTAAGACGGTGACACTAGAGAGCTTATTCAAATAACTTTCAAAAATATCTTGACTTCTAAAAGTCACCTTCTGTATTAGTGACCGACTCTCACGAGTGAAAAAAAACGTTCACATTATAGAAATATACCTAAAAGGTTGGCACCTGCACGAAATCATATCCGGAGGTCTAGTATTTCTCTCGAAGGTCCTTTGTCAGTGACAGATCAAGTAAAACTACGTAAATAATGAACAACCGGGTATGCCACGATAGAGTTTTATCTTAAGACTTTGCTAAAGAATGCAAGAATTAAACGTGTCGATTTTTCTATTTATTCCACTCCTGAGAGAGCCTTGGGATTCAGGCTAGCTTAACACGCGGTAGATATTTTAATCTGCGCGAAGACAAAACTGGACTAAAGTCGATCGATTAAAACTCGTCTCAATTAATCTTTGGCAACGCCCTTGAGGAGAGGATGACCCTGCAGCACATTGCAGCACACTGGAAGCCAAGAGTTTAAACCTTTTTCCCAATAACTAACGTTCATCATCTATACACGCTTCCATTTCCTTATCAGGTTGTCATTCTGACGAATCTAATTGACTTACAAAAGTCAAAAGGACATATTGCAACACTTGCTGGTGAATCATAACATAAGCAGGAAATATGGCACATGGAGAACATTGCATAAGCCATCAGGCGGACCGAGGAAAACGCACGACATGAAGAGTCTGTATTAGCATAAAGCTATATATAATGTTGAAAGTGTTTAGTTTTAAAACGATATTCTGTTGAACGCCATGAGACGATTTGTTCCACCAGGAGACATATAGGTGCCATTTTTAATAAAAAATCAGAAATACCATAGACAGACATAGGTAGTGGCTTGGTCTCTGCCTTTGGCATAATAATAATTGCTTTATTTATACTGCAAAATTGTGTCAGCTGACACCTAAGTGACCGCTGGTATAAATACAAGGCCAGTAACGGATAGAAGACAGTGCTGAAGACAGTGTAGCGTCTGGTGTATTATTTAGCCCAACAGGCTAGCAGCCCAATTGATATGGGTTCCGAGGGCCTACGATTTAAGGTCGTTACCCGAGGCCGAGAAGACCTGAAAGTCTTACCATTTGCTGGTATTATTGCAAAGGCAGCACTTTCTCCTCAATTATTTTTAAGACCCTGAGTGGTGGTCAGTGAAAGACGGAGGAAATAGACAAAGAGAAAGTTGTGACACTGGAATTCGTAACGTATAATCAAATATCTATACGAGAAATTATATACCTATCATTCGATTATCGTGTCAACTTTTGAATTACTTTATAATCAGGGCCACTTTTGGATAATAGTTAAATGTCGGACGTTGGTACTGATCCAATGAAAATGTTATTAAAACTGTGGCTTTGTCTAGTAAATATATTACGGGATGTCACCTCGGGTTTGGACTAATAACAATGTTATTTAACAATTAAATCCTTTTGTCAAACAACAATTAAATATAATTACGATCGATATTATGAAACTTAATCACACTGATTGTAACGACAATCTCAACTCGGAAATCATGAAAAAAAGTAAGATTCATTAAATGCTTTTTTATTAAATGATTCGGAAATGATACCATGAAACTTAATGACACAGTGTAACCATGGTAATTTCGGTTGAAGATGTTATACGGTGGATTCAACGAAACCTGAGATTCGTTAAATGATTTTATGAAGCAATCTTTTTGCGTTAGTCTCGCGGTGCAGGCTAATGACTAGTTAAGATGAAGGTGCTATAATAACTTTATTTAAAATATAACCTTTCAATTGTACAAAAAGCTGCTATAAACAGCATGATTAATAGTATTCATAATTTAAGTCTCGTTCACACGAGAGCATAATCATAATCATAAGGACAAGATAAAAGGCAAAACAAAGCGGAATAAAGTGAAGCCTGCGACATAAAGATGGACATAGTCATAATATCATAAGAAGCTGCTTAAGCCAAGCATGAGAAGCATATAAGGCAAGAGCAAAACAAAAGAGGAAACAAAGAAAAATTCTCGTTGTTTTGTCTTCGTATACGTCCCAGAGGAAAGGTCACGCATTGTTTTCGTTGCTTAGTTACGTTTATGTCGCTCGTGTGAACCAGGCTATTAAGGGCCTGTTCAGTTATAAGCGCTAGGGTTACCCTATAGGAGTAGGGTTACCCTAGGAGTAGGGTTAGATAGCTTGCGTTTATAAGGAAATGATCGGGCTAGGGTAACCCAGGACTAGGGTGAAGTATACTCGCGCCGTCGAGCGTATAAACGCGAGAAATTCGAGTGTAAAGAAAGGTGGAAAAGAAAGAAAATTCTGAAGTGGCGGAAAGAAAGAAAATTCTTGCTGTATTATCGATTTTAATCTCTCTACTACCTGTGCTTACGTCTCTTCAGTTAGATGGTATTCTTCTTTGTTATTCAATCATGTCTATAACTGTTAAACAACACTCCTTCATGCGGCTCTACATTCCAACTCTGCCCTTATCTCGACGACTTCGTCGAAGAAATTGGCATACACGCGAGGCTTGATAATAAACTATCAAGATAAAAATCAAGAGGCCTGATACCTAAAAACTTGACCCGGGTGTCCGAGTTGTCCCTATCGATTGTGTTTATAAGGCAAAAACATATCCCTAGTGCTAGGGTTTCCCTATAGCTAAGTGATAGGGTGACCCTACTAGTAAGGGTAACCCTAGTTTGCTTATAAACGCAACGTAGAAAAATAACTACACTACTAGGGTCACCACTCGGGCGCTAGGGTAACCCTATTCCTAAGGTAAACAGGGCTTACGAAGGGTCTCTGCTTGACCCTTCTTGTAATAAGCCAGTTCGTAATGTCGACTGCGCATCAAAATGACACGTTCTGCGTCGGGATAAAACTTATTTCAATTCATAACATCAGGCTGGGGAATTCAGTATAACGAATTTGCAAGTGTAAATAGAAATGCAAATGTCTATTGTGGTTTTAGCCTGATGTTATGAATTGAAATAAGTTTTATCCTGACGCAGAACACGTCATTTTGATGCGCAGTCGACATTACGAACTGGCTTATTATGAATTTTTAATGGCGAAAAAATTCGCGCAAAACAACATTGTGTCGATCGAGGCCTCAGGCTCACCAAATCTATTTATACGATGGTCAATCTCGGAGTTGGTCCAATGAAATTGTCTTTCAAAGCAAATACACGTGTTAGCTGTAATCATCCCGCTATTTAACACCAAATCCCAAACTGGGGGTCAAAATAAATACAGCAATCGAAAGTTCGACGACATGAATTACGTAACCAAAAATTTCAAAATCGCAGAAGGGCTATAAGGCTGAATATAATGCGCCGTAAACAAGCGGGAATGCAGCTAAGAACATCAATAACAATGATAAGTACGGGTTTATCAATGCTCATGAATCATGATCAGGGATTTAGAGTTGAGGTGGACACTAAATAGCAACAGCCCCCCACAGTGAGTGGTCGTTGAAGATTTTCAACCATAAATAAACTGTGTTATTTAAGTCGTTTGGTTAATCTTATCCGCGCGAAGACGAAGCTGTACAATGAAAACATTTAAGTTTACATCAAAAAAGGAATAACACTGATTATAGTTTATGATGCTTGTGTAATGATCTCGAGATTCGATCTGTTTATTATATTTACCACTCTTTTAGGAGAACGGAATACCCCAACAGGCTAGAAGCCCAATTGATAGGGGTTCCGAGGGCCTACGATTTTAAGGTCGTTATCCGAAAAGGCAGCACTTTCTCAATTATTTTTAAAACCCTGAGTTGTGGTCCGACCCAGGGTTTGAACCTGTGTCTCCCAGCTCATAGACATGTGTATGACCACTAGACTACAACAGCTGGTCTCTGAGAATATATTTCTGAATATATTCAGAGAACTGCCCAGTCGATCCCACTGCAGACAATGAAACCACACAAGCTTCTAAAATACGAAATGTATAGCAGCCTTCGAAAAGAGAGGAAAACCATATGTGAATTATTTTTAACGCTAAATCCACCACAATTAAGGGAAGAGTGGGTAATTATAGATGTGAATTGATTGACTACAGAAGAAGGCACCGGTGAGTCGGGTCAGTATTATGTTTTTTAAGTGTTTGTCACTCCTATAAAAAGACATTATTTGTGATATTATTACTTGAAGAGCAAACGGATAAAGCTTCCGGAGGAGTACTGTCTTGAAGTACGTTTGTCTGCAGAGGCTTGATTCGAGCTGGAGATTGCTATTTCGAGATTTTACTATGTCACCGTGGTGACTCTTCACTTTAAATTATGGTTTAGGATTAATGTGTTTGAGTTTGAATTAGTATGAGTCTATGCAGCTGTTGTAAGATTGCAGGACAACTACGAAAAAGCAGTGGTAAAAAACTGGCTTCGTGTACAACTAGCACGACATGCAGAGACGATATATTACCATGGGACAATGGGAGGAAATACGGAAATAGATCACTTTAGGAACCAGTCATTATTTATGGTCGGAGTGGGGGCCGAAGAGAAATATATTTGGTGCTGGAAAAAAATTTACCCAACCAAATTAAGATCAGAAATTTAACCGTCCCAACCATTTATGAGTAAAGAAAATCTTTTATCCAACCCAAGAGGAAAAAAGTTAGATAAAGCCCAATTCCCAGTATATCGTCGAGACAAGTTTTAATGACAAACCAAAATAGATATATACAGACAGATCCTACTGTAACTTTCTGATTATTATCTCCTAATACAGAGCAGGAATCCAAGGAAAACAAGCAAAGGAATACAATAACAAAAGCTAATGTGCAATGATGACTATAAAGGAGAACTGATGATGAGATTCCAATTTTAAATGATGAACTGTACTCTTAATATACACGACACACAGAAACGATATGTTATCTTGAGACAATGGGAGGAAATACAGGCTTAGACCGCGAAAGGAGACTTTTTTTATAAGTTACCCAAGTTGAGAGCAAGATTTACTTAAGTCCTAGGATAATTTCATTGCAGTAAATCATTCTTAAACTAGTAATGTTTTTCTCGGCACTTTTCGGTTGAAATCAGCTTGGACATTCCCCCACCAAAACTTACTCAAAGAAATCGATCTGTAAATATGGGTGCGGAAATAGACGACTTTAAACAAGCAGTCAGGGTTTTTTAGGTTATTATATAAAACATTTAAATTGAAAAGTTTATATATTGTAACAACAAGCCAGTTGACGTCATGATCTCGGTTAATATAAGATTAGACAGATTACTATGCATGTACTGCGCAGGTACTTATGTACCTTTATGTACTGAGAAGGTATTTATGTACCTTTATGTACTGAGAAGGTATTTATGTACCTTTATGTACTATGTACCTTTATGTACTGAGAAGGTATTTATGTATAGCTTTATGAACTGAGAAGGTATTTATGTACCTTTATGTACTGAGAAGATATTTATGTACCTTTATGTACTAAGAAGGTATTATAGGGAATTTATGTACCTTTATTTACCTTTATGTACCTTTATGTACCTTTATGCACTTTTATGTACCTTTAAGTACTGAGAAGGAATTTATGTACCTTTATGTACTAAAAAGGTATTAATGTACCTTTATGTGCAGAGAAGGTATTTATGTACCTTTATGTACTAAAAAGGTATTTATGTACCTTTATGTACAGAGAAGGTATTTATGTACCTTTATGTACTAAAAAGATACTCCTCGTGCAAAATATTACTTAGCCTTACATAATCTCGTCTGCTCCATATCCTTAGGTCAATATTGCATTAAAATAGCCGTTTCATTTTTTTCGTGTCTCAGTTACTATGAGTATCTACTTAAAGCGACTTCATCCTATTTACTAGGTACTAATACTTATATTGAGATTAATTTATTGGAAAGAAAACGAATTACCCACATACTAATCATTTACCACAAGAATGTGATCATTGAGTTCCTAAAAAGAAAATCCTTAGCTATAGTTATTAATCCTTACTGATTAAGAATACAAATGAAACACACCAAAAGGTTGGTGAACTGAAACGTAAAGTGATGAAGGGCCTTCTCTTAAAACGTTAGGGACCGCTCATTATTCATGGACAGGGTGGGGGCCGAAGAGAAAATGGTTGGGTAACTGAAAATTCTAAGACCTAAATGGTTGGGTGAAGGGTTGGGTAGCAAAATGTTCATGACTATATTTACATAAAAAATTAAGAGTTCATCATTTCAAATTGGAATCTCATCATCTGTTCTCCTTAGTCATCATTGCACATTCACTTTTGTTATTGTATTCCTCTCCTTGTTTTCCTAGTGGATTCCTGTTCTGTATAGGGAGATAATAATCTGATAGTTACAGTAGGATCTGTCTGTATATCTATTTGGGTTTGTTATTAAAACTTGTATCGACGATATGCTGGGAATTGGGCTTTATCTAACTTTTTTCTTCTTGTGTTGGGTAAAAGATTTTCTTTACTCATAAATGGTTGGGACGGTTAAATTTCTATTTAGATTTTAGGTTAGATTTTAATTTGGATAGGTAAAATATTTTTCAAGCACCAAATCTATTTCTCTTCGTATTAGAAATGATATAACATTTCACTGTACAAATATTATTTATGTGTCTTTTATTCGCCCTATTGTTGAATATTGTGACACAGTATGGGATTGTTGTGGAGTAGGCAATGCTACAAGTTCAGAGAAACTCCAACGGCGTGCTGCGAGGATCGTAACTAGAATAGATGAGAGTGGTAGAGCTTAAAAATGTATTCAAGGACGTTGCCCACAATTTTTTTTAAAAACTATTTTATTTTTTAATAGCTCTGTACATCATTTACCTCGCTGGTACAAACTGAACAAGCAAAGAAGTCATTTTATTATAATGGTTGCACTATTTTTAATAAACTAAAGTAGTATACCAATTTTATTATTCATCTAGTTTTACTTCTTTTAGTTTTAGATATATATTAGTTTAGTTTATAAAGTTGTAAAGGTTTTGCTGTGCAAGCTGTGTTAAGTTGTCAATACTCAGGAAAACTCTGAGCACCAGACAGGACTCGAACCCGTAACCTTCTGAATGCTAGACAGACGCTCTAACCATTGAGCCACTGGAACTCAGATGGCAGAGCAAGGTTAAATACGGTATTTAGACATAACTAACAACAATTGACTGGAAATTGACTGTCACAACACGACTTGTAGTCCAACAAGTATTTATGATAACAGCAAGACTCGTCCCAGGTTTAAATACCGTATTTAACCTTGCTCTGCCATCTGAGTTCTGGTGGCTCGATGGTTAGAGCGTCTGTCTAGCATTCAGAAGGTTACGGGTTCGAGTCCTGTCTGGTGCTCAGAGTTTTCCTGAGTATCGAGAACTTAACACAGATTGCACAGCAAAACCTTTACAACTTTACAACATGAAGCTGCAACTACCTAACATAACTAGTTTAGTTTAGTTTATTAGATTTATCACTCTTAGGTGAACGGAATACCCCAACAGGCTAGAAGCCTAATTATAGGGGTTCTAAGACCCGAAAGTCTTACCATTTGCTGATAGCACTTTCTCCTCAATTATTTTTAATACCCTGAGTGGAGGTCCGACCCAGGATTTGAACCTGTGTCTCCCAGCTCATAGACATGTGTGGTAAGTTGGTAACCACTAGACTACAACAGCTGGTTATATTGTAATGTAATGTAAGCTTGCATAGCAGTAGTTGTTATACTATTGATTAAATAAAGGTGTCAATCACCCCGAGCGTAAATAATAGACCTCCTACACACTATTTCGGTAGTACTCCAACTTTTAGGGTATCCAATTTCTATTTCTACACTGCCTATATACGCAGCACAACACTTTTTTATAACACGGATTAAAATACACCACATTCGGATATAACGTCTCGGCATCGTTGGCGAGACTGGTGAAATGATAGTTATGGTCGGAATGAAAGCGAGATGACAAAAAGTGTTTATATTTAAATTTGCAAACAGTGATGAGTAGTTAATTGCCTGACAGTTTACCTGGTTGTTATTCATAGGGATCTCAGTGCGGAGCCTCTCAACAAGATTAACGTGTATTATCATGTCACAAAATAGAAAACTGGTCACTAAAATGATCAACCATTGCCCAGATAGAAAAGGATAATAATTCAAATAATTTATTGTACTGTTATAACTGGTTCGATTGATATATGTACTGCCTATGCGGCAGTCACTATATATCGGTAATGTTTGGATGTGTTAATATATATACACTGCTGTAGTGAATGTGAGAGAGCTTGGAGTAGACAGACGATACATGGATGATCGTCAAGCTCATATCCTGAGAAAAATGATTCTGAGTCCTGGATAGGAATCGAACCTGTAACCTTCTGATTGCCGGTGAGACGTTCTAATCATTGTAACCTTCGCTCTCCATCGAGTCTCGTTAGCTCAATGGTTAGAGCGTCTCACCGGCAATCAGAAGGTTACAGATTCGCGGATTCCTGTCCGGACTCGAATAGATGTCCAGGAGCTTGACGATCGTCAATGTATCGTCTGTCTACTCCAAGCTCTCCCACATTCACTACAGTAGTGTATATATTAACACACTGTAATAACTGTACATATTCTTATTGACACTGCATATACCAGTGCGCCATGCCTGCAATGTGCGATATACTACACATTACATGTTTATATAAACTTCATTGTTCAGTTCATGTTATGTTATTGACACTAGATGTCCACAGCTTCGAATTTACGTTTTGGTTCGCTCACCCTGTCCCAGAACATTTATGTATTAAATCCCTATCCTAAAATAATTATGAATATTATGAACTACTGCAAAATTATATGTCCAAGCCTGTTGTGTTTCTATAACTTATGACAGCAATTTTATCATTCGTCAATGTAAAACAACTACCTATCAAAAATCCTTACTCATCAGAACATGCCGAATTTGGAACCATCTTGCCGATAAATTAGACCTTACAAATAATCTTAAATCCTTTAAATTAGTCATGCTTAAGTATTATTTTTCATCTTTGAAAACTTGTTATAATTGTGAAGATCCTCGTACGTTCAAATCTATTTATCTCAAATGTAACTCTGTTCGTAGTTTCCCTGGTGCAATTTCTTGTTGTATGTAATATTCATATTGTAGTGTGATATAATTTTTCTATAGTTAACATTCTACCTTTTGTATAAGTCTAAGGGCCCACAGTAATTGGCTAACGCTGTTGTGGATCCCCTGCCATTGTTAATCTTATTAGTATTTATTGTGTGTATTATTTGTATGTAGGTTACATATAGCGATGCTAATAAAATCATTACTATAGTTCACCAACACTACAGTTAACATCTCCCCTTTACAAGCTGTGCAAATGTCACTGATCACAAAAGATTGCTATATGCCGACCACACTTAAACCATCAACTAGCGGGGGCAGATTTAGTGTAAACTATTCCTAGTCATGTGTTATTCCTAGGGATCGTGATCAGTGCGGAGTCTTTCAACGAGATTAACGTGTATAAGAAACAACGTACAACAACAGAAATATACCAGGCAGTGCGGAGTCTTTCAACGAGATTAACGTGTATAAGAAACAACGTACAACAACAGAAACATACCAGGTATAGGCGACGACATGAGAAGTGATTTGGAATGCGTGATAAATACATGGAATGTATATTTAAACAGAAAAGCTTCAAGATATTCAGTTTCACTTATTGAAATTTAATATTTGGTATTTAATATAGTGACTTTGTCGTGGTGACAAATTTAGATATCGCTTCATAAAACGTACTGACCATTGTGATTGGAAAAAAGTTCAGAACGTTCTGAAAACTAAACTGCTTATTTATAAACACATTTATCAAAATATAATAATGGCGTAATGTTGGAGCAAAGGATGAGAAAGAGAAATGAGTTATTAGAAGAACTGTTTAAAGATTTGAGAAATAAATAGGCTTAACATAAAAGAACACGATGCATTTCGGCAGACAACTTGATAAGTTTTTGTTTTTTTAGTTTTAAGCCTATTTGTTTCTCAAAACAGTTCTTCTACTGAATTACTCATTTCTCTTTCTCATCCTTTGCTCCAACATTACGCCATTGTCAGATTTTGGTAAATGTGTTTATAAATAAGCAGTTTAGTTTTCAGAACGTTTTAAATTTATTACCAATCACCACATGGTCAGTACGTTTTATAAAGTTTCTTTCACTTTTCGATCACGCAGGTTTTCCTATTCATCCGAGCTGGCTCCTGTGTAAATGCTCGACGTTTATCACTCTTGTGATGAACAGAGATCCCAGACTGCAATGTCCAATTACTAAGGTTCCAAGGACCTATACGATTTAAGGTCGTTATCCGAGTAGACCCGAAAGTCTTAGCATTTACTGATGTTATTACAAAGGCAGCACTTTCTCCTGAATTATTTTAAGACCTGAGTTGAGGTCCGACTTAGGATTTGAACCTGGATCTCTCAGCTGATAATGAAAAAAATATGAAAGCTACTAAAAATCTAATATTTCAACATACCAAAAATCATACACAATTCGGACAACAAGAACATGGAACATACTCCCAAAAAGTATTACAACAAAAAACATCACACTCTCAAACTTCAGGAAGTTACTATTCAACTACTACATTAACGCACTTAACAACACATATGACATAGACGACTCACGAACATGGAAAAGCATATGCTTAAAATGTAATACAGCTCGAAGCCTCGTGTTGCTTTTAGTATATATCGTAGGAAATTTTATGTATTTAATGTGTGTTGTATATCGCTATGCATCTTTAAAGTGACTGTTAAATCGTACATGCTTTGGGGCCGCAGTAATTGGCACTAGCTGTTGCGGTTACCCAGCCTCTTGTCTTAATGTCTGTATTTATGTTTGTAATGTGTATGGCAAAGTTATTAAAATAAAAATAAAATTAAAATAAAATAAAATAACTGGATATAATATGAAAAAGAGAAATAAGAGAACTTCAATGTGTTGAAAAATACTTAAGTAAGAGTACTTACGAATATTCATGGACGACGTTTAGGACGATGTGAAGAAGGACACATCGTCCGAAACGTCGCCATGAATATACGTAAGTACTCTTACGATACATGGACGATCGTCAAGCTCGTATTCGGACAGGAATCGAACCTGTAACCTTCTGATTGCCGGTGAGACGCTCTAACCATTGAGCTAACAAGAGCGAAGGTTACAATGTTACAATGATGTACTGGTTCGATTGATATATGTACTGCCTATGCGGCAGTCACTATATATATCGGTAATGTTTGGATGTGTTAATATACACAATGTTGTAGTGAATGTGGGAGAGCTCTGTCTACTCCAAGCTCTCCCACATTCACTACAGCAGTGTGTATATTAACATAAGTACTCTTACTTAAGTATTTTCAACACATTGAAGTTCTCTTATTTCTCTCAGCTTATATAGACAAGTGGAGTAACCACTACACTATACCGGCTGGTTTATCTGTATCGCAGGATTACCTGAATTATTCCAGAAATCTCTGAATTTCCTTAACCAGAAACAATTCCCCTACTTTAAGAACCACGTGGTTGGTGAAATTAAACTGCAGTGTATAATACACAAATAGGGCTTAGAAGGAATTTTTAAAAAATAACCATATAACAACAATTGTAATAGTGATATAGATTCTTCGTGAAGCCATTGAGTGTCAACCGTGACGCATTGTAGGCTCGGTCGGCCATTTTTTTAAAGCACGAAATTCCCTTGGTGAACTCATCCGTAAATATCTTGTCAATCCTTGAAATAAATTACTCATTTTGTCTTTTAATTGAAAAAAGACACACCTTAGAATGTAATTATTTCTGCATTTTTTACAAAACTCGACGTAGTTTCTTGATTTGTCAGCCTTGACTGACGCGAAGTGTGCAAGACCAAGTGAAGAGATCGGTAAATACGTACCTAAAATGAACAGGTTTTGTGATTGGCTACATGGAACAAAAGTGGTTAGGGTTAGGACATTGGTTTCTTTGTGATTCTATTGTTTTATTGTTTTAGTCAACCAATCACAAAACTTGATAGTATAGGTAGGTGACGACCCGACGAGATTCAAACAAAAAATATCAAGTTCCGAGTCGACGTATTTGGATTGTAAGTGACACCAAACACTTGGTTGATCCTAGAAGCTTTTCTCTACTACTATTGTTGATGAATAAGAAAGCCTCTATAGGGTTTTCTGAGAAGACCTGGCGAATTTCCGGAGTATTTACCACGAGTCGAGTTGGCAACGAAGCACTTCAAAACACTCGTACGGAAAGATAAACACAAACGCGCAATGCACGACGGTTGACACTTGCTCTTTAACGGTTTACCATAACACAATTAAGACAACAATTAAAACGTGAGATGATATACATGGACGACCGCGTCAAGCACAAATCCAGCTCACAAAATATTTAATACATAAGACGATTGCTTGCGGGAGGGGTCACTAGTGAAAACTAGCCTTCGCTCAGGTACAACCTACTACTCTAATTTCTGTATATTATTCTTAGGATCAACATCTAAGCCGCATAGTTTACGCGCAGTCTACGCCGCTTCACAAAGCACCCTCGACATGCTACAGCTTAAACTCGATCTTTCGCAACACAACTCATCCCCAGTGATCTGATACAAGTAACACTATTGGACATATTCCAACTATTCGAATGACAATGAAATTTCGAATTTCTCCGTTAGTAATGTTTACACGACCCCGTGGTAACAGCTATTTAAGCTTGACCTCATTAGTAACCCTCTCAAACGAAAAACTGAAAAAGCGGATGGTTCGTTAGCTTGTGGCTAACCACAAATATGTATTTATAATTCGCGGAATGCGTACACAAACAGACGGAGAGTCAGTGGTAGTGTAAGCATTAAGCAAGCAGTATTAGCGTAAGGAAACCTGCGTCGAAAACTGCGTCGAACGGCGAGAAATGAAATGACCTCTTTTGTTAATTAGCGCGATTTGTGGTGTTGAGTAGTTTTCTTTGCCAAAAATAGACTTCAATATCTAGTTCCAAAAAAAGCCGTATATGAAACGACTCTAATTCTCTTCACTGATCACTAATGCCGGGTTAAGGTTGCACGGGGCCGGTAGCAAATGAAAAATGCGGGGCCCTATATAGACCTCTTAGAGGGAGAAAAGTCATCGAAGCGGAAATCAGATTCGATTTTGAGAGGGTCCTACAAATCGTTGACTCTGAAGCTGTCCTGAATATGATCATCAACAAGACAAGCACTCGCTTCAAAGTATACGAGGGAGTCCAGTCTAAATATTCTTTTATATACATGCAAATTAGCCTTTCTGGCCTCGTTACAAAGCAAAGATTCTTTGGAATTACAGACACACGAACGAGGTCAGAAAGGCTAATTTAAATGAATATAAAAGAATATTTAATTCGGGCATCATTATGAAAGAGGTCTATGTCGATTGTCAATGGCATATCGCCATTTAAATTATCTTTCATTTCATTTTCATTTCATTTGCGCAGTGATGATGCGCGATGTATGAACTAACTGGACTGTTATAAGTAGCACAAAGTAAACTGTCTCTTCGAATAGATAGTGTTTGGTACTTTGGACGATTTTCTAATTTTCTTATTCGTTGCTGTGGTTTCCAGGGCCCCACTGGGACATGTGGTCCGTAACAAGTGCGGGGTATGTACCTTTATGTACTGAAAAGGTATTTATGTACCTTTATGTACTGAGAAGGTATTTATGTACCTTTATGTACTGAGAAGGTATTTATGTATCTTTATGTCTGAGAAGGTATTTATGTACCTTTATGTACTGAGAAGGTATTTAGGTACCTTTATGTACTGAGAAGGTATTTATGTACCTTTATGTACTGAGAAGGTATTTATGTATCTTTATGTCTGAGAAGGTATTTATGTACCTTTATGTACTGAGAAGGTATTTATGTATCTTTATGTACTGAGAAGGTATTTATGTATACCTTTATGTACTGAGAAGGTATTTATGTATCTTTATGTACTGAGAAGGTATTTATGTATCTTTATGTCTGAGAAGGTATTTATGTACCTTTATGTACTGAGAAGGTATTTGTGTATCTTTATGTCTGAGAAGGTATTTATGTACCTTTATGTACTGAGAAGGTATTTATGTATCTTTATGTACTGAGAAGGTATTTATGTACCTTTACGTACTAAAAAGGTATTTAAGTACCTTTATGTACTAAAAAGGTATTTATGTACCTTTATGTACTAAAAAGGTATTTATGTACCTTTATGTACTGAGAAGATATTTATGTACCTTTATGTATTGAGAAGATATTTATGTACCGTTATGTACTGAAAAGGTATTTATGTACCTTTATGTACTGAGAAGATATTTATGTACCTCTTTTTACTGAGAAGGTATTTATGTACCTTTATGTACTGAGAAGGTATTTATGTACCTTTATGTACTGAGAAGGTATTTATGTATCTTTATGTACTGAGAAGGTATTTATGTACCTTTATGTACTGAGAAGGTATTTATGTATCTTTATGTACTGAGAAGGTATTTATGTACCTTTATGTACTGAGAAGGTATTTATGTACCTTTATATACTGAGAAGGTATTTATGTACCTTTATGTACTGAGAAGGTATTATGTACCTTGATGTACTGAAAAGGTATTTATGTACCTTTATGTACTGAAAAGGTATTTATGTACCTTTATGTACTGAAAAGGTATTTATGTACCTTTATGTACTGAGAAGGTATTTATGTACCTTTATGTACTGAGAAGGTATTTATGTACCTTTATGTACTGAGAAGGTATTTATCTACCTTTATGTACTGAGAAGGTATTTATGTACCTTTATGTACTGAGAAGGTATTTATGTATCTTTGTGTACTGAGAAGGTATTTATGTATCTTTATGTACTGAGAAGGTATTTATGTAGCTTTATGTACTGAGAAGGTATTTATGTACCTTTATGTACTGAGAAGGTATTTATGCACCTTTATGTACTGAGAAGGTATTTATGTACCTTTATGTACTATAGATTGAATGATTTGTACTGACCAGCTGTTGTGGTCTAGTGGTTACCACACATGTCTATGAGCTGCGAGACACAGGTTCAAATCCTGGGTTGGACCTCCACTCTGGGTCTTAAAAATAATCGAGGCGAAAGTGCTGCCTTTGCAATAATATCAGCAAATGGTAAGACTTTCGGGTCTTCTCGGATAACGACCTTAAATTGTAGGCCCTCGGAACCCCTATCAATTGGGCTTCTAGCCTGTTGGGGTATTCTGTTCACCAAAGAGTGAGAAATATAATAAATTTAAATTCAAATACTGAGAAGATACTCCTATAGCGCAAAATATTACTTAGCCTTCGGTATATGCATGGTAAAATTCATATAATCTCGTCTATTCCATATCCTTAGGTCAATATTGCACAATAAAATAGTTTCAAAACTTATGCCTAGTAATTTCATCTGATTAAAATAGCCGTTTCATTTTTTTCGTGTCTCAGTTACAATGAGTATCTACTTAAAGCGACTTCATCCTATTTACTAGGTATTAATACTTATATTGAGATTAATTTATAGGAAAAAAACGAATTACGCACATATCATTTACGACAAGAATGTCATTGAGTTCTTAAAGAGAATATGCTCAGCTATAGCCGCATGCCTGATTTACTGATTAAGTATGTAAATCAAATGCTCTAAAAGGTTGGTGTACTACCAAAATAGTGTGTGGGAGGTCTAACGTTTCGAGCGAAGGACCTTCATTAGAGAGTGAAACATCCGAAAGTCTAAAAGCATTGTTTTGGTTTGAAGATCTGCACCATTCATCAGAGCTAAAGTAATCTTGTATCACAGCTAAAGTAATCTTGAATCACAGCTAAATAAATCTTGTATCGGCCTAAAACATCCTCCAGCACAATGGCGTTATCTTCATTAAACTGGAACGATCTTTATATATTAGAAGACTTTTTCATCGTTGTTCATTTGTCTTTAAATCCCTTGATAATGATTTAGACTTTGACTTTTATAATGAACTGAATATTTATTCTTATAATATTGGGCGAAAAAATAGCCTGAGATTTCCTCTATGTAAGACCAACTGGGGTCAACAAAGAACTTCGTATCTTTTTATAAAGGACTGGAATAATTTACCTTTATTTGTTAGAAATTTGACCTCCTTATCTATTTTTAAGTCTAATTTTTGACCATTGATGAATAAGAGTAATGTTCTATCTTTTTCATCATCAACTATTTAGCAATTAGACAACAAGTCCGAGTTGTCTATGAGCGAATAGTGAACGAAGGCGAAGCCTGAGTAGCCTGAGTTGACTATTCGCTCATAGACAACGAGGACGAGTTGTCTAATTGTTTTAGTAGAAACAAATTAGTGGACTATTACAAATCATGCATTCTCCAAACAATTATCCAAAAACTCATCTGAAACCTCCCCAAAACGAGAGTTTTCTGCCATTGTTTTGAGCGCGTTTCCCAAACGTTGTCTATCACGAATAGACAACGGTTGAGTAGCCAGTCAGAATGCAGCATTTGTAACAGACCATGGTCAGTTTGTACTAATACTCTTTAATATTTATGCATATGTATGTATGTATGTTATAGTCATTTGTATATATTGTTAGAGGATCCTCATGTAAAGCACCTTTGGATAATTGTGGCTTCCTCATTAAATATATATTTCATTCATTCATCAGAGAGTGAAAGTAACGTTAAAACTCATTCTAATCACTATTTTGGCAGTACGCAAAATGAGTTTGCACCCCATGCATTCCCGTCTTCCCATACCTCATTGAAGTAAATGTCTGTTGTTTCTTATGCTCATTGTTTATTCAACCCCATCTCCAGTAGTGGCCGGGAATTCCGTACGTAAATACATCTTGACCTCATGACCCAAACTTGAGAAGTTATCGATTGCAGACATGGTCTGGAAAAGCAGAAAAAATGCGATGGTTATTCAAGGTAAAAAAAACAACTCTGTAAGCTGCTGCTGAAAACTCGTAATAGGCATAAAAAGGAAGATCTAAATTGTATTACAATAATATTTAAATACCCAGACACCCAATACAGGAATTATTATATTTCTAAATATCTATAAGCTATTATAAAATAACAATGTAACTTCCACAGGTTCTGATTGGTCGGGTTGTGACGTCTTACGCAAGCTCTGATTGGTCGGGCTGTCTTACGTAAGCTCGGATTGGTCAGGCTGTCTTGCGCAAGTTCTGATTTGTCGGGCTGTCTTACGCAAGCTCTGATTGGTCAGGCTGTCTTACGTAAGCTCGGATTGGTCAGGCTGTCTTGCGCAAGCTCTGATTTGTCGGGCTGTCTTACGCAAGCTCTGATTGGTCGGGCTGTCTTACGTAAGGCTCTGATTGGTCGGGCTGTTTTATGCAAGCTCTGATTGGTCGGGCTGTCTCACGTAAGGCTCTGATTTGAAGGGCTGTCTTACGTAAGGCTCTGATTGGTCGGGCTGTCTTACGCAAGCTCTGATTGGTCGGGCTGTATTACGCAAGGCTCTGATTGGTCGGGCTGGCTCTGATTGGTTGGGATGCCTTACGCAACCTCTGATTGGTCGGGCTGTCTTACGCAAGCTCTGATTGGTCGGGCATCATTTTCTATCAGAGTACAGACACATAAATGACCTCAATTTCATTTTGTATTAGATTGCCTTTGTCGTGAGACACTTGCTATAAAACAAATAAAAAATGGTTTCTGTGCAACTGTACTGTGATAGAAACATGATTGACGTCAACTGGAACCTGAGCTTCGCCCACTGATCTCGAAAGGAGACTGGGGCGAACAACCTATTGACCGCCGATGCAGAAAATGAAACCCGCGAAATTTGACAGGCGCCATTACTAAAGCCTGGTTTCCATATGGTCGCTGCGCTGTCTTTACGGTCGCAGAAGTGAAGCGTGTTTCTTTTGTTATGACAAAAGAAACACGCTTCACTGCTTCACTTCCGCGACCGTAAAGACAGCGTAGCGACCATATGGACTTTAGGAACCAAAGTCGCAGTAAATCTGTAGGAAGGCCACGAATCGTTTTGCCCAGTAATTTGAAAAATGTCTTCTGGTCCTCTTTATAGTAAAATTATTTTATTTTGTGGATGGTATGAGCACATAATCCAACAAAAAACCTCATAGGATCCTCAGTTGGTCCCTTAGTAAATGAAGCCAGAAGTTCGCACTAATCTCGAAAGAAGACTCGGAATATAAAATATATATAAATAATATAATACATATATATATATAATATATATATATATATATATATATATATATATATATATATATAATACATATACATATATACATATATACATATACATACATATACATACATATACATACATACATATACATACATATACATACATATACATACATATACATACATATACATACATATACATACATATACATACATATATATATATATATACATACACATACATACACATACATACATACATACATACATATACATATATATATATATAATACTTTAGAATATTTTAAAACAAACTTACAGAAACTATTCTAACCACACCAATTTTCAAATTACTATTTGTTTGTATCATGTATTTACATTACTTATATATTTACGACAGGTGCATTCGAAATAAGCAAGAATAGCGATCTTACTCTTTGTCAAAGTCTTATCTTGTTCCAGAGATATTTAAGCACTTAAAAGCTGCAAATGAGATATCTAATGACGTCAACTACTCACTCAAATTCTAAAAATAAGGAATATCTTTGGAGATAGCGGCTAGGTTGTGTTGAAACGTTCCAGATGTATTGTAGTCTAGTGGTTAGCACACGTCTATGAGCTGGGAGACACAGGTTCAAATCCTGGGTGGGACCTCCACTCAGGGTCTTAAAAATAATTGAGGAGAAAGTGCTGCCTTTGCAATAATACCAGCAAATGGTAACGTCTTCTCGGATAACGACCTTAAATGGTAGGCCCTCGGAACCCCTATCAATTGGACTTCTAGCCTGTTAGGGTATTCCGTTCACCTAAGTCGTAAGAGTGATAAATCTAATAAACTAAACTAAATAAACTAAGAATGGTACACTGCACTGTGTTTAATGCTTTATACAGTTTTCATTTTAGGGATTACCTTTAGTTTAAATTAAGGAGTACATGACGTCATAAGTTCATTCGCATCTTTCAAAAACTTGAATATCTCTGGAACAACATAAGATATTGACTAAGTAACCAAAAAAACGTAATTAAATCTGGTTTGTTTAATTTGCCTCAAATCGGCTCAGTATTTCGTTCCTAAAAATCTCGGCAATTCACCACGTTTTCGCTTTGCTATAGACAACCCATCAACGAGCATCGTTTTGCATGCAGATCGGAAAATGCACGCATCGTTTTTTTCTGTCCAACCAGCTTGTTGTGGTCTAGTGGTTACCATACATGTCTATGAGTTGGGAGACACAGCTGGTTCAAATGCTGGGTCGGACCTCCACTCAAGGTCTTAAAAATAATTGAGGAGAAAGTGCTGCCTTTGCAACAACACCAGCAAATGGTAAGACTTTCGGGTCTTCTCGGAAAACGACCTTAAATCGTAGTCCAGCTCGGAATCCTTATCAGTTGGGTTTCCGTTCACCTAAGAGTGAGAAACTGAACAGTCGAACGCGTAAAACATGAGCCTCGGATATAATCCTTATCCTGTGTGATCGACTCTCAATAAATCATAATTATACTCCAATCAGCGAGCGGATAATGAAGCATTACATAACATTGTGTATTGCATAATAGAGGCATCGGTTGTGTATAATGTTTTCATAGCATCACGCGCGAGTTTTGGCTTAAAAACAGCGCGCATCATTCATGTATAAGGATCATAATCAACAAGGGAGTTTAAGTAAACAATATTTGATTAGCATGCAGGACTGGCGAAAGACAAGACCCGGGGCTGACGTGTTATGAAACTCTAATATAACATGGTGATCGCTAGATAGAATAGTTTAAAGTAAGGTTTCCGCGGAAAGCCTGAAAACTAGTTGTTCGTGGGTTATTAGGATAGGTACTTATAGTACGTATTCCATATAAGGTCATATCGGACGGGACTGGGAAGAGCAAATACATTGCCCTGACGAGCAAATACATTGCCCTCGTACCAGCCTCCAAGTTAATTGGATTATAACCGACCCCAAAACAACAAAGGTCCTAACCCTACAAACAGAGCTATAGAATATATTCTTTTAAAGTTAAATGATCTATTTACAACATACATACAGCTTATCCTGGTAGCTAACTTAGTTCTCTTTGAAAGCGGATAATCGAACATGCCCAAAAATATAATTTTCGTATTACGGATACCAACTCCCAAAGCTACAATATATATTAAAATAAAGATAAATTATCTGTTTACAATATGCGTACAGCTTATCCGGCTAGCGAACGTAGTATTCTTAAAAAGAGCGGATAATCGAACATATCGTAACGTGTTAACTATCCGCATCCAGTGGGCTGGTACGAGGGCAATGTATTTGCTCGTCACGGCAACGTATATGCTATTTTGGGCAACGTGTCCCGTCCGATATGACCTTATATGGAATACGTACTATAAGTCCATATGGTTATCAGGAAGGTTAGTACAAGGGTTAATAAGTATAAGGGTTTGATTTTGGGTTAGGGTTATTTTTCAAACCCTTATATACAAAACCTCTCCCTAATATTAACCCTCAATCATACCAACCTTCCTGCTAACCCTCGAACAACTAGTTTTCAGTGTTTCCGCGGATCGAAACCTTACTTTTTAGCGATCACCAATATAACATAGACTTAATATTCTTTTGTGCGCATCTAAATTAGCCTTTATAACCTCGTTAGGAAGCAAATATTCTTTTGAATTGCCAACACACAAACGAGATCCTAAAGGCTAATTAAGATGCACGTAAAAGAGTATTTAAATTGGTCGCCATTATGAGAGAGGTCTACACGTTCGTACAATGGCTACAAGTGAACATTATGCTGGATAATATACATTAACTCTTTCCTGTCCGGCTGAAAAACATCAAAAATTGAACTACCTCTTTGTTCTATTGATATCTCGGGAAATATCCATAACTGTTGCGAAATCTATACCTTTTCTGAAAGTCTAATAAACCGGCTGTTACCAATGCTTTTGAATTTTCCGAACAAGACACATTATGTTAATATAAATTAGCATTATCATAAATCAGGTTGAAAAACTTCCATTTTTCTAGAAAAGGCCATCTTGCACGCCCGCGTAGCATCATGAAAATTCAAAATGCCACCAATCGCAGAGTTGTTTATGTAATCAAATCGAATTTGGCGTGTGAGTGGATCTCATGTCCCTGGCGCTTGTCGAATTTCAATTTGTAATCTTGCGTTGCCGTGTGCCGTGTTTTTCGATTGACGGGGCCGGACAGGAAAGAGTTAAATGACTAACTACCATCTACTCTGTCTTTAACATGGAGACATTGTCTCATAAGCATTGATATTTAAGGAATTACACGCATAGAGATCATAAATAAAACTAGAGGGGGCACTGGGGCGAGAATTTGGTAACCAATTGAGCGCCGCCATTTTGGGCAAATTCTTGGTTCCAGGCCTTTTTTGCAATTCGAGAAACTCGTGGTCCAAAACAGGAATCGTAAATTTAAACAAAGCTTTAAAATACGTCAAAACCATGGTGAAATTCTTACAAGAACCGTTTGAAAACACTATTAATATATTATCAAACACGATTTAACAAATAGATTCCATTTACCGTTGTCTGTTTAGTTATAGATGCACAGATGACATCAGAACGTGGTAAGAACAAAAAAGTGGCCCACGAGACGATAATCTAGTGAGTTACTGATGTTCTCACCACGTTCTGACGTCCTCTATGTATCTATAGGGACGCGCTAATTCCGGCTTGATAGTTACTGTTATAGAGCCGTAATTTGTGCTTTATATTATGGGAAAACCTTGGACAACTGATTCATTTTAACATCTTAATTGATCAGAGACAGTAGCCTATGTCGCCTATAGTAAAACTATATAGCGTGGTCCCACTGATCTCGAAAGTAGACTGGATCGAGCAACTATTGTTCAGAAAATGAAGCCGGAAGTCCGCCATTACTAAGGGAACTTACACAACTGAGGTTCCTATGAGGTTTTTTGTTGGATTATGTGCTCTTCCCATCGACAAAATAAAATAATTTTACTATAAAGAGGACCAGAAGACATTTTTCAAATTACTGGGCACCTTTATTCATGACCTGCCTACAGATCTACTGCGACTTTGGTCCCTTAGTAATGGCGCCTGTCGAATTTCGCTGGCTTCATTTTCTGCCATCGGAGGACAATAGGTTCCTCGATCTAGTCTTCTTTCGAGATCAGTACGTGGTCCCAACAAGATGGCCGCCACAGCTACTTACGACTTCATTTTCTAAACAATAGTTGCTCGATTCAGTCTTTATTTATAGATCAATGGCGCAAATGAATAATAATGCGTTTGTCCAGATCTCCAAACCAAAAACAATCCTTGTTGTTTTGTCAATATTATCATTGAATATTACAAAGTTGCGCGAGGACATTTAACAATTATACCATGAGCTCGAGTCGTATATGAGATATCATAGCCAGCGAAGCGCCGAGTTGGCTATTAGTTCATATACGACGAGAGTTAATGGTATAATTGTTTTATTATATTGCCAAACACTTAGTCAGTTCGGGGTTTATTTATAAAACGCCATCGATTTCAGCTTTTTTCGCGCTTTTTTCTTTCTGCAGAACTCTTGTATCTAATGGGCATGCAACATCTATCAGCGCGCAGCTCTCTTCTTTTTATTTAGTACTAATATATCTGGCCAGGAATGTTGTATCTTATTATCAGTTTGGATTTTCATATCCCACAGCAGTTTTACATTTACATTTTCAGTGACACTTTCTGGCTTATGCTCGTGCCAGTTTTCCGCATGCTCCAGCTTGTATTTCTTACATAACTCCCAATGGATCACCTGAGCAATTTTGTCGTGTCTCCAGTTCTTATACTGCTTTTGGGATAACATCTTACTGCCGCCATCTTGCTTTTTCTCTACTTAGTAGTAGAGGAGCCAATCAAATTGCGAGATAGCTCATATCCTACTAGTAGCTGTATAATAATACAATATATCATAAAATAGGATATCTATTTTGTCTGAAAATGTCAATAATGTCAAAAAAATGTAGTAATTTTCTATCCTCCACCGCAGGCAACTCTGTGGCTTCTTTTCCCCGAGTCAAATCGCTTCCAAGGCTGTGTGAGCAATGTTTTGGGGTCGTGGCTAGCTAGATGGTACACTCGCAGTTGAGCTGTGACCGTGAGGTACTAGGTCTCAGTCGTCTTCTAGAAGATCTTTTTTAGTATCCGCGAGAGGTTGGACGAAATGAGAGATTGTTTCGATCGGACATGCCTGTATGATGAGATACATCATGGAATTGCTAACCCCAAAACAACTTAGATCCTAACCCTAACCCCCCGCCTAATGGTTTTCTAATACTAACCTTAATACTAATAAAAAGGATCGTCCAGAAGACGACTCAGACCTAGTACCTCACGGTCACCTCAACTGCGAGTGTACCATCTAGCCACGACCATGTTTTGGCTGGGATTGCAGGGAAGTATAGGGATTGTGAAGGGATTGGTTGACGAAGAGGGGACAGCAAGGGCCAAAACAGCCTTCGAAGCTATTTGACTCGGGAAAAAGAAACCACAGAGTTGCCTGCGGAGGAGGCTAGTAATTTTACAGTTTACAGGAATATCTATAGCTAATTGAGATAACAACTAAATCCCATCAACCACCTGGAGGGGCATCAGAGCATAACTTGAGCCGGCATTCTATATCCGAGTAGGCCAGCGGTAAGATTTCTTGCTGCCAACACAGCCATTGCAGTCCTCGTTGCTAGATCAGCACTGCCAATATGAGGAAGAATGACTGAAAATGACAAGAAGAAATGCTTTTTTTGATAACTCACTCTCAAAATTACTTATTTCCTATATAGTCCGGTGCAGGGTAGATAATTTTCAGTCATTAAAATATTAGTTCCATCTTCAAGTTGGTTCCACAAATTTACTTGAAAATATGCATATAATAACTCCTCATGATAATGAACGTTGTAAACTTAGCAATCACTGAGATATAAGACATTTTTTAATGAGTGAAAATTCTCTACCCTGAACCTGACGTCAGAGACCATTAATTTACATATCAAACAAACTGAAATATTTCAAGGGACCAACTGAGGATCCTATGAGGTTTTTTGTTGGAATATGTGCTCTTACTATCGACAAAAACTATAAAGAGGACCAGAATACATTTTTCAAATAACTGGGTAAAACGATTCATGGCCTACCTACAGATTTACTGCGACTTTGGTCCCATAGTAATTAACGTCAAATTAGGTTCAAGTTTTTATGCATTTAATGTTAACAAAGAAACTATATTGGCCAGACACTAAACCTATTTCGCGAGCGTCACAGTTTGATTTGCTTGCAAACTCGGAGTTTCTAATGATCTCTCGTCAATTTACATCATACAAATATGCAGGCTTCAAAATCAGCTCATCAGATAGAAATAGAAAGCTCAATCCAGTCCTATTTTTGAGATCAGTGGCTTAATTACAATTCGTAAGCAGGATGGCGGCCATATTGAAACCTACCTCCCGTCCATATCCTTTAGCCATGAACCGGCAAAACCACTCTTCCAGAAGCATATTTAATGTTCTGACGTCAGAAAAGGCTTATTCGTCTAGACCTATCTGTCTCCTGCATCACGTGTAATTGATATAATCAAGAACATGCAAAATGTCATGATATATAGCAGCTGAAAATGGCTCGGACAATAAAAACCTCGATTTCACGTAAAGTTTAGTTTTAATAGTGATAAATATAATAAGCTAAACTAAAGTGAACGGAATACCCCAACAGGTTAGAAGCCCAATTGATAGGGGTTCCGAGGGCCTACGATTTAAGGTCGTTATCCAAGAAGACCTGAAAGTCTTACCATTTGCTGATATTATTGCAAAGGCAGCACTTTCTCCTCACAGGTGATGAAAAAGTGATGAAACTGTTATGCCTGCATCACTCTCCAGTACTAATCGCGACTCGTTTTCTTCTGTCATAACACGATATTTTTGTCCCAGACAAATTAATCGCCCATTAAGTGCGTCTTTCCGTCGCACTTAACCGTCTGCAGGTCGCACTTATACCATTACGTCGCAATTAACTGATCCAGATAAAGATTATTATATAGTCTGCCGTATTTTATGCTGTTACTTGCGACGCAGATAAGTCGTCTGAGAAGACTAAGGCGATTCAGGTTAATACTATAGTTGATCTTAAGGAAAGCCATAAATAGCACAGATAACGATCACTCACTCATTGCAGTTAAAAATAATTATTTAGGCACGAAGTTCATCAACCTTTACAATATGATAATCTATCATCAAAAGTCTATTTCTGAGTCCCGGACAGGAATCGAACCTGTAACCTTCTGATTGCCGGTGAGACGCCCTAACCATTGAGCTAACGAGACACAGATGGAGAGCGAAGGTTACAATGATGTAATGGTTCGATTGATATATGTACTGCCTAAATATGTTAATATATATATATATATATATATATATACTGCTGTAGTAAATGTGGAAGAGCTTGGAGTAGACAGACGATACATGGACGATCGTCAAGCTCATATCCTCAGAAAAATTATTCTGAATCCCGGACAGGAATCGAACCTGTAACCTTCTGATTGCCGGTCAGAGTGTGAGACACTCTAACCATTGAGTCACTGAGACTCAGATAGAGAGCGAACGTTACAATGATGTACTGCTTATGAAGTCACTATATATCAGTAATGCAAGTATATTAGAGTTAAAATTACTCTTGGATATATTGGAGTTGAATTATGATCTTAGATTAAGTTAACTCTACAGAATAACTTTAAAATCGAAAGTTGGTACAACGTTGTTTTAACAATTTTGTTCCGCGTTGATTAACTATAGCTAACAATAATTGTTTACGGTTGTTGGACATATTGATAGAACTAGCATGTTCGATATTGTTGTCATTGTTGGTCAATCTTGTAATAAGTTGTAACAGTATTGATGGCTAAATAATGCTATAACAACCTTGTTATTATGGCTGAACATTGTTGACAACATTGTTCACGAGGTGCAGCACATTGTTCCATAAACGTCTGGACCACCTAGCACGGGTACCGGCGTGTGTTATTAGGGCGCTGCCACTCACCGCTAAGTCAAATCCGATCAGACGGGGTGACCATCTGGGAATGGTCACCCAAGTGGTTATTCATTTGCATATCACAAATGTCTAAATATCTCAAGAACGACGTGAGATATGAAAGAGCTCTAAATTACAATTCTTCGTTATTTTAGAAGTTCGTTTAAATAAATAAAACTTAATTTGTGTTTCATAAACACTAGAATTAGACAACGAGTCCGAGTTGTCTATGAGCGAATAGTGAACGAAGGCGAAGCCTGAGTTGACTATTCGCTCATAGACAACGAGGACGAGTTGTCTAATTGTTTTAGTAGAAATAAATTAGTGGACCATTACAAATCACGCATTCTCCAAAAAATTATCCAAAAACTCATCTGAAACCTCCCCAAAACGCGAGTTTTCTGCCATTGTTTTGAGCGCGTTTCCCAAACGTTGTCTATCACGAATAGACAACGGTTGAGTAGCCAATCAGAATGCAACATTTGTAATAGACCATGGTCAGTTTCTACTAATACTATTGATAGAACTTCAAAATGTTTGTCTTACCACAGTTTTTTAACTTCACTAGTGGGTGATCTGGTGGTAAAGGTTCTGGGGTTGTTACATCAAGACCAGCAGCCTAGAAACAAGAGCAGAAGGATTATATAAACATAAACATTTTATAAACATTTTTAGGTAGTATAGTTAAAACATGAGCGGCTGATGTTTATGGGCAGTTACAATGGCGAGCCGCATGCGAGCCGTTGTATACTGCCCATAAACATCGACCGCGAATGTTTTAACGAACTTGTAAAATGAATAGAATATAATAATACATACTTTGTTTGGAAGTTGTAGAAACGGTACAAACAAATTATTTTAACTCCGAAAAAGCTCAATTTGAGCAAGTTGATAAAACATTGATGTTTTATTAATCAGCAAGTTAACTTTGATAAAACATTGATGTTTTATTAATCAATGTTTTATCCTGGGTTAAAGATGCTGATTAAATATTAATTTCTTTTGAATTTTCTTCATGAATTATTAATGAATTTTACAATATATGATACAGTTTTTGGCCACTGAAAATATTATTAGGGACCGCTCATTATTTATGGTCGGGTGGGGGCCGAAGAGAAATATATATTTGAAATATATTTGATGCTGAAAAAAATTTTACCCAACCAAATTAAACCGTCCCAACCATTTATGGGTAAAGAAAATCTTTTACCCAACCCAAGAAGAAAAAGTTAGATAAAGCCCAATTCCCATCATATCGTCGATACAGACAGATCCTATACTGTAACTTTCAGATTATTATCTCCCTATACAGAGCAGGAATCCAAGGAAAACAAGGAGAGGAATAGAATAACAAAAGCTAATGTGCAATGATGATTAAGGAGAACTGATGATGAGATTCCAATTTGAAATAATGATCTTAATTTTTTTATGTAGTCATAAAAATTTTGCTTTCCCAACCCTTCAGAGAAGTGATTTTTTGACGAAAATGTTCGCTTGATCAGGCAACTTGGTCAGGGACTAAGAAATGTTGTTCTCAAACTCATTAATAATTCATGAGCTAATTATCCAATAATAAAGACCCATCTAGTCACGGGATTGCATTTGGATGTAATAGATCAAACACGAGTTTGAGTGTTTCATCAGGGGTTCCAAACACGAGAAAACAAATGAAAACCGAGGGCGTAGCCCGAGGTTTTTATTGTTTTCGAGTGTTTGGAGTCCCCTGATGAAACACGACAAACGAGTGTTTGATCTAGCTTCTCAAACGAGTATTCCTTTAGCGATTTGCTCCCATAGCGATTTTATTTTAATATGTAGATTAAGAAATGTGATCCAGTTCACTAGGAAGTTTCCTACAGGTTTTCATTGGGTATCAAAACTCATGCATGTGATGCGGTATACGTTCATGGATTGGCTATGATAATTCATGAATTATTCATGAGTTTGAGAAAACTAAGTCAAACACCGTGTCTTCCTCAAATATCCTAATTACGTATGCCGATCAAATGTATTGTAGTGTTCAACTATTAACATAACCCTCCCATGAGAGAATATCATTCAATCAAATATAACCTATACTTGTGTTCATTTGAGAAGCTATTTAAACAACTCCAGCTCGTGTCCCACCGGGATATCCGAGAAAACAATTAACAAAAACACTCGCGCTCGTGTTTTCATACATTGTTTTCTCGTGTTTGGATATCCCGGTGAAACACTTGCTGTCGTTGTTCAAATATTACATGAAAAGCTTGAGGAGCATGAATCAAGATATAGACACATTTACAGATACAGATTCAAGGATGACATCATTACTTAATTCAAACGACTATTATTATACATATATTTATATGTATAAGGCATCTTACATACAGAAACTTTTTTTATAAATCAATTGGTTTACTAAAGATTTGACTTAGTAGAGCATTAATTGGCTTAGCAAAGATTTAGTATTAATTTTGTTTATTATTTTTTTAAAATCATTTTCTAAAATGTTTTTTAAATGTATTTTTGACAGTTTTGGCTCGCGCGCATGCAGATGATAAACTTAAGTAACACTTCCTTCTTTGAGTAATGATTTTGTTGTTTCACGAGCCAGAGGTATTAAGGACCTATAAAACCTGCTTATACTTGCGCAGTTATACTTGTTCTTGCGCTCATGCTTTCGTTTGCGCTTATGCTTGCTCTAATGCTTGAGCTAATGCTTGTACTTGTATACTAATGCTTATTGTTTCACGAGCCAGAGATATTAAGGACCTTAAAACCTGCTTATACACTTGCGCATGAGTTATGCTTGCGCTATATGCGCTTTCGTTTGTGCTTTCGCTAATGCTTGTGCTAATACTTGATTATGCTTGCGCTTGTAGTTGTGATAATGCTTGCGCTAATGCTTGCAGGGCTTGTACTTCATATGTGCTTGCGCAAGTGCTTGTACTTGTGCTAATGCACGCGCTTGTACTTGCGCTAATGCTTGGACTTGTGATCATGCTTGCGCTTGCGTTAATAGTTGCTCTATTTATATGCTTGTGCTTTTACTTCGTGTGCTTGCGCTAATACTTGCGATAATGCTTGGGCTTGTACTTCATATGTGCTTGCGCTAATGCTTGTATTTGTGCTAATGCATGCGCTTGTACTTGCGCTTGCGCTAATGCTTGTACTTGTGATCGCGTTAATAGTTGCTCTAATGCTCGTGCTTGTACTTTGTGTGCTTGCGCTAATGCTTGTGCTTGTGCTCATGTTTATATGCTTTCGTTTGTGCTTATGCTTGCGCTAATGCTTGAGCTAATGCTTGCACTTGTATTGACGCTTGTACTTGTACTAATTATCCTTCATGTGCTTGCACGGAATGTTTGCGCTTTGATATTTGCGTGTATACACATTTTTTCTACACTATTTCCCAACTGCCAGAACTAAGTTGAGATGTTGTTTCTGATCTCTGGTTTTGGATGTGGAATTGTATTTTTAGAAGAACATCTAATTCTCCAAGGCTGATGTCGTTCGTGTTTGTTTAAGGAATCTATTTTTTGTTGTTATGAAGATAGGTATACACCCAGACAAAAGGCATTGGACTATTTGTATCTGTTTAAAGCGGATAAAGAACAAAAAAAACTTACTTTGTCTCCTGTTTATATAGGTCACCCAGGTCATATACCATTTTGTAAGCCGTAACTTAAGTAACTTTAAGAATGTATTATTGTAAGAGCATTGAGACTTTTGTACAATGCTCCTAAAACGTCTTTATTATTATTATTATTAGTTTTATAAGTAACTTTAAGAATGTATTGTTGTAAGTGTATTGAGACTATTGTATAATGCTCCTAAAACGTCTTTATTATTATTATTATTAGTTTTATAAGTACCAGAATGTATTGTTGTTGTAAGTGTATTGAGACTATTGTTTAATGCTCCTAAAACGTCTTTATTATTATTATGTTTTTAAAATTTTTATTCTGAATTATTAATATCGTTGTAACTTTCTTTTATTTTTCGTCACGTGTTGTGAGTCCTTCGCCGTCACGTGTCCATAGAATTTCCTTTCTCCAACCAATAACAAACACTTTCTCAAATACAATAACATGACCATTGCATCATCTTGAAAGACAACGAAGCTTCCAAACCATCCCCCTCTACTAACTATGTTATGTATTATCCTATTTCTGTTCATTATCTTTTATGTAATAGTTTTTGTGTATTGTTATAAATAAGCTTTATAAGCTTTGCCACATCTAGACTAGAGAACAAATCAGGGCCTTTTTTAACATATAAGCTGGGGGGATGCCCCCAGTCCCCCCTTGTCCCCCCACTAATCAATTTTTGCCCCCCAGGAAAAGTCCCTTTTTCTTAAATTTAATCAACAAATGAGCAAGGAATAAAAATTAAACAAATGGAAAGTAAGTTTTAGCCCTTAATTAACAACTTAGACTTACTTAAATTATTATGTTGACCTACATGACGCCGATACCCTATTTAAAATCTCGCAAACAAGCTGGTGTTTTCTGTTTTTTGCCATGTCAAGACGAAGAAGTCGAAGTGATAAACGCAATATTATATGACCGATTATAAGCACAATGTTTTGGTAGCTTATGAAGATGCCTAAAGGCTAAAGTGTATATATTGGTTCCGTACTACTTCTGAGTTTATATTAACGTGTGTTTCATAATCTTGATGCCCCTTTGTAATCGTGCATTTTTAGCAACGGCGTGGTGCCTTAATTTAGCAAAAATTATTATCAGAAATCGCCGGAAAAGCACTTCTGGGCTTTGCAAAATTAACATTTTTCCTGGGGCATGCCCCCAAACTTCCCTATTAGGTTACCGTTACCCCTTTTGAGCAACCCTGGGTCCGCCACTGATCATGAACTGAAGAAAAATATTTTTTAAATAAAATGGCAGACAAATATATATATATATATATATATAGAAACAGTAAACAAATATTTTGGCCATGAAGGTCCCTTTTAGGAAAATGCCCCCCCCCCCCCCACCAGAAAATCCTTAAAAAAGGCCCTGGAACAAATATATACACAATAACATATACAAGAGTACAAGACGATGGCAGGGTGTCCGCAACAGCTTTGGCCAATTACTGCGGTCCCTATGTACACTAAACAATACACACCTTATATATAGTTACAGATAATTACAATATACAAATACAGATACAAACTAGAAACAACATGAAAGTGGTTTTGTGTTAAGTCACGTGCTTGGTTACATTTAAGAATTATTGGAATTTGTCTTGTCGGAATTAATATGGAAACTGCACAATATAAAAATTAAATATTATTATAAAATATTATTATTATTACCTTGATAGTCCCATTAGTTAAAGCGTTATAAAGATCTTCTTGGTTCACAATTCCACCCCTATTTTTTAACGAAATAACAAAATATATAAAAATAGGTACGCAATACGTACATGTATCGCCTGACACGGGAAAGCGAAACTATAAAGAAGAATACTATCGCAAGTGAAGGGCTGCGGGAAAGCCATGAGCAAAGTAAGAATTAAAAAATAGCGGACAATAATATATTAGCCCATCTTAAATAAATTTAATTGTAAAAATGTCATCTCAGAGGAAGAAAAACCTGCTAGTATATCTTATTACTTTGTTTACTGAGAACGAAAGAGATGCATCGACGTTTTGTTTTGTGCTCAAATGACTTGCAAGTCCTCACAAGTTGAAAGAAACTTGCGAAGAAATTTGAACAAGCTCAGATTAGTCGCAAGTTGGAGGTC
The DNA here is from genome assembly GCA_035772405.1 of Chrysogorgia sp. JL179-B06. NCBI lineage: Eukaryota > Metazoa > Cnidaria > Anthozoa > Scleralcyonacea > Chrysogorgiidae > Chrysogorgia > Chrysogorgia sp. JL179-B06. The sequence goes on along the minus strand of JAYKKM010000478.1, from coordinate 1,203,807 downwards.
AAGTTGGAGGTCAGGTTGGAGGTCAAGTTGGAGGTCAGGTTCGAGGTCGAGTTGGAGGTCGAGTTGGAGGTCGAGTTGGAGGTCGAGTTGGAGGTCGAGTTGGAGGTCTCGAGTTGGAGGTCTCGAGTTGGAGGTCTCGAGTTGGAGGTCTCGAGTTGGAGGTCTCGAGTTGGAGGTCTCGAGTTGGAGGTCTCGAGTTGGAGGTCTCGAGTTGGAGGTCTCGAGTTGGAGGTCTCGAGTTGGAGGTCTCGAGTTGGAGGTCTCGAGTTGGAGGTCTCGAGTTGGAGGTCTCGAGTTGGAGGTCTCGAGTTGGAGGTCTCGAGTTGGAGGTCTCGAGTTGGAGGTCTCGAGTTGGAGGTCTCGAGTTGGAGGTCTCGAGTTGGAGGTCTCGAGTTGGAGGTCTCGAGTTGGAGGTCTCGAGTTGGAGGTCTCGAGTTGGAGGTCTCGAGTTGGAGGTCTCGAGTTGGAGGGGTCGAGTTGGAGGGGTCGAGTTGGAGGGGTCGAGTTGGAGGGGTCGAGTTGGAGGTCGAGTTGGAGGTCGAGTTGGAGGTCGAGTTGGAGGTCAACTTGGAGGTCAAGTTGGCCTTCACTCTAAACAGTGTTCAGCAGTACACGAAACTTTTAGAGATTTCGATTGGTACGTTTTTTATCAGTAATCTGTTTCTGCTAGTTCCGCAGCTCGCTCAGAATGATGATCTCACGCACCTGCTAATATTGATGAAAATGGTGGTAGGTTTCATTTTTGAGAACAATTCTTTGTTGAACATTTCTGTAAGGGAATAAAGACAGGTTTAAGTAGAAACTAAGCAGTAGTTGGGTTGTTCTCGTAACACTCTTCCAACTTCCTAAGTAAAAAAACGAAAAGTTACTAATTGGTCACTTGAAATTCCAAACAAGTACCTTTAGTTAACGGTGTCAATGCGCATGACACAATGACAAAATCCGCCGTCGAGACTAACTGTTCTATGTCAACTGATAAAAAAGAAACAGCGTTATCAATGTTGAGCGGCTTTTATTACTGTCGTGGAAATGAAAGAGTTCTTCATGCTAGTGAAAATGAAAGAGTACTTCATCGCTACTCATGTCATTAAGTAACGTTTATGTAAATAAAATACATAAATTTAACGATAATCTTTATTACATGTAATATTATCTTATTTATTACATTGTATTGACATTGTTACAGTAGCTACTCGAACCATTCTTTACTGTTGTTACTTTATACTGTTTTATTTGTCTTTATTGTTGTACACGCCCTTCGTGGAAACCAGCTTTTGTTGACGTTGTAAGTGTGTTTAAATAAAGTTATCTATCTATCACTGGTGACACATGCAGTTGCAATGCAGTTTTCACATGCAGTTTTCACATGCAGTTTCACATGTAGTTTCACATGCAGTTTCACATGCAGTTTTCACATGCAGTTTTCACATGCAGTTTTCACATGCAGTTTTCACATGCAGTTTCACATGCAGTTTTCACATGCAGTTTCACATGCAGTTTCACATGCAGTTTTCACATGCAGTTTTCACATGCAGTTTTCACATGCAGTTTCACATGCAGTTTTCACATGCAGTTTTCACATGCAGTTTTCACATGCAGTTTCACATGCAGTTTCACATGCAGTTTTCACATGCAGTTTCACATGCAGTTTCACATGCAGTTTTCACATGCAGTTTCACATGCAGTTTTCACATGCAGTTTCACATGCAGTTTTCACATGCAGTTTTCACACGCAGTTTTCACATGCAGTTTTCACACGCAGTTTTCACATGCAGTTTTCACATGCAGTTTCACATGCAGTTTTCACATGCAGTTTTCACATGCAGTTTCACATGCAGTTTTCACACGCAGTTTTCACATGCAGTTTTCACATGCAGTTTTCACATGCAGTTTTCACATGCAGTTTTCACATGCAGTTTCACATGCAGTTTCACATGCAGTTTTCACATGCAGTTTTCACATGCAGTTTCACATGCAGTTTCACATGCAGTTTTCACATGCAGTTTTCACATGCAGTTTTCACATGCAGTTTTCACATGCAGTTTTCACATGCAGTTTTCACATGCAGTTTCACATGCAGTTTCACATGCAGTTTCACATGCAGAAAACGCAATTGCGTTTTCCTCTCCCTCACCGCTGAGGGGTGTAGGGGGTCTAACGTCTCGAGAGAAGGTCACGTTACGTTTCACTCTGTGACAAAGGGCCTTAACGAAACATTAGACCAATATTTATATTTGTATTTCCTACAAAATGTGCATAATTTATTATACTGACCATATTGTGCATTCACTGGATTTTCGTCTATAACAAATAAAGAGAAAAGGTTGGTCAAACCAAATAACTTAAGCCTCCTCGAGCAGGGCTCCGCTTGAAATGTCAGTATTTAGGTTTCACTTTCACTTTGCTATATATCCTTGAGCAGACGTTGTATGAGGCGCCATGCATTGTACAACGAAAGCGCCTCATAACGCTCAATGAGGCTAGCCAAGCGGTGTCAACAACAAAAAGTAACCCTCTACACTTACGCACACTTACAATAATATGGCCCTCCGTCAAAAAGGGCTTCACCAACGGGCCTTCTCGAAACATCATCCACCTCCTACATATTATCTTCACAGTACACCAACCTTTCAGAGTATTTGATTTGTATTTCTATATTGCCTATGATGCAATACCACACTATCTGACCTTTTTGTTTGTAGAAATCTCCCCATTCGAAATGTAAAGTAGCTCGATGGCACATGATAAACAATCGCTCACAAAAAACGAGATTGTAATTTTTTGCTAGATTTACTCCATAGGCATAAGCGAATTCATTTTCTTATTCGAAAATGTCAAACTGAACAATTTTCTATTACTTTCGGGCCAATGTTTTCATGATTTCATCACTCGTATATAAATGTTAGCGGACGTCATGTTTGCAAGCAAAACCGGAAGTTTTGCTTGCAGCGTGAATATGTCGCGGCTTCTGATTGGTCAGGATAGAAATATTCCAGTTATAAGAAGGTTTGTGATTGGATAACGCGACTAGTGGTCTATCATATATATATATATAGTATAACTTATTCTGTACAGCACCTGCATTTCTTTCTCGAGTTCCACAATAAAGAAACGTCGATGGGCCAAATGGCGCAAGGCGGAGACAAACTGCCTGACCTAGTTTGAAAAGAAGAATGCAATATGTGAAATAGATCAGTCAGATGTCAATGTGCATAACACAGCAACTGATTGTGAAAGTAAAGTGAAAAGGTGGTGAACTACCAAGATTTTTACTGTAGTGACGAAATACTGACGTTTCGAGCGGAGCCCTTCATCAGAGTAACACAAGATGAAATACATGTAGGGCTTATATATATATATATATACAATATATATATATGCCAAAAGGTGTCACAAGTAGAAAGTAGCCAATCAAATTCCGTGCAAACGCACGGAATTTGATTGGCTACTTTCTACTTGTGACACCCTTTTGGCATATATATAAGCCCTATTTATTTTATTTCATCTCGTCTTACTCTAACGAAGGGCTCCGCTTGAAACGTCAGTATTTCGTCACTAAAAATCTTGGCAGTTTACCACCTTTTAACTTTGCTATATATCCAAAACACTGTCTACGCAGCACTCTATTTTTTTACTACATTGGCAAAGTAACTTGCCTATTCTTCCCATGCCCACAATACCAATAGTTGATCCACTCAGACCACTGCCACACATCCATAATGGTTTCCACGAACCCCATTCACCACTGAATCCAAAGAAAAAATTGTTACAAAGGAATACCAAGCACTTGCTTATTTATGTAGTAGAACTTCCAACCATTTCCTACCACCCCACATCACTCCAAGAGGGCATGGTGGACCACGTGGTGGTTTAACAATGCTCTAGTAATTGAGTCAGCATTCGATTGATATATGTACTGTCTATGTAGCAGTCAATATATATATATATCAATAATGCTTGGATGTGTTGAATATATACACTGATGTAGTCAGGGGCGAAACTTAAGGGGGGTGTAGGGGGGTGTGACACCCCCCAAAAATACTAAAAACACCAATTGGCAGGGCAAACAGAGATCTTGCAGGGCAGCGCAGTCGAAGAGAGAAGCTACTTAAGGTAATCTACTTATGGGCTGCATCTACACGAGATTTTACAAACGGGTGTAGCCTGAATACGTGTTAGCCAACCCAAGCAGGTAAGCTTGGATTCATTTGAAATATGCTCGCTGTAGAATTAGATGAATAAATTTGCTCAAATTGCTGCAAATTGTCTTTCCGATATTCTAGATATTACCTGCTGATTTTACATCCGTTCCTACGCCTCTGCTTCCAGAAAAATAATGATGACGATTATACTTTTATCAGTTTATGCACGATCAATGATCAATTCTGTATGTTATACGAATTAACTAAAGTGAACTTTTTGCTTTACGAAACCTGAGACGCACGGGCTGTAGTTGTGTCATCCTCGTTGGAGACGGCTGATAGCCTACTCTCGTGGTCTTGCTATAAGTTAATATCTATTTTTAACTCTATGTATTGCCAGTTTGCCATCACACACAAGACTGACAATAGGAATTAATAGTTCAAATACATTTAGATTGAGGCACGCTTCCATTTATACGTTTCGGTAAATTTTACCTACGGAGCTGCAGGGCACCAAAGATTTTAGCAGGGCAATTTTACCGTACACCCCCCCAGCGAAAAAGGTCTAGTTTCGCCCCTGGATGTAGTGAATGTTGGAGAGTTGGAGTAGACAGACGATACATGGATTTATTGCGGGACGCTCAATGGTTAGAGCGTCTCACTGGCATTCAGAAGGTTACAGGTTCGATTCCTGACCGGGATCGATGATTGTTAGTGTGTATATTCAACACAGCCATAAATATTGGAAAGATAGACACTCAATATGTTATCCTGTAAATCTTTAGCCTCAGACCTCCACGTTGGTGTGTTATACACAAGTCTCTCACCTTTTGACAGTATCAGAAGCTTCAATCAAGCGACGGCATGTTGCAAGAAGCAAACCAACTGTTAAATCTGCCTGTCAATGCACAAGAAAAAACACCAAAACACTTTGAATTGTGTACCACTGTACTGTATTTCAATACAACTGGGATTAAAATGCCCGCAACCCTCCTTATAGTGGGTTATATAGTATAAATGACCTCCTTATAGTACTAGTTGGTACTTGTTTATAGTACTAGTTTTGGCCCTTCCAGCAGACCCACCAAAAGCACATGGCCCTTCCAGCAGACCCACCAAAAGCACATGGCCCGTCCAGCAGACCCACCAAAAGCACATGGCCCTTCCAGCAGACCCACCAAAAGCACATGGCCCTTCCAGCAGACCCACCAAAAGCACATGGCCCGTCCAGCAGACCCACCAAAAGCACATGGCCCTTCCAGCAGACCCACCAAAAGCACATGGCCCTTCCAGCAGACCCACCAAAAGCACATGGCTCTTCCAGCTGACCCACCAAAAGCACATGGCCCTTCCAGCAGACCCACCAAAAGCACATGGCCCTTCCAGCAGACCCACCAAAAGCACATGACCCTTCCAGCAGACCCACCAAAAGCACATGGCCCTTCCAGCTGACCCACCAAAAGCACATGACCCTTCCAGCAGACCCACCAAAAGCACATGGCCCTTCCAGCTGACCCACCAAAAGCACATGACCCTTCCAGCAGACCTGCCAAAAGCACATGGCCCTTCCAGCTGACCCACCAAAAGCACATGGCCCTTCCAGCAGACCCACCAAAAGCACATGGCCCTTCCAGCAGACCCACCAAAAGCACATGGCCCTTCCAGCTGACCTACAAAAAGCACATGGCCCTTCCAGCTGACCCAGCAAAAGCACATGGCCCTTCAAGCTGACCCAACAAAACTTTTAATCCAAAGTTTTGCTTACCGTAGCATCTGTTAAAACATCTGGAGTATTTCCAAGGAGAATTCCTCTGGAAGATAAACATTAAATTAAATGACCACAAAAATCTTGTATATATATTTTAACAAATATAACATGAATCTTGTATTTATATTTGCCTCTGCCCCATGCGATTACCTATACTAAGTTATGGTAGTTTCTGCCAAAACAATGATATACATTTAATTCACTCTCAATTTCCATGTAGCAATTTAAAACTCTCAATTAATTATTAACTCTGTAAAGTTATTAAAAATGCATAATAAATCTCTGCTTTGAATCATGCTTTTGTACCTTGTTTTTATAGCTTCAATATCAATGTGATCATATCCAACAGACATTGTGCTGACAATTTTAAGTTGTTCACCTACACAAAGATAACACATTAAATTTAAAATTTCCCCAGTTTCTAGATAATAGTATTGAGTATTTTAAAATACTTCAACCAAAATCGACTTACAAACCTGCTGCTAGCAACAGTTCTTCATTTATCTTGTCTGTGATCAAACAATAAAGACCATCTTTCCCTTTGACTCTCCTTAACATATCACCACGTGGCATAGGGTGATCACCTTCCCACACCTCAATATCCAACCTGTACACACATTAATGTATTTTAACCTCTTTATATTACAGTATTATAACCATCAGTGACAATGATATATAGCTAGAAATATTACATACCAACAAGCAGTGATGGATCCAGCTTGATCTGGTAGGGGGGGGGGGGGGGGGTGCTGAGCAAGCGAAGTGAGATCAGGTCTGCGGCATGGGGCGTGACCGAGGCAGGGTGGAGTGCCACTGAGGGAGCTACATGTACGGCAGGGTACACAGCCACAGGACACAGCCACCGGCAGGGGACACAGCCACCGGCAGGGGACACAGCCACTGGCAGGGGACACAGCCACTGGCAGGGTCCGAGCTGGTAGTGGGGCTGGGGGGGAAGCCCGCAAGAAAATATTTTATACCTAATTAATACCTATGAATCTTATGATAGCTAATATATGAATCATATATCTATGAATATTATGATAGCCACTATGATACCTAATACCTAATACCATAAGTCCTATGAAGTTTACATGGACATTGAATGAATGCTTTAATGTACACCTAAATCCTAATGCTTGACCAAGGCCATGGGGGTGCACACCCCCACACCCCCCTGTAAATCCATCACTGCCAACAAGGTTAGATAAATAGACTTGTATTGTTAATTTTAATTTGTGTGAGCAATTACAGTCCCACATTAAAGTTTCATGTCCAAACCGACCAAAAGTTCATGGTATGGTTGACTTAAATATGAAATGGTGAGCTTGTTGTAATAATACAGTAATATAGTATTGATCTATGGAATACAATGGTTTGCACTCGTGCAGATTGAAACACTGGCAAAAGCCTAAATTATCTGGTCCACAGTTAAAATACTAAGTCATTAGTCAAATTTTCTGTTACCAGTACATCTAATGTACATTTAAACAGAATATTTTGACATAATCTTTTAAAATAGTCTTAAAGAAAACAAATCCCAATTTTCCAAATAGACCTGTGAATTTTCCGAATATTGCAATTTTGTAAAAGTTGGGGGGGGGGGGTCGCACACCCCCACCCCCCAAATACCCTCTCGCTACGGCCCTGATGTGCAGACATGTGTATTAATCATTAGATGTGGCAATGGGTAAACAGGCTGAAATGCAAAGGAAAACCTGACCTGTATTCAACAAGGTTCAAGTATGCCCTCTTTTGCAGTTGGGCAACGTTAGCACCCAGTCTCCCTGTTCCACGGCCACCTACATGTTCGCTCGCCGCCTAGCGGAGATGAGACCCCGGGTACAGTCTATATAAATATCGAAAATGTTTTCTATTTCTTAAATACAACTGAATAGCAGGCTATGGAAAATCTCAAAGGAACAAAAAGCGGTGCCTGCGTAGCCGGCGCAAAGGGCTGGTAGGGGTTGGGACGGGGAAAAAAAAGCGGCAAATAATCTTACCTTTTCTCCGTGTTCAATATCTCCATTGCTGGTTGTGGCAGCTTTCTTGTGACAAGAATTTTGAATTTTTCAGACATATTCTCATGTACAGCACACCTTGCAGACATAGAAAAAGCTTTAGCTGCTCTTGTAATATGGTTGAAACAATAACACGGCTGAAACTTTTGCCTAAACAAAACATTAAAAATCATTGTACGCGAGTAAACATGGCGATCACAACAGGAGCAAGAACCCAGGACAATTATTCCTGATAATTTGATCCCCTGTCATTCATTTCTAGTTACCAGGGATTTGCTTCGGAAAACGGTTTTTGGCGAGAGCTGAGAAAAGACGAGCCATAGGCAAGTGTTAACTTTTTCACGCTTTTCTCAACTCGATCAACATCCCAAGTGTTTGGATTTATACCATCCAAACACGCAAACCATTAGGTATTTATTTTATAAAAGAACAACAAAAAATGGGGGCGGACGGGGAGCGGAGATAAGGCCCTGGGAACGAGGTTGATAAATGAATCGAAAATTAAGTTTGTCTTATTTGAAAGAACTCTTAAAATAACAGAGAACATCAATTTACAGTTCTTCCATATTTCACTTGGTTCTCGAGATATTTAGACTATAATGAGATAATATATGACGTCACAACATTTTAACATATTGGAAATTGGTGTATATCTATGCGATTATTGAAGGAAATCACTTGAAACTTTTCGTCAATGTTTAGTTTCATGGATTATAGCACTATGCAAAGTTTTAAGTGATTTTGTTAAAAAATCTCAAAGATATACACAAATAGTTCCAATATATGTTAAAATGTTGTGCAAACAGCGTGTGACGTCATAGATTATCTCACATTAAAATCTACATATCTCGAGAACCAAGTGAAATATGGAAAAGTTGTAAATTGATGTTCACCGTTATTTTAAGAGTTCTTTCAAATAAGAGAAACTTAATTTTCGATTCATTGGCTTTAACTCTTTCCTGCCTCTTTGTTCTATTGATATCTCTGGAAATAACCATAACTGTTGCGAAATCTATACATTTTCTGAAAGCCCAATAAACCGGCTTTTACCAGTGCTTTCCCAAACAAGACACATTATGTTAATATAAATTGGCATTAATTTTCATAAATCAGGTTGAAAAACTTTCATTTTTCTAGAAAAGCCCATCTCGCACGTCCGCGAAAATTCAAAATGCCCCCAATCGCAGTCAACTGCCTCGTACCAGGTTTCTCACAAAGCGGGAAGCGGAAAACGCAAGGAGCTACATACTTTATTAAAATCCTTTTTCAATAAAAAATGTCTATAATACAAATCAAATATCTAAAATGGTTGGTGTACTGCCAAAATAGCGTGTAAGTTGTCTAACGTTTCGAGCGAAGGCCCTTCGTCAGAGAGGGAAAGTGACGAAGGTCCTTTCCTCGAAACGTTAGACTATTACATGCTATTTTGGTAGTACACCAACCTTTTTAGATATTTGATAGCACAACAGATTTTCCACACTAACAGCAGGTGATTGTAGAGCAGGTGATTGTAGTCCAGATGTTGTTTTCTTGAATATATTAAATGCGTTCTTTCACTTGTGACCATCTCCATATATCTGTTTGCATTGGGACAAGCTTCACATTTTAAGCAAGTACTAATTCATGGGGGGTTACGTAATGTAAAGACAATCAGGTATTAATTATATATAATCAAAATATAATTAATGATTTAGGAACATATCTGTTATTTTATAATCAGTCGCAATAATTATTTCAAAGGTTTTGGATATGACTGTGCGAGAATAGTACTGTGTAGCAAGAGATGATGCACTATAACCCTGCGAAAAGGTAAGTAACGGTTACAAATTACATAGTAAAGAAGTAGAGAAGGAAGTGTTTTTGGATATATATAGCAAAGTGAAAAGCTGGTAAACTGTCGAGATTTTGAGGAACGAAATACTGATATTTCAAGCTGAGCCCTTCATCAGAGTAAGACCGTCTTACTCTGATGAAGGGCTCCGCTCGAAACGTCAGTATTTCGTTACTAAAATCTCGTCAGTTCACCACCTTTTTACTTTGCTACAATTAATGTATCTATTTTAGACGATATTTCGACTAGAAAGTTGTAGCAATTTTTACAAATTAATTACAGATCGAATAAAATATATATTGTATGATTTGCGGGAAACCTATATGGTTCGGGAAAATTCGATTTCTGAGCTAACCGAGTCCGTCAAAGGAGTGAGAACAATTCTGAAGCTAAAACAAAGCGACAATCGACTAAAGCCGCTATAACGTGTCGGCTAAGCACAACGCTGACACGTATTAACTAGAAAGTGGTAGACCACCTGGTGAAATTGGTTATAAAACAAGAATAATATACGCAAATCATTGAGGATGGCGACGAAATTGAAGAAAAATAGCTAGTGATTCGTCAAGAGGCATGCCTTCATATATCGAGATCACAAACGAATATAAAAGTGAAATAATCAAAGACAAAGTTCTAAGTATCAAACGTTAATTAAGAACCTGTCAGACCATGCGTAACGGATGACGTCGGTGTCAAAGGACAAAGAAGGCAACGACGGAGAATCGGAAATAGCAAGCGAAGTTTCGCCAACTTAACCGTAACAAGGGCAATTCTGGCAGGCGAAGAACCACACGGGAAATATTGGGAAATATTGGGAAATATTGCTGCTGTTAGAGCTCTGCTCCAGCAAAATCCGAGGTGTATAAATCCATATTTTTTACGCACCGTGGCTCAGAGGTGTCAAGGTGACAATGCTGTATATCATCATACAGACTCGATCGTATGATGACACCAGCCTCCTCCGCAGGCAACTCTGTGGCTTCTTTTTTCCAAGTCAAATCGCTTCCAAGGCTGTGCGAGGAATGTTTTGGCTGGGATTGCAGGGAAGTATAGGGAATGTGAAGGGATTGGTCGATGAAGAGGGGACAGCGATTCCCCTCCCCTGGCGCATTTCTCTGGCTCGGCCAAAAATGGCCAAAACGGCCTTGGAAGCTATTTGGAAGCCGGAGGAGGATATGATGACACTTACATCATCGAAATGAGAGATCATACTGCAATTTCAGACTGCCACATGCACCGATCTTTTAGTGAATCCTTTGTCTACTGCGTTTTTGAAGTCAGCGCGAAATATCTCATTAATAATCATTTCCATTCGGAATCCACAAATGGCATATGGCTGTTACATGGATTTCAGGCACTGTATCTTCAGATACATTTTCACTCTGTTCGGTGACGGTTAATTGGCTAGTTCCTGTATTCAGATATTTCCTGACGTTGCACAAAACTGTTATCTTAATTTCCCAGGAGTATAAGACCGTTTTCTAAGGGTTCAGTTTTTTTTTATACACATTGAATAACAAAGACCTGCATCATTGATGTATAGCCATTACATATGTTCATGTACCGTAATACATCATACACAAGAAGGCATTTTTTGAAAAGTGTGTTGAAAAACGAGGCGATAGCTGAGTTTTTTAACTGCACTTCCGACATGTTTTCAAATCACTTTATATGCATAAAATAAGGAGTACACAGCATGTGTTTTGATTGGAATAATAAGCGTGGATTATATCGAGAATAATAGATGGATGTGCGGAAATATGAAATTTATTTGAGTGTTGACGAACAAGTGAGATATCCTGGTCAACACAAGAAATAAATTTCATATTTCCAAACATCCATGTATATTTTGCTCTCTTTCCTGTCCGGCTGAAAAACATCCAAAATTGAACTACCTCTTTGTTCTATTGATATCTCGGGAAATATTCATAACTGTTGCGAAACCTATACCTTTTTTGAAAGCCCAATAAACCGGCTGTTACCAATGCTTTTGAATTTTCCGAACAAGACACGTTATGTTAATATAAATTAGCATTAATTATCATAAATCAGGTTGAAAAATTTAAATTTTTCTAGAAAAGGCCATCTTGCACGCCCGCGTAGCATCTTGAAAACTCAAAATGCCACCAATCGCAGAGTTGTTTATGAAATCAAATCAAACTTGGCGTGTGAGTGGATCTCATGTGTCTGGCGCTTGTCGAATTTCAATTTTTAATCTTGCGTTACCGTGTGCCGTGTTTTTCGATTGACTTCGGGAGTCTTCTATGACCGCTTTTGACTGGGCCGGACTGGAAAGAGTTAAACTATAGTGCTGTATCAGTGATAATCATCACATGTGCGATTATCATAAATAATCATACATGTGAGATTATCACTTTTATTAGTTGTGGAACATCAATAAACTAACACTCTACTTTATATAATAAAACTCAGTAATACACACTTGAGTAACTATTATTACTCGGGCTACCACCTGTGGTGGTAGCCGAGTCTAGGTTTCGGTGGCATTCCTGTATTTTTATTTTTCGGGTCAACAAATTGCAATTATTGCATCATCCCAATAGGCTTTGCGAAACCAGGCGCTGTGCTCATCTCATTGGCTCATCTCAATACGCCTTCTTCTTTGGTCACTATTGCTCGAGTATTCACTCAAAGACTCCTAAGGAATTTTGCTGGGAAGTAATCTTAATCATATAAAACAAAATTTGATTGCAATCAATATTTCGAGCAAAACGCATGTCACCCGGGGTGAGATTTATAAGGGAAATATATAAAGCCAATTAATTGCGTCGGGTATAAGGGTAAAATGCGGATGTGGATAAGAAAAAGCAGATGAAGGATAAAAAGCTCATAATGAGAAAAGGAAAGTAGGTATGTGTCTAGAAATTTAGAATTAATATTAATAGTCTCTCGCAGACTCTCCACTGCACCTGCGGGCGAGTGGCAACCCACTGCCTCGCAGACTATAATATTATTCATTTAAACCGCGCGCTCTGATGTAATTGCTCTGTTTCCGAACGAATAAGTTTTTGCTGATATCAACTATATTCCAGGCGCCGTTCTATAAGTAAGAAAATCTGCAATAAAATTAAAATCTGAAGTAAATTAAGATAGAAGCTTCGCCACGAGTAACTCGATTCAGGTAACGCTCAGCGTGTCGTAAATATACTGGCTCAGAGTCAAATATCACAGCTTGTCAGGTATAAGTATTTTACACAATATTTTACAGTTAATCCTGCAAGCAGCAGGGTCTTGTTGTTTATAAGTTCTCAACTTCTATGTTCACAATTTTCTACAACCAGTTTTACATTTGCATGTGGTCAGGGGCGCCGGCAGGTTTGGCAAACTGGGGGGCAAAATGTAGGGTGTCTAGGGGTATGCTCCGCCAGAAATATTTGAAATCTCATATACTTTCTAGAATGCTATTTCCTTCATTTACAGGAGCACTTTAAGACTTATTTTACAAAAAATCAAGCCAGTGTAACGTGAGTGACCTGAGTGTTGCAGAAGAAGAAAATGTATTTTCGATTTTCTTCAGGATCACTCTGAGAAACAAGTTGATGAACTATGAAGACATTTTCGCACATACCAAGATGCTCTGTAGTGCTCATTCCTTTCGATAAGACGCAATTGGAATTTGGCAAAACGTTTGAGTTACATAACTTTGGTTGAGCGATTTGAGCCAACAAGATTAAACGCCATGCCAATGTTTCAACAACATAGGATTTCAGATTCAACTAATTTCTAGATTTCTTCCTGGGGAATTATCCGCAAACTGAAAATCTCATGAATCAATCGTTTCAAGACAAAAGGTTTGCTTGAACTGGTCGGTACTATCTGAGCACGGTGACAATCTTGGACCGTTCTTGCGCGTGACTAAATCAATATACAATCTCATGCGATTTCTGAGCTTCTGATGAGCTTGACGAGCAGAGCATTGCACTAGCATCGTGTTCGTTATGAAAGGACACAAACTTCTTACCTTCACTGTTTATACGTACACCTTGGATCATTTAGGCATGGTTACCAGAAAAGATAAGACAATCTATGAAAGCAAGAGGAAGTCCTGAAATCAGTACTAGCTATACTTATTTATCGAGCGCGAGCTCTGTACTACCAGTGAAATATAGGAGCAACGTGTTTTGAAGTGAATAAAACAGAGGTCTGATATATCGTCATTACAGATCGAACAAGCGAGGTGAATAGGTTTATAGTTATGAGGTTTAGACACCTATTTTGAGATCGCTACAGGAAAAGGAACTCCCTACGCGGACACTTAAGAGAAATTATAAAATAACCGGAAGTAAATGAGCGAGTACACGCTATCTGATTGGTTACTGAGCTCACAAACCGTGCATTATAACTCAAGAAAGCATAAGCTGACGAGATTCCTCGCGTAGATTTTGTCGTTTTTGACGGATTTTAAGTAGTTTAAATCACAAAAGAAAGTCAAAGAATACCTGGATACAAAGCTAATCAAGGTACTAACACAACAGAATGTTTTAACTGCAACGTTGAGTGCATTTTCATCGCTAAAATCGCCAACGTGTTTTCATCATAGGCTTCCTATAGCAACGCACATAGCAACGTCTCTTATAACAGGTAAATCTACATTTTTCATGGCGTTATTTTTAATTTAATGGTGTTATTTTATAAAAGAAATAAAAAACTTTGTCTTGTGTGATTATCGAGTTATAATGGCACTCGAGAAGCTAGTAAAACACTCGGCTATCGCCTCGTGTTTTACACGCATCTCTCGTGCCATTATAACTCGATAATCACACGCGACACGTTTTTTATTTCTTAAATAAAACATTAAAGGGTCAGCAAATGGCTATCAATTTCTCAACGGGTGATTGATAATTTATATCTTTATCGCCGCTAATGAAAGCATAGCCTCGTGTAGGCTCCATGTAGACTCGCAACTCCTCGCAGACTCGCGCACTTGCAACTCCACTCGCAAATCCTCGCAGACTCGCAACTCCTCGCGCACTCGCAACTCCACTCCTCGCGCACTCGAAACTCCTCGCGCACTCGCAACTTCTCGCGGACTCGCAAGTCGCTTGCAAAAGAACATTCTTGGTTGCCGCTGCAAAACTCTGGAATTCATTACCAGAGCAAATTCGAATGAATTTATAATTAACTAAAGTAACTTTAAGAATGTATTGTTGTAAGAGCATTGAGACTATTGTATAATGCTCCTAAAACGTCTTTATTATTATTATTATTAGTTTTATAAGTAACTTTAAGAATGTATTGTTGTAAGATTATTATTATTATTATTATTATTATTATTATTATTATTATTATTATTATTATTATTATTATTATTATTATTATTTATGTTATAGATCAAACACGAGAAAGAGTGTTTCATCCGATATCCAGTCCCCGAGAAGTAGGTTGAAAAACGAGGCGATAGCCGAGTTTTTTAACCGAATTCGAGGTGACTGAGTGAATTCGAGGTGATTTCCTTTGTTTTTGGATTATTTATAATTAATGAGTTTGAAATCATAATTATTAATGAGTTTGAGATTATATGAACAAAAAACTATAAATTCTAATTTCCTGTGGTAATGAATTCCACAGTTTTGGTGCGGCAACTGAGAATGTTGTGTCTGACTGTCTCCACGAGTCACCGTTTTGGATTTTGGTTCAAGTAGCAGATTTCAGTTAGATGATCTTAAAGTACGAGTAGGTTAATATTTAGTTAGTATATCAGTAATATAAATAGGTGTCTGGCCATGTAAAGCTTTGAAAGTAATTATCAGTTGATCTCACTTGCAACCAGTGAAGATTACGAAGCACAGGGGAGATATGATCTGATTTTTTAACTCTTGCAACAAGTCTAATGTCTCTCGACATTATAAACACCATCAATTTATTTTTCTTACAGCATTGCAACGTTCGACCTTTGAAACGTACATGTTACCACGTAACCAAGATGATGACACGCAAATTGCTGAAAATACGTGTCATTTTTGTCTTGATCATGTTCTTTGCCGGCATTATGATCGCCTTAAGTTATCTCATAGGTCAGACAAAATGCCATGTGGTCTTTCAAGAAAATGATCAGGTGAGTGTTGTATATATATATATATATATTGTTTTAGCAGAACTGGAGCGTTTTGGAGGTCATAAAACAAGCTTCAAACATCAAATACGGTAGTCATTTTACGATGCCTTCTTTCAAATGGTTACATTAACACTGTTTGTTAAAGTTTTGAGGGCTGCGTCGTCGAGGTTGTCGTAGATCTTAAAATTCCAATCTTAAATTAAATCAATATAATCTTAAATTTCAATATAATAAACAGAACTGAACATTACATGGCTGTTTGGAGAGAGGAATTTTATCTTCTCGTCTTGCCATAATTATCTCTCACGCGTTCACTTCGCTCACACGTGAGAGATATTACCAACACTCGAAGATCAAATCTCTGCACAGTACTCATGTAATATCCTCTATTTATTGATTAATTTAACATCTTTTCTATATTTAGGAAAACTTGGTGGTCTCAAGGTCTTTTCCGCCGGTAAAGTGCTTACTTCACTGAAGGAAGGGAAAGGAAGGGAGGAGTGAGAGAAGGGAACGCGGGGAGGGAGTGAGAGAAGGGAACGCGGGGAGGGAGTGAGAGAAGGGAACGCGGGGAGGGAGTGAGAGAAGGGAACGCGGGGAGGGAGTGAGAGAAGGGAACGCGGGGAGGGAGTGAGAGAAGGGAACGCGGGGAGGGAGTGAGAGAAGGGAACGCGGGGAGGGAGTGAGAGAAGGGAACGCGGGGAGGGAGTGAGAGAAGGGAACGCGGGGAGGGAGTGAGAGAAGGGAACGCGGGGAGGGAGTGAGAGAAGGGAACGCGGGGAGGGAGTGAGAGAAGGGAACGCGGGGAGGGAGTGAGAGAAGGGAACGCGGGGAGGGAGTGAGAGAAGGGAACGCGGGGAGGGAGTGAGAGAAGGGAACGCGGGGAGGGAGTGAGAGAAGGGAACGCGGGGAGGGAGTGAGAGAAGGGAACGCGGGGAGGGAGTGAGAGAAGGGAACGCGGGGAGGGAGTGAGAGAAGGGAACGCGGGGAGGGAGTGAGAGAAGGGAACGCGGGGAGGGAGTGAGAGAAGGGAACGCGGGGAGGGAGGGAGAGAAGGAAACGCGGGGAGGGAGGGAGAGAAGGGAACGCGGGGAGGGAGGGAGAGAAGGGAACGCGGGGAGGGAGAGAAGGGAACGCGGGGAGGGAGGGAAGGGAACGCGGGGAGGGAGGGAAGGGAACGCGGGGAGGGAGGGAAGGGAACGCGGGGAGGGAGGGAAGGGAACGCGGGAGGGAGAGAAGGGAACGCGGGAGGGAGAGAAGGGAACGCGGGAGGGAGAGAAGGGAACGCGGGAAGGGAACGCGGGAGGGAACGCGGGAGGGAACGCGGGAGGGAGGGAGGGAGGGAGGAACGAAGGAAGGGAAGGAATGGACGGACGGACGTGTAGCCGAATGGGAAATTGATTGCACGGATTTTTTCCTGTTTTTCTATAATTAAGAAATGGAAAATTTGGAATGTTTCTATAATTGTTCGTTTGAAATTCCCGCAAGAAAATCAAGAAAATTCAGCTCGATCAGAAGTGATGTTGTATTAAATAGTTGCTGTAACTCTTTTTAGCGACCTACTCTAATAGTACCAAAGGATATCAGCGAAGGAGTTGGCTACGATGAGTGGATAAGCAGAACAATTAGGGATAACAAGGTGAATATACCATTGATGGGAAGGCTGATTAAAAACAACCTGTAACCTTCTGATGACCAGTGAGATGCTCTAACCATTGAGCTACATGGACTAAGATGATGAGTGAATGTTATATATGCGTACAACCTGTAACCTTCTGATGACTAGTGAGAAGCTCTAACCATTGAGCTAAATGGACTAACATAATGAGTAAAGGTATAACGTATAATTACTGTTTTTTCCTCCCACAGCAACAATGTCCTCCGTTACTTGAAGATAACATGCAAAAAAGGAATTCAAGCATGAACTGTCAAATCCCTGTCCTTGATCCATTTCATTCTTCCATGTCAAAGTTACTTAAAGATATACCAATGCCAAACTGCCATGTTTACAAATCTTACGGAAAATTGGTCGATGGAAAAATAAAGTTTACTGGTAAGATTTAAAATCCGTTCAATCACTTTCCCATTTGCCTACACATCCGTCCCTTCCCGTCCCTTCCTTTCCCTTCCTTCATTCAAAGTAACACTTTGTGCGCCTTTTACCATACGTTTCTATTTTCAGATCCTTCCTTCCTTCCCTCCTTCCTTCCTTCCTTCTTTCCTTCCTCCCTTCATTCCTTCCTCCCTTCATTCCTCCCGCCCTTCATTTGCTCCTTCCTCTCTTCCTTCCCTCCTTCCTTCCTCCGTCCCTACCTTCCTCTCTTCCTTCCTTCCTTCTTTCTTTCTTTCCTTCCTCCCTTCCTCCCTCCCTTCCATCCTTCCTACCATCCTTTCTTCTTTCCTCCCTTCATCCCTCCCTTCCATCCTTCCTCCCTCCTTCGTTCCTCCATCCCCCCTCCTCCCTCCCTTCCTTCCTTCCTTTCTTCCTTCCTTCCTCCCTTCATTCCTTCCTCCCTTCATTCCTTCCTCCCTTCATTCCTTCCTTCCTCTCTTCCTTCTTCCCTCCCTACCTTCCTCTCTTCCTTCCTTCCTTCCTTCCATCCTTCCTTCCTCCCTCCTTCGTTCCTCCATTCCCCCTCCCTTCCTTCCTTCCTTCCTTCCTCCCTTCATTCCTTCCTTCCTCCCTTCATTCCTTCCTTCCTCCCTCCCTTCCTTTCTCCCTCCCTTCCTTCCTTTCTCCCTCCCTTCCTTCCTTCCTCCCTTTCTTCTTTCCTCCCTCCATCTCTACCTTCCTTCCTACCTTCCATCCTTCCATCCATCCTTCCTCCCTCCTTCGTTCCTCCATTCCCCTAGCTCCCTCCATCCATCCCTTCCTTCCTTCCTTCGTTCCTCTCTTCCTTGCTCCCACTAAGTCATACAGATTAAATCAAGCGTTTCTATTTTCAGACCCTAGTGTTGTTTCCGCGACATACCGAAGCATACTTCGCCAAGGAGATTTTAAATTCATCTTGGGAAAAAGT
The DNA here is from genome assembly GCA_035772405.1 of Chrysogorgia sp. JL179-B06. Lineage (NCBI taxonomy): Eukaryota > Metazoa > Cnidaria > Anthozoa > Scleralcyonacea > Chrysogorgiidae > Chrysogorgia > Chrysogorgia sp. JL179-B06. The sequence goes on along the minus strand of JAYKKM010000478.1, from coordinate 1,184,949 downwards.
GTCCCTATTCCATTAACTAAAAAGATCACCGACGACTTCATTGAAGTAGATTACCTTCTTAAAGATGGCAAGCACGTCAAAGAGGTTTTCGCACAACCAGTACCGCACGAACATCTCATAAAACGAACTGCTAAAAAGAAACCAGGAATTCCACTTAATATCTTAATCATAGGAGTTGATTCACTCTCGCACGCAAATGCACAGAGAAAATTACCAAAAGTCTACGAATTTCTCAAAAAGGAATTGGGGGCTTTCATTTTTAACGGTCATTCTATTGTGGGTGATGGCACCACGGAACAGCTGGCCGCTATGCTTACTGGGAAGGGCGAGTTGGAACAATATGAATCACGACGTCATCACAAACATCCTAAACCGGTGGATGACTGGACATGGATATATAAACAACTCAAGGGTAAGAGGAGGGAAAGGGTAACACGAGGGATTATAGAGGGATCATGCTACTCTCGCTCTCTCTCTCAAGGGTAAGAGGAGGAGCATAATGTTGGTGGTAACTGATGTTTTGATGGCCTCAGTGGTGATCATCTTCAGAGTCAAGAGTATAAATTGCTGTTTATTGAAGTTGATCATCTAGGTTAGTGTAGTCTTGAGAAAGACTGTTGTTGGTGGTGACTCATGTTTGATGGCCTCAATGGTGGTCATCTTTAGAGTCAAGAGTATCAGTAGATGTTTGTTGAAGTTGATCATCTAGCCTTAGTGTAGTCTTAAGAAAGACTGCTGTTGGTGTTGACTAAGTTTTGACTGATGGTATAATCTTTCCATTTCTTTGTTTTGTTAGAACATGGCTACTTGACTGGTTATTCTGATGACGCTCCCAATGTGGGTGCATTTCAACTTCGACTTTTGGGTTTCCGATATCCTCCAACGGACTTTTACACCAGACCTTTTTATCAAAGAGCATTGCAATCTGCTAAAGGAGGAGACAATTTTTGTCTAGGTTCAAGAACATTTGCAAAATGTCAGTTAGATTACGTCCGTGAAGTGTTTGAAATGTTCCCAAACAAATTGAAATTTTTCTTTTCTTTTAACGGTAAGGTACATGTGGTTCGATTTATTAGCATAAATAGAGAAACCGTAAACTTCGGCGCTTGTCCATGTATGGTTACAGGTTGTACACATATGTAACCTTCACTCATCATCTTAGTCTATGTAGCTCAATAGTTAGAGCATCTCACTAGTCATTAGAAGGTTACAGGTTGTACACATATGTAACCTTCGCTCTCATCTTAGTCCATGTAGCTCAATAGTTAGAGCATCTCACTGGTCATCAGAAGGTTACAGGTTGTACACATATGTAACCTTCACTCATCATCTTAGTCCATCTAGCTCAATAGTTAGAGCATCTCACTGGTCATCAGAAGGTTACAGGTTGTACACATATGTAACCTTCACTCATCATCTTAGTCCATCTAGCTCAATAGTTAGAGCATCTCACTGGTCATCAGAAGGTTACAGGTTGTACACATATGTAACCCTCACTCATCATCTTAGTCCATCTAGCTCAATAGTTAGAGCATCTCACTAGTCATCAAAAGGTCACAGGGTTGTACACATATGTAATATGCAATTGTTTTCAGTTAGTTTTCGTTCCTCTTTTTATTAGTGGTGTATTCTCACGCCGAAGGTATTAATCAAGTGGCCATGATCCAACCAGATTTGCTCTCCTTTCTAAAAGACTTCAAAGACAAGGGTCATTTGAACAACACCCTGCTCATCGTCATGGGTGATCACGGCTCAAGATATGGCAAAGCACGGGAAATTTTGCAAGGAAAACTCGAAGAACGACTTCCACTCTACTCAATGACTTTTCCATCTTGGTTTTTATCCCGCTATCCGAGACTGGTCGACAATCTCCGGACAAACACCGATCGTTTGACGTCGTGGTACGACGTCTATGCCACCTTTCGTCACATTCTTTCCTACCCAGAAGTCCCCTTGGACTTGAAACATGGTAAAAGTCTCCTCGATGAGATCCCAGCGTCACGCACATGCGCAGATGCTACCGTCGAGCCTCACTGGTGTCCGTGTTTGGAATGGTCAGCAGTAAATGCCAATCACAGTCACGTGCAGAACGCAGCTTTAGCAGCAGTGGAATACATTAACAGTGCAAATCAAGAACACGCAACCAGTGCTGAAAAATGTGAAATATTATTGTTGAAATCTATAAACTATGCGCTGTTGGAACGAGCTAATGAGAAACTACTGTCTTTTTATGATACAAATGACAATATTCCTGTATTTAATACCAAGTCAAGACCTGTGTATAAAGGTTTTTGTCGTTATCAACTACAGTTTGTCACAGCGCCGAATAATGGTGTTTATGAAGCAACAGTGAGGTATCATAAAACATGGTTCATTGTCGAAAAAAGTATTAGTCGAGTCAATAAATATGGAGATCAACCAGAATGCATTGCGAAGGATCTACCGCACTTGAGGAAGTTTTGTTTATGTAAAAAACGATATAGGGCTTATTTTAGTTTCGTGTATTGCATTTAGCCATGTAGATACTTATTCAGCCATACCTTTTTTAAATGTATATAATAATAAGAAGTCTCAATGCTCTTACAACAATACATTCTTAGAGTTACTTAAAGTATATCTATGCAATGAAAAATTCAGTTGTAAAATAACTCTTTTGTTTGAAAGAACTCTTGAAACGATAAAGACTAACCATTTACAACTTTTTCATCTCACTTCACTGTTGAGATATTAAGATTTGTTTAATATTTGATCATACTTATGACATCACAATGCATAATGACCGGCTTATTGAAAACGCTTATATATATCCTTGACATATGTCGTGATCTGGCGTGAGCCGTTTGAGCAGTCTACAAACGAGCATGAATTTACCATGGCTGGTTTGACTTCCGATAAAAGGTGTATTAGCACATGAGCTGTTTCAACACAACTTGCAAAAAACCTCGAAAAAACAACACGGTTTTCGTTTTCTACACTGTCAAAAGACATGAAAAACAGCGAGCGACCTTTGACCTCACGATAATCACCGTATTTTTACATCCGGGTGTGCTATCTTGCCGCCAATTTATCCAAGATGGCGGCGTTCAATTGGTTACCCCTCTAGTTTTATTTATGATCTCTATGGAATCAATCTCGAAAAGTACTGGATGCCATCAAACTAAATGAGGTGCGCCACCGTCATGCAAGAAATCGCTATAATAAATTAGTGAAAGATACAATCCGCAGTCATTATCAAAACAAATTACATAATAACCAAGGTGATCTTAAAAAAACTTGGAAAACGATTAATGAGTTAATTAATAAATCGGCTACAAAAGAGAATACAATTCTAAAAGTAAGAATTGACTCGGCTGAAATCACTGATCCGATAAACATCACAAATGCATTTAATAAACATTTTGTAGAAATTGGAAATAGGCTTTCGAATGATATACCTCAATCAAATTTGGCTCCTGAAAGTTACCTTAGCGACCTACAAGATCCAGTAAATCCGCTTACCTGTTTTAGAGAAATTACTGAAACAGAAATACTGGGTCTACTTCAGGGCTTGGTAGCCTCAAAAGCATCCGGGATCGACGGAATTTCAGCAAAAAATTTGAAAATTGCAGCTATATCTATTGCTCCATCAATTGTATTAATTTTTAATCAATCAATTTCAACTGGTATATTTCCATCTGATTGGAAAGTCGCTAGGGTGGCTCCAATATACAAAACAGGAGCTAGATATGATATGGAAAATTATAGACCGATATCTATTATTTCAATTGTAGCGAAGATTATGGAGAAACTGATACATAACCAAATATATGACCACCTTATAGTTTCAAACCTACTAACAAATTCCCAACACGGTTTTAGACCATGTCATTCAACAGTCACAGCTCTATTGGATATTACTAATAGATGGTATCAAAACATGGATGTAGGACAACTAAACGGAGTTGTATTCCTAGACTTAAAAAAGGCGTTTGATACTGTTAACCACGACATTCTGCTTAGAAAATTAGAAATTTATGGCATAAAAGGCATGGCGCTTCTTTGGCTTAGGTCCTATTTATCAGATCGAATCCAATACTGCCAAGTAAATGGTCACCTGTCAGACCCCCTAACTGTGATGACCGGAATACCACAAGGCTCGGGATTAGGTCCATTATTGTTTTTGATCTATATTAACGATTTTCCAAAATGTTTAAAACATACAAGATCAGATATGTTTGCCGATGACACCCAAATTGCAACATCTAACAATGATATCAATGTGATCGTAGAGAAACTTAACGCAGATTTAATAAATGTTTCGACTTGGATGTCGGCCAACAAATTAACTTTGAATAACAAGAAAACAGAATTTATGATCATAGGTAGCAATAAGAGACTTGGCCAAATTGTTCAAAAACCCTCAATTTATGTAGGAGGTATGGAAATTGAAAAGGTCAATGTGGCAAAGTCTCTTGGCCTAATGATTGATGAGACTTTATCCTGGACGGCTCAAGTTGAAAAAATTACAAAAAAAGTTAATTCAGGTCTTAGCATTATAAGACGACTGCGGGATATAGTCCATTATAATACTCTAATAACTATTTATAAATCTATAATTCAACCACATTTTGATTATTGCTCGCAAGTTTGGGGTTGCCTAGGAAAGGTTTTATCAGATAAACTTCAGCGACTTCAAAATAGAGCGTTTCGTATAATTACTCGTGAAGGATATGAAACGCGATCAAAAGATATTCTAAACAAGGCAGGATTTCGCGATCTACAAACAAGAAGGGAACAACAACTTGCCACACTAATGTACAAGATTAAACATAAAATGCTACCAAATTACCTGCATGATATTTTCACCAACACACATGAAATCCATAATTATAACACGAGACAGAGAGAATTTAATTATGCATTATCAATGCCGAATACTAATGCCATGAAAAAATCATTTGGCTACAGAGGTGCGGAGACTTGGAATAATCTCCCAATTGACTTGAAGTCGTTAGGAAGTATAGCAACTTTTAAGAGCAAGATAAAACAATTGTAGATTAATATAGTTTTTAAGTTATAAAGTTATTTTACTAAGTAGTTAGTACACGGCCTATTGGAAGACCACTCTCTTTCTTTTTGTAAATAATATATTTTAATATACTGTGAAATAGTACCGTGTTTAAATAAAGTTGAAAAATGAAATGAATCAGTCATCCACGTGTCAGCGGTACATTAAATTTCCGGTCGTTTTCAACGTTGGGTCTTCTGTTGATCTGAAAAACTATATGACCGGCAGTTCATAATAGTGTACTAAGTGTTTAGATGACCGGTCGCTTACGACTTTAAATACATTTTTATTTTGCTTATTGTTGACCCAGGTGTCTTAGTGTAGTGGTTAGTTTCCAAACTAGCGGGTTCGAATCCCGCAACGCACATCTTTTTGTGACTTTTCTTTTAATTTTTTTCACTCATTATTTTTTGTTTTATTTTTTAATGGTTAGGGTTAGGTTTAGCATTTGGGTTATGATTAGGGTTTACGTTAGGATTATTGTTACGATTACTGACTGCCAGTCATATATAGTTCTTTCAAAACTGTCGCCAAGGACTCACATGTACCTTAGCTTCGAGTCTTCGGTAAAGACGATTTACTCCTACATTTCATCAACGCTATATTTATTTAGGTACTGTATGCCTAGGAAACGAAAATGATCTATTCCGTATTCGGCTTGGGAAAATATTCAGTACTAGATCATGGTCGGGGATATGTACAAATGTGCGACTGTTAGCTTACAGTACAGCGGACAACTTTGGTAGGTGCCTTCGAAGTAGCCGTTCCTCGCGTTGTAATCCACATACTACAGCAATTGTTAAAGCATTGTAAGCAGTAAATTATTGGATTGTAATCAACCCCAAAACAACAAAGATCCTAACCCTAACCCCCTAATAATTTACTGCTTACAATGCTTTAACAATTCCAGTAGTTTGTGGCTTACAACGTGAGGAACGAGTGTTCGAAGAAAGATACACTATGAAAAACTATTCGGAAATAAAGAAAACACTAATAAGATATTTAAGTTGCAAAAACGTTGTGCCAGAGTTATTCTAAATGCACATCAGCTAGATCTATTTAATACTCTTGGATGGATGCCATTGAGGCTGATGTTAGACGATGTCTCTACTCTCTTGACATATAAAAGAACAAATAATGCTTGTCCACAGTATATTAACCAGTTATTAAGACTGCAGAATAGTAACCATTAAAGCGGGGTTTTTAAAGAACGGAAGTAATACATAACATATCTATTTCGAAGGCACCTACCAAAGTTGTCCGCTATACTGTAAGCTTAGCAGCCACACATTTGTACATATCGTGCCAACCGTTTTTCAGTGCTACTGTACGCCCACAGAAACAGTCTGTACTGTAGTGAACTGTAGTGATTACTTCTCCTCAATCTCCTGATTATTTTGTTGTAGGAGCGTAGACAAGGTTTATCTTTTTGAGAAGTAGTTGAGAATACTGCACCTTCTCAGTAAATTATTTATTTATTTATTTTTTGATGCAAGTTGTTTGGAAATTTGAAACCACCCGCCATTACCTTATCCATCACCAATATAAACATCACCGGATAACATCAAGGGAATCGAGGTCGGAGGGTTAGGAAGACACTTAAGGCGGGGGGTTAGGGTTAGAAAACTCATTAGGTGGGGGGGGGGGGTTAGGGTTAGGATCTAAAGTTGTTTTGGGGTTAGCGGTTATTACATGACGATTATATACCTCGATTCATTTCGTGATGGAGTAACATGAAAGGTTAACCGTAAGTACAAAAACCGCTATTATTATACTAAGATTGCGGGCTCAAGATGATTTATGTATGGCCTTTAGTGCTTTCCTAAAGTCGGCATATGGTCAAGCGTTTCCGAGGTAAGTAAACATTTAGAATATCTGATTTAGCTACATCTTATATTGATTTCGAGTTATTGAACCGCATTTTGAACCATTAAACATTTTTAAACAGCATTTATTTTAATTGAACTTCAACCGCACAATTTCTGTATACTTAGTCTTTATATAATGATTACATATCACGCGCAACGACAGCAGTATGAACTACACATTCGATCTAAACATACTAAATAAATTGTTCGCTTATTACTGTGGCGAGATTCTTAAACAGTCTTCTTCACTACAAATCCTTTACCAGGACATCGTAACAGATCGAGATGGCGGTAAACTAACAGTAATAATAACCTCGTCTAAATCTCAGACAAAAGACGAAGCATTGTCGTTCGCCATCTGCGGATCAAATTACAAATATAAGCTGAGACTGGATGTTAGCAACAAACGACAACGTCTTACTTCAAGGAGAGACACTATAACTTCAATGTTTTTGAGAACGGTGACATCCGCATGATTGATTTACGTTTGTTATTTTAACATTAGAAGTGTATTCCCGTTCGTTTGTTCGATTTGAAATATGACCGCTCTACCGCCAGACGAGTCGTTCAATTCAGCAAATATTACAAACGTGAAGTTCGAATAGGCAAAGGTGTCGCTTGAATGGAAAATGTATAACTTCGCGAGGCAGCTTGCTCGTTTCCAATAAATATTGTTCGAATTAGATGTATTGCGTTCAAATGGTCATATTGAATTTTGACATTCTAAACGCACATTATCATTATTACCGTATGTTATTTTAATATTTACAAGGCTATATGATCACCGTGATTTTAGATTGTGGTTTAGACTCTACATTCTATTTATTTGATACTCATGATATAGAAATTTCTAGCATTATTCTGCTGGAATCCCTGATCCTGAACATTGAGCCTCCAACCTTGTACCCACTCCTCATGTGTATGTTCCGAGGCAGCATTTCACTTCTGATAAAAAGGCTCCTTCCAACGCGACTCGATAACAATCTAAACCACGTATTAAGGCGATCATCATATAGCCTTCTAATTATATCCGAAACTGAAACCTTACGTCATAAAACGACATAAAACTGGACAGAGCCGAATTGGGGCGAGCCCCTTAGTTAGGAGTTCAAGTGCGGCTCTGATCTGATTTGGTACGTCCCGGCAGTTCGTACTCCCCTTTCTTCCCGTCGTATTTTAATACTCACTCATCGGCTGTTGTCCTGGCATCGCGCAATTTTAGACTTTTTACTACTTCTGTATGTATACTATCCATGAAATAGACGAATTTGTGCAAATAAAAAGGCAGTTAACACAGCAGAACAAAGGGAAGTAAGGTTTTTATCGAGGCGAATATCAACGTTCCGACCCTTTTTCTCCGCTCGGATTGTAATACTCTACGAAGGTATTGCTGACGGCCTACGAAGGTATTGCTGGCGGCCAGCTGGCGGCTGGCGGACAAAATGCAGGAAGCAAGGAGGCAAAGAAGAAATGAGCGAGAGAGACAGCGAAGGGCAGACGAGACAGCAGAAGAAAGGGAAGTAAGACTATCGAGACGAAGGCAAAGGTACCGAGCGCAACGTGCAGCAAGACATACATGTACACCTGGTAAGTGTACTGTTTGAGATAAATAAAATTTTAGCGGATTTTACATGTAATATTAATTATATATTTATTTATATATATATATATATATAATTCTCCTGAACAGAGACCATTACACAGGAATTGCGAAGAGTGACACAACAACAAAGGAGAACATCTGGTAATAATTATAATAAAGTGCGCTGCAACGTACTTGTTGTTTGTTATCAAATTGAACGGGATCAGTTTTTTAAATTTCATTCGAATATTGATATATTTACGTGTTTATCCAGAGATTCTTCAACAAAGAGAAGAACGTCTGGACCATGATATAATTCAAGATACTATTTTTTGTTAACTCGGTCAATCAACGATCAGAGCATCCTAAAAGCATTCAATTACCAAGATCGAAAGTGAAATGTCAGTTTGCCTGATAGAAACAAATTTGTTTGATATTTTGATGATCTCGTTTTCCACACCATATTTTTCAACAAAATATTTTCTCTATTTTTGCAGCCAAAAATTGCTCTCTTTGATTGCCCACACAAACAAAATTTTAATATATTGTTGCTCACAAGCACTTGATATAATTTTGTATATTATGTTTTATATAAAAGTTGATTACTTTTCAAAGCTTCCACTAATCGTACTCATATTGGTCATATATCTTTAAATTTATATTGCCATTCTTATATACAATTACAAACAAATACCATTCAACTTTGGCTCGCCCCATGATGCTTTGCATCTCCCTAGTACAATAACCAAGGTGTTACCTAAATAACCGCGCGCCACTATCGAGGTAAGCACGTGGTGAGAGAAGCAGGCCTGGAGACTGTCACGAACTGTAGCGCACTGTCATTAGCGCACTTACCTGAATAGCGGTGTCACACCATGGTCACACAATATCAAGAGCTCCACGCTATACATAGTCCGCGAAGAGGTCTCGAAACGTTCAAAAAACTTTGCCAGAGTAGCGTCAAACTATGTCTAATTATTGATAATTGTTCAATCAATCGTGTATCAAGAGAACGTTTTCTACATTCTTCGGTTGCTAAGGTTTTTGAAGCGCGGGCTTTCCAGCGGTTTCTCTGTGAGACAATTTTCAGAGCTAAAACAAAATGGGAGAGCTTATTTATCTACCTGGCGCTTACAGCGTACGCAGGGGGCCGTAACGTCTATTAGTGAAGCGAGTTTAACAGTAAAGCGAGTTTATTTGGAATTTTTACAAAAGAATTGTATTAAATCGTTATTAAAATGTATGTTCTTACTTGTTAATTTTGTCGACAATCAGGACAAATAATTTACAGGCAACCAGAGCAGAAATGCAACGAGTCAGTGTTTACATCAATTCGTAAGGCCGTTGACTGTGGTTGCCCCGCACCACTCGTTCGAAAACGAACAGTTGACGACAATAATGTAATCTCATAGCCGCGGGCTGTCGTATGTCACGAAAATCTTTCCTAGACGCAAAAAGACATTTGAATGAACTTTATGCTAGTTCTGTTTTGAAATATCATTATAAAATAACCAGAAGTAAATGAGCGAGTACACGCTATCTGATTGGTTACTGAGCTCAAAAACCGTGTCATTATAACTCAATAAAGCATAAGCTGACGTGATTCTTCGCGTAGATTTTGTCGTTTTTGACGGATTTTAAGTAGTTTAAATCACAAAAGAAAGTCAAATAACACCTGGATATAAAGCTAATCAATGTACTAACACAAAAGAATGTTTTAACTGCAACGTTGAGTGCATTTTCATCGCTAAAATCATCAAAGGCTTCCTAGCAACGTGCGTTGCTATGTGCTAGCAACGTCTCTTATAACAGGTAAATCTACATTTTTCATGGCTTTATTGTTAATTTAATGGTGTTATTTTATAAAAGAAATAAAAAACTTTGTCTTGTGTGATTATCGAGTTATAATGGCACTCGAGAAGCTAGTAAAACACTCGGCTATAGCCTCGTGTTTTACACGCATCTCTCGTGCCATTATTACTCGATAATCACACGCGACACGTTTTTTATTTCTTAATTTTGGGTGTCTATAAAGCAGCCGTGAGAAGAACTTTGTTAAGCGGAATCAGCTCGGATCATATAAACAGGCGTCATGGAGATTCGAATGATTATAAAATTTGCGTTTTTTTAGCGTGCACAATGTTTGTCAGGGTGACAAGGCCCCAAGGGTGACACCACAACGAACTCCACTCTGACAATAGTTTTTTTAAAGAAAAACTGCTTCCATGTGAAACAAGAAAATATCTTTATCAGGCATTTATTCGTCCGCACTTCAACTATTGTGCAGATACATGGCACTTCTGTAGTAAGGGTGCAACAGAAAAATTAGAGAAAGTGAACGAACGAGCCTTACGTTTTGTCCTGCGCCGTGCTCTACCAACCGTGCTCTACCAACAATCATAAAATAGGTACGCAGTGCGTACATGCATCTACGTAATTGAGTGCGGGATTTTCCCCATCCATGGTCCCCAGACCTCGCACTTATAGATTAGATTTTGAACGTTATCTCGATCAATATTTAACCGATTTTAATTCTGAAAACATAGTTGGAATTACCGAGTCTAAATACATAACATACGTGTTTATTATGTCACGAGATGACGAGAACGTGCATACCCTTCGTAAAATCCTGTTTATGTACTTAGAAATTAATGGGGAGTGTATTTGTTTTCAACGAGCACAATGGCTTCATTTAGTTTGATTTTAACTAGCACAATGGCTTCGTCTAGTTTGACTTTAACAAGCACAATGGCTTCGTTTGATTTTAACAAGCACAATGAGTCGTTTGATTTGATTTTCCTGATATTTCCAGACAGATTATGTCTGATCGAAATGCTGTTCAGCGCGAACACAATGTCAATGGCTCCTGTGAGAATCAAAGAACTCACGCGAATATAATAATAATAATAATAATAATAAAAGACGTATTAGGAGCATTATACAATAGTCTCAATGCTCTTACAACAATATATTCTCATCTCACTCCAAATCTCATTCCAAATTAAGAAATCCAACACTCTGACATATCAAAAATCTTATACGATTACGACAACAAGGATCTAGAATGTACTACCAAAACCCATTATCAGTAAATATATCACTCTAACAACCTTTAAAAACTCATTACTCAATTACTATCGTTCTGCTCTAGAAAACAATTACAATGTAGATGACCCTCGCTCCTGGAAAACAATTTGCCTTAAATGTAACCAGGCACATGACTTAACAAAACCACTTTCATGTTGTTTCTAGTTTGTATCTGTTTTTGTATATTGTAATTATCTGTAACTATATACTGTATAAGGTGTTTATTGTTTAGTTTACATGTATGTGATATTCACAGGGACCGCAGTAATTGGCCAAAGTTGTTGTGGACACCCTGCCATCGTCTTGTATATGTTATTGTGTAAATATTTGTTCTCTAGTCCAGATGTGGCAAAGCATATGAAAATTTAAAAAATTTAAAAAAACAATATCGTCACAAACGTCATAAAAACTTGCTAGACCGTAAGCCAGACACATCGCTCGCTTTTACAATGCTTTACGTTGCTTAGGAATTCAAAACGGTAGAATTCCCATGTTCACATCAATATATTGTCGTCGTCTTAGTGAAGTTATTCAAAACACTCGTAATTCGCGTTTTATCATGAGACCTAAAACATTGATGCTCGTTTATTAAATAGTCTTAAGGCGGATTTCCGGTCCTCGCACGAAGCAACTCGCAGCTGTCTGCGAGCACTCGCAAGCTCGCTGCGAGTGTTTTAGCCATCGGCAGATAGTTGGAAATTTTGAACTATTTTTTACTCGCGGCAAGTACTCGCAGTAAATATAACCAATCAAAACAAATTATGTCAACATTTCAAATCATTAGTAATTCATGGTGAAAAGTGCACAAAGGAAATAATTACCGTGTCGATGGTTAACTTGCATAGCATCGAAGGACGAAATTACATAAATTAATCGAACTTTTACCTCAATTTTCTCAGCGTAAATAGCGATTTGTTTGAGGTGCTATATCTGAAACACTGCAGAAGAGTGCTTCATCAGGATATCCAAACACCTCGAAGTTTGTTAAAAAAAAACGGTTATCGCTTCATCAGTGTTGAAACCCCACGAGTAATCGCAACGAGCTGCATGTGGTAGAAATACAGTGGAAACCTGCGAGTACCTGCAACGAGCTGCCAGTTGCTTCGTACGAGGACTGGAAATCCGCCTTTTGTTCATTTTGAAGACGATTTTCTTTGGTGTACCACGGTTATTAGTGTTGGTTAGTAACCTTATTGAACACTAAATCAGCTACTAAATTTCACTTAAACTATACCTTAAATATCACGGAATTATCCACCTCATTTTAATTGCACGAGCAAAATCATGATTACTTGTTTATTATATATGTATAATAATAATAATAATAACTTTATTGAGGCTACACATAACAGCTGAGAAGCTGTTATGAAAGAAACTATTTCACTTAAACTATACCTTAAATATCACGGAATGATCCACCTCATTTTAATTGCACGAGCAATTATTTGTTTATTATATATGTATAATAATATTAATAATAATAACTTTATTGAGGCTACACATAACAGCTGAGAAGCTGACAAACCAGTGGGCCTCCTAACTACAGTATAATACATATGATTTACAGTTAAACTATTTCACTTAAACTACCTTAAATATCACGGAATGATCCACCTCATTTTAATTGCTGAGCAAAATCATGATTACTTGTTTATTATATATGTATAATAATAATAATAATAACTTTATTGAGGCTACGCATAGCAGCTGAGAAGCTGACAAACCAGTGGGCCTCCTAACTATAGTATAATATATATTACACTTAAACTACCTTAAATATCACGGAATTATCCACCTCATTTTAATTGCTGAGCAAAATCATGATTACTTGTTTATTATATATGTATAATAATAATTATATATTACACTTAAACTACCTTAAATATCACGGAATGATCCACCTCATTTTAATTGCTGAGCAAAATCATGATTACTTGTTTATTATATATGTATAATAATAATAATAATAACTTTATTGAGGCTACGCATAACAGCTGAGAAGCTGACAAACCTGTGGGCCTCATAACTACAGTATAATATATATTACAGTATAATATTACAGTATTAAGGTTATAAGGTGAGATTTCACACCATCTATAGAATTAACAATAAAATAAGATATGGGTAGAATAAAACAGAATAAATTACCTGGTAAAAATGGATATGTATACAACATCAAGTAAAATATTACGATAAAAAGATCAGTATATAAACATTATAATAGTGCTTCAAAGTTGTCAATATTCTTATACGAGTCTGAAGCTATGACAAACTAAGCTGTCTGAAGCGATGACAAACAAATGATGAATTATGACAAAAAAAATTACGTTGTCTAGTGTGGTGTCCAACTTTTATCCAACTTTCATAAAAAATTATGACAAAAAAATTACGTTGTCTAGTCAGGGGCGGATTAAGGACGCTCGTGGCCCTGGGGCAAATTTAGATTGTGGGGCCCCAAACATCTGAAAGTTAGCAGGTTGCACCCCGGTCTCTGGGGCTGCGGTGCATGGGAACAGTTATCACTTATCAGTTACTAATATAAATATTTACTGCTAAGTCTGGGGTTTATTTTAACAAAATAATTTAAGTTAAATCCGTAGGTACACTGCATTAGACAATAGGCATGACTGATCTATATAATGATTCTGTAACTGATATTTCAAGATTTTTAATTTTTTAAATTATTTTTTGCTTTTGTGGTCTGATTTTTTTCCTGCGTTTCAAATTTGAGCTGGGCCCTCAGAAGCTCGGGGCCCTCAGAAGCTCGGGGCCCTCAGAAGCTCGGGGCCCTCAGAAGCTCGGGGTCCTCAGAAACTCGGGGCCCTCAGAGAAGCTCGGGGCCCTCAGAGAAGCTCGGGGCCCTCAGAAGCTCGGGGCCCTGGGGCACGTACCCAGTTGCCCATAGATTAATCCGCCCCTGTGTCTAGTGTGGTGTCCAACTTTTATCCAACTTTCATAAAAAATTATGACAAAAAAATTACGTTGTCTAGTGTGGTGTCCAACTTTCATAAAACATTATGACAAAAAAATTACGTTGTCTAGTGTGGTGTCCAACTTTTATCATCTGAAGGTTTGTTAGCCATCAAACCACAAACAAAAATAACTAGATTAATCATTCAATGCAGAAGCCAATTCATTTTCTCACAAGATAATTTCCTGAAAATAACTAAGTACATGTACAACCAAAAAAGTCAACGTTATTTCGTAAATACTCACATACTTCCTGAGCGAATAACAAGTCCTATACACTCCGTATTAATCCAATCCTTTAATAACGTCTTGCTCTGTTAGGAATAATAGAAGAGAATATTTTTAACTATCGCCTCATAGAAATTGAGAACGCATAATATAATTGTTTTTTAAAAATTAACTTATATGTTCATTTTATTTATTATTATTATTTTTTATTATTTTTTATTATTTTTTAAGAAAACAACAAGAGATCCAAAAGGTAAAGCGTGTACGGCACTAAAAGTCACATGCGAGGCGCCGCCCTCTTAGATTAAAATATACATGTAAAATTTGCTCTACAGGGTGTATAAAAAAAAGCGCAACCTCGGAATTTCCCAAGAAATCCACTGTGTTCTTAAACACAAAAGATTTTCGCCCCTGGGAATTTAAAATAGCTTCTAATCGTATTCCAGGGGCATAACTGTCTAATTACTACAAACTCGAGCACGTAAAGCAGAATTGAATCGAAATTTATGCATTTATTTAATGGAAAGTTGTTTAGTTTACAAGTATCAACAACAGTTAAATTCCCAGAGGCCTAAAATCTTTTGTGCTAATAAAAACAAAGTGGATTTCTTGGGAAATTCCGAGGTTGCGCTTTTTTTGATACACCCTGTATATCATAGAGGCTCTATGACAGGGACAGTCGCGTACTAGTGTTCAGATGCACGTTGTAAAACCTGGACTTGTACTGGACTGGACTGGACTGATAAAACATGGACTGATAAAACATGGACTGATAAAACATGGACTGATAAAACATGGACTGATAAAACATGGACTGATAAAACATGGACTGATAAAACATGGACTGATAAAACATGGACTGATAAAACATGGACTGATAAAACATGGACTGATAAAACATGGACTGGTAAAACATGGACTGATAAAACATGGACTGATAAAACATGGACTGATAAAACATGGAGGGTTAGGATCTTTGTTGTTTTGGGGTTAGCGATTGTTTGTTAATGTATAGACATCATACATTCACAGCGACACGTTACATGTTTTACCAGTCCATGTTTTATAACAAATAATCGCTAACCCCAAAACAACAAAGATCCTAACCCTCCATGTTTTACCAGTCCATGTTTTATCAGTCCATGTTTTATCAGTCCACTCCAGTACAGTCCAGTCCATGTTTTACAATATGCCCAGGTGAACGGCCAATCTACAGTGTGTATCAAAAAAAAGTGAACCGGCATAAAATAATTAACATTCCTTTCACACTTACAGTATTGTAGTAGTTTGAAAGCCCGAGACACCTCTGAGCCAATACTAATTAATTTTATGCCAGTTCAGTTTTTTTATACACACTGTATATCAAAAGTACAAACAACTATAGTTTCTGTCTTACAAAGTTCTTAAATGACATAGAACTGGTGAAACTACTTGGATTGGCTAATTTGCAGACAACGTTCCATAATTTGAGGCTTGGAAAATAGCGTTTCAGAGGCTTAGAAAATCAAAAATTCCCCTACAGCAATTACCACTACCTGTTAGCCCCCTGTCGGGGACCTTAGACCCTGCGTCGGGGAATTTCTGGCATCCACCCTGATAAAAAGCCCTATCCGGTGCAGCCTTATTTCTTCAAAATTATTTTCAAACACGACACAAAAACGCCACTCGTCGGTACTCGATACCGATATTGACAATTACAATACTGACAATTACAATACTGACAATACCTATATTGACAATTAGCTAGCGAGTTTATTATTCAAAAAGTCACACTCGACTACACCCACGCTCTCAACAGGTTGTATTTTCTCTGTATGTTGTTTCCTGAATATATTAAATGAAAGAACATTTTGTTTATAATCTACTCTATATCTCCTCGGGATTGGACATTTTAAATTTCGTAAGTACGAACACACGGGTTATCCATATAATAACTTTCCTAACATATAATAAAGTTCTATTAAGTGTGGTAAGCAGTCAGTTATAGCTATGAAATGTATTGTCAGCTGTTGGTGCTTTCTTGACAACCGAAACATTCTCCCTGGTTTTCAAAAAGGAAACATAAAACCGTGGTTTTTTAAAGAACGATGGATATGTTACCCGTATTATAAAGTAATTTCAATCGCAATTTCGATGGATTGAAACAATTTTCAATTTGAAATGTGATGTGATCGTAATTGTGTTGTCCATTTACCGAGAAAGAGCTCATTCAGTACGTCTTCGACACACAGACGTCAAAAGATAAGTGACAGAGCGACGCGATTTTTCAGCGAAAAATGTCTCTATAGAACGACATTTTGGTCGCCATGTATATACAAACTGCGATATATCGTATCACTGTGTACTATATTTACGTATATCAAGGATTTTATTCGTATCGCATTTCTCTTCCTCATCGCCTTTGGCGATGTATATACCTTATTGTGTATCGGCGTGTGTATGTGTACATATATAGTCTGTGTATAGATCTGTGTATGTGTATGGGCCTGTGTATGGGCCTTAACTCTTGAATTATATATATATATATATATATATAGAATATCCGAGAGTAATAAAAAAGTAGAGTGCTGCGTAGACAGTGTTTTGAATATATAGCAAAGTGAAAAGGTGGTAAACTGCCAAGAATTTAGTGACGAGATACTGACGTTTCGAGCGGAGCCCTTCCGCTCGAAACGTCAGTATCTCGTCACTAAATTCTTGGCAGTTTACCACCTTTTCACTTTGCTATATATATATATATATATATATATATATATATATATATATATATATATATATATATATTTGTTAATGAATCAAATTTGAATAATATGTGTATCGGAGCGGAGGATTTGGTAGATGTGGCTAAGTTTATTTTAGAAAATAATTTTTTTGAATTTGAGGACAACATCTATAGACAGAAATTGGGTACGGCTATAGGTACTAAGTTTGCTCCATCTTTTGCTAACATGTTTATGAGTAAACTTGAAAGTAGAATGTTGAAGGATTATCACCTGACATCTTGGGTTTGGTGGAGGTTTTTAGATGATATTTTTCTAATATGGTTACATGGAGAAGAGGCTTTACTTGAATTTTTTACTTATGCAAATTCTTATCATGAAACCATTAAGTTTACATGGGAATGGTCTAAAAATGAGCTCCCATTCTTGGATGTTTTAGTTAAACTTAGAAATAATAGGCTAACCACGGATGTGTATTCTAAACCTACAGATACACATCAATATTTGGATTATAAATCATGTCATCCATTGCATGTCAAGAAAGGCATACCTTATGGGCAAGCATTAAGGCTCAGGCGGATTTGTGATTCAGACGAAGTTTTTGAAGAACGGTTGAAGGAAATGAAGGGACATTTTATTAAGAGGGGATTTAAACGCAAGGTAGTTGAATCTCAGTTTATTAAAGCAAAAAGACAAAATAGAGATAGTCTTCTTTGTCAGGATAGAGGTAACAATAAATCCAAAGTTAATAGGATGCCTCTAGTTATGAATTTTCATCCAGCGTTGTCAGGGGTAAGGAATATTATTGATTCTATCTGGCCTATTTTGCATGCTTCGGATGACATGAAGGAAATCTTTGGGGATAAGCCTATGATTGCATATAGGAGGCCAAAAAATTTTAAGGATGTTTTGGTTATAGCAAAATTGAAAGGTGAAAATTCAGATGTAAGGGATAAAGGTATGAAAAAATGCGGTAAGTCTCGCTGTCAAATTTGTAAATATGTTGATGAAGGATGTAACTTTGCAGGGGCGGGTAATACATACTTCATCAATTACGCGTTTGATTGCGATTCAGTTGGAGTTATTTATCTTATAATATGTAAGAAATGTGCTAAGATTTATGTGGGAAGCACGATTACATCATTTAGGAAAATATTTAATAACCATAAGAGTAGTTTGAATAGGTTCGGCAAGGGTTGTAGGGGAATAGCAGGTGAGCATTTGTATGCACATTTTTTTGAAAGTGGACATAATGGATTGGAAGATGTTAAAATTAAAATAATTGACAAAACAAATGTAAATGATCCGACAACAAGGGAGGGATTCTGGGCATACAAGTTAGATTCATTTATACCTCGGGGACTTAATATTAGGGATTTTTTGTAAAATAGGTGCATTTTTAATTAGATCGTAGAGTATATATTAGCGCTTCAACAATCTGTGTACTCATATCTTGACAAAGGGGCTTGCCCCGAAACGTTGATGTTTAAATAAAGTTTTAAAGTTTTTATCCCTGATGTTTTATAAATGTTTTTAAGCTTGAGAAGGAGGATTCCTGACAAATATATATATATATATATATATTTATATATATTTATATATATTTATATATATATATATATATATATATATATATATATATATATATATATATATATATATATATATATTTATATATATATATATATATATATATATATATATATATATATATATATATATATATATATATATATATATATATATATATATATATATATATATATATATATTATATATATATATATATATATATATATATATATATATATATATATATATATATATATATATATAATATATATATTATATATATATATATATATATATATATATATATATATATATATATATATATATATATATATATATATATATATATATATATATATATATATATATATATATATATATATATATATATATAATATATATATATATATATATATATATATATATATATATATATATATATATATATATATATATATATATATATATATATATATATATATATATATATATATATATATATATATAAATATATATATATATATATATATATATATATATATATATATATATATATATATATATATATATTTATATATATATATAAATATATATATATATATATATATATATATATATATATATATATATATATATATATATATATATATATATATATATATATATATATATATATATTATATATATATATATATATATATATATATATATATATATATATATATATATATATATATATATATATATATATATATATATATATATATATATATATATATATATATATATATATATATATATATATATATATATATATATATATATATATATATATATATATATATATATATATATATATATATATATATATATATATATATATATATATATATATATATATATATATATATAATATATATATATAAATATATATATATATATATATATATAATATATATATATATATATATATATATATATATATAATATATATATATATATATATATATATATATAGTACAATATCTACAGACACGTGTTTCGCTGTTCCACAGCTCATCAGTGTAGCTTGGTACAATCTAGATATGGACATGAGTACTAATTATACACAAACGATTGCCAGAGACAACCGCTTGTGGGATAAACAGCGGTCATGCGCACATCCAGAGAGCGTGAAGCGGTATAGGGCCAGAGTGCTCAAACTACCACAATGGTAGTGGGCGTTGCATTATCGCTAAAGGACACCTACACCAACTTCACAGAGTGCTCAACAACACCGGAGTGAAGGAGCGTAATAGTACAATATCTACAGACACGTGTTTCGCTGTTCCACAGCTCATCAGTGTAGCTTGGTACAATCTAGATATGGACATGAGTACTAATTATACACAAACGATTGCCAGAGACAACCGCTTGTGGGATAAACAGCGGTCATGCGCACATCCAGAGAGCGTGAAGCGGTATAGGGTCAGAGTGCTCAAACTACCACAATGGTAGTGGGCGTTGCATTATCGCTAAAGGACACCTACACCAACTTCACAGAGTGCTCAACAACACCGGAGTGAAGGAGCGTAATAGTACAATATCTACAGACACGTGTTTCGCTGTTCCACAGCTCATCAGTGTAGCTTGGTACAATCTAGATATGGACGTGAGTACTAATTATACACCAACGATTGCCATATATATATATATATATATATATATATATATATATATATATATATATATATATATATATATATATATATATTATATATATATATATATATATATATATATATATATATATATATATATATATATATATATATATATAATATTTGGCATTTCACTCGATCAAACTACATGTTGAAAGGATTTATGGTGAAGGAAAATTTCGAGTGTTAGAATACATACATTTTAAGACCAAACCGGGACCAGTTGCGAAAAATGCAACTTAGCGGCCTTCCGGCTGGAATTGAACCCGCGACCCTGCGATTGCTAGTGCAGTGCTCTGACCACTGAGCTACGGAAGCCGTTGCCGAGAGCCTAGTCACGAGTTCTGTATATATGGTGGTAATGCCGGGATAAGATTCTGGGTATATTATAGGTAATATTTGGCATTTCACTCGATCAAACTACATGCTGAAAGGATTTATGGTGAAGGAAAATTTCGAGTGTTGGAATACATACATTTTAAGACCAAACCGGGACCAGTTGCGAAAAATGCAACTTATATATATATATATATATATATATATATATATATATATATATATATATATATATATATAACTACATATATATATATATATATATATATATATATATATATATATATATATATATATATATATATATATATATATATATATATATATATATATATTAGAACAACGAACTTAGTGTCGTTTAAATATAGCCTTAAGCATGCCAAGGTTTAAAGACGAGAAAATAATAGGCTTAAAAGAAAAGAGTACTAAGCCTATTATGTTCTCGTCTTTACACAGTTCTTATAAGAACTCATCTCTTTTTTCTCTTCCTTTGCTCCAACATTACTCCATTCTTAGATTATTGGTAAATGTGTTTATATATAAGCAGTTTCAGAACGTTCTAAGAGTATTACCAATCATGGTATATACGTTGCTTAAGGCTATATATATATATATATATAGCCCGCTAGCCGTTAACTCGGGCTACTGCAGCCTGCACAGGGAACTAACTTCCTAGCCACAGTAACTCCAAGCAAGCAGCTGACAAAAACACTTGACAACATATCAAGTGCTATACGTCTGCTAAAGTACTTGATCAAAGCGGTTGTCTGTCGTCGAAGTAAAGTCTTGATTAGCGCCTAAAGTACTGGATAAGTTGTCTGCCGAAATTCATCGTGCTCATCTTTAGTTTCAAAACAGTTCTTTTCAGAACTTTAATACGGTTATTATTATACATATTATCGTGTACAATAATATATCAGTAGTGTTCTTAACCAGTTCTTGTACGAAGGGTTATTATATGTAGTGTTTTTAAACAGTTCTTGTCAAGAACTATATTTACCATTTCACCATGGTTTCGACGTATTTGAAAGCTTTGTTCATATGACTCGAGGACGATATCATAATTATGATATCCGAGAGGGATAAAACTGATCTCACGTACCGAGTCGTGAGTGTGATAACCGTTTTATCACATACTATAGTACCTTAAGCCCGGTTTCCATATGATCGCAGCGATTGCAGCGATCGTCGACTCGTTGCGATCCTTAAGATCGTTGCATTCATATAGAAATCGGGCTTCGATTGCAACGATCGCAGAGATAGAAATTTTTCTATCTCTGCGATCGCAATGATCGCCAGGTTTATGGTTTCCATATGATCGCAAGGATCGCAATGATCGCAGAACTCTTTATTTCTGCGATCATTGCGATCATTGCGATATGGAAACCGGGCTTAAGGATGATAAACAGTGGGAAATAAAAACGATATCGTCCCTAGGAATAAAAAAATTTACTGAGAATGTAGAACAATGCATTCCTAGCATGCGCTTGCTTCCTTAGCTTCCTTCCGGTTTATATATAATATACATATATAATATACATATACATATTATACATAATTGCTGCGCAGCGAGCGTAGCAGCGATTCATAATTCAAGGCGCAAAAAATCTTCACTCGATTTTTAACCACAATCCTTTGCGTTATCAACCACAATCCTTTGCACAGCCCATATAAAATCTTTTGCACGTGAATCGGGATTCTCTTTCACACTTCTTCGATCGCCGTTGTCAGTCACCGACTCACCAGTGCCACAATTGCAAAGCGTCTATCCAAAACAATCACAACTATATACCAGTTGTTTTCGCGTGTTGGGTTTATATACATATATATACATATATACATATATACATATATATATATATATATATGTATATATACATATATATATATGTATATGTATATACATATATAATATATATGTATTGGTGATAGACCACTAGTCGCGTTATCCAATCACAAACCTTGGGAAACGCGCTCAAAACAATGGCAGAAAACTCTCGTTTTGGGGAGGTTTCAGATGAGTTTTTGGATAATTTTTTTGAGAATGCATGATTTGTAATATTCCACTAATTTGTTTCCACTAAAACAATTAGACAACTCATCCTCGTTGTCTATGAGCGAACAGTCAACTCAAAGGCTTCGCCTTCGTTGACTATTCGCTCATAGACAACTCGGACTCGTTAATAGACAACGAGGGCGAGTTATCTAATTGTTTTAGTATCAACCATAAACAACCTTTCTTCAATGTAAAAAAGTCTTATTGTCTAATTGTTAAATCACCGACAGCTTTACTCAGCACATGACGTCGCAGATCACTACTGCTTCGTACCCAGGTCCTAGACGTCTGCCATAACGACGCCTGCGGAGGTGGCAGATATATCTACTAGTAGGATATGAGTTATCTCACAATTTGATTGACTCCTCTACTACTAGGCTCATATCCTAGCATATCACCTCATATCCTAGCATATCACCTCATATCCTAGCATATCACCTCATATCCTAGCATATCACCTCATATCCTAGCATATCACCTCATATCCTAGCATGTCACCTCATATCCTAGCATATCACCTCATATCCTAGCATATCACCTCATATCCTAGCATATCACCTCATATCCTAGCATATCACCTCATATCCTAGCATATCACCTCATATCCTAGCATATCACCTCATATCCTAGCATATCACCTCATATCCTAGCATATCACCTCATATCCTAGCATATCACCTCATATTCTAGCATATCACCTCATATCCTAGCAGTAGAGAAAAAACAAAATGGCGGCTTCTTTTTTTAGTCCGAAAAAAGCTGAAATCGATGGGGTTTTATAAAGAAACTCCGAACTGACTAAGTGTTTGGCGAAATAATGAAATAATTATACCATTTGCTCTCGTCGTGTATTTAAGATTTTTAGATTTTGCTCAAAAGTGCTCACAAAATGTAGGAAATGGCATTGCAGAGGACCAAAAATCTCAAACTTGCCGCGGTGGGCTGCGACGCACTGCTTTTTTTACTTTTTTAAATGCCTATCTCACCTTTGGGGATTTTACATATTCGTAATATTTGGATCTTCCTGAGCAAAATCATAATATATCTTGTCAGCCGAAAATTTCATCTTCATGGAATTTTTGCTGTCAAAGTTACCAAATGTGATGTCACAAGAGGCGTTTTTGTGGCAAGTAACAAAAGAAAACTGGTTTGGAATGCCTTTTGTGACATCACATCCAGTAACTTTGAGAGCGAAAAACTCCATGAACATGACATTTTCGGCTGACAATATATATTATGATTTTGCTCAGGAAGATCCAAATATTACGGATATGTAAAGTATACGTAAGATATAGGCATTTTAAATTTATTTTTCATTATTTATTTAGAAGCAGATGGTAAGACCGGCCCGTTGAAGACAAAAAGCACAGCAGTTTCTATCACGGCTAGACACTGATAAAAATAGTAAGTCTAATTAATACGAGTGTCAATTGAAGCAATATCTACAGAGTTAAGGTGCTGTTACACTATGCAATGTAATGCCGTTACAAGACAAGTTGCACGATCGGCGACGAGTCAACGATATGGAAACACAATATTTTGCCTGTCTGAGTCGTCGTCGCCGACAGTAAATGTATCCCATAATGCACTTTTCTGCGAATTAACAACCCGTTGTCGGCGACTTTCGTGACTATATGGAAACATAAGTCGGCGACCAGTCGGCTACTGAGTCGGAGACTGGTCAGCTACTGAGTCGGAGATTGGTCGGAGATTGGTCGGAGACTGGTGGGAGACTTGTCGGAGACGCAATTTTCCCTTTCGTAAACGGTCGTTACCATCCCGAAGGGTCGTTACCATCCCAGCTCTCATAGAATGTTGGGTAAGCGGAGTGAAATTCCTCGTGGTCCCAAGGTTCCCGCATACTTTGTTTGATGCGGTGACATGTTCGTCATGAAATTCAAAATATGTAAATATTTAGTATTTGGTCAGGAGAAGAGCGTTCATGCAGAAGAAATTATACATGGCAAACTCTCAATCCTGGACCAGTAGATTCGATTTTGTGATCGATAGTCACAACGTATATGTAGATACTTTCCAAAAGGCAAACGACGTTATTCGGGATTTCGAAATATCAATCGCAACAACGTATGCTGCGAGGTCAGTCGACCGACAAAATATATTTGTCGACTGAAACTATTATATGCGTATTGCATATCGTCAGCCTCTTAGCATAATTGCCTAACTCATTTTCTGAGCTTTTGGATGTAGTGATTTTGGATGTAGTGATTTTGGATGTGGTGATAAAATGCCTAACTCACGCTACTGACATACGCAGATGAAAGAAGCGTTTTGATTGGTTAATGACTTGGGCACTTTTGCAGCAGATGCAAAAGCTGATTAGTGACTGACTTAGGCAACTAACTCAATTTGGCCAAAAAATGAGTTAGGCAATTATGCTAAGAGGCTGACGATATATGGACCACCGTAATATATAATCACTCAGTTATTATTTCACTTTACGTTTCACTCTCTGACGAAGGGCCGCTCGAAACGTTAGACAACTTACACACTATTTCATAGACTTGCTCCAAATCTGCCTCTTGGTTGTTTCGGGTTTGTTTAAATTTGTTTTTTTCAAAGAACTCGCCATATAGATGCTTGTTCGCTTTTTAGATAGCAATATTATGAAAGAACACGAGGAGGCGCGAAATAAAGTGTGCGGGAACCTTGGGACCACGAGGAATTTCACTTCGCTTACCCAACATTCTATGAGAGCTGGGATGGTAACGACCCTTCGGGATGGTAACGACCGTTTACGAAAGGGAAAATTGCGTCGGAGACTGGTCGCCGACTGTTACGACTATATGTAAACCAGGCTTAACATGCCTTGCAACGGCGAAAATTGTTGCGACACAAGTTGCTGCAATCATTGCAGAACTAGTAGAATCTAGTTCTACTTTCTACAATGATTACAGCAACTATTTTCAGCATTGCGCAGTGTAACACCCCCATCTGCAACTTGTCTCGTAATGCCGTTGCAAGACAAACAAGTTGCTGCAATCGTTGCAGAACTAGTAGAATCTAGTTCTACTTTCTACAATGATTACAGCAACTATTTTCAGCATTGTACAGTGTAACACCCCATCTGCAACTTGTCTCGTAATGCCGTTGCAAGACAAACAAGTTGCTGCAATCGTTGCAGAACTAGTAGAATCTAGTTCTACTTTCTACAATGATTACAGCAACTATTTTCAGCATTGTACAGTGTAACACCCCATCTGCAACTTGTCACGCAATGTTCCTCTTTGGTGAGTGGATGCGCATGCGTACCTTGTCATAAACACAAAGATGATGAAACTTTGCGAGTCAAGTTACATGGCGGATCCAGGGTTGTTCGAAAGGAGGGGGGGGGGGGGGCGCACATGAAGAATCAGCACGTTGTTGGGTATGTTCTCGGGGCATCCCCCCCAGGAACATTTTTAATTTTTCAAAGCCCAGAAGTGCTTTTCCGGCGATTTCTGATAAGAAATTATGGCACCACGCCTTTGCTAAAAACGCATGATTACAAAGGGGCATCAACATTACGAAACACTGTTTTGTCTTTGTAATGACATGACAAAAAACGCAAGCGAAACCAATTGAACTGACAGCTTTTGAACGTCCGTCGTATTATGAAAAACTTATCTTGGAACTCATGTTAAAATATCTGAGTGTATACAAACTGGCTTTTGCAATGAAAATTGGATAAGCTACCAACACATTGTGCTTATAATCGGTCGTATAATATTGCGTTTATCACTTCCACTTCTTCGTCTTGACATGGTGAAAAACAGAAAACACTTGTTTGCGGGATTTTAAAGGGGGCGGGCGCCGCGTGCCCCCCTTTCATGTAACTGCAACGTAGCGGATTAAGCCATTGCGAGACAATCTGCATTGTACATTTGCAAATTCAATATCAAATTTGCATTGGCCGACTTTCGCCAAAATGGCATTAAACTTATTGCATTATCAATAATTAATCCTTATTATCATCAATATGCAAATAAACTTGTTACTATACGGGGGCCACAAAGTAACAATATGCGACTTAATAATAATGCATGTCCAACATGTTACCATGGTCACCATGGCGTCACTTTGACAGCTGATCACGCATGCGGGCTCATTAACACCAATTGTCCATTGGTAACGTTTTAATACTTTTAAACCCATATATTGTCAATATTCTGGATCCCTTGGTTGCAAAACACAGGTAGGAAAATAGTTTATATGCCAAGGCTAACACCGGAGGAAATATTATAAAACTAATAGTAATACTACTGTAGAACCGACTCCGAGCGGTCTTCATGTGTATATTAAAACATGAAAGTAAGTCAAAATAAACAGCAAAAAAACTGATGGCGATTTTCAAAAAATGTTATATGTGCATGCTCATAAGATTCCCCTCGATCATTAGAAGATTATTTAAAAACAGATTCTCTACTTTTCGCAGACGACGGCGACAACTGAAACGATTCAGTTTTAAATATAGTATCCATGCTATTAAAAGCTAAATTGGTTATTAAACATCATGAATATTTATTCAACTAATTCGATATCTCGATCTGGAGATCTACGAATACGAAAATACAAGCTTCGTATGGCGGTCTGCTTTTCATTGAGAAAGAGCCTTGGTGAAACCTGTCCCTCGTCATGAAAGAAAGCTTGACAAGAAATATATGTTGTAGATCACCTAGCACAGGTTCATTCGCGAGCATTGCTGCATAAGAAAATCTAGTTCACTGTTCACAAGCACAATTAAAACATATCAAGAAGGTCGTCAGAGAAAGCTTGATAAGAAATATATGTTTGTAGGTCACCTGGCACAGGTTCATTCGCGAGCATTGCTGCATAAGAAAATCTAGTTCACTGTTCACAAGCACAGTTAAAACATATCAAGAAGGTCGTCAAAGAAAGCTTGATAAGAAATATATGTTGTAGGTCACCGAGCACAGGTTCATTCGCGAGCATTGCTACACAAGAAAATCTAGTTCACTGTTCACAAGCACAATTAAAACATATCAAGAAGGTCGTCAGAGAAAGCTTGATAAGAAATATATGTTGTAGGTCACCGAGCACAGGTTCATTCGCGAGCATTGCTGCATAAGAAAATCTAGTTCACTGTTCACAAGCAGCGCAGTTAAAACATATCAAGAAGGTCGTCAGAGAAAGCTTGATAAGAAATATACGTTGTAGATCACCGAGCACAGGTTCATTCGCGAGCATTGCTGCATAAGAAAATCTAGTTCACTGTTCACAAGCAGCGCAGTTAAAACATATCAAGAAGGTCGTCAGAGAAAGCTTGATAAGAAATATATGTTGTAGGTCACCTAGCACAGGTTCATTCGCGAGCATTGCTGCATAAGAAAATCTAGTTCACTGTTCACAAGCACAATTAAAACATATCAAGAAGGTCGTCAGAGAAAGATTGATAAGACATATACGTTTGTAGGTCACCTGGCACACGTTCATTCGCGAGCATTGCTGCATAAGAAAATCTAGTTCACTGTTCACAAGCGCAGTTAAAACATATCAAGAAGGTCGTCAGAGAAAGCTTGATAAGAAATATACGTTGTAGATCACCTAGCACAGGTTCATTCGCGAGCATTGCTGCATAAGAAAATCTAGTTCACTGTTCACAAGCGCAGTTAAAACATATCAAGAAGGTCGTCAGAGAAAGCTTGATAAGAAATATATGTTGTAGGTCACCTAGCACAGGTTCATTCGCGAGCATTGCTGCATAAGAAAATCTAGTTCACTGTTCACAAGCACAATTAAAACATATCAAGAAGGTCGTCAGAGAAAGATTGATAAGACATATACGTTTGTAGGTCACCTGGCACACGTTCATTCGCGAGCATTGCATGCTATATAAGAAAATCTATTTCACTGTTCACACTCACAATTAAAACATATCAAGAAGGTCGTCAGAGAAAGCTTGATAAGAAATATATGTTGTAGATCACCTAGCACAGGTTCATTCGCGAGCATTGCTGCATAAGAAAATCTAGTTCACTGTTCACAAGCGCAGTTAAAACATATCAAGAAGGTCGTCAGAGAAAGCTTGATAAGAAATATACGTTGTAGGTCACCTAGCACAGATTCATTCGCGAGGGCTGTATAAGAAAATCTATATTTCACTGCAGTTAAAACATATCAAGAAGGTAGTCAAGGAAAGCTTGACAATAAATATACGTGGTATGCTGCATAAGAAAATCTATTTCACTGTTCACAACTTCACACTGACGTATCTAAACTAGTCTTGATAACAATTGTTTTTCGTAAACATAAGCAAGTACAGCTAAGCAACGAACCGTGCTGTGCCGTTGTTAAGGACTTAATGAAACATTGATTATGTGTACGCCATGCATGGGCTTATCGCGCATTAAAATAGATATGAAACAATGATAACAAAATATCGTTCACGATATTGTCAAATATATTAAAACTGATGATATATGATTAGATGTTTTGTTCGTTTCGTTGTTTCGATTGTGGAAAACGAAAAGCGACGATATATAATCTATTTATATAAGGGCTATAAGCAATAATAAATACATAAAGCTATACTTTCTTTGTCCATTTAATAATTTTTACAACAGAAGATGTATTGGAAGCTTAGGGGCGGACCATTAGAAAAGTGATGGGGGGGGGTGGGACTTTTTCAGCTTGCACGAATTTATTTTTTTATCATTTGCTTGTGCAGGATTTTTTTTTATTGTCTAATCCTTTGCACGAATTTTTTTTATTACACATACCAACCTGACAAGAAATTGAGTAACAATAAACTGACATTTCAAGCGGAGCCCTTCATTAGAGTAAAATGTCAACACATTTTACTCTGATTGAGGGCTCTACTCGAAATGTCAGTTTATTGTTACTCAATTTCTTGCCAGTTTACCACCTTTTCATTTTGCTATATCTATTAAAACACTGCCTATGTAGCACTCTACATTTTTATACTCATTAATAAACAGTAAACACACCTTTATAACATCTATTCATGTGCACTGGTCTATTTGTTTTTAATGATAGACCAATATGCATTATTTATGTGGTGTTCATGTGCAAACAGATGGTCCTGGTACAATACTGTAGTTTTGCTGTACCTACAATTATTGTTCTTGATAATTTTGTTGAATACAGATGATGACATTAATAATATCAATATCCCTGCCACTATTGTTTGCTCCTTTATTTAATAGTGCCTGAAATAAATACTAAATATAAAAATAATAATCACTTTCAAAATGTGTATAAAATTATACTACTCTTATGCATCTTTATTCTTGCAATTTTAAATTTAGTGTAAATCCCTATGGTATAGTGATTTACACTAATAGATGTATACACCATTTTGACTTATGGTTTTCAGTATCAAGAAGATATTTGACTTCTAGTTTTCATCATGAGAAGGCTCTGCACAAATATTTTTTCTCAAACATTCTTTGTGTACGAATTTTTTTTCCGAGCACATTGCCTTGCACGAATTTTTTTTTGGTTTTTCCCCCACCCCCGCCATCACTTTTCTAATGGTCCGCCCCTTATGTCTTGAGCCTTGGGCCTTCGAAGAGAGATAGGTCATAGGTGCCATGATATAAGCAATTAATTCCGAAATACAATTAAAATTTGTGAACTAATCCAGTTTCGGCGAAGTCAAAGTAACAAAGGAAAGCGATTAAAATAGCTTAATTTCTACAAGACGGCCAGATGCTGTGGATATCCTGTAGTTTTAATTTTCGTGAACATATGTTGTGGTGAGTTATTTCCTGGGATTGGCGAGGTATTGCCACTGGTTATAAAAGATATAAAATATCATTTTTAAACAACGTTTCAGTCAGCGGACTAGCTTGTATGTATATTATTTTAATCATATGTAAATATTAAAGCCTTGATCAAACGAGAGCGAGAGTCGATGAGAGTTGGCAGGCGAGAGTTTGCGAGTTTTTCATAAACTCTCATTGCTCGAACAAACGAGTTGCATGACAGCATTTGCGCACGAGAGTTTAAAAACCGCGCGAAGCACAACCTTATAGGGCCTAGGCTCGAATTTTAAAATTTGCTGACAGTCCACTACTATATTTGTCACTTGTAGATATGTAATAATATTTTCTTTTTCTTTTTATTATGGGTGATGACTTCAACGTCGTTTGTTTCTGGTTTTTCCTGAGGCTGAGTTTCAGATAAACTCTCATCGACTCTCGTGCACCAGTCAAACGAACCAAAACTGTCATCGACTCTCAACAATTTGAAGCAGCCCAAGGCGGATGAGAGTTGATGAGAGTTGGCGGTCAACGCAAGCGTGAGTTTAAACTCTCATCAACTCTCAGCTGTTTATAACTCTCATCGACTCTCGTGCACCGGCCAAACGAACTAAAACTCTCATCGACTCTCATGCACCGGTCAAACGAACTAAAACTCTCATCGACTCTCATCAAAAATTTGAAGCAGCTCAAAGTGGATGAGAGTTGACGAGAGAGCATGATAGTTGATGAGAGTTGACGGTCAAACGCAAGCGTGTGTTTCAACTCTACAGCTTATAGTTTAGTTTAGTTTATTAGATTTATCACTCTTAGGTGAACGGAATACCCCAACAGGCTAGAAGTCCAATTGATAGGGGTTCCGAGGGCCTACGATTTAAGGTCGTTATCCGAGAAGACCCGAAAAGTCTTACCATTTGCTGCTATTATTGCAAAGGCAGCACTTTCTCCTCAATTATTTTTAAGACCCTGAGTGGAGGTCCGACCCAGGATTGGAACCTGTGTCTCCCAGCTCATAGACATGTGTGGTAACCACTAGACCACAACAGCTGGTTCAGGGTCAGTGGCGGAAATTGTGGTGGGATGGGGAGGCAGCCGCCTCCCCACCTTTCGTCAAATTGCCAATTTGTCGGAAATTTTCAAATAAAATTTATATATATATATATATATATATATATATATATATATATATACATATAATTGCCAATTTGTCGGAAATTTTCAAATAAAATTTGTTACTTAGCAACCAAACTTGTCGGACATTTTGGGAGGCTTTGCCCCACCACCTTAAAACGTGAATATCCGCCACTGTTCAGGGTTAGGCCTGGTCAAACGTGGATGAGAGTTGGTTCGAGTTGATGATGTTCGTTTGACCGAGCAATGAGAGTTTAGGTAAAACTCATGCAAACTCTCGCCTGCCAACTCTCATCGACTCTCTCGTTTGATCAAGGTTGTATACGAATCACTTTACAGTCTTTCTCCTTGAAGGTGTTTGCTAAACTATCAGTTACGGTAAATAGAGTAACGCAAAGTAATCTTTTTGTTTCTGCACTAAAGTTTGTCGCTGAAATGAATATAAAAAATACAACTAACAGTTCGTTCGTTTCAATTGCTTGAAGCATTTCAAAAACCTATTGTAGAGACTGTGCCTTTATGAGCTCTTACTTCGTGTACCGGACACAGAAATTTGCATGAGTAAAATGTTAGTTAGCACTGTATCGAACTGCCTCGTTCTTTAAAAAAATCCCGTTTGTTTTATCTAGGACAAAAATAAACGGGATTTTTGAAAGAACGAGGCAGTTCTATACAGTGCTAAATTTCTGTGTCAAGAAATATAAGTAATGACTCTTTTTGTTAAAATGATGAAAATATACATTCTCCTTACTCACGCTAGACAACGTCGTCGGCTGCTCAAACGAACATAAACGCTAAGAAAAGCATCCAATCTTCTCGTTTTTCTTCTTGTTGGCTGTCACAGAACATATTTATCGACATTTTAGCTGTTTGTGAGCAAAGGTTCGTCTTACAGACCATTTTATAAAAATGGCGGGAAAAATCCATGTTTACATACAGTTATATAAATATGGCTTTTAGCCAATCACCGCGCTTGCGTTTACGAAATGTTATTTTATAAACAAGAATATAACCCAAACGGGCAGTTAATATCCCATGCATGCAAGACCCGTTCACACCTTTCCCGTTTGGATAATATACTTGTATGTAGTTTTATTTAACTTTCCCAATAAAGTTATTACATCAACTATTTATTTTTGTTACAGCATTACAGCGTTCTTAAGATGTTACGAAAACTGCTGAAAATACGTGCTATCGTCTTGATGATGTCCGTGGTCGGTGTTATGCTCTCCATAAGTTATCTCACACGTCAGACAAAGTGCCATGAGAGCTTTCAAGAAAATTATCAGGTAAAGTAGTACAAAACTAAGAATTTTTAAAGTATCTATGCGATGAAAAATTCAGTTGTAAAATAACTATTTTGTTTGAATATCTCACTTCACTCTTGAGATATTAAGATTTGTTTAATATGTAAATGATCATACTTTCATCAAAATGACGTGTTCTGCGTCGGGATAAAACATATTTCAATTCATAACATCAGGCTAAAACCACAATAGACATTTGCATTTCTATTTACACTTGCAAATTCGTTATACTGAATTCCCCAGCCTGGTGTTATGAATTGAAATAAGTTTTATCCCGACGCAGAACGCGTCATTTTGATGCGCAGTCGACATTATGAAGTGGCTTATTGAAAAAGCCTATATATCCTTGAGATTATGTAATGAAATCACATGAAATACAGGTGCATGTGCGTGGATGTATCCAATGACATCAAATATGCAAATCATCAAACGATTCCATGGGGTCTTACTACATCCCGGGCGTTCTTTGTCAGCGCCCGCGAGCACTCGTCTTCTGGACGATCCTTTTATTAGTATTAAGGAAACCCAACCCCAACACAACAAAAGATCCTAACCCTAACCCCCCGCCTAACGGGTTTTCTAACCCTAACCCCCCGCCTAATTAGTTTACTAACCCTAACCCGTTAGGCGGGGGGTTAGGGTTAGGATCTTTTGTTGTGTTGGGGTTGGGTTTCCTTAATACTAATAAAAGGATCGTCCAGAAGACGAGTGCTCGCGGGCGCTGACAAAGAACGCCCGGGATGTAGTAAGACCCGATTCCATGTGATAATGGCAAAGATAAGTATGATCATTTACATATTAAACAAATCTTAATATCTCAAGAGTGAAGTGAGATATGAAAAAGTTGCAAATGGTTAGTCTTTATAGTTTCAAGAGTTCTTTCAAATAAAAGAGTTATTTTACAACTGAATTTTTCATTGCATAGCCACTTTAAGATTATTTTGAGAACATTTCTCATGTGAACGAAAACGAAATTTCCCTCGCGGAGATTACACGAAACAAATTTACCCCACTACCCATATAGCGCGAACATTTTGTTTCTGTGCGTATGGCGTTCTCACGTTTGGGGATTTTACATATTCGTAATATTTGGGTCTTCCTGAGCAAAATCATAATATATCTTGTCAGCTGAACATTTCATCTTCATGACGTTTTTCGCTGTCAAAGTTAGCAGATGTGATGTCACAAGAGGCATTCCAAACCAGTTTTCTCTTGTTATACTTGCCACAAAAATGCCTCTTGTGATATCACGTCCGATAACTTTAACAGCAAAAAAACTCCATGAAGATGAAATTTTCGGCTGACAAGATATATTATGATTTTGCTCAGGAAGACCCATATATTACGAATATGTAAAATTCCCAAACGTTAGATAAACATTTTAACGACATTATTGGTTGGATAGACCATACATCGATGATCATTAACCTCAAATCCTCAGATTACAGAAGACCTCGAGTCAAGCCATATAATACATTAAAAAATAGAATGCTACGTAGACAGTGTTTTGGATATATAGCAAAGTGAAAAGGTGGTGAACTGCCAATATTTTTAGCTGTCGTTTCGAGCGGAGCTCTTAATCAGAGTAAGACGAGATATTTTATTTCACCAAACGTCAGTATTTCGTTACTAAAAATCTTACCAGTTTACCACCTTTTCACTTTGCTATATAATACATTCCCGTCCTCACACT
Organism: Chrysogorgia sp. JL179-B06; assembly: GCA_035772405.1. Taxonomy (NCBI): domain Eukaryota; kingdom Metazoa; phylum Cnidaria; class Anthozoa; order Scleralcyonacea; family Chrysogorgiidae; genus Chrysogorgia; species Chrysogorgia sp. JL179-B06. Next base: position 1,149,910 of record JAYKKM010000478.1, on the reverse strand, counting down.
CGGTTAAAAACACATAACTGGTTAACTTAACATTTTTTTCTCTATTTAGGGAAACGCGTCCTATCCGCCGCCGGTAAGATTTTGTGAGCATTTTAAAAATAGTTCAACGCTCATCTATAACCTACCGTCCACTCCTTTTATCTTATATACACTGAATCGTAAGTCCGTGTTTTTCTATAACTCTCTTTTAGCGACCTACTTTAACAATACCAAACGATATCAGTAAAGGAATTGGCTCCGATGAGTGGATAAGCAGAACAATTACGGATGACAAGGTGAATATACCATTGACTTGGGACTATCGTATACGTATAGTACGGTTGACAGTAAAAGAAACACGAGACCTTCTGATGACTAGTGAGATGCTCTAACTATTGAGCTACGTGGACTAAGATGATGAGTGAAGGTTACATATATGTACAACCTGTAATCTTCTGATGACTAGTGAGATGCTCTAATTATTGAGCTACATGGACTAAGATGATGAGTGAAGGTTACATATGTGTACAACCTGTAACCTTCTGATGACTAGTGAGATGCACTAACCATTGAGCTATACATGGACTAAGATGATGAGTGAAGGTTACTTACATATGTGTACAACCTGTAACCTTCTGATGACTAGTGAGATGTTCTAACTATTGAGCTACATAGACTAAGATGATGAGTGAAGGTTACATATGTGTACAACGTGTAACCTTCTAATGACTAGTGAGATGATCTAACTATTGAGCTATACATGGACTAAGATGATGAGTGAAGGTTACATATGTGTACAACCTGTAACCTTCTGATGACTAGTGAGATGCTCTAACCATTGAGCTATACATGGACTAAGATGATGAGTGAAGGTTACATATGTGTACAACCTGTAACCTTCTAATGACTATAGTGAGATGCTCTAACTATTGAGCTATACATGGACTAAGATGATGAGTGAAGGTTACATATGTGTACAACCTGTAACCTTCTGATGACTAGTGAGATGTTCTAACTATTGAGCTACATAGACTAAGATGATGAGTGAAGGTTACATATGTGTACAACCTGTAACCTTCTAATGACCAGTGAGATTTGTAACTATTTTTTCCTCCCACAGCAAGAATGTCCTCCGCTACTTGAAGATAACGTGCAAAAAAGGAATTCAAGCATGAACTGTCAAATCCCTGTCCTTGATCCATTTCATTCTTCCATGTCAAAGTTACTTAAAGATATACCAATGCCAAGCTGCTCTGGTTACAAATCTTACGGAAAATTGGTCGATGGAAAAATAAAGTTTAATGGTAAGAGTTTTATTCGCATTTTCCGGCACAACTGTTTATTCATCGAACATCCCCCCCCCCCTTCCTTCCTTCTTTCCTCCCTTCATTCCTTCCCTCCCTCCATCCTTCTCTCCCTCCTTCCTTCCTCCCTTCCCTCCTTCCTCCGTTCCTTCACTCCTTCCTCCCTCCCTTCCTTCTTTCCTCCCTTCCCTCCCTCCTTCCCTTGCTCGCTCGCTTCCTTCCATCCTCCCTTCCTCCCTCCCTCCCTCCCTCCCTCCCTTCCTCGGATGGAAGTAAGAAGAGAGGGAGTAAGGGAGGGAGGAACTTCCTCCCCGCCTTCCTAGCTTCCTTCCTCACCTCCTTCCCTCCTTCCTAGCTTCCTTCCTCCCTCCCTTCCCTGCTTCCTTCCTTTTCTCCTTCCTTCCTTCCTCCCTTCCTACTTCCCTCCTTCCTAGTTTCCTCTCTCCCTTCCCTGCTTCCTTCCTCCCTCCCTTTCCTCCTTCCTTCATCCCTCCCTTCCCTGCTTCCTTCCTTCCTTCCTGCTTCCTCCCTTCCCTCCTTCTTTCCTCCCTCCTTCCTTCCACTAAGTCATACCTCCCACTAAGTCATGACGTTTCTATTTTCAGACCCTAGTGTTGTTTCCGCGACATACCGAAGCATACTTCGCCAAGGAGATTTTAAATTCATCTTGGGAAAAAGTGTCCCTATTCCATTAACTAAAAAGATCACCGACGACTTCATTGAAGTAGATTACCTTCTTAAAGATGGCAAGCACGTCAAAGAGGTTTTCGCACAACCAGTACCGCACGAACATCTCATAAAACGAACTGCTAAAAAGAAACCAGGAATTCCACTTAATATCTTAATCATAGGAGTTGATTCACTCTCGCACGCAAATGCACAGAGAAAATTACCGAAAGTCTACGAATTTCTCAAAAAGGAATTGGGAGCATTCGTGTTTAAAGGTCATTCTATTGTGGGTGATGGCACCACGGAACAGCTGACCGCAATGCTTACTGGGCAGGGCGAGTTGGAACAATACGAATCACGACGTCATCACAAAAATCCTAAACCGGTGGATGACTGGACATGGATATATAAACAACTCAAGGGTAAGAGGAGGGAAAGGGTACCACGAGGGATTATAGAGGGATCATGCTACTAGAGCTTTGTGTGAAGGTCGTGGCTAGGTTGAGGTGACCGTGAGGTACTAGGTCTGAGTCGTCTTCTGGACGATCCTTTTATTAGTATTAAGGTTAGTATTAGAAAACCATTAGGCGGATGGTTAGAAAACCCATTAGGCGGGGGGTTAGGGTTAGGATCTAAGTTGTTTTGGGGTTAGCAGTTCTATGATGTGTTTCATCATACAGGCATGTCTGATCGTAACAATCTCTCATTTCGTAGTCAAGAGTATCAGTTGATATTTGTTGAAGTTGATCATCTAGGTTAGTGTAGTCTTAAGAAAGACTGCTGTTGTTGGTGACTGATGTTTTGATGGCCTCAGTGGTGGTCATCTTTAGAGTCAAGAGTATCAGTAGATGTTTATTGAAGTTGATCATCTAGGTTAGTGTAGTCTTAAGAAAGACTGTGGTTGTTGGTGACTGATGTTTTGATGGCCTCAATGGTGGACATCTTTAGAGTCAAGAGTTTGGTTAGTGTAGTCTGGAGAAAGACTGCTGTTGTTGGTGACTGATGTATGACAGCCTCAGTGGTGGACATCTTTAGAGTCAAGAGTATTAGTAGATGATTGTTGAAGTTGATCATCTAGGTTAGTGTAGTCTTGAGAAAGACTGTTGTTGGTGACTGATGTTTTGATGGCCTCAGTGGTGCTCATCATTAGAGTCAAGAGTATCAGTAGATGTTTATTGAAGTTGATCATCTAGGTTAGTGTAGTTTTCAGTTTTAGTGTAGTAATCTTTCTATTTCTTTGTTTTTTTAGAACACGGTTACTTGACTGGTTACTCTGGTGACTCTCCCCAATTGGGTCCATTTCAATATCGACTTTTGGGTTTCAAGAATCCACCGACGGACTTCTACACCAGGCCTTTTTATCAAAGAGCATTGAAATCTCTACAAGGAGGAATAAAATATTGTCTAGCTTCAAGAACCATTTCAAAATGTCAGTTAGATTACATCCGCGAAGTGTTTGAAATGTTCCCAAACAAATTGAAATTTTTCTTTTCTTTTAACGGTAAGGAGTATTTTTGTGTGGTTCAATTTATTAGAGAAAATAGAGAAACCGAAAACTTCGACGCTTAGTTCATGCACGTAGCACAATGGTTGGAGCATCTCACTAGTCATTAGAAGGTTACAGGTTGTACACATATGTAACCTTCACTCATTATCTTAGTCCATATAGCTCAATAGTTAGAGTATCTCACTAGTAATCAAAAGGTTACAGGTTGTACACATATGTAACCTTCACTCATCATCTTAGTCCATGTAGCTCAATAGTTAGAACATCTCACTAGTCATCAGAAGGTCACAGGTTGTACACATATGTAACACGTAATTGTTTTAAGTTACTTTTCGATTCTTCTTTATATTAGTGGTGTATTCTCACAACTCTATGAACGAAGTGGCCATGATCCAACCAGATTTGCTCTCCTTTCTAAAAGACTTCAAAGACAAGGGTCATTTGAACAACACCTTGCTCATCGTCATGGGTGATCACGGCTTAAGATTTGGAAAAGCGCGATTAATTTTGCAAGGAAAACTCGAAGAACGACTTCCACTCTACTCAATGACTTTCCCATCCTGGTTTTTATCCCGCTATCCGAGACTGGTCGACAATCTCCGGACAAACACCGATCGTTTGACGTCGTGGTACGACGTCTATGCCACCTTTCGTCACATTCTTTCCTACCCAGAAGTCCCCTTGGACTTGAAACATGGTAAAAGTCTCCTCGGTGAGATCCCAGCGTCACGCACATGCGCAGATGCTACCGTGGAGCCTCACTGGTGTCCGTGTTTGGAATGGTCAGCAGTAAATGCCAACCACAGTCATGTGCGGAACGCAGCTTTGGCAGCAGTGGAATACATTAACAGTGCAAATCAAGAGCACGCGGCCAGTGCTGAAAAATGTGAAATATTATCGTTGAAATCTATAAACTATGCGCTATTGGAACGAGCTAATGAGAAACTGCTGTCTTTTCATCAGACAAATGATTTAATTCCTGCATTTAATACCAAGTCAAGACCTGCGTATAACGGTTTTTGTCGTTATCAACTACAGTTTGTCACAGCGCCGAATAATGGTGTTTATGAAGCAACAGTGAGGTATCATAAAACATGGTTCATTGTCGAAAAAAGTATTAGTCGAGTCAATAAATATGGAGATCAACCAGAATGCATTGCGAAGGATCTACCGCACTTGAGGAAGTTTTGTTTATGTAGAGGACTAGGTAATAGTAATACACAATATGGAAGCCTTTTAGGTTTAATGAAGTGTAGTTAATAATGCAGTTAGGCTAGAGTACTAAAGGTGTTTCGATAGTCTAAATCATGAGAAAATAAGAAATTGCATTTTTCCAGCAGATCTGAGCTTCATCGTGGTTCATTGCATAGCGCTAGTGGTGGTCTTGTTAACTGAAAAGTTTTATACCCTCAACGTTTACCTGAGTGGAGAAATCGTGTTTCCAATAAATCCAGAAAACTAATTTGCATAAAATCTGTCGCTTATCATAAACACAATTTCTCTAGATATACAAATGCTACAAGTGTGAAACGTTTCAATAATCATGACCACCGCTAGAGCTACGTAATCAACCACGATGAAACTCAGATCTGCATTACAAACATTTTTATGGGGGAAAATGCAATTTCTCATGATTTAGACTATCGAGCCAACTAAATGGTGTTCGGGTGTATTAAGTTTTGCAGACCTTATATATCCGTTGCTAAGGAAGCTTTTGCTAAGAATTTCACAGATTTAAGAATCCATCAAGACAAACTGTATGTGGTATATGTGGGCAAAACTCTTTCGTTTGGTAATGTCATATGATGACGTGTCATGACGTCATCGAAAAGTGAAAATTCCTATAATCTTCGAAGGTTTTTAAGTAAAATTAATTGTTCGCATGCGATTAGAGTATGGACTGTTATCTTCAAAAAAGAACATGGATTTTAAGAATTTTTAAAAGTTAGCCAAGGTATCGAATTTTTAACGCAAATAAACACAATTGATAACTTTTTGATTAACTTATCAACAAATCCATACGTGCTTTTGTATGAAGTAATTTAGGTTTACATAAACACAATTGATAACTTCATTTTTATTTAACTTATCAACAAATCCATACGTGCTTTTTTGTAGGAAGTAATTTAGGTTTACATGACACTCACAAATGTAGCATAATGTCAAAAATGACGAAAATTATAGACGGGCACGGAGTTTTTGTGCTGATCGATGACGTCATTGTGACGTCATCAAATTACGTATTATTCAAATTACGTATTATTCAAATTACGTCATCAAATTACGTGCCTACATATTCCATACAGAAATATCTTGGTCATACCTTGAATTTACTGTCCACTCACGAAGTATATTTGGCGGTAAATGACCTGTCCTTAGCAACCGGTTGCCTAGCAACGGAATACGTTCGAACACCCAATTGACGGTACCGAAAAAGATGGCGGCTGTACAATTTACCAGAATGCTTTGCGAGCTTAACTCACCTGTACTAACAGCTAAACATGGTTTAACTTGTTAACATGAACTAAATAAGTCAAAGCATCCTTCTCACCAAATTTAATCTTTTTCACACTCCATTTTCCGTGTTTACTGCACGCAAGGAATTATGGTGAAATGTAGCAGTCGTCATCGTTTTCGGTACTGTCAATTGATAACTGTTCCAATAAAGATTAGGATTTAGACTAATACTAAAAAATTGATTTTAACTTTGTGCATAATTGCAAGAGGGGTATACATTCCTCGGAAGACTAAATACCATAATTCTTGGATCAAATAAAGAAGAACCTATTATAATATATATATTCGTATTAGACGTGTTTACTGTACTTACGATATTATACCTTATTACTCCGCCTGCCCGTAGGGTAGCACGGAGGTTTAAAATGCCCGCGTCTGTTTTCGTCGTCGCTGTCAGAAACTGGCACGTACACGTGCACAATTTCCTTGTGAATTGTGTACATCAAGTGACATCAATAGACATTTAGGGACTTTATAGTCTTGAACAGTTCCATTAACCCCCATTTATTTTGCCACCTTTTGTATATTTCGTTGCCTGCAGGCGGAGTGAACGCCTGAGCAGGCGTCTTGTTTTGGTATAAATAGTTGACAGGTTTCTATCAGAAATCCTCAATTTTCATTAAAGTGCTCCTAACCTCAAATTTTTTTATTGTCTTATTTGGAAGAACTTTTAAACTGATAAAGTAACTTCTTTTGAAGATTTTCACTTCTTCGCCTTCTTTGTGAGATATATCAGTTTGTTTGATATGCAAATATCTGGAATTTCGTTACACATGCATAATGAGTTATCAGAGAATGTTATATATCTTTGTGTTCATGAAATAAAAACACTAAAGTGTGAATAACACGTGTGTGCGTTTCTCCCACAACACCAAACTTCTTGATTTTAAAAGATTTCGTTCGAGAATGAAAGAGATATACACATTTCTCCAATAAGTCATCATGCATGTGTGACGAAATGCCAGACATTTGTATATCAAACAAGCTGATATATCTCAAAAAGAAAGCAAAGAAACGAAAATCTTCAAAAGAAGTTACTTTATCATTTTAAAAGTTCTTCCAAACAAGACAATAAAACATTTTGAGGTTATGGGCACTTTAAAGGTCAACTATACCTTTTGAGGTTCTATTTTCCTCCGAAAGAGATATCATCTAACTTTGTAAAAGTGAAGAAAAAAATGAATTTCATGATATAGCGCAGGATTTATTGAGGAGTATTTCTTCGGACCTCTTGTTGCACGACCGCGTTTTAAGAATAATGGCACTATTACCGGTATGATGTCATACTAGTAATAGGTTTATTAAACAAAATAATATTCGAGTGCTTGATATTTGGTTTGTCACTTATCATTCACCCAAGAGTAAACAGTATTCCATAGGGCCTCTTTCCAGGTCCCAGGCCCAATTATTATTATTATTAAATAAAAAAAATTCATTATATTAAATAGATAGATCAGGAAATATTTGAGGAAAAAGGACTGTGAGAAGTTGGTGCATGCATTCATAACATCAAAACTTGACAGCTGTAATAGCATCCTATATGGCTTACCAGAAAATGAATTGAGCAAGTCACAGCGAATTCAAAATGCAGCTGCTAGACTTGTTGCAAGGCTTAACAAATCGGAGCATATCTCCCCTGTGCTTCGTAATCTTCACTGGTTGCCGGTGAGATCAAGGATTGTTTTTAAGATACTAACAATTACTTTCAAGGCTTTGCATGGCCAGGCGCCTGTTTATATTACTGATTTGCTAACTAAATATAAACCTACTCGTGCTTTGAGATCATCTGCCGAAATCTGCTACTTGAGTCAAAATCCAAAACGGTCACCAAAACTGTGGAATTCATTACCACAGGAAATTAGAAGCTTTGAAATGTTAAGTAGTTTTAAGTCAGCACTTAAGACTTTTCTTTTTTTTAATTAATAGTTTTTTGTTCATTCATAGTGGTAATATATTATGTAGTAGGCTTAATCTTATAATGTAACTGTAATTAGTTTTATAAGTAACTTTAAGAATATATTGTTGTAAGAGCATTGAGATTATTGTATAATGCTCCTAATACGTCTTTTATTATTATTATTACTCTTGATTATATCATCATTCATGTTCAGTTTCCTTTGTTCTCTAGTGGCCATTATCTCTGATATCAACCTCATAAAATTATTCATGAGGTTGATAAGTACTTATCAACCTCATAAATACTAAACTTCACCAATGGTGATATAAGGCGGTTATATACCTTAGACCTCGGTGTTTAAGCGATATATCAACCTATATCAAAAATTGATATATCGCTTAAACACCACCTATACATAAACAACCTTTTATTATGTTTATTAAAACATGCAGGTGGAACTGCAGGTGATGTTCCTCTCAATGTAAATCGCCGACAATCATAGTTTTCCATTCAGCATAATTTTGAACAAAACAACGAAGAAATAGAGGTAAGGTTAACTACTAACTAAATACCAATTAACAAGATAACCACTGTGAATAATAAGAAGATTCAGCTTGATTTTCGTAACTCGTTAAATTGTTATGCAAGTAAAGTTGTAAAGGTTTCGCTGTGCAAGTTGTGTTAAGTTGACAATACTCAGAAAAACGCTAAACTCCAGACAGGGCTCTGAGCTCCAGCTTGCACAGTAAGGCTTCTTTATAACTTTATTAGTTTCAAGCTGCGACTTAACCCGTTAAATTGTTACTGTAAACAACATGGATAATCCAAAGCCAAACATGCCTCAGGCTCAACAAATAATGTATTGTAACTAATAATACATTGTATAACACTTTGTCTTATGCGTGCACCGAACAAATCGCAAAAACTCTAAACCCCCAAGCGAAATCAAGCCAGTGAATTACACTGTATTTTAATTACTTGTAATAAGATATTTAACAAGACGCCCGCTAGTCGTTTACTCGGGCTACTAATAGCAATGAAGCATGTGGCATAAGATTACGCACGAAACCGCACAACAGCGTGTACATATTAAGTGCTTGTTAAAAAGTACAACATTCAGTAGTTCTGAGACTTGGAAAGCTAACGAACAAACGCCAAGCTGTCGAAAAGAAAGAACTTGGCTGCCGAGCACGCTATGCCTCAGTTTCGCAAAGCCTGTCGCGTCAATATCGCGCGGCCGGGAGACTAATGCTCGCGACGCAAAAAACAAAGCCGATGCCACAGGTATAGCCCGAGTAATAAGAAATGTCGGTGATAGGAAGTTGCAACGTTTGGTTACTTGGTGTATATGAAATGTTGTTTATTAAGGACTTAGGGGGTTGTTTATATATGAGGCAAACCAGCCCGGGTACCCAGCTAGCCCGCTTTGCCGAGATGATTTTTATTGCGTTTATATGGTACTTCATCTTGCATGGATATAGCGAACCCATACCATATAAACAAGAGATTAGGGTTAGGGTATATGCCTGCAAGATGAAGTATATTCCGGGCTAGCTTTGTTGTGCTAATTGAATGAATGAATGAACTTTATTTAAACACGGGTCTCTTCATAAAATATGCTCTTCCAGTTTTAAAAATTTACATACATATAGCAACTGGATAAAAATTTTAAGAACTATAATTTACATTTAATATCATAAAAATTAACTATATACTATACTAAACTAATTATATACTATATATACCAAAATAATACAGCAAAGTACTATATTTAAATATTGTTAAAAGGTCAATGTACTTTTAAAAATTTCAATGTTTTCTAAAAGTCTTATTTCGATAGGTATAATTGCGTAATTTATCAGTTCTGGTAAGACACGAAGTCTCGTTGTTTTAAATATGAACTGTACATGAACAAGCAGAAATTGTAAATTGTTAATATGTCGAAAAAAAGCAGATAAAAACAAATTTTGTCGAGTGTACGAAGCTTTTAATGCAAGCCCGCTGGTAAGCGAGCTAGCCAGGGAAAAAGGCATGAAGATGAAATTTTCGAACGACAAGATATATTACAGTTCTTCTCGGTAGAACCACAGGTAGAACCCAAAGATTATGAATATGTAAAATCCCCAAACCTCGGATAGGCAATTTAGCAAGAGACCTTGGGTTCGATTGATAAACATAATATTAAACCAGCTATACCAGCTCTGAATGACGTCTGTATCACAGATACTTGTTAATTATTTTTAACAGAGTGAAATGTTTCGAAAACTGAAAAGATTCCACTCCCTGGGTATCTTGTTAGTGCTTGTGTTGATAGTACTGTGGCTCATGAACAACGCATGGAAAAATAAACTGCAATCAGTGCAGACAAACAAGGCAGAAATTATCAACAGCGCAGTGCAGTATGTAAGTAATAATAATAATAATAATAATAATTGTTATTATAATTATATATATATATTTATTATTTAATTATATATAATTATAATTATATATATTTATTATTATTTAATTATATATCATTATAATTATAATTATAATAATTATAATTATAATAATTATAATTATAATAATTATAATTATAAAAATTAATATTTTTAAAAATTTATTAAATATCAAAATATTTTATATGCAAAGTACTAATGATAGAAATGTGTTCAATATAGAATAGTTATTACTTAAAATTTGCTATTCGTGTATTCAAACTGTATTATATATAATTATTTACAATAAATTAATATAAAAATAATAATTTAATTAAACTAAAGTCCAATTAATATGTATATACAACAATATAATAATATTGTTAATAATATGAGACTATCTAACTAACTAATAATAAAAATTTACAAAACTAATGAATTCTTGCCATCACGGTCTCTATATCTATAAGTCGATGTCTTTAATGTTGCAATACTAAATAACTGCAATAATAAATAACTGCAACAGCAGATAGCGTATGAAACACGAGAGAAGCGACCGAGATTCCATGTAGAGATAATACCACTAATAATGGGATGTATGGGAGGTGGTATCAATAAGTTGCAACAACAAATCGAGAGGTTGATACGACATGAGGAAGCTCATCAAGTTGATACGACATGAGGAAGCTCATCAAGTTGATACGACATGAGGAAGCTCATCAAGTTGATACGACATGAGGAAGCTCATCAAGTTGATACGATATGAGGAAGCTCATCAAGTTGATACGACATGAGGAAGCTCATCAAGTTGATACGACATGAGGAAGCTCATCAAGTTGATACGACATGAGGAAGCTTATCAAGTTGATACGACATGAGGAAGCTCGTCAATTTGATACGACATGAGGAAGCTCATCAAGTTGATACGACATGAGGAAGCTCATCAAGTTGATACGACATGAGAAGGAAGCTCAATGAGTAGTGAGAACTATGCAGAAGAGTAAAGTAATAAGGAAAGTGGTCCAAGAGGATTGATATATTTTCTGTAATGTTGAAACATGTAATCTTAGCAAATTTTAATAAGAGGAGCTATTATGTAAATCTAGTAGGAGATATTGGCCGCCACAAATAGGCTATTAAGAAGCATGATACATGGACGATCGTCAAGCTCGTATCCTCAGAAAAATTATTCTGAGTCCCGGAAAGGAATCGAACCTGTAACCTTCTGATTGCCGGTGAGACGCTCTAACCATTGAGCCATCCATGTGTATCATCTGTCTAATCCAAGCTCTCCCACATTCACTACAGCAGTGTGTATATATTAACACAAGAAGCATGATGATAATAATAATACTTTTCAAAATGGCGTGGTTCAATTAAAAAATATATAAAAGTACATTCACAAAAATATGCAGAAGACAGTACTAATGGAAAGTGAGACACTGCTGCGTAAAGTACCGAGCAAAGTGGTTGAAGACCTAGGATTGATATATTTTCTGCAAAATATAATGTGTATTTTGTTTTCATTAGGTAAGACTATCAAAAATGGTGAAGACTGCCGAGAAAAAAATAAAGCGACCATCTATGCAACTGGATGTAAGTTTGACATAAATAAGTCACATGATAGAGAACTGTAATGCTGGTCATGCAATAGGGTGGTGAGATTTACGGTGAAGGAAAATTTCGAGTGTTGGAATATATACATTTTAAGACCAAACCGGGACCAGTTGCGAAAAATGCAACTTCAAAAAGGCTTTCTGTCTGGAATTAGATCTGTAACACTATAATGTTTTCTTCACCTGATCAGTTAGAATGAAAGTAACATTTGAAGAATAGGTATGCAATGTACTAAGGTTGTGCCAAGAACGAATTCCAAAGGGCAGCCGATTGAGATAGACGACATCAAGTTGGAAAAGAAATAGAGACAGACCAAAAACAACATGACGGTGGACAGCCCCATGACTTTCAGTTTTAGTATTGGGTTTTACTGCATTCCGGGCGTTTCTAGATCTTTGTATATATAGATATTTTTGTATATATATATATATATATATATATATATATATATATATATATATATATATATATATATATATATATATATATATAATATATATATATATATATATATATATATATATATATATATATATATATATATATATATATATATATATATATATATATATATATATATATATACAATATTTCTTTGTTTGTAGTAGAAAAAGAGTGCTCAATACTGTGAATATTCAGCAGAGCAATATAAATTTTAATCGCCTGAAGATCGTCTCGACAAACGAGGCGTGAAACTCGGAGTAGCGATGTTTCAGTTTTAAGTTTTTATTAAAATTTATATATATATATATATATATATATATATATATATATATATATATATATATATATATATATATATATATATATATATATATATATATATATATATATATATATATATATATATATATATATATAGATTATATAGATTTTATTATCCGCAAGATGTGGGACGAAATGAGAGATTGTACTGCTATCATACGATCGGACATGCCTGTATGATGAAATACATCATAGAACTGCTAACTTCAAAATAACTTAAATCCCAACCCTAACCACCCGTCTAATGGGTTTTCTAACCCCCCGCCTAATGATTTTCTAATACCTTAATACTAAAAAAGGATCGTTCAGAAGATGATCGGGATGTAGTAAAACCTTTAGTGTTAAGACTGCAATGGTTTATTGAAATAGTGTACTTTTAGGTTATTGAAGTTGGCTCGACAGAATCAGAGAAAATTATTCAGAGGAAACCGGTAAGCAAAACAATAAAAGTCGTGCATGTATATAATAGAAGCCATAAGATCATTAACAAGCAGTAATATGATTGGCTAGTCGCCTCAGTTCGTTTTACATTGGCGAAGTATTCAGTTCGTTTGAGCTGCCAATAACGTAACTGGACAGGAATAATGTTTGAAGGTATAAGAGTAGTATAACATCTCCCTCTATAACATATCAACTTTCCTTACTTGTTGAGTTAACTTGAATACTTCTCATTCACATTCTAAATAGAATAAAAGAATAGAAAGTCTTTTAATTCGACCTTAATGATAGCATACACTAAAAGGAATCAAGTAACAGTAATTGCTAACTAGTTGCAATATGGTGATCGCTAGAAGGTATTCTTTAAAATAAAGATTCTGCGACTGAAAACTAGTTGTTTCATGGGAAGCACGGGTGGGCATGTGCTATTAGGGGGTGGGCATGTGCTATTAGGGGGTGGGCATGTGCTATTAGGGGGTGGGCATGTGCTGTTAGGGGGTGGGCATGTGCTATTAGGGGGTGGGCATGTGCTATTAGGGGGTGGGCATGTGCTGTTAGGGGGTGGGCATGTGCTGTTAGGGGGTGGGCATGTGCTATTAGGGGGTGGGCATGTGCTGTTAGGGGGTGGGCATGTGCTGTTAGGGGGTGGGCATGTGCTATTAGGGGGTGGGCATGTGCTATTAGGGGGTGGGCATGTGCTATTAGGGGGTGGGCATGTGCTATTAGGGGGTGGGCATGTGCTGTTAGGGGGTGGGCATGTGCTGTTAGGGGGTGGGCATGTGCTATTAGGGGGTGGGCATGTGCTATTAGGGGGTGGGCATGTGCTGTTAGGGGGTGGGCATGTGCTATTAGGGGGTGGGCATGTGCTGTTAGGGGCGTTGCCACTCACCGCTAAGTCAAGCCCGGTCGGACGGGGTTAGTACTTTGATGGGTGACCATCTAAGAATAACCTTGTGTTGATTCGCGAGCTTGAAACTCATGTGAGTAGAGTTATTAGTTGATCTCTCCCGTGCTTTGAGGGTTCTCTCCCGTGCTTTGAGGGTTTTCCTCCGGTTTTCCCCCCTCAGTAAAATCGACAATTAGATCATAGCTGTGCTCCGTGGTCAAACATGGGTCGTATGGTGGCAGCCTGCGGCGCCGCAAATTTCGAAACCGTAGACGGTCGGACACCTCTTTGTATATATATATTTGTATATATATTTATGTATATATATAGTTTACTTACAATGGGTTACATAAATATTGATTATTAACCAAAAAATTTCAAGTTCGTTTGCATAGCCGAGTGGTCTGTGTTATTGATTTTTAGTTGTGAGAGCGGGGTTCGAATGTTGGGTGAGTATATAATTTTTCCATTTCTTTTTAATAGGGTTAGGGTTAAGGTTAGGTTAGGGTTAGTTTTAGGGTTTGGTTTGAATATTATCAAAAAAATAGGCGCGCGTAAAAAAGTCCCAAGATTCCACCGACCATCAAAGAGGTGTCCGACCGTCTACGGTTTCGAAATGTGCTGCGGCGCCTTTGATGACATACCTTCGACTCGGCCACGTTCGACCTACACAATTTGTAAAGACAGACGTCTGTTGTGTCTGTTAATAAGACCATTAGTAGGAAGGTTAGTACAAGGGTTAATATTAGGGTGACGGTTAGTATAAGGGTTTGATTTTGGGTTAGGATTATTTTTCAAACCTTTATATTAAACCTCTCCCTAATATTAACCCTCATACTAACCTTCCTACTGCGTAAACATTTTCTAGCGATCACCGTTACAATATATATATATATATATATAAATCCTCTCTAATATTAATATATAAATCTAAACTAAGGATGTTTTATTTATAACTTATTTCTCAAATATTTAACATCATTTCTCAAAAAGGTATGATATAAATACAACTTTTTGTCAATGCTATGTTATGTTTTCTTAATGATGTTTATAAAAATTATATTTCTGCGTTTACATCTACTCTTTTTTTAAGAAAGTCGTTTTGCCAATCCCAGGATATATAGAACAGTCTGTTGGGGATAATCAGTGGATCAGTAGGACGATCTATGATGCCAAGGTACACGAATGGACATCAAGGGATAATAAAGAGGATGGAAGGATGATGGATATAGGGACAATGAATAAGAAAATATATAATGATAATGATGACGATGACGATGAGGATAAGATGAGATTATAAGGATAAGATGAGGATAAGATGAGAGGTATTAGGTTAAGATGAGGATAAGATGAGGATAAGATGAGAGGAATATAAGGATAAGATGAGGATAAGATGAGGATAAGGATAAGATGAGGATAAGATGAGGGGGAGATAAGGATAAGATAAGGATAAGATGAGAGGGAGATAAGGATAAGATGAGGATAAGATGAGGGGGAATATAAGGGGGAATATAAGGATAAGATGAGGATAAGATGAGGAGGAATATAAGGATAAGATGAGGATAAGATGAGGGGGAATATAAGGATAAGATGAGGATAAGATGAGGGGGAGATGAGGATAAGATGAGGGGGAGATGAGGATAAGATGAGGATAAGATAAGGATAAGATGAGGATAAGATGAGGGGAGATAAGGATAAGATAAGGATAAGATAAGGATAAGATAAGGATAAGATAAGGATAAGATGAGAGGGAGATGAGGATAAGATGAGGATAAGATGAGGATAAGATGAGGGAATATAAGGATAAGATAAGGATAAGATGAGGATAAGATGAGGATAAGATGAGGGAATATAAGGATAAGATAAGGATAAGATGAGGATAAGATGAGGATAAGATGAGGGGAGATAAGGATAAGATAAGGATAAGATAAGGATAAGATAAGGATAAGATAAGGATAAGATGAGGATAAGATGAGGATAAGATGAGCATAAGATGAGGGAATATAAGGATAAGATGAGGATAAGATGAGGATAAGATGAGGATAAGATGAGGGGAGATAAGGATAAGATAAGGATAAGATAAGGATAAGATAAGGATAAGATGAGGATAAGATGAGGGAATATAAGGATAAGATGAGGATAAGATAAGGATAAGATGAGGATAAGATGAGGGGAGATAAGGATAAGATAAGGATAAGATGAGGATAAGATAAGGATAAGATGAGGATAAGATGAGGATAAGATGAGGGAATATAAGGATAAGATGAGGATAAGATGAGGATAAGATGAGGATAAGATGAGGGGAGATAAGGATAAGATAAGGATAAGATAAGGATAAGATAAGGATAAGATGAGGATAAGATGAGGATAAGATGAGGATAAGATGAGGGGAGATAAGGATAAGATAAGGATAAGATAAGGATAAGATAAGGATAAGATGAGGATAAGATGAGGATAAGATGAGGGAATATAAGGATAAGATGAGGATAAGATAAGGATAAGATGAGGATAAGATAAGGATAAGATGAGGATAAGATGAGGATAAGATGAGGGAATATAAGGATAAGATGAGGATAAGATAAGGATAAGATGAGGATAAGATGAGGGGAGATAAGGATAAGATAAGGATAAG
The DNA here is from genome assembly GCA_035772405.1 of Chrysogorgia sp. JL179-B06. Lineage (NCBI taxonomy): Eukaryota > Metazoa > Cnidaria > Anthozoa > Scleralcyonacea > Chrysogorgiidae > Chrysogorgia > Chrysogorgia sp. JL179-B06. The sequence goes on along the minus strand of JAYKKM010000478.1, from coordinate 1,133,279 downwards.
ATAAGGATAAGATAAGGATAAGATAAGGATAAGATGAGGATAAGATGAGGATAAGATGAGGGAATATAAGGATAAGATGAGGATAAGATGAGGATAAGATGAGGGGAGATAAGGATAAGATAAGGATAAGATAAGGATAAGATAAGGATAAGATAAGGATAAGATAAGGATAAGATGAGGATAAGATGAGGATAAGATGAGGATAAGATGAGGATAAGATGAGAGGGAGATGAGGATAAGATGAGGATAAGATGAGGATAAGATGAGGGAATATAAGGATAAGATAAGGATGAGATGAAGGATAAGATAAGACAATGTAACCAGAGATTCAACATTGAGCTATTAAGAAATAAGAGTGACATACTCACCAATAATTTCAATATTCATCACCATCTACCGACTACAACTTCCTATTGTTCCTTTACAGAGCCAATGTTCTCGAGTCCTTCAAGAAAATACAAAAGATGATAATGTTAAATCAAATATGACCTGTCAAATCCCAAATCTCGACCCATTTAATCCTTCCATTATGACGTTTATAAAAAAATCACCCAGATCAGACTGTTCACGTCACAGATCTTATGGCAAACTGGTCGACGGAATAATCGAGTTTGTGGGTAATATTATCTACTTATTACACGATTGAGTCAGTTTCGTTTCTTTTTCGGAGGGATATATATATCCACTAAATCCCCAGAAAACCCAAAAAATATCTATATAACCCTAGTACGATAGTTATATAAAAATATTATACCTGAACTAGAGGGTCCAATCAGAGAGCTAGGTTTGCACCACGTGACCAGTCAAGTTAAACTGGAATTCCCCACTGTGGCGGAGAATAATAGTAAATTCGACATTTGTGATATGCAAATGAAATAACCTATAACCTTCTAGATACTGCTGTCGTCTCGGCGACGTACAAAGGGATATTCCGAAGAGGAGATTTCAACGTTGTCATGGGGACAAGCACTCCAGTTTCGCGCACGAAAAGGATCACGGATGAGTTCATCGCGGTATATTTTATATTATATTTATTAACAATTATTATATATTATATTATATTATATTTATTAACAATTACATTTTATATTATATTTATTAACAATTATATTTTATATATTATATTATATTTATTAACAATTATATTTTATATATTATATTTGGAACTTAAACCACTTAACAGATCACAATAATTATAGACACCTTACAAAAGACTTCTTCACACGCACCAACAAACAATAGACCCACCAACAAACAACAGACCCACCAACTAACAATAGACACACCAACGAACAATAGACTCAACCAACGAACAATAGACCCAACCAACGAACAATAGACCCATAAACTAACAATAGACCCAACCAACGAACAATAGACCCAGCAACGAACAATAGACCCAGCAACGAACAATAGACCCATCCAACGAACAATAGACCCACCAACTAACAATAGACCCACCAACGAACAATAGACCCACCAACGAACAATAGACCCAACCAACGAACAATAGACCCACCAACTAACAATAGACCCACCAACTAACAATAGACCCACTTGTGATGGGTTTTGGTAATATGAGGTTTTTATAAAGTAGAGTGCTGCGTAGACAGTGTTTTGGATATATAGCGAAGTGAAAAGGTGGTGAACTGCCAAGATTTTTAGTAAACTGACGCTTCATTAGAGTAAGACGAGATGAAATAAAATAAATAGGGCTTATACATATGCCAAAAGGGTGTCACAAGTAGAAAGTAACCAATCAAATGCACGGGAGATAAACAAACTAATAATTAATGAGATTAACCTCAAAATGTTTTATTGTCTTGTTTGGAAGAACTTTTAAAATGATAAAATAACTTCTTTTGAAGATTTTCGTTTCTTTGCTTTCTTTTTGAGATATATCAGTTTGTTTGATATGCAAATGTCTGGAATTTCGTCACACATGACTTATTGGAGAAATGTGTGTATCTCTTTCATTCTCGAACGAAATCCTTTAAAATCAAGAAGTTTGGTGTTGAGAGAGAAACGCACACACGTGTTATTCACACTTTAGTGTTTTTATTTCATGAACGCAAATATATATAACATTCTCTGATAACTCATTATGCATGTGTGACGAAATTCCAGACATTTGCATATCAAACAAACTGATATATCTCACAAAGAAAGCGAAGAAGTGAAAATCTTCAAAAGAAGTTACTTTATCATTTTAAAAGTTCTTCTAAATAAGACAATAAAAAATGTTCAGGTTAGGGGCACTTTAAATCATTTGCTATTTTTACAGTTAATCAGCAAACAGACTGAGGGGGGGAGGGAGAACTAGTCAAGGGCGCGCAATAATAGGTCTAATACTCAAGGGGACTATGGGAGGGACTATAAGCAGTAAAGAAACAAAAACTTGAAAATGAATAGTTGTTTTTTATGTCCGGTTTAGGTGGACTATGTTCTCCGAGGCGGGAAAACAGATCAAAGAGTACTACCTTCAAGTTGTGCCTCACGAGCATTTGAGAAAAAGAAAAGGCAAGAAAAAGCCAGGAATTCCACTTAATATTCTAATAATTGGAATTGATTCCTTGTCGCATGCCAACGCACGACGAAAGCTACCAATGTTTTACGAAGTTCTCAAGAGCGAGTTGGGAGCTTTCATTTTCAACGGTCATTCTATTGTTGGTGATGGCACCACGGAACAGCTGGCCGCTATGCTTACTGGGAAGGGCGAGTTGGAACAATACGAATCACGACGTCATCACAAAAATCCTAAACCGGTGGATGACTGGACATGGATATATAAACAACTCAAGGGTAAGGGGAGGGAAAGGGTAAGGGGAGGGAAAGGGTACCACGAGGGATTATAGAGGGATTATGCTACTAATGTAAGAGGAGCAGACTGTTATTGGTGGTGACTGATGTTTTGATGATCTCAGTGGTGGTCATCTTCGGAGTCAAGAGTATCAGTAGATGTTTATTGAAGTTGATCATCTAGGTTAGTGTAGTCTTAAGAAAGACTGGTGTTGGTAGTGACTGATGTTTTGATGGCCTCAGTGGCGGTCATCTTCGGAGTCAAGAGTATCAGTAGATGTTTGTTGAAGTTGATCATCTAGGTTAGTGTAGTCTTGAGAAAGACTGTTGCTGTTGGTGACTGATGTTTTGATGGCCTCAGTGATGGTCATCTTTAGAGTCAAGAGTATCAGTAGATGTTTGTTGAAGTCGATCATCTAGGTTATTGTAGTCTTAAAAAAGACTGTTGTTGGTGGTGACTGATGTGTTGATGGCCTCAGTGATGGTCATCTTTAGAGTCAAGAGTATCAATAGATGTTTGTTGAAGTTGATCATCTAGGTTAGTGTAGTCTTGAGAAAGACTGCTGTTGATAGTGACTGATGTTTTGGCAGTCTCAGTGGTGGTCATCTTTCTATTTCTTTGTTTTTTTAGAACACGGTTACTTGACTGGTTACTCTGGTGACGCTCCCTATTTGGGTCCATTTCAATATCGACTTTTGGGTTTCAAGAATCCACCAACGGACTTCTACACCAGGCCTTTTTATCTGAAAGTGGCGCGACTTCTAACAGGAGCCGACCACTGTTTGGGTTCCAGGAATATTGCGCAACACCAATTTAAGTACATCCGGGATGTGTTTGATACGTTTCCAGAACAATTAAAGTTTTTATTTTCGTACAACGGTGAGGAATGTCGTAGTTGCCAGGGGCGGATGAAGCATGTGCAGGGGCCCCTGGTTGTGCGTAATGGATGTCTAATTAACAATTAGACAACGAGTCCGAGTTGTAATATATGCAATGATATAATAATAGCAATGATATTTAAAGTGCTTATCCGGTGTTTGGGGATTTTACATATTTGTGATCTTTGGAATCTGCGAAAATTTCATCTTCATGCCTTTTACCTCTGCTAAAGTGATTTACTATTCACAGGAAATGATGTCAAAGTAGGGATTCAGCAGTGAAATACAAAGAAAGTTTGAAACCCCGGATACGTCGTTTAATGATCACTTAAATATAGCTATATCCTGCAGGTATTTTTGGTAAAGATTATTTTATTTCTATTTGTTCTTATTTTCTTTATTTCTAGTGTTATTTTCTCATGATGATATCAACACAGTTGAAAAGATGGAACACGACTTGCTAACCCTGACACAAGACCTTAAAAACAAAGGACAACTGAATAACACCTTGCTGATAGTGATGGGAGATCATGGACACAGGTTTGGCAAAATCAGAGCCAAAATACAAGGAAAACTCGAAGAACGCCTTCCTTTGTTCGCCATGGCATTCCCACCATGGTTTCTTTCTCGTTATCCGAAGATTTCCGAGAATCTCCGAACAAACACCGATCGCCTGACGTCGTGGTACGATGTTTACGCGACTTATCGCCACATGCTTTCGTACCCAGAGGTCCCTGCGCACTTGAAACACGGTCAAAGTCTACTCGAGGAGGTGCCCATGTCGCGCACGTGTAAACAAGCGACCGTCGACCAACACTGGTGCCCATGTCAAAAATGGTCAGCGGTCGATATCACAGATGGTCACGTGCTAAATTCCGCGCTAGCAGCGGTGGAGTATATGAATGGTTTAAACGAGAAACACGAGAAGAGCGGGAAATATTGCGAGATATTGTCCCTGAAGACCGTGAATTATGCCATGGTAGAACGGCCTAATGAAAAAGTACTATCATTTCATCAGACCAATGACTTCGTCCCAGAGTTCAGTGCTAAAGCGCGGCCGACACATATGTCATTTTGTCGTTATCAATTGCAGTTTGTCACGGCGCCGAATAATGGTATTTACGAGGCAACAGTGAGGTATCACATGAAATGGTTTATTGTCGGAAAAGGTATTAGCAGAGTGAATAAATATGGAGATCAACCAGAATGCATTGCGAAGGACTTGCCACATTTAAGGATGTTCTGCTTGTGCCGTAAATTGGTGAACGAAACTAATTCAAACTAATAAAAAACACATTCGGGAGAAAGGAAAGGAAGTAAATTGTTATTGCAATAAAAATATAAAAAACTGACGCCATCAATCAATTGTGAATGAGGCAGAACAAGCCATGCATGCTACTCAAAAACGAGGCAGGACAAGACATGCTACTTAAAAACAAGGCTCGAAATTACCGCTCGCAAACTCGCAAAATGCTAGTGAACTTTTGGCTTTTTCGAGGTTAGCGAGTATGAAAACATTTCACTAGCAAAGTTTTGCGAGTATGACCTCAGTTGGGAAAATCGAACGATTGGAAAGTTTCAGAAATGTGAATTTTTGTAGCATGTTATTGTACTACGATCGTCAGCCGACGATCGAATTGACGTGGTAGCTATTCACTACAGTCAGCGGTTTCATTAAGAAATATGCACGAAGTATAGTTGCGCAAATGTGACAATATGTTCCTCGTTGTAAGTGGAGCGCTCTCTGCTCTGTAATGTTTTTTTTGGGGGAGAAAAGGGTAATTTTCAAAATAATTAAAGAGAAATTCCAGATTTCCAACCAAGACCTTCTGTTAAAAATGGATTTCTGTGGAAAAAGGCAAAGACGCCATAACTTTATCTTGCGTCAACTATGTAACCTGCATAGTCATGTAATAAACATGCTTAGTATAGAATTTATGTCATGTTTAGGTATTTTATTTCTGAAATTTTTGTTAAAAGTTGATGTTAAAGTTTTGATTTAAAAGTTGATGTTTAAAGTCTCACTATGGTTTCTATTTAAATTTTGCTAGTGAAAATGAAACCTACTAGCACATGTTTGCATGCTAGTGGTCTTTAAAGTTAAGCTAAAACGACCCTTGCTTAAAAACGAGGCAGGTCAAGCCACGCTTGTCTTCCCTCGTTTTTGAGTAGCATTGCTACTCAAAAACGAGGGAAGACAAGCCATGCTACTCAAAAACGAGAGGCAGATGGCCGTTGTACTGGGGTGATGAAGAGGTTGTAGGAATCACGTCACTGAGATTGAACGAGAATTGGAGCAACTGCACAATACAATGCCAATTTTTCAAGCTTTATCTAAATATAAAGGCTCCGTGGCTCCACTATACACTCCCTATTCTGAGCATCAAAACTAATTGAACCCCTATATAACCTAGTTATAATAACTTAATGTAGACAGTCTATATTACATTAAAAAATAACCGCTAACCCCAAAACAACAAAGATCCTAATCCTCCGCCTCCAGTTTTCTAACCCTAACCCCCCGCCTAACGAGTTTTGTTATAACTATAATGCTAACACTATTAAGTGTAAAGTAATTTTTTATGCACTATGTGGCTCCACGGCCCCGTGGCTCCGCGGCTCCATACTGGCTGAGGAACCACGGAGCCAGTCTCAAAAGTGGCATTGCCATATTATGCAGTTTAGCCCGAGAATCATTAAGCATTAACCGCTAGGGGGCCTTCTTGATCAAGACAAATCGTTTGAGATTGACGAGATTGAAATTATGAAAGGCCACCCTCAGGTGGGAAAACGGAGACAGAAGAGTTTTAGGAAGATTGCGTGATAAAGAGTTGCAAATGGATCAGGAAATAAAGAATAATTCTCGGCGGCAAGCTCTCACACGTCATTAAATCGTGGAAAGTGTGTGAAGTTTGCGGGGTTTTCACACTTTAGTAGACTCTTCTTTTACAGTCATCCAAATACTCCTGAGAGAAAGCGTAGAGGTATGGAGCGTTTTGGTGGATGAGATTAACTAAAACTACAAGAATCGTCTAGACCTTTTGAGGATAGCTTTAAATTGTGCTATTCGTCTGATCTAGACGAAACCATTTTGATAGCAGCATTTTTGGAGAATTGGGCTACCCTTGGTAAAAAATCATTTTTATTTTTATTATATTATAACTCATTCCAAAGTTTCCAAAGTTTTGCAGCCGAGTAACTTATATTTATCTTAATTTGTTGTTCGGTTAGAAAAGATCTCAGGATATCATTGAGTTCTTATGAGATCAATGGCCATCCTGGTGGTTCTGGTATTTGAACGGAACAAGCGAAGCTGTAATTTATCTTATTATGATGTCTCGTAACACCGGTGTGTCTTGCTTGTGTTAATCACGTTATAGTCTCGTTTCCGCTCAAGGATCAAGGACAAGGCACTTGTTGAGCTTTTTAGTACTTGCAGAATAGGTAGCACGTTATATGTATACTTTATATATACACAGCACGTTATATAACCATATGAATAAAAACTCATTTATGAAAGATATAAAGTTAGGCTTTGTTCTAACTTGTACTAGGCTTCTCCGATTAGCATTTGTTATATATTCTTTATATGTAAATGGTTAAGATTTGATTTAATTGATAGATAAACCCGCCCTTGAAAAACACCCCAACAGCTCAGAACTCACGGGATAAAGTTTTAATAAATAAAACCTTTTAAACTAAGCCACGTTAGCTCTGAAGTGTACACCAAAAGGGTATCTCTAATCAGCTACTACAAAGCGGCGTGCGCTAGCTATTATCATAGCATACCTCCTCATAGAACCCCCCCCCCCCCCATACATGATACGATATATATGCAATCTCATTCCGTCAACGTAAATGTAAAACAACTACTTTCAATCGCTCATTTCTTATTAGAACAACTAAGACTTGGAACTCTCTCCCTGAACACTTAAGGCTATAATATACAATGCTCTATTATCCTGTTACAATGTTGACGATCCTCGAATCATTCGTTCTCCATCTGAGTCTCGTAAGCTCAATGGTTATGAGCGTCTCACCGGTAATCAGAAGGTTACAAGTTCGATTCGTGTCCGGGACTCGAGAATCATTTTTCTGAGGATACAAGCTTGACGATCGTCCATGTATCGTCTGTCTACTCCAAGCTCTCCCACATTCAGTACAGCAGTGTGTATATTAACACATCCAAGCATTACTGATATATGTACTGCCGCATAGACAGTACATATATCAATCGAACCAGTATGTACTAGTGGTTGTAACCTTCGCTCTCCATCTGAGTCTTGGTGGCTCAATGGTTAGAGCGTCTCACCGGTAATCAGAAGGTTACAGGTTCGATTCCTGTCAGGGACTCAGAATCATTTTTCTGAGGATACGAGCTTGACGATCGTCCATGTATCGTCTGTCTACTCCAAGCTCTCCCACATTCACTACAGCAGTGTATATATTAACACATTCACGCATCTAATCTCTAGTATAGCGTTCAAGTATACCATCATCGTTTGAATTAGGTTAACTTTGTCTAACAGCAGAATATTGTATCCGAAATGTGAGTACGGGATTTGACGTCACACTTATTAGCATTTCAAGAAACAAACCATTATCGAACATCAATGCAAAGCTCAAATCATAGTATTGGTATTCAACTATTTACTTCAAGTAGAATCTCTATCAATAATATCATATTAGAGATGAACTGCTGTGAGAGCTTGCTATTACATTTTAATGCCATTAACACACCCTGAATTTTAAGAGCTAATATAGGGACTTTAAGATCTAATCTTCATGCGAAACAAAAAGAATGAATAATTTTCATTCCCAAGAGTCATTTCAACGCCGTCCTCGTTCTGTTTACAACGCTACTAAGAGCATTTTCACGTCTTAAAGCCTGGTTTCCATGTATGGTCGCTACGCTGTCTTTAAGCCTGGTTTCCATATGGTCGCTGCGCTGTCTTTACGGTCGCGGAAGTGAAGCAGCGAAACGTGTTTCTTTTGTTATGACAAAAGAAACACGCTTCACTGCTTACTTCTGCGACCGTAAAGACAGCGAAGCGACCATATGGAAACCAGGCTTTAGGACGACGGTAACTCACGGTCACGGAGAGATGAGAACTGTTCCTTAAGACTGACTTAAACACAGACACTATAAATAATCGTTTTAGAAATATTGAAGCGTTTTGGAGATCATAAAACAAGCTTGGAGTGTCAAATACGCTAGTCAATCGACCGTGGTTTCATTCAAATGCTAAACTTTGTATTGCTTTCACTGCCGTCGCCGTCCTAGGTTGCCGTCGTAGATCTTAAAGTCCCTATTAGCTTTGTCGTTTGCGCGAACTCTATATACGATTAACTCATGGGATTATTTTTCGTAGATAAACCCAACTTTGACCTTGAATCTTTTCATCTATGCGGTACAGGTGACTTTGGTTGATAATCGAGATTATAAGACAGGAGTGGGAGATAAATCTTTGTTTTACCTAAAGCTATTGGTCACTCGTCAAAAAGCTTGGAACTGTCACGAGTCATCACATCACCATGATAATATATGAAAACAACTTTAAATTTCTTCTTCTTTACGCGTAAATTTTTCAAGTTTTCATCACTCCTCCTCCCAAGTGCCGAGTCGCATTAACCAATGTCTAGCTCCTTATATCAACGCCCCACAGCTTTCACACGCTTTCTCCAATCGTCTCGGTCTTCCATAATCGTCTGTAGCTCCTGAATTCTCTCCATCCCAGTATCTTCTAGCAAAGTATCCACGTAGGTGAGTCTTCTTCTTCTTCTACTCGTTCTTCCTTCGGTTGGTTGCCAGAGTACCAACTCGCTAGCAACTTCTTCACCATGTCGGATGCAATGTCCGGCAAGACGCATCCTTCTCTGTTGTACCTTGATGTAACTTTTGGTAGTTCCTTGTAGAGTTCTATCAATAACTACCTAATGAACGTCGTCAGTAGAAACACCAGTTTATCTTTTAAATTGGGTCTTAGACTGTATTATAGAAATGCCTTGTATATAATTGTGATGATCCTCGTACTTGGAAATCCGTATGCATTAAATGCAGAAAGGCTGCAGACATCTTGCCATCGGTTTAAACTGCTGTTCAGTAACCAGTGTATATAAATTATTTTTTTATACAACAAAAGTTGTATATAGATGCTTATTTCATGATTGAGTCGGTTTTCTTTGATGCACCGCGGGCTGTATATAGCATAAAGCCCTATGAATACTAATTAGATAAGAAATGAAGAAAAAACTAGGAAAATCTTTGTCCAAGGTGGAAAAAATAGACAAAACTTTGTTGGAAAACCTTCCTCAATCATGAAATAAGTCAGATAAATCCCTCGAACGTCGGCATTTCATACATCCCTCGTTCTCGCTAATTAACTCTTACATATATAGAAGCTCCACATATATGTTAAGTAGTTTTAAGTCCGCAGTTAAGACTTTTCTTTTTTAAAATTAATAGTTATTGTTCATAGTGTTAATATATGTAGTAGGCTTTATCTTATAATGAAACTGTAATTAGTTTTGAAAGTAACTTTAAGAATATATATATTGTTGTAAGAGCATTGAGACTATTGTATAATGCTCCTAATACGTCTTTATTATTATTATTATTATTATTATTATTATTATTATTATTATTATATATGTAATTTTATGTTTTATTATGGGCTCGCCGTAATTGGGGTTACCTGTGACGATCGCCCTAGCTTTACAGTTGTAATTTTTTTTGAATGTATAGTGGCTGAAGCTAATTAAATCATTAAATAATTATATCAATCGAACCAGTAGATAGATAGAAGCTTTGTTATAGCAGGGTAACCCCATCAGCTGAATACTGTTCTCCCTGGAAGCCCTGACTCAATAAATTAAAAATATTTACACTGTAAAAGCAGATTGGTTAAAACAACCAATTTCTTCGGTTGTCTCAGACTCATCAATTGTTAGTTTAACCATTTAAATTGGTTGTTTCAACCAATCTGTTTTTACAGTGTACAATACAAGTGTTAGTTTATCTAATTACATAAAATAGTAAGATCAAATATTATTAAAATGTTGAAACTTTTAAAGTGTAATACAGTCTTTAATATCCTGTGATAAAGAGTTGCATATTCTTGTTGCAGAGTACTGAAATGTTCTTTTTAACTGTTCAGTTCTTGGTTTGGGAAGAATGTAGTTGCGTGGTATTGTGACCATGTATATATTCATACAACGAGTGAAGCTCTCCATATATATATATGAGTCTCGCGGTAACTGAATGGTTAGAACGTCTCACCAGTAATCAGAAGGTTACAGGTTCGATCAGGGTCATAATGATTGCTTCATATCTCTTTATCTTTATGCTGCAGGCGCTAGAGCAAACTATGGTTTATTTAAATGTTTATCAGATGGCTAAATCTCAGGATATTGCAAAATTAAACTAACTATTACAGACATTATATCGAGACTTGCAGACATGAGTATGTGTGTATGTCATATTATGCGGAAGGAACACTTCTCAACATCATCTTTATTCAGTCAACTCGACAATGCTTGGAGCATCTCTCCAGAAGCAAGAATAGCAAGAGCATGATTCCCACGGACTGACTGAGAGTTCTCAAAGTTTGACATTAATTTGGGTTGAAGTCGATACACGAGGAGTATACAATCATTAACAAGACTTTTTCAGCACTGTTTGACTGGTGTCCGCTCATGTAATTAATCGTTATATGCTAAACACATCAACCCTCAAAGTTATTCAAACTATAATGCACTTTCGTGACGGCTTTGAGTTTCAGATAAGAACTACTTATAATGTTGTTATAAGAACTACTTAATATAAGGAGTATAATTATATCAGTTTATATAAATGTACACCCAAAGTGCTTTGCAGCAAATACGAAGAACACGGGGATTATCATAAGCTCAATCAACTGTTTCGTATTTTTGTTATTTGTTCCCTAGTCAGGTAGTCTGGTGAGCTCTATAGCTATTAAGCTGGTAACCTTCAATGATCTCACTAAAGTCGATGCTCAAGGGCCACTAACGAGAGTCACATGTGTATATCACTCTGTACAATGACTCTCATACAAATTATTGTAATTATATCGACTCTCATCAACTATCGTGTCTTCAGGAGCAATGAGAGCCTATATATATAACTCTCATAGAAAAACTCTTGTTTACTGACTATCATCAACTATCATATTATAAAATCTGGTCCAGCAAGGGCCATCCCTCATGGGTCTAGTGTCACTACAGGAGGAAACAAGAGTACTTGCAGGATAACCTTATCAGTTATGTTTAGTTTAATGGGTTCGCCAAAATTACAAAAATATAGAATTTACAATACACTAGTACAAAGCAAAAATTAATAAATAATAGAAAATAAAATGAGACTGTGGCAGGAGGAAGGAACAGGACTTTCGTCCCAATTGACACCTAACCCCTTAACATAAAATACTAAAAAAAAAAAATAAAAAAAATATATACCTCCTAAATAGTTATTTAGGAGGTATGTAAGTAACACGTTTGGCTATGTACAGGTTTGTCATACATGTTTTGAATGTTGGTACGGTTATATCTAAACTGTTCTCCCTAAAGGTCTAATAAGGGTCATTCCTCATGGCTCTATAGTGTCACTACAGAAGGAAACCAGAGTACCTAAATACCCTTATCAGTTATATCTAAACTGTTCTCACTAGAGGTCCAGTAAGGGTCATCCCTCATAGTTCTAGTGTCACTACAGGAGGAAACCAGAGTACCTGGATAACCTTATCAGTTATATCTAAACTGTTCTCAATAGAGGTCTGATAAAGGTCATCCATCATGGCTCTAGTGTTACTACAGGAGGAAACCAGAGTACCTGGATAACCTTATCAGTTATATAATCTAAACTGTTCTCCCTAGAGGTCTAATAAGGGTTATTCCTCATGAGTCCAATGATACTACAGAAGAAAACCAGAATACATGCAGTCATAGATAAATTGTTCTCCCTACATAATACAGACAGGGTCCAATGTCACTAAAACAACCGGACATAAATACCAAACTAAGAAAAGATGTTTGTTGGTAGAGTCGAGCGACTTAAACGAAAGCACAAAGTAGAACGCATAACTGCATGTCTCAACTGAAGTTAATAAACACATGAAACATACTTTCATAACACTTTATAAGAAAAAAATGTGTTACAAAAACAATCTCCGGAAACCTAAACTATAAATGGTTTTCCAAGGGCGCAGGCCTTTCTTAGAATAAACTTCCCTATATTGTTTCAGCGAGTTAATGCGCAAATAATTGCAATATTCATTTCCGCAGGCGACTGTAGTAATATAAGGATCTGCGCTACTCAACACCATGCCAGCTAATATATCTTATACCTGCACGCTATTTACGCACGATCACAATGAGCAAGACATTTCTATGCCCTCGGGCAAAGCACGAACTATGTAGAATCCTACAGAGACAGACTCGTTTCTACAAAACTACAACCACTTTCCTAAATAATGCTCTATTATCCTGTTACAATGTTGACGATCGTCGAACTTGGAAAACTGTCTGCCTAAAGTGCAACACATCGCGAAGCCTCACTGAACCCATAACTTGCTGTTATTAGTTATTATTTTATTTTTGTAAGGGTCCCACTGTAATTGGTGTTTAACTGTTGTGGTGACCCTGCTTCTTCTATGTGTTTTTAAGAGGCGAAGGTAAATAAATAAAGTAAATAGCAAAGTGAAAAGGTGGTAAACTGCCAAGAATTTAGTGACGATATACTGACGTTTCGAGCGGAGCCCTTCATCATAGAAAGTGAGAGGGAATATTGATCTAATCTTAGACTTAGAGGACCATTGCTGAGGCCGTTGAAACGTCAGTCACTAACAGTCTTTCTTAACCTGGTTTCCATATAATCAGTACGATCGCTCATAAATAAACTCTGCGATCATATAACTATAAGCCTTGTTTCCATATTGCATTACGCGTTTGTGTTTATCTTTCCGTACGATAACGAAGTGTTTTAAATTGCTTCGTTGCCAACTTGGCGTGGTAAATACTGCGGAAATTCGCCGAGTCTTCTCACCCTATTTTTATTCATCCACAATCCAAATACATCGACTCGGAACCGGAATTCTTTTTATAAACCTTGTCATTTGGTCTTCCATAGTCGGACTGCGACGCAGGCTAATCAGTCAAGGCTGTCAAGGATTGTCAAGATATGTACGGATGCAGTTCACCAAGGGAATTTCGTGCTTCGAAAAATGGCCGACCGAGCGTGCAATGCGTCACGGTTGACACTCAATCGTTAAGACTACAACACCAACCAGTCAACTTCACACTTCTAATTGTTTTAGTTAAAACTAGACTACCTATGTTCGTTATTTCTTCAAAATTATTTCGAAAAAACGAGGCACGAGCATTCGTGTATTTTTTGGGTGAAAAACTTGGCCACCTTACCCATTCCTCGTCGCTACTTGATATCTATCGTATTAGAGGCTAGAAATTGGACGAATCATGCAGCGTATTATGTTCCGATCAATTCGTAACATCACCACCCCACCTATCCCCACCCCTCCCCCCCCCCCGGGTATACCATGGGAATTTGACTCTAATCCGTGTCCGGGCAGTAGGGAATTTGAATCCGTCAAATTCCCCACCCTCCAGGCCTTTTGCCGGGTGGGGAATTTGACTGGAGGGTGGGGATTTGACGGGAGGGTGGGGAATTTGAACCGGAAGTCTAGAATTCGCGCGTTTTCGGGTGGAATTCCGTGGTCACGGCCACCATTTTTTTTACAATGGCGGCGGAATCAGTTGAACGATTGTTATTGTTAGATTTTAAAGGGAAAGATTCCACTTTCGTTAAGGACTGGTTTGTCAAAAATGGAATGGAATGAAATTTCTGTACTTCCAGTTTCATAATTTGGCCATGGGGTTGGGCATTTGCCCGTTTAATTTCTCAGTAGGGCATTTGAACACTTTTCGCCCAGGGGGGATGGGAATTTGAACGACCAAATTTTCAAAAGTTCAAAGTTTCGAATTGATCGGTACATTAGTAGTGACCTTAAAGTGCAAATGAATCGAAAATTAAGTTTATCTTATTTGAAAAAACTCTTAAAACAATGAGGAATAACAATTTACAGCTCTTCCATATTTCACTCAGTTCTTGAGATATTTAGACTTATGTGATATTTAAATGGCTGATCTATGTCACTATGACGTAGCAAGTTGTACACAACATTAGAAAATCATGTATATCTTTCCAATAAAAACTTTGTAATTACTACAGCTCATGAAACAAAACATTAAAGACAAGCTTCAAGTGATTCCGTTCAATAATCTTTAAGATATACAGGATTTTCCAATGTTGTGTACAACTTTCTACGTCATAGATTATCTCATTTGAATATCACATAAGTCTAAATATCTCAAGAGGTAAGTGAAATATGGAAGAGCTGTAAGTTGTTATTCATCATTGTTTTAAGAGTTCTTTCAAATAATACAAACTTAATTTTCGATTTATTGCGTTAGTAATTAGAGATATTTAACATTCTCAGACTTTATTGTTTTCAATAATGTTACCTTATGTTAAACAAACTGTTTATTTTCGTTTAAAACGTTGTTATACTACCAAAATAGTGCAGTGTATGAGGTTTAATATTACGTTTCGAGCGAAGGTCCTTGATAAGACGAACGTCAAACGAAGGGTGTTGGTCAAAACATTGGGTTAGTTACGCGGTGTACTGTAACTAAATAGGGTAAAAATAGGACACATCGTTTCTGACCTGGATATGACATAAGAGGACACATTGTCCGAAACGTCGTCCATGAATTTAACTTAAGTATTTTTCGACACATTGAAGTTCTCTTATTTTTCCTTTTCATATTACGAGGCTTGCTCGTTTCGAGTAAATGTTGTTCGAATTAGATGTATGGCGTTCAAATGGTCATATTGAATTTTGACATTATTTATAAACGCGCAATATGATTACCGTATGTTATTTTAATAGTTACAAGGCTATATGATCACCTTGATTTAGATTGTGGTTTAGATTCTGCATTCTATTTATTTGATACTCATGCTATAGAAAATATCTAGTATATTATTCTGCTGGCAACCCACTGCTCCTGTGTATGTTCCGAAGCAGCATTTCACTTCTAATAAGAGTCCTACTAGTATAATATTTTTGATATATCAGAGTGTTTTCTTAATTTGGAATTGAAGACAGTTGGGATCCACTGATCTTGTAATTTTGTTATGATTTTAATGTTCTGGAAGTAATGAATCAGACTGATTGATGATGCCACAATTTGTTTTAAAAAAGAACAGCATATGTCGAGATATTTGTGCCAATAACTTATTGGTAGGATATTTAGGACGGCAAGCCTTTGATTGTAATTGGAATTACAAAGAAAAGGTAGATCCAAAATATATTTGGATCCGCGTCTTTGTACGCGTTCCATGCTTGAGATGAGGTCGACAGACTGCGGAGACCAAACTTGTATTACGTACCTCAGTTGAGAATGGACGAGACTTTGACAATGTGCACACGGTAACGTTTCCGAGCGTTTTTATATTGTTTCAAGTAATGAGGCCATTGTTTTCTAATCCCTTGAGGACGGAGAACAATATAAAAACGCTCGGAAACGTTACCGTGTGCACATAGTCTTAGATAGAGAGTTCGACGTGCTGAGGAATTTTTGATGTTTTTCGTTGATCTACGGACATATATGAGAAGCCGCGGGCTGGCCCGCTTGTTTAGACGCTGCTGAGACACTCACCTAGTGGTGCGTACAATATTAATTGCTTGTTTGTCGCATTTTAATTCTCTAGTAGTGTTAATGAACCTTGCCCGACACTTCTTTCTCTCACGAGAAAGCGCGCTGGAACTGAGATCTTGTTAAACGTGGGGCCATATATGAACAAATCCTTAGTCGTTAAACTGTCCCAAGTGTTGCGTGACTAAAACAGAAGCCAAGTTGCGAAATTACTCAGCCGCCGTGAGAATAAACGAACTAATCGGCTTTACGGAAGAGTATTGACTTATTATACAACATGGGGTCTGTCATTAAGATCTAGACCACCGGAAGCAAGCAGGGGGAGGGAGTGTTCTTGGATATGTGTCAGACACCCAGCTCAAGGCGGGGGGAGCGGGTGTTCCTGGATATGTGTTAGACACCCAGCTCAAGGCGGGGGGAGGGGATGTTCCTAGATATGTGTTAGACACATAGCTCAAAAGAGGGTGTTCCTGAAGCTCAAGGTAATCAATAATGAAATGTATATCTCCTGTTTACGCGAAGCTTATACAGAAGTTTGTCTTATAGGCCTCTTTTGAGGAATATTTTGGTTGAAGAAAATATTGGTCAAGGAAAATGTTGGTTTATAAAAATTTTGTTTGAAGAAAATTTTGGTTGAGGAAAAAAGATTGGTTGAAGAAAATTTTTGAGTGCTGGCAGCTCTTTTTCCGGCCCATATTCATTTTTCTCATCCAGGAAATGAAATGAAAATTAAATCGAATACGCTAAAAGTAGGAATAGTGTATAGGAGATCTACACCATGCACCTTTTAGAGTATTTGATTTGTATTCACTACATTACCAGCTGTTGTAGTCTAGTGGTTACCATACATATCTATGAGCTGGGAGACACAGGTTCAAATCCTGGGTCGGACCACCACTCAGGGTCTTGAAACTAATTGAGGAGAAAGTGCTGTTCGTGCAAATAATGCACGATCAACGATATGCAGTCTATCAAAGCAGTTTTTAAACAATTGAAAGTTAAATATATATAATATATTAGTTTAGAAGTATTTAAAAGAAAGTATAGTAAAAAATGTATTCTATATTTGACGGGCAGTACTCAGTGCAGCAACATAAAATAGGCGTAATGTGATCATATTTTCGCAGAAGTCATTGACTGAGTGGACCATGCAGCTGTTGTGGTCTAGTGGTTACCACAAATGTCTATGAGTTGGGAGACACAGGTTCAAATCCTGGGTCAGACCTCCACTCAGGGTCTTAAAAATAATTGAGGAGAAAGTGCTGCCTTTGCAATAATACCAAGTAAGACTTTCGGGTCTTCTCGGATAACGACCTTAAATCGTAGGCCCTCGGAACCCCTATCAATTGGGCTTCTAGCCTGTTGGGATATTCCGTAAAGGTAATAAATCTAATAAACTAAACTAAAAAACTACCTACACAGCACAACACTTTCAAATCATGTTTCAATGAAAATCATCTGTATAAGGTCTATATACGATGACGAACAGGGGGTGCAAAGACAAGGAAATATTCATCGAATACCTTTAAGCTATCGAGTCAATAGCGGTCAATCATATTTAATCCCTGATTTTAAGCACAAGAAATTCTCCCAATAAATTAACGATCATCCGGAGCGGGATACGCTGCATGTTTTCATTCAGAATCACCTGGCGCGTGTGGAGCAACTGAGGAGGAAAGTTCAATTACCTCCTCGATTACCTCTAATCCCCAATACGATATGGCTGCTAGAGATTCCACATAAAACGGTGAACAGTTTTTGAGCTTTGTGTTGATGTTCTCAAGTAAAAACGTTTGTTTGTCAGAAATTCTAAGGACTTGTTGTCTAGTGGTTACACAGGTTCCAATCCTGGGTCGGACCACCACTCAGGGTCTTAAAAATAATTGAGGAGAAAGTGCTGCCTTTGCAATAATACCAGCAAATGGTAAGACTTTCGGGTCTTCTCGGATAACGACCTTAAATCGTATGCACTCGGAACCCCTATCAATTGGACTTCTAGCCTGTTGGGGTATTCCGTTCACCTAAGAGTGATAAAATCTAATAAAATTAAATATATATATATATATATATATATATATATATATATATATATATATATATATATATATATATATATATATATATATATATATATATATATATATATATATATATATATATATATATATATATATATATATATATATGAAATAAAACGAAATAAATACTGAATATTGACGTTAAATAGAGTGCTCAATATCGTTAGAAATTGATATTAATATAATATCGATAGAGAAATTAATATAATATAATATCAAAATTAATATATCAAAATTAATATAATGAAATTAATATAATATCGATAGAGCGAATATAGTTGTCTGAAGATCGTCTCTGGGCGTGAAACTCTGAGTAACAACGAACTGTTTTAAGTGAAAGATTATATATATATATATATATACTAAAGCGAATGTGATGTTGTTCACGGAACGTTGAAAGTGCTCAATACCATAAAGGTAGAGCGAATATATAGTGAAAGTGGTCTTACCTCAAAATGATAAAAGCCGCAACTGTCAGTTTCACGCAAGGCGATCTTCAGGCGAAGATCGCCTTGCGTGAAACTGACAGTTGCGGCTTTTATCATTTTGAGGTAAGACCACTTTCACTATATATATATATATATATATATATATATATATTACTGAAATGCTGTGCCTAAAAGTTATTTGCTGGGCTTTGATTTTTATATTCAAATGATATAGAATGTTAATAATAATAGGTATTTTAACATGAACCTTAACTGCCGCAGATCCAACACGGCAGCCATTGAGCAACGCAATTCGGAGAGCCCTCCACCCCCCTGTGATGAAATATTTTCGGTCTGGTGAGAACCAAATCACGACACGTTCTTAATTAAAGCTGGACACTCAAAGATAGACCTCTCTGGTGAACCCTTTAGCGTCATGCTGGGCCCCTAATCGAGGTGGAGCTAAATGCGATTTTATCTTTAAAGGAAAAATGCGCAACGCGCTTCCGTTATCGGATAGCAAAGAGGGTATAAATTGAGCAATGTCTATCTGCGGAAAAACATTTACGATCATTCAAGGAAGGAGGTGGTACTACAAGGAGAAACGCATACACGAGAAACTAGTGAAGCCATGCGATTCCCCCTCACGACTCTGCACTTGTGTTGGTTGGCGCTACAGGTGTTAGCGACGAGCGCGCTCTTCCCATTCAGGGACTCAAGAACTGATCCACCGAGAAACAAAAGTGCGGCATCGAGGATACCGAAATACCTGATGAAGCTGTTTGAGAAACGCCTTAAGATGCTGACGGGTAACGTGAATATGATTCGAGGAGTCTTCCCAATCAGTAAGTGAAACGCATTACCTATCCCAACCATTAATCCCTCTACTGCATTGAAAGGCTCTGTGAAGGAAAGAGAAGTGAAACATACTCTGCTTAATTTAATGTCAAGGGAAGGTGGGTTCCTTTCTCGGGTAGCGGACATTGAGTTATCAAGTTGGAAATATAAAGTTTAGAAATAGCGTTAGTATTTATTTATTTTGGGATTAGGACTAGAGTTTTTATTTGGGTTATGGTTAGGATTTTTGTTCCTGTAAACGGCTTCGGAATTCTGGAAAATAGCTGCGATACAACTGTGTGGTATTTTCTGTCCACTGGTTCTCGCTACACGACGAAAAATTACCCGTGTGTGGTGTTTGTAATTGGGTATACCTCAACGATGGTATAGTGTTATCAAGAATGCTTTTTATACGGAGTCCGTTGCACACGTGGGGTTTTTCAAGTACCAAGATTTAAATTGTTTATTTACCGATGTATTTTCAGTGAACTTTTTCGCAAACATTCCAAGCGTTAATCCACGAGATCTTCCGCAGGATAAAACAATAACTTTTCGCAATTTCAAAGACTCTTTTTGATGTTTAGTCATTCAGTTATACTGACAACCTTAAGCTCATTGAATGGTCTTGATAACAATTCAAATTGTGTTGATTGATATGTTTACGTGCAAAACTCGAGTTTCTAAAATCAGAAAATCACAGGCCGCGGCTTAGGCTATATACAATTCAATATGTTTCAATGAGCTGGATTTGATACCAAATCTCATTATGACCGGTTGCATCATGGTGTTCATGAGATTATGATGAACTTGCTTATTGCCAAAAGTATATATAATACATTAATACTCCACCACCTTATATATAGTATATACCACCCAGATTCATCGGGTTGGCTAAAAAAAATCAGTTCTCTGAGAAAAACTTATACATGATTATTTACATAAAAAATTAAGAGTTCATCATTTAAAATTGGAATCTCATCATTAGTTCTCCTTGGTCATTATTGCATATTAGCTTTTGTTATTGTATTCCTCTCCTTGTTTTCCTTGGATTCCTGCTCTAAGATAATAATCTGAATGTTACAGTAGGATCTGTCTGTATATCTATTTGGGTTTATTATTAAAACTTGTATCAACGATATACTGGGAATTGGACTTTATCTAACTTTTTTCTTCTTGGGTTGTGTAAAAGATTTTCTTTACCCATAAAATGGTTGGGACGGTTAAATTTCTGATCTTAATTTGGTTGGGTAAAAAATGTTTTCAGCATCAAATCCATTTCTCTTCGGCCCCCACCCCGAAATGACCATGAGTCCCTTACGCGAAGCCATTGCCGAGAAATCACGAAAAATAATAACTTTAGGCTACACATAACAGCTAGAAAGCTGACAAACCTGTGGGCCTCAATATATTAAAAAAAATACTAATAAGATAATCAAATTAGAAGCTATAACAATCCCAACTAGTATTATAAAGTAGAGCTAATAAAACATTAAGATTTATAATAGAATTTTAAAATTGTCAATGTCCTGATATGTATTTTTTAAAAATGTTTTCAACTTTGCCTTAAAAATGTTTATATTATTTATAAAATGTGTTGTGCTGCGTAGGCAGTGTAGAAATATAAATAAAATATCTAAAAAGGTTGGTGTACTGCCGAAATAGTGTGTAAGTAGTCTAACGTTTCGAGTGAAGGACCTTCGTCAAGAGGGAAACGTTTCACTCTCTGACGAAGGGCCTTCGCTCGATACGTTAGACTACTTACACGCTATTTCGGCAGTACACCAACCTTAATTGAACTGACATTTTGTTGTTACCTGTACGATATCCTCAGGCGGGTTATGTTTACAACCTGTATTTCAATTTTCGCGTGTTCTCAAAATATCTATATTGATGTTATTCCCGAAATGAGGAAGTGTCTGGGGGCATAACAATTCACGGAAAAAACGCGATCATTTCTATAATGCGTCAAACTATATGAAGGGCTCCGCTCGAAACGTCAGTATTTCGTTCTTAAGACTCTCGACAGTTCAGCACCCGTTTTCTGCGCTAAGCTAGCTTCTGTTATTACAATTGTGTATCAATGAGACGGCTCACAGACATCATCTAGATTATATTCCAATCGCAGTCGTCCAAGCCGGTCTACTCTGCTGCATGGACAAGTGTGATAAGAAAAGAAAATACATGCGAGATCTCAACTATGTCTGAAACCAACTTAATATAACGTCTGTTTCAATTGGCTTTTTTCTTCAATTAATTCCCGTATAATAAAATCACGCCGCAATATTCGATGCGGCAACTGTCCGTCATTTTAAAAGGGGCTTATGTTTTAGTAGGACAGCGGGATAGCCTGACAACACAACACATTATACACTCGTGAAAAAACAAAAACAAAAAACGCCACAGTAATATTTACAATCGCAAGAAAACAAGTGCGTGAAAGGAGACACTAACGGGTAATCTCGCGTAATGAGAATCGATTTATTGTCCAATACCAATACGAACGCGCTTGCCTTAGTTGCCTGGCCTCTGAAATGTTTCATTGACAATTCTAGGTGGAATCTGATACAGGAGCACTTGATAATGTTGATCTTCTTAAAAGCAAGCGAGATCAAATTGTATAAGTGCTGAAAGATACAAAAAACAAGCTATGGTTTTGAAGAAATAATGTCAAAGGCCGCACGCGTGGAAACCGAGATTAATCAGCCATGCCGCGCATTCGAGTTATCAAAATTTAAATTAATATTCTAGAACTTTAAAGGCTCTTCGGTATAACTGAGAGATGTTTACTTTAGTGTTTATAATTAAGCGCGTCGGTCCATTATGACCACACAGACACAAGGAAAATAATCTTCTCAACTCGATAATATTGCTACACGCGATTCCGGCGTCAAAATCCACGCTGAAAATGCCAAAAGCAATCCAGATTTTCACACCTCGCACTCGGCGTTTTAATAGCTCCCGTGAGAAAGAAGAGAATTGAAGATGAGCTCAGTGATTGATGATGGATTATCAGTATTCAACGAAGGAGAAAGAACGCGGGAAAACATAATTTCATCTTCCAGAAACAACGTATATTGAGTATTGTCTTGGCTCGGACGAGAATATCATTATATACATTCAGTCAAACACCGTGCACTTCTATTCCGAACACCGCACTTTTTTGTTTTATTGTTTTATTTGTTTTATTATATTTATCACTCTTTTAGCTGAACGGAATACTGGCTAGATCAAGCCCAATTGATAGGGGTTCCAAGGGCCTAATTCTGTAGTACACCAACCTTTTAAACGGTAATCTCCAAATGTTACTTTGATACTAATTGGCTGGGTGAAGAAAACATTATTGTTACAGATCTATATCAGTTATCAGATCTATCAGAATACTTTTTTCAAGATACTGTTGCCTGGCTATGTAAAGCTTTGAAAGTAATCACCTATTTATATCAGTGATTTACTCCCTATACTTCATACAACCCTATTATACTTGCACTTTAAACCACATCAAAGCAGGCAGGCGGTTTTAGATTGGTAGCTGTTGTTGTCTAATGGTTACCACACATGTCTATGAGCTGGGAACTCAGGGTCTTAAAAATAATTGAGGAGAAAGTGCTGCCTTTACAATAATACCAGCAAATGGTAAGACTTTCGGGTCTTCTCCGATAATGACCTTAAATCGCAGGCCATCGGAACCCCTATCAATTGGGCTAAAAGTTCACCTAAAAGAGTGATAAATCTAATACTAACTAAACTATAAGATCATCTAACCGAAATCTTCTATTTGTACCAAAAACGAAGACCATTACCCATGGAGACAGAACATTCTCTGTTGCCGCTGTAAAACTCTGGAATTCTGATTATCAGCGCAAATTAGAAGAACGGACTGTTTATTTTTATTAGTTATATACAGTGTGTATCAAAAAAAACTGAACCCTTAGAAAACGGTCTTATACTCCTGGGAAATTAAAAACACGGTCTTAATATACCTGGGAAATTAAGATAACTTGTAAACGTATGAAGGAGCATAACTGCAAAGAAACGTTAATATATTTAACTGTTCTTTAAATTAGAGCATTGAGACTATTGTATAACGCTCATAAAACGTCTTTATCCCTGATCCTGAATATTGAGCCCCCAACCTCGTACCCACTGCTCCTGTGTATGTTCCGAGGCAGCATTTCACTTCTGATAAGGCGGCTCCTAGTTATTATCATCACTGTGTGGGGAGAACTGAGATAGAACTGCATAAGGTTATAACGAGTACAAATAAAAGTGTTTATGCAACCTTTGTGTCTGTCAAATGATATACTTAATTCTAATAACAATCACCGTTTTTCTTAATCGCTACTTGAACAGCTTTAGAGAAAGTAAACAAACCGCGTAATTAGAAAAACAGCGAAGGAAAAACATTTCAAGTTGCGTACGTGGAAAAGAAAACAAACAGATATAGAAAAACAAATCAATAGAGAGCAATTATGAAATATGATAGTCATGCCGCTATCGATAAAGTGTGTTTACAGTGCGCTGTTTTTGTGGAGGGAGGGCGGATATAGTGCGGGCAGGGAGGGCGCGCGGGTTGGTTGAGATTGCAGGGAAGTATAGGGATTGTGAAGGGATTGGTTGACAAAGAGGGGACAGCAACTCCCATTGCGCATTTAATTTCCCTCTCCCCATGCTCTTGTTAATTTCTCTGGCTCGGCAAAACAGCCTTGGAAACTATTTGACTCGGAAAAAAGAAGCCACAGAGTTGCCTGCGGAGGAGGGTAGCGCAACGATGGGCTACGGTACGGTGGGGGCTACGGTGGGGGCTGGAGGAGAGTGGTGAAACCTCCACTGTTTCCACAGACGTCCCGCCGCGTACTGGTCTCCCACGTGGCCACAACTTGCGCGCCACCTTTATGAAAAAGATTGAGTATAAGAAATGCCAATGGAGGAGTTAACAGCGACATTACTGACATATATTTCATCGTCATATTTAGTCAGAACTAATTTACGGGGCCCCGATAATCGATTCTCCCGGATCACCCCCGACCTGCTGTGAATCTGCGATTTATGGTGAAGAATCTTTAATGTCCTGAGTGGGATATTGACCTTCAGTTGATAAGTAAGAACTGATTTACCGATTTGCCAACGTTAACTCGAGGAGGAAGGAATATATAGGTGTCTAGGTATTCACGATTGTTTAACATTGTATTGTATAGTGATAATATAGAAGTTATAGTCGAGCCTTCATGCAGGGGCCCCGTCTACCTCTGTTACGCCACAGCCTTGACAACGTGAATTTTTCTTATCGTTTTTCTAGAAACAACTCGAACGAAACGTGCTCTGAGACTAGTGTTCGATCAAGAATATCTTGAGAATGAAAAACTGTGGAAAAAAGACGAATTACGTTTATACATGAACAAAGTTAGAGCAACGTTATCGTCATCGAAGCGACCTTATTTGCTAAAAATTTACGACTTGTACAGCAAGAAGCTCGTCAATCAATACAAACTACCGATGGAGAACATCGGTTGGCAGACGATTCAAGTGACAGGCTGGAGAGATATTAGTGCGAAAAGGATACGCCACAAGAGAGTTGGTCTTAAGCTGGTCCTGCAACTTGGCAAGAAGAGATTACGAATCGATAATACGCCGCTAAGAAATGGAAAGGCAAGACGGGAACCATATTTGGTTGTATTTTCAACAGACGGTGAAGGAGGTAGAATTGATAAGATTCCAAACCAGAGTAGTGGAGTACAGAAAGCAAACTATAATAATGATGCTTTGCCATTTAAATGGTATAAGATGTTCCGCACCCGACGTATTCAGAATAAGAGGAATGACGAAGGGTAAATGTTGAGGGAACCTGGGAACTAGTGTCCTAGAAGATAGAGACTGAATTTAGGGCTCAAACGACGGGGGATTGCCTGGACACTTAAAGAGTTAGTGTCAACTGTGACGCATTGCACGCTCGGTCGGCCATTTTTTGAAGCACGAAATTCGGTTATAATTCCATGACACGCAGTCATAATATTACTGACGCGAAGCGTGGAAGACCACGTGACTGTCAAACAAAAAAATCAGGTTCAAACAAAAAAATCAGGTTCCGAGTCGATGTATTTGGATTGTGGATGAATAAGAAAGCTTCGACCATATAGGATTTTCTGAGAAGACTTGGGGAATTTCCAAAGTATTTATACCACATCAAGTTGGCAACGAAGCATTTCAAAACACGCCGTAATCTTCGTTATCGTCGACGGTTGACACTCACTCTTTAAGCCCCGAAACACGACCATGTTCTTCTTGACAAGTTTTTCCAGGATAAATATAATTTGTTCTTGCAGTGTATGCGACACATTGATAAGTTCTTCCTTGACAAAGAGCCTTGTTGAAAAGCTGGTGATGACAGCTCTTTTGAGCATGGGAAACTTGTTCCTGTGTACGGTCGTCAACAGACAAACCAAACAGATATACCGTAAATGCTCGATTTAGCACCGCTCTCGATTAAATTAACCTCTTGTTCGTTGTAAATATAGATTCTCATTCAAATATTTTAATCAAGTCTATTATGTATATTAAAGTTTTAGAAAACAAAATCTGTATCTAGCGTGTTTCAGCTCGAGTGTTTTAAATATACAGTGTGCAGTACGTGACATTCCCAGCATTGTACCCAGGGGCTTATTTTGCTTTGCGCACTAGGCTTATTTGCGAGAAGACGCGCGCGTCACTCATATATGAAGATTGTGTTGTATATATAGACGTAGGAACGGATTCAAAGATGGATGGGGGCTGAAATGGACAAGCAGGTAATAGGTAAATTTTTGAAATCTAGAAGCTCGGAAAAACAATTTGCAGCAATTTCAGCAAATTTTTTCATCTAATTCTACAGCGAGCACAGTTCAAATGAATCCAAGCTTGCACCTGCTGCCTCTTACCAGGTAACGCCATGTTTTTGCGCCTAACAGTCACGTGGCAATTAAGGGTTTAGGGCTTGGCTAACACTTCAGGCTATTCAGGCCACACTCGTTTGTAAAATCTCGCGTATAGATGACCTTAAAAAAACCATTAAATTTAGCAACACTTGTCCTGATTTTTTTAACCCCCCCCCTTCCTACGTACGCCTCTGGTACTCAGAAACATTTTTTGAGGATATGAGCTTGACGATCGTCCATGGTATCATAAAGATTATTGCCATATTGGATGCATGTATCTATTACATCAAGATTATTGCCATATTGACATGTGCAAACATCTTTTTGCAGAATCATACCCAAAAATGGGCTATGTCGAGAGAGTGCGTTTTATTGCAAGTCCATAATTAGAATACCATTTAGCAAATACAGGTTGTTATCTCATGAGCTGTCGTAAGTAAGTAACGTTCATGCAAATAATGCACGATCAACGATATGCAGTCTATCAAAGCAGTTTTTAAACAATTGAAAGTTAAATATATATAATATATTAGTTTAGATAGTATTTAAAAGAAAGTAGTAAAAAATGTATTCTATATTTGACGGGCAGTACTCAGTGCAGATAACATAAAATAGGCGTAATGTGATCATATTTTCGTAGAGGTCATTGACTGAGTATAGTAACCAGCTGTTGTGGTCTAGTGGTTACCACACATCTCTATGAGCTGGGAGACACAGGTTCAAATCCTGGGTCGGACCTCCACTCAGGGTCTTAAAAATAATTGAGGAGAAAGTGCTGCCTTCGTAGGCCCTCGGAACCCCTATCAATTGGGCTTGTAGCCTGTTGGGGTATTCCGTTCACCTAAAAGAGTGATAAATATAATAAACTAAATAAACTAGTAGTTTAGTAGTCTGTGTGTCCATTGTCTCTCCGTACAGGAAGAAGATGCCCTAAAGTAAAGGAGCTGAATTGTTGTCTTTGTTGCGCACATTTCTTGCAAACAAAAGCTTTAATTCGTTCGTTCTTCTCCAGAATGTGCAGGACATGGAATGTTTTACCGCTTCACATGCGTGTAAAGCAAATTACTTTTACAAAATTTAAAAACTACGCTCTTTGTTATTATATGGCAGCACTGGTTCAGTTATACTTCCCTGAAGACCCTCAAGGTCGTGGAAATATATCTGTCTAAAATGTAGCTCAACCTGAGGTCTCATCGAAGCGATCCACTGCTGCAACTCACATTAATCCTGCACTATCTTATTTATATCTTTACATATAGGACCGCAGTAATTGGCGTACAATGCTGTGGCCACCCAGCCTTGTTTATAAGGCAAACCTAATAAATAAAATTTAAAAAATATAATAATTCTGACACAGAGTTCAGATTGCACGCAGTTCATGGTTTTCATCGCACCTTTCCCGACGACAATGATCATCACTAATGACATCTCAGCTGCATAAATAGACATCACTTTGATTATCATCTCACCAAGTACTGCTGCAGGGTGGTCTGAATCTCTTCACGATATCTCAACATTTGACAGCCATCACGATAAAACTGTTTAAAAAAGTAACGACTGCTCAAAGACTATAATTTTAATAGTTAAAAGAACCATATGGAAAGCAGATTTTTACTCTATTATCCAGCTATGCTATTTTTAAGCATTAGTAATCCGATTATCCTACCTTTATCATATGTCATCTGAGATGCTTATTTGAGAAGCATATTATCCTATGGTATCTGTACTATCTGGGAAGCATCCATGTATGTTGACTTTTATATATCACATTATTATCCTATGCTATATGGGAATCATATTATCCTATCTTGAAAGTAAACTATCCTATCTGCATGAATGCGACAAAACGGAAAAGTTCAACAGTCAACTAGATAGATAGATAGATAGATAGAAGATAGATAGAAAAACTTTATTTAAACACGCTAACCATTGTCAACCTAGGCTGATTTCCACAAGGGGCGTGTATAACAACATTACAACAATATAGTATAGTAACATATAGTAAATATATAGTATAGTTAACATATAGTAAAAATATAATATAAAAATATATATATATATATACATAATGTATATAGTATAGTAACATATAGTAAATATATAATATAAAAATATAGTATATAGTAACATATAATAAGAAAGTAAACTAGAACAAGAATTTTAACTATAGAAAGGGTATAGTGAAACATAGCTATTTACAAATCTTTTCATACGATTTCATTCAAAGATGTGAGTAGCCCGATTTTAGTTTCAAAATAAATTAGGGAGTTGCTTTCCCTAATTTCGTTTGGCAAAGAGTTCCAAGTGTGTGCCCCGTCAAACATGAAACTTTTTTTCATGCTATTAACTGTAACCTTCGTTACCTTCTGATTGCCGGTGAGACGCTAAGCATTAGATGGAGAGCGAAGGTTACAATGATGTACTTGTTCGATTGATATATTATAGGCAGTATATAATACAGCTTATGCAGCAGTCATTATATATCAGTGTATC
Source organism: Chrysogorgia sp. JL179-B06 (assembly GCA_035772405.1). Classification (NCBI taxonomy): domain Eukaryota; kingdom Metazoa; phylum Cnidaria; class Anthozoa; order Scleralcyonacea; family Chrysogorgiidae; genus Chrysogorgia; species Chrysogorgia sp. JL179-B06. Next base: position 1,104,104 of record JAYKKM010000478.1, on the reverse strand, counting down.
ACTAGTAGTAATGCTTGGGTGTGTTAATATACACACTGCTGTAGTAAATGTGGGATGTCGCCTCTAACCAACTATTGAACTACGTACTGAGACACAGATGGAGAGCGAAGGTTACAATGATGTACTGGTTCGATTGATATATGTACTGCCTATGCAGCAGTCACTATATATCACTATTATAGTTAGTAATGCTTGGGTATGTTAATATATACACTGCTGTAGTAAATGACGTACTGAGACTCAGATGGAGAGCGAAGGTTACAATGATGTACTGGTTCGATTGATATATGTACTGCCTATGCGGCAGTCACTATGTATCACTAGTAGTAATGCTTGGCCGGGTGTGTTAATATATATACACTGCTGTCTCGCCTCTAACTAACCATTGAGCTACTGAGACTCAGATGGAGAGCGAAGGTTACAATGATGTACTGGTTCGATTGATATATGTACTGCTTATACTCATATTGTCAAACTGACTCAAACGGCTAGTCCACTGTAGTCCTTGGCTTGAGAGCACTGTCATCACTAAGCCAGACCATGTCAACTTTCGACCCACTAAGTTTATCTAAGGTTTACATGATCCACGAGATTCACATACCAAGCCACCAAATACTTCTCATCTCATGGCATAACTGACAATCATACACGAGTAGCAGGATTTTTCCCACGGTAAATATGCGTATATCTTAATACAAAGCTGCAGAAAGTTGGCAAACATCTAAGAAATTCCAAACACTTGAGACACCGGTGGAGAGCCAGGAGGGCGTTCACGTGAACACACTTGTATAAGCCAGTTCGTAATGTCGACTGTGCATCAAAATGACGCGTTCTGCGTCGGGATAAAACTTGTTTCAATTCATAACATCAGGCTAAAACCACAATAGACATTTGCATTTCTATTTACACTTGCAAATTCGTTATACTGAATTCCCCAGCCTGATGTTATGAATTGAAACAAGTTTTATCTTGAAATAAGTTGATGCGCAACCGACATACGAAATGACTTATTGTTGGGTGACCAGTTAAATGTGCGCAAATATTCTATTTCTTATAAAATTTAGGTTCTATATTTCAGAAAGCAAATGTCAAATCTCACAATCCATATACCCGTTTTAATTACTTGATACGCCTGACCTTTGCCAAAAACGAAAGTCATCACCCACGGAGATAGAACATTCTCGATTGCTACAAAACTCTGGAATTCACTACCAGAGCAAATTAGCAGAACTGGCTGTTTAAATAGTTTTAAGTCAGCACTTAAGACTTTCCTGTTTTTGAAATAATATTTTTTTTAGTTATCAAAGCTTTAGTATATAGTTATATAATATATACAGTATGAGGTAGTTTTGATTTATAATGAAATGTAATTAGTTTTATAAGGAACTTAAGTAACTTTAAGAATTTATTATTCTAAGGGCATTAAGACCATTGTATAATGCTCCTATAATAATAATAATTACAATTTTTATGACGCATTTTTGCAGTCTCGATACGTCTACAATACAATACAATTAATAACAATACAATACAATCAAGTTTATAATACAATACAATCACCGCATTCGCCCGCAAACAAATAAAAATGGCAGACTTTAATTTATCAAAAATACGATAAACCAAACCAAATTTCTCTAAAACGATTAGAAGAAAACTAATACCCATTCTCATGTAAGGTGACAAAGAACTTTCACTTAAGAAACACTTGTTTTGAAGGTGGAGTGTCCTTTTAAGAGAACTACAATCGTCGAATAATTACATTGGGACACAGCGTATGTATAAGATGACTTTTATGCGCACGCTCATTATCTTTCAAATACGCCCCGCCCTCACCCCTCCGTGACAGTTAATATACTGTTAGTTAGAAAAACAATTCTTGATCTTTATTATTTTAATCACTGCAAGGTTGATAAAGGTAATAAGTTGGACAGAACATTATGTTTAAGAGAAAAAGTAGGAAAAGTACTAAAGTAGGGACAAGTAGGAAAATCATGGTATTCTTAATAAAAAGTAGGAAAAGTGGGAAAGTACAGAAAAGTAGGAAAGTTAGGATCGCTCATAGAAAGCCTGAATGGCGATGACCAAAGACTACTGCTGCTAATTGGTGTTATCTTAACGATTAAAAAGGAGTTGGACATCTTTGGGAATTTAGAGTGAAAGATGTACGATAAATGTTTGATTAAGAGCAACCACAGGTTTGATCGCGTATGCAGCAGCGAGATACACAGACAACAACAAAAACGGGACAGGTCCAGGAGGTCTTGCGCTGTTTGATTCAATTTTTGCGCATCGAGAGCTACGGATTGCTGAAGTGGTCAGCAATCAGCTGTTGTGATCTAGCGGTTACCACACATGTCTATGAGTTGGGAGACACAGGTTCAAATCCTGGGTCGGACCTCATGCACTCAGGGTCTTAAAAATAATTGAGGAGAAAGTGCTGCCTTTACAATAATACCAGCAAATGGTAACACTTTCTGGTCTTCTCGGATAACGACCTTAAATCGTAGGCCCTCGGAACCCCTATCAATTGTGCTTCTAGCCTGTTGGGTATTCCGTTTACCTAAAAGAGTGATAAATCTAATAAACTAAACTAAACTAAAGTGTAGTGTAGTGTTTGATGTGCTCCTTCCTCGGGTATAGCGGACACAGGGTATTACAGAATTGAATTATAAAGTTTAGGAGTTTAAAGGTTAGTATTTCTTTATTTTAAGGTGAGGACTAGAGATTTTATTTGGGTTATGGTCAGGGTTTTTGTGTCTGTAAAGCTTTTGAATCTTGAGAAAATAACAACCTTGATGAGACTATAATGTAGTCCGCTGTGTTCACTGACCCCCTCCAGTATACTACTATACGACCTCTTTAATGACGCAGTATATTAATGTTGCAAGAGTAATTTGATGCGTTCGGTTCCCCAACTTCAGGGGAAGCTTTAGTCTTTTGTCTGGTCATTTTGCTTTCTTTAGACTTTAACTTACCCTTTAACGTTTAACAAAATCCAATGTTACACATTGTTACTACAGCCGCACAAAGTTTCTGGCAAAGCCACATATACACAGTTCTCACATCCGGTACTTACTTTTCAAAGACTTTCCTGTAACTTGTGACAAATGCTTTTCGGAGAACTCCATTGCTTTGTTGAAGCTTTTTCCCCAATAAACTTTCACTGGAGTAAACCTCAGACAGCTTAAAAACTGGAAAGACGCTAAAGCCACAAAGGAATACTGCAGTAAGTACCAGAAGAAAAAAGGACGAGGAATAACAACAGCAGTAAGAACAACAACAACAACGACAACGACAACACCAATACCAGCACCAACACAGACAACAACAAGAACAACAACAGCAGCAGCAACATGATGATCAAGCTTCCAGTAAATTACAGCAATAGCAACAGCAACAGCAGCGACGACGACGACAACAATAACATGATGATCAAGCTTCCAGGAAATTACTTACATGTCATTCTCACGCAAGCATTCTTGCTTCGCAGTCTTAACGTAATCTTGTAAAACGTCTTCCAGAGTGAGAAAGGAGGGATGTTCCATCTCCAAACCAAACATAACAAAATTGCAAAGCCTAAAGAAAATATTTTTTATGACGTGAAACTTGACACTGTGAAAGGTTGGTGTAGAAGGCCCTACACACTTTTTTTACTTTTAGGAAAGTTCTCCACATTTCGCTAACCTAAGATTATATTTTATACTGTATATACCTCAGAGCTTCACTACCGCTGATGCCTTGAGCTGTACAATGATTTAAAAATGCCAGAACAAACAATTCACACAACTTTTCATCGTCTTCAAGGAGGCTTGCTGAACAACAACAAACAAAACATCAGATTACCACCTGTATAAACTGTACACCATCACAAAGCAGATATTAGTCACCTTATGTAAACACAATGTTAACCTCAATTACGACATCTCTTAAAGTGCCTATGTCACGTTTGGGCATTTTACATATCTGTAATATTTGGGTCTACCTGAGCAAAATCATAATATATATTGTCAGCTGAAAATTTCATCTTCATGGAGTTTTTTTACTGTCAAAGTTACCGGATGTGATATCACAACCCTTATGAAAAAATCCTTTAGGATCCTATAGGAAAATTGCATTTCCTATAGGAATTGGGCCAAAATATAATAGGAATAAATTACCTACAGGATTTCCTATAGGAATTCCAACAGGAAATTTCAAATCCTATATGAATTCCTATAGGATCCTATAGGAATTGGGCCAAAATCTAATAGGAATAAATTACCTACAGGATTTCCTATAGGAATTCCAACAGGAAATTTCAAATCCTATATGAATTCCTATAGGATCCTATAGGATTTGGGCCAAAATCTAACAGGAATTCCTACAGGAATTCCTATTGGATTTTTTTGTAAGGGAAGAGACATTCCAAACCACTTTTCTTTTGTTACTTGCCACCTCGCAAGAGGTTAATGCAATCCTTGAGTTTAATATTAAATTAATGCATTTACTCTCATTAATATTTCTATCTACCCATGCTAATTAATAGAAACATAATGAGGCAAAGACAGAAAGGAAGTGTACGAGAACATAAGAATTAACACACACACAAGTTACTGTTTGTTAAAAATAAATCCTTGAAAGCTGAGTCCTTGCCTTTATTCGGACGAAATGGAGAAGTATGTTGACAAGAGACTGGATCCTGGAGAACTTCAGTGATCTAATGAATAGCAAAAAAAATGGTTTTAATAAATTTTCATCTTTCAATGACTTGATAACCAAGCGTGTTCCCGAGGCTTCGTTTAAGGACATGTTGTCAAACATGGACTGATAAAACAAGGACTGGACTGGACTGATAAAACATGGACTGGTAAAACATGGACTGGAAAAACATGGACTGATAAAACATGGACTGATAAAACATGGACTGATAAAACATGGACTGATAAAACATGGACTGGTAAAACATGGACTGATAAAACATGGACTGAAACAGTCCATGTTTTATCAGTCCATGTTTTATCAGTCCATGTTTTATCAGTCCATACTGAAACAGTCCATATTTTATCAGTCCATGTTTTATCAGTCCATGTTTTATCAGTCCATGTTTTATCAGTCCATGTTTTATCAGTCCATACTGAAACAGTCCATGTTTTATCAGTCCATGTTTTATCAGTCCATGTTTTATCAGTCCATGTTTTATCAGTCCATGTTTTATCAGTCCATGTTTTATCAGTCCATGTTTTACCAGTCCATGTTTTACCAGTCCATGTTTTATCAGTCCATGTTTTATCAGTCCATGTTTTACCAGTCCATGTTTTATCAGTCCATGTTTTATCAGTCCATGTTTTACAACATGCCTCGTTTAAGTTGATTATTGCTTTGGGATTATCATTTTACATTATTTGGGCATCAGCCTTGTTTGAAGCTGTACTCCGTTGTGGCTGACACATATTGTGAACTGTTTTGCTAATGACATTGTTATTCAACTCTGGCTTTAAAAAGTTTTTTTTAATGTAACTTTAAAAGTTACTGTCCATGACCCAACGTTTCGACACTCCAATCTAGTGTCTTCATCAGGGGTGATCGTTGGAAAGTTAGAATCCCTATTTATACCCTTATAGAAATTATTTGTTGACATTGTTATTTCTACTAATGTTTTATGTTTTACCTACTTTTACTTTTTTTTACTTTTTTTACTTTTTTCACTTTTACTTTTTAATTTTACTTTTTTACCGTTTTATATTTTACCTACTTTTGTAATTGTATCACAATATCGTTTAGCATAACAACAAAAGCTGATTAAAAAGTAAAGAGCTAGCACATAACATACATCTCTTCCAAATAACCATGGGTCTGGATCTGACTTCTCCTGATCTACAGCCTTGAATATCTGTAGGTTATGTTAAGACTTGAATGATATTTTCAAGGTTGTTACTAAGGTATATACAGTGTATTGGTACTAAGGTATATATTAAGGTACAGTATATATTTGTTAGTAAATATAGGATACAAAGTTTGGCTTAATAATTTGCTGGTAGTCAAGAAGTTGACTTATTTTTGCAAGTGATAGTCCTCCTACCAAGGAGTACACCAAGCACGCAATATTTCCTCTTAAATCCTAAATAATGAAAAAATACCACATATCAGATGGCTTCACACCTCACAGCAGTGGCATTTCTACCAGAGCAGCACTACAGCAATGCCTACAGAATAACACCAACCTTGGCCACAGTGTTCAGCTGTGAGGGAAGACAGCAGAGGAATAGCACATCAACTGTATTTGATACCTTCAAAACAAAAGAATTCAACATGTTAAACAAGTTGAATTGAGAATCATCCAAATATATTAAAGTATATCACCACCATCATCATGACTACCATTGTCATCATCATCTGATCATCACCATCATCTCATTGTCATCATCATCTGATCATCATCATCATCTCATTGTCATCATCTATTCACCACCACCATCGTCATCTGATCATCACCATCATCTCATTGTCATCGTCTGATCATCATCATCTCATTGTCATCATCTATTCACCACTACCATCATCATCATCATCATCTGAACATCATCATCTCATTGTCATCACCATCATCATCATTTGATCATCATCATCATCTCATTGTCATCATCATCATCTGATCATCATCATCATCATCTGATCATCATCATTATCTCATTGTCATCATCTGATCATCATCATCATCATCTCATTGTCATCATCTATTCACCACCACCATCATCATCATCATCTGATCATCATCATTATGTCATTGTCATCATCTGATCATCATCATCATCTCATTATCATCATCACCACCATCACTGATCACCATTGTTGTTTCCACCACCATTTGTTACTAGTACTACAGCGACCATCACCTCTACTCCACCATCATAACCACCATCACTGATCACAATTGTTGTTGCCACCACCATTTGTTACTAGTACTATAGCTACCATCACCTCTACTCCACCATCATCACCACCATCATTGATCACCATTGTTGTTTCCACCACCATTTGTTACTAGTACTACTGCTACCATCACCTCTACTCCACCATCATCACCACCATCACTGATCACCATTGTTGTTGCCACCACCATTTGTTACTAGTACTATAGCTACCATCACCTCTACTGCCACCACCATCACCATCATCATCATTATCACCATTATCATCAAGTATTTTGTAAAGACCTTACCATCCTGTTATCAAAGCAGCAAATCACTCCTCTACTCTCAAATTGAACCAAGTTTTCTGGACATCTTGTGGAAATGTACAAGTTACTGGGATCTGTATTGGCTAAGGGGAAAAAGCCTTGTATTATCTTGCCAAGATCTTGTATTACCTTGCAAAGATCTTGTATTATATTGCCAAGATCTTTTATTACCTTGCAAAGATCTTGTATTATATTGCCAAGATCTTGTATTACCTTGCAAAGATCTTGTATTACCTTGCCAAGATCTTGTATTATATTGCAAAGATCTTGTATTATCTTGCAAAGATCTTGTATTATCTTACCAAGATCTTGAAATATCTTGTAATTTAACAATACATATGCAGCTGCAGCACACTACTTTTATTATATACAATTTGAAAATTAGAACTTTTATCTACCAGTATAGTATTAACTGTTATCTGTGTCTAGAAAAACTCACCAAATTCTAAAAATACTGTGGCTAACTGTTTCCCAAGTCTGCCACATCCAATGATTCCAATTTTGAGTGGTTTGTAATCCAAGGATTTACAATTTGACTAAAAATAATACAATATTCCCCTATGGTATCAACAGTGGTGTCTAAAATGCCATCAACGTTAACACTTTGTGATCTTGGCCGGCAGACTATATATTTCTTATACCATGAAAGTTAAGGAAAGTTTATCATCAATCAAATAATCCTATTAGTAATGGATCACAACATCGGAGGTCCTTGGAGAAGCATTCCTTTTTTACTGTACATTAATGTCATCAAAATGTAAATTTTTCTTATGCCTCAATATGTGAACTGTAATATGACAGTGTGAGCTTTTCCACCCTTACAGAAAAAGTCTATAGGCACCTATAGGCAATGTGCCAATTGCCTATAGAAGTCTATAGGCATGCACCTATAGGCACCTATAGGCTAATAGGATTCTCTATACGTACTGTAGCCTATAGAAAATGTGCCAATTGCCTATAGAAGCCTATAGGTTTCCTATAGGATCCTATAGGTTGTCTATAGATATGCGTATAGGAAGGCCTATAGATTTTGTTTGTTAGGGCATGTTTCAATCAAGTCGTAGAAACATGAGCAGAAAGTTATGGTACAGTAATTTACAAGTGCCATAATGTTTTTAAACCCAACTGTGACCAGTTGTGAAAAATGGAACATCAAGGTGGATATCTAGACCAGTGCTCTAAGTCTAACCAATTGAGCTTACAGATTAGCCACTACAAGTTCAGTATATATGGTAATGCTAGTAATGCAATACCAGTAGGATATATTAAAGTTAATTTATGGCATAAAGAAACATGGCTTTTAGCCAATCACACCAGGGTTTTTGAAATATTATTTTATAAATCAAGATATAAAATGTATATAATATCATGACATTCATACAGTTTTGCATGCTACCATAGATGGTTCATGTCCAAATTGTGTTTTTAACTTATTTTTTATATTTTTAATTAGATAAATTTTTGTTTGGGGAAATATATTGTTATTAACTTAATGTATTTGTATACCATTTGTGAAAACTGAAAAACGTTTGTTTGTTTTTTATTTAGCTTCGCCTGATAAAACATACACAATACAAACAAAACAATACATAAACACAAAAGGCGGGGGGGGGGGGGGGGGGGGGGGGGGGGGCGATACCACAACAGTTTACACCTCAATTACTTTGTTCGTTGAGACCAACCTTTCTTTTTTCAAATATCATTTTCTTTGCTTTGTTGAGTATGGAAACAAAGTAAGCTCTAAAATTTAAAAATTTGGTGAAGCAACGGCAGATCTAGCCTGTGCCCCAAACCACATACACATGTGGTGTGGTCTTAACTTAGCAGTGTGTGTGTGCTCTGGGGCACAGGCTAGGGCAGATCAAGCATGGGTGGGGCCCCTGGCACATTTGCAGTTGCCTCATACCTACCCCCAAGAAAAAAAGAGGCTGGGGAAATTAACCAAAACACTAAGCCGATGATAAGTGCATTATCTCGAAATTGCCCAGGTTAAGCCACTAGTGTCTATTAACTTGGATAAAACATTGAAGTTTTATTAATCAATGTTTTAGTAGTTAAAACATGAGCGGCCGATGTTTATGGGCAGTTACAATGGCGAGCCGTTGCAACTGCCCATAAACATCGGCCGCAAATATTTTAAGAAAGTTGTAAAATGAATAGAATATCAGAATATATGACGCATACTTTGTTTGGAAGTTGTAGAAACGGTATAAACAAATTATTTTAACTCCAAAAAAGCTCAATTTGAGCAAGTTAACTTTGATAAAACATTGATGTTTTATTAATCAATGTTAAAGATGCTGATTAAATATTAATTTATTTTGTTTTTTCTTCACAAATTATTAAAGGTGCTGTCCAGCCCGTTCTGCACATGTGTGATATTTCAAACGTGTGGTACTCCATATGTCAACAAACTTCAACGGAATAGATTTGCGACAGTTCGAAAGCGAGTATTTGTCAAATGTTGGCAAAGGTGCGAATTTATCCACATAATTTTTTAGGAACAGAACAGCTTCTTATAACACGCTTTTTTGGCAGAAAAGCTCAATCCACAATACTTCATGTTCAATGTTGTAAATAGAAACGTGGACATGCGCAGAACGGACTGGATGGCACCTTACTATAATTTAAATAACAATTATTAGTAATTGCTGCATATTTTACATTTAATACTGGGGAATTAATACTTTTTATATTATGGAACTTAAAAGGCCTTTATCATAAAACTATTAACCGTATAAAAACTCCTTTAGAGTGCTTACGCTTGTCCACATGCCGACGAAACCACAGCCAGGCTTTGGGAACGGAGTTGAAATGCTCTGAAAAAAACATTGAAAAATTGTTCTAATAACGTTTTCCTCGACGGATAAGGTTGAAATTACAATTTGGTATACCTTTCCTCATCTTTTACGGCAGCTTCGAACTGCAGAGAGGGTAAATTTCTCGTAATATCTTCCAAAAAAGCCATTACTTCATCATCGCTCTACACGACTGCCATTTTGAAATTGAGCGCGCTTGTTGTCATGGTTCCAAAACGTGAGGTGGACTTGGGAGGGAGGGGTGATGTTAGCCATCCGTAGCGCAAAAGTCTACGCTGCATTTCCTGTACATTTTTAGTGTAATGTTGTCTTGTTAATCACTGTTTGTCATCTAATGTTCAGTATCTTTCAAAACCCGTTTATTTTAGTGATTTTAGTTTTTATTATTTTGTTAAATTTTATTCTTAAAGGGGGAAATTAGCAATTAGCCGATAATCGTCAACGCAAGCTTCCGTGGCCGAACTGGTAAGGCGTGTGACTGCGAGGTCACGCCTATCGGTTCGAGTGTCCGCGGAACTAAGCAAGCAATCCGAGCCACAGAAAAGGCAAAAGGTGACCAAAAAATGAAAGAAAAAATGAAAGAAAAAAAAAGAAAGAAAAAAAAAATGATAGAAAAAAAGAGAAATATAGGAGAAGAAATAGAAAAGAGAGAAATAGATATATAGATAAGAAAAAAATGAAGAAAATTTATTTCATTTGAGGTTGAACTTTATAATATACACTTTTGTTTTGTTATTTTTATATATTACTTCACGGCCTATTGAAAGATCACTTTTTTTGTTGTAAATAGTTTATTGGTGAAATAGTACCGTGATTAAATAAAATTATAATAATAAATCCGTAGCGCCAACTGTAGCTCGTTCCGTAGAGCAAAAGTCTTTAAACGCTGCATTTCCTGTACATTTTTAGTGCAAGCAATCCGAGCCACAGAAAAGGCAAAAGGATTATCTATTTCTCTCTTTCCTATTTCTTCTTCTCTTCTATATTTTTCTCTTTTTTCTATCATTTTTTCTATCATTTTTTCTTTCTTTTTTTCTTTCTTTTTTTCTTTCATTTTTTCTATCATTTTTTTCTTTCATTTTTTGCCATCCTTTTGCCTTTTTTTCTGTGGCTCGGATTGCTTGCTTAGTTCCGCGGACACTCGAACCGATAGGCGTGACCTCGCAGTCACACGCCTTACCAGTTCGGCCACGGAAGCTTGCGTTGACGATTATCGGCTAATTGCTAATTTCCCCCTTTAAGAATAAAATTTAACAAAATAATAAAAACTAAAATCACGTAAATAAACGATTTTTGAAAGATACTGAACATTAGATGACAAACAGTCATTAACAAGACAACATTACACTAAAAATGTACAGGAAATGCAGCGTTTAAAGACTTTTGCGCTACGGATGGTGCTACGGATGGCGCTACGGATGGCGCTACGGATGGCGCTACGGATGGCGCTACGGATGGCGCTACGGATGGCGCTAAGGGTGGCGCTACGGATGGCGCTACGGATGGCGCTACGGTTGGCGCTACGGATGGCGCTACGGATGGCGCTACGGATGGCGCTACGGATGGCGCTACGGATGGCGCTACGGATGGCGCTAAGGGTGGCGCTACGGATGGCGCTACGGATGGCGCTACGGTTGGCGCTACGGATGGCGCTACGGATGGCGCTACGGATGGTGCTACGGATGGCGCTAAGGGTGGCGCTACGGTTGGCGCTACGGATTTATTATTATAATTTTATTTAATCAAGGTACTATTTCACCAATAAACTATTTACAACAAAAAAAGTGATCTTCCAATAGGCCGTGAAGTAATATATAAAAATAACAAAACAAAAGTGTATATAAAGCTTCAACCTCAAATGAAATAAATTGTCTTCATTTTTTTCTTATCTATTTCTCTCTTTTCTATTTCTTTTCTCTTCTATATTTCTCTTTTTTTCTATCATTTTTTTTCTTTTCTTTTTTCTTTCTCTTTTTTTTCTTTCATTTTTCCTTTCATTTTTTGCCAAGATAAGAAAAAAATGAAGAAAATTTATTTCATTTGAGGTGGAAGCTTTATATACACTTTTGTTTTGTTATTTTTATATATTACTTCACGGCGGAAGATCACTTTTTTTGTTGTAAATAGTTTATTGGTGAAATAGTACCGTGATTAGATAAAATTATAATAATAAATCCGTAGCGCCAACCGTAGCGCCATCTGTAGCGCCATCCGTAGCGCCATTCGTAGCGCCATCCGTAGCGCCATCCGTCGCGCCATCCGTCGCGCCATCCGTAGCGCCATCTGTAGCGCCATCCGTAGCGCAAAAGTCTTTAAACGCTGCATTTCCTGTACATTTTTAGTGTAATGTTGTCTTGTTAATCACTGTTTGTCAGCTAATGTTCAGTGTCTTTCAAAACCCGTTTATTTTAGTGATTTTAGTTTTTATTATTTTCAGTTAAATTTTATTCTTAAAGGGGGAAATTAGCAATTAGCCGATAATCGTCAACGCAAGCTTCCCTTCACGCTTATCGGTTCGAGTGTCCGCGGAACTAAGCAAGCAATCCGAGCCACAGAAAAGGCAAAAGGTGGCCAAAAATGAAAGAAAAAAAAGAAAGAAAATATGATAGAAAAAAAGAGAAATATAAAACATGAAGAAAATTTATGTCATTTGAGGTTGAAACTTTATATACACTTTTGTTTTGTTATTTTTATATATTACTTCACGGCCTATTGGAAGATCACTTTTTTTGTTGTAAATAGTTTATTGGTGAAAGAGTACCGTGATTAAATAAAATTATAATAATAAATCCGTAGCGCCATCCGTAGCGCCATCCGTAGCGCCATCCGTAGCGCCATCCGTAGCGCCATCCGTAGCGCCATCCGTAGCGCCATCCGTAGCGCCATCCGTAGCGCCATCCGTAGCGCCATCCGTAGCGCCATCCGTAGCGCCATCCGTAGCGCCATCCGTAGCGCCATCCGTAGCGCCATCCGTAGCGCCATCCGTAGCGCCATCCGTAGCGCAAAAGTCTTTAAACGCTTTCATTTTTCCTTTCATTTTTTGCCAGAAAAAAAATGAAGAAAATTTATTTCATTTGAGGTAGAAGCTTTATATACACTTTTGTTTTGTTATTTTTATATATTACTTCACGGGCTATTGGAAGATCACTATTTTTGTTGTAAATAGTTTATTGGTGAAATAGTACCGTGATTAAATAAAATTATAATAATAAATCCGTAGCGCCATCCGTAGCGCCACCCGTAGCGCCATCCGTAGCGCCATCCGTAGCGCCATCCGTAGCGCCATCCGTAGCGCCATCCGTAGCGCCATCCGTAGCGCCATCCGTAGCGCCATCCGTAGCGCCATCCGTAGCGCCATCCGTAGCGCCATCCGTAGCGCAAAAGTCTTTAAACGCTTTCATTTTTCCTTTCATTTTTTGCCAAGATAAGAAAAAAATGAAGAAAATTTATTTCATTTGAGGTTGAAGCTTTATATACACTTTTGTTTTGTTATTTTTATATATTACTTCACGGCCTATTGGAAGATCACTTTTTTGTTGTAAATAGTTTACTGGTGAAATAGTACGTACCGTGATTAAATAAAATTATAATAATAAATCCGTAGCGCCATCCGTAGCGCCATCCGTAGCGCCATCCGTAGCGCCATCCGTAGCGCCATCGGTAGCGCCATCCGTAGCGCTATCCGTAGCGCAAAAGTCTTTAAACGCTTGATTTCCTGTACATTTTTGGTGTAATGTTGTCTTGTTAATCACTGTTTGTCATCTAATGTTCAGTATCTTTCAAAACCCGTTTATTTTAGTGATTTTAGTTTTTATTATTTTGTTAAATTTTATTCTTAAAGGGGAAAATTAGCAATTAGCCGATAATCGTCAACGCAAGCTTCCGTTCACGCTTATCGGTTCGAGTGTCCGCGGAACTAAGCAAGCAATCCGAGCCACAGAAAAGGAAAAGGTGACCAAAAATGAAAGAAAAAATGATAGAAAAAAAGAGAAATATAGAACAGAGAAGAAATAGAAAGAGAGAAATAGATAAGAAAAAAATGAAGAAAATTTATTTCATTTGAGCTGGTTGAAGCTTAAATATACACTTTTGTTTTGTTATTTTTATATATTACTTCACGGCCTATTGGAAGATCACTTTTTTGTTGTAAATAGTTTATTGGTGAAATAGTACCGTGATTAAATAAAATTATAATAATAAATCCGTAGCGCCACCCGTAGCGGCACCCGTAGCGCCACCCGTAGCGCCACCCGTAGCGCCACCCGTAGCGCCACCCGTAGCGCCACCCGTAGCGCCACCCGTAGCGCCATCCGTAGCGCCATCCGTAGCGCAAAAGTCTTTAAACGCTTCATTTCCTGTACATTTTTGGTGTAATGTTGTCTTGTTAATCACTGTTTGTCATCTAATGTTCAGTATCTTTCAAAACCCGTTTATTTTAGTGATTTTAGTTTTTATTATTTTGTTAAATTTTATTCTTAAAGGGGAAAATTAGCAATTAGCCGATAATCGTCAACGCAAGCTTCCGTTCACGCTTATCGGTTCGTGTGTCCGCGGAACTAAGCAAGCAATCCGAGCCACAGAAAAGGAAAAGGTGACCAAAAATGAAAGAAAAAATGATAGAAAAAAAGAGAAATATAGAACAGAGAAGAAAAGAAATAGAAAAAGAGAGAAATAGATAAGAAAAAAATGAAGAAAATTTATTTCATTTGAGCTGGTTGAAGCTTTATATACACTTTTGTTTTGTTATTTTTATATATTACTTCACGGCCTATTGGAAGATCACTTTTTTGTTGTAAATAGTTTATTGGTGAAATAGTACCGTGATTAAATAAAATTATAATAATAAATCCGTAGCGCCTACCGTAGCGCCATCCGTAGCGCTATCCGTAGCGCAAAAGTCATTAAACGCTGCATTTCCTGTATATTTTTAGTGTAATGTTTTCTTGTTAATTACTGTTTGTCATCTAATGTTCAGTATCGTTCAAAAACCGTTTATTTTAGTCATTTTAGTTTTTATTATTTTATTAAATTTTATTCTTAAAGGGGGAAATTAGCAATTAGCCGATAATCGTCAACGCAAGCTTCCGTGGCCGAACTGGTAAGGCGTGTGACTGCGAGGTCACGCCTATCGGTTCGAGTGTCCGCGGAACTAAGCAAGCAATCCGAGCCACAGAAAAGGCAAAAGGTGGCCAAAAATGAAAGAAAAAATGAAAGAAAAAATTATAGAAAAAAAGAGAAATATAGAAGAGAGAAAAGAAATAGAAAGCAAAGAGAGAAATAGATATAGATAAGAAGAAAACTTATTTCATTGAAGCTTTATATACACTTTTGTTTTGTTATTTTTATATATTACTTCACCGCCTATTTTCCGATCACTTTTTTTGTTGTAAATAGTTTATTGGTGAAATAGTACCGTGATTAAATAAAATTCTAATAATAAATCCGTAGCGCCAACCGTAGCTCGTTCCGTAGAGCAAAAGTCTTTAAACGCTGCATTTCCTGTACATTTTTAGTGCAAGCATTCCGAGCCACAGAAAAGGCAAAAAGGATTATCTATTTCTCTTTTCTATTTCTTCTTCTCTTCTATATTTCTCTTTTTTTCTATCATTTTTTCTTTCATTTTTTGCCATCCTTTTGCCTTTTTTGTGGCTCGGATTGTTTGCTTAGTTCCGCGGACACTCGAACCGACAGGCGTGACCTCGCAGTCACACGCCTTACCAGTTCGGCCACGGAAGCTTGCGTTGATGATTATCGGCTAATTGCTAATTTCCCCCTTTAAGAATAAAATTTAACAAAATAATAAAAACTAAAATGACTAAAATAAACGGTTTTTGAAAGATACTGAACATTAGATGACAAACAGTGATTAACAAGACAACATTACACTAAAAATGTACAAGAAATGCAGCGTTTAAAGACTTTTGCGCTACGGATGGCGCTACGGATGGCGCTACGGATGGCGCTACGGATGGCGCTACGGATGGCGCTACGGATGGCGCTACGGATGGCGCTACGGATGGCGCTACGGTTGGCGCTACGGATGGCGCTACGGATGGCGCTACGGATGGCGCTACGGATGGCGCTACGGATGACGCTACGGTTGGCGCTACGGTTTATTATTATAATTTTATTTAATCACGGTACTATTTCACCAATAAACTATTTACAACAAAAAAAGTGATCTTCCAATAGGCCGTGAAGTAACATATAAAAATAACAAAACAAAAGTGTATATAAAGCTTCTACCTCAAATGAAATAAATTTTCTTCATTTTTTTCTTATCTATTTTCTCTCTTTTCTATTTCTTCTCTCTTCTATATTTCTCTTTTTTTCTATCATTTTATTTATTTATTTATTTTTTCTTATTTAACAAAATAATAAAAACTAAAATCACTAAAATAAACGGTTTTTGAAAGATACTGAACATTAGATGACAAACAGTGATTAACAAGACAACATTACACAAAAAATGTACAGGAAATGCAGCGTTTAAAGACTTTTGCGCTACGGATGGCGTTACGGATGGCGCGTTGGCGCTACGGATGGCGCTACGGATGGCGCTACGGATGGCGCTACGGATGGCACTACGAATGGCGCTACGGTTGGCGCTACGGATGGCGCTGGCGCTACGGATGGCGCTACGGTTGGCGCTACGGATGTATTATTATAATTTTATTTAATCACGGTACTATTTCACCAATAAACTATTTACAACAAAAAAAGTGATCTTCCAATAGGCCGTGAAGTAATCAAGTATCATTTTATTTATTTTTTCTTATTTAACAAAATAATAAAAACTAAAATCACTTAAATAAACGGTTTTTGAAAGATACTGAACATTAGACGACAAACAGTGATTAACAAGAAGACAACATTACACTAAAAATGTACAGGAAATGCAGCGTTTAAAGACTTTTGCGCTACGTATGGCGCTACGGATGGCGCTACGGATGGCGCTACGGATGGCGCTGCTGATGGCGCTACGTATGGCGCTACGTATGGCGCTACGCATGGCGCTACGGATGGCGCTACGTATGGCGCTACGTATGGCGCTACTGATGCCGCTACGTATGGCGCTACGGATGGCGCTACTGATGGCGCTACTCAAATTTGGGTCCATTGTTATTTTTAATCTACATAAATGATCTACCGAATTGTTTGAGGAACTCCACTCCAGCTTTATTTGCTGATGATACAAATATTACAGTAACCGGTACTTCAGAATGTGACATCGAAGTAAAGCTAAACCAAGAACTAGATTATCTACACGACTGGCTGTTAGCAAATAAACTTTCATTAAACATCAAAAAAACTGAATATATGATCATTGGTTCCAGGCAACGACTTTCGCGAATCAAAAGTGACCCACATGTTGTTATAAATAACGAAACAATTAAACGAGTAGATAACACCAAAACTCTTGGTGTTTTTATTGACGAGAAAATTACCTGGAAAAACCATATTGATCATGTTTCAAAGAAAATATCTAAGGGAATAGGAGTTTTGCGCAGAGCCAAGAATTTTATTAGTAAAGAAAGTCTAGAAAGACTATATAAAGCGTTAGTGCTTCCCCATTTTGACTATTGCTCCCTTGTTTGGGACAATTGTTCAAATGAGTTAAAAGAACGTCTTCAAAAGTTACAAAACAAAGCAGGTCGAGTAATCACTGGTGACAGTTATTACTCGTCTGCGACAGAAACCCTAACCAAATTAGGTTGGGTTACTCTTCAGTGTAGGAGAGACGAACAGCTGCTATCATTGGTAGATAAGTGCGTGAGTGGAAGTTCAAATTTAAGTCACTTAGTTAAATTGTCGGATCGTGATTGTTACGACTTAAGGAGTAATAATAATAAGTTATATTTACCAAAACCAAATACTAATGCCCTAAAAAGAACATTTGGGTATAGAGGTGCCATAATGTGGAATACCCTACCTTAAAATTTGTTTACACATATTGAAACTTTTAGCTCTTTAAATAATTAATTTTAATTGTAAATAACATAGCAAATTTTAAGACATGTACATGTATTTTATATCTAATTTTTTTATCATATATTAATTACATGTAAGTTAACACGGCCCCATGAAAAACAATCCTTTTTGGATTGATGCGGTTACCGTGTATAAAGATTTTTAAATAAATAAATAAATAAATGGCGCTACGGATGGCGCTACTGATGGCGCTACGGATGGCGCTACGCATGGCGCTACGGAACGGTTGGCGCTAGGGATGACGCTAGACGCACACCTGGACTTTTTAAGTGTGCGTCACGCCCAGCTGTACGGCTGGCGCTACCGCTTAGACGGTCAGTAGCATCTTTGATGGTCGGTAGCATCTTGGGACTTTTTTACGCGCGCCTATTTATTTTTGATAATATTCTAAACCAAACCCTAAAACTAACCCTAACCTAACCCTATTAAAAAGAAAAAAGTAAAGTAAAAATTTTAAAAAATTAACATTCGAACCCCGCTCTCACAACTAAAAATCAATAACACAGACCACTCGGCTATGCAAGCGAACTTTAAATTTTTGGTTGATAATCAATATTTATGTAATCCCATTGTAAGTAAACTATATATATAATAAAAAGATGCTACCGACCACGGAAGAGCCTCTGGCACCCAGGGTAAAGATGCTACCGACCGTCTATACGTGAGATATTGTGCTAATTTGTGAGACATTGCGCTATGTTGTGAGACATTGCGCTATGTTGTGAGACATTGCGCCAAGTTGTACGTTGACAGGTACAATTTTTTGTGTGTCCTGTATAAATTTATTTGTGGTACAACGAAAATAATTATTTCCAGGCTTGGCTTGTAATATATTGCCTAAAATCATGCATCATCCTTATTTACATAAACGTTTCCTTCAATTTTCTCAGCTAAAATTTCTTGATTCACCAAAAAATGCATTGGATTTTCCTATTTTAAGCAAGATAAAATAATATTCACATCCAAACTGTATTGGACTACATATATACATGCAATGATGTTGTTTGTTTATTCAATATAATTTCATAGCATCACTTGTAACTTGTCATGGGCAAACTTGTCAATTCGTTTTGTTTGTGAATACAGTTTTCCTTGTATTTTAGGTGTATATTGGTGTGTTCATTGTTTCTCATTCATGCAGAACAATGCACATCCGTGTCCCTCATACACAGCTGTGACATATAAAGCGACAGAATATATTGAACTGCATTTTTATTACAAGAAACAAATTCTAATTAACTTAGTTTATCAACTGACAACTGTTATAATGTCAATTTTTTGCGTTCATATTGAACTGCATTTTATGCAAGAAACAAATTCTGATTAACTTAGTTTATCAACTGTTATAATGTCAACTTTTTGTGTTCATATTGAGCTGCATTTTTATGCAAGCCTTGTACAGAGAACTACCTGTATGTTATACAACTATTTTATCTTTATGTTCAATTGCATTTTTATGCAACTGTTCAACTTACATCTATTTAATATTACACATGTTCATGAACCATTATATTGTGAATAGATGTTGAGAACGGTTACAACACAAGGGGGGTCAACAAGGTTGTGGTAGATGTGAGACATCTGCAAATGTGCCTGGGGAAGATTGTGAGTACCTATGCTCCAGCAAGCTCATTGTGAGCTGGCCTGAGCTCCATATATATGTGCTGAATAACTCACAGCTCTGGTATTACCTAAACCATAACCGCATGGGTGTGAGGCTGTACTACCTCCACTGCTGCAACTTTGACTTCAATAAGCCCACCACTTATTTTTGTAATTTTGCACAATATCACGACTGGCTTGGATTTCGAGGCAGCACTTCCCTTGCAATAGTAACTTCTAGTTGTAAATATTATTAATCAGCTTTAACAGTCATTTTCATGCTTGCATGGGAATTACTAGCAGTTGTTACATGATAATCTCAAACTCATTAATAATTCATAAAGATAGAACAAAGAAAATCAGTGACATGACGGTGGTTTGATATCGTGGTCAAGAACTTCCATAAATTAAGCCAACTTTCAGCTCAATTTTCTCTTTAAATATTACGGCCTCGTTTTTCAACACACTTCTAGGTGTTTTGATACCGTGGTAAAGAACGCTTTCTCGTTCTTGACGTATTACGTAAGTAACAGCTCCTGCTGTTCGCATTTGCATACATTTGTAGGTAACAAGGATTTAAAGAAATAATTTATCAATTAAAGAAAATAGAAAGTTATGTTGTTATGTACAGTATAATACACATGTTGTGCTGCGTAGGCAGTGTAGAAATACAAATCAAATATCTAAAAAGGTTGGTGTACTGCCGAAATAGCGTGTAAGTAGTCTAACGTTTCGAGCAAAGGTCCTTCGTCAGCGAAGGTCCTTCTACACCAATTACACTCTCTCAAAACGTTAGACAAGTAAAAGTCAACTTACACGGTATTTCGGTAGTACACCAACCTTTTTAGATATATTAATACACATCATATTGTCTCATTCTGTGGAAGTCCACAGTCCACTGAGGTCAGGTGTTGGTGAAAAGCTGAGTGGTATATGTACAGTATATAGTTTCATTTTATGATGTTGATTCATCCATGAAAAGCTCATTAACCAGAAAACATGTTTCCATCTGCTCAGAGCCACTTAACTTCTCAAACTCGTGCCTATAGGTTAAAATAAAAGTGATATATATTATATAAAATATATATTATGAGAATGTTACTTTAACCTCTGAACGCTGTACGTGAAGCAAAACTCACCCAGGATGCACTTCGATATTAGCTTTACCACCTTGACAAAATTCTTGGACTTCTTTAAAAGCTTTTTCCCCAAGAACATTGATGCATCCTCTGGGTTAACAATAAACAACAATAAATTGACTCCAAGTTAAGGTTCCTAAATGATGCACTACGATAGGGGTACCATGTTAATTTTCAAGGCACATTACACAATCTACATGTGCACCAAGTACAGTACAACAACATACTCTTTTATCAAGTCTCGACAAGAAGATAAAGGCCGCTCATAATCTTCAACCGTTTCCTCAGAAACTTCAAAAACAGACAAATAAAAACAAATTAATAAGAATCATGATATTCATACAGTTTATATTGATTTCAAGTACCAGAATACACGTCAATTAAATACCAAAAGCTTTTCACCAAGGGTTGAGTTTTTACCTTCTAAATATTGAGCAGCTTTTGCACAAGCAAGGACATCTTGTAGAGACTAAACATGGATTGTCAAATAATCAATAACTATAATAACTAATCAATCATCAATATATCTAGTGTGCATTATGCATGCATGTAGACCACAGTTATGAATATTTAAAAATATAATCTCAAAAATTACTGCTCTATAATGCTCAACATTCAACGCTGAGGACACACGTACATGGAAGACAGTCTGTGTCAAGTGTAATTCGGCTCGCAGTCTATTGGTCCTCCCTTTTTGTTGTTTTTAAACTACACTCGTGTCCTTGGTCTTCGTGTGATTTTTCACACTGTTTCATTGTGTAATTGTCTGTTTGATTAGTTGCTTGTTTATTTGCTTGTTATCTGATTGTCTATTTGCTCTGTCTGTCTATTTGCTCTGTCTGTCTGTCTATTTGCTCTGTCTGTCTGTCTATTTTCTCTGTCTGTCTGTCTATTTGCTCTGTCTGTCTGTCTATTTGCTCTGTCTGTCTGTCTGTCTGTCTGTCTGTCTGTCTGTCTGTCTATTTGCTCTGTCTGTCTGTCTGTCTGTCTGTCTGTCTGTCTGTCTGTCTGTCTGTCTGTCTGTCTGTCTGTCTGTCTGTGTCTGTCTGTGTCTGTCTGTCTGTCTGTCTGTCTGTCTGTATGTATGTCTGTCTGTCTGTTTACTTGTATGTTTGTTTCTGTCTTCTTTTCATTCTACTCATTTCTTTTTCCTGTTCAGTTTTTTGTACCTCATTCAAAATATTGTAATAATGGATCCGCAGTAATTGGCCTTCAGCTGTTGCAGTTTTCCCAGCCTTCTAACTTGTATTTGTATGAATGTATTTGTAATCATGTAAGGCAAAGTTTAATAAATAAATAAATATTTTTCAAGAACCTCATCGGAGTCCTCTTCAAAATCATCATCAGAATAACTTTCATCTTTTGTTGTCATATTTCCAGCAGGTACGACAGCAGTCTTTGCTGTCATTGGCTGTTTCAAAGAGTCATCACCTAGCTCGACATCGTCAAAACCAACTGTTGAATACTCTACTTCATCCGACGACGAGTCTTCGAAATCATCTGGGTAATCAGGACAGTTGGATACCTCAAGAACTACAGGGCCGGATACCAAAAGATAAATAATAAATTAAAATTGGTAAGCAAGACTAATCTTCAACTCAAAGAATCATTTTTTGTAACACATATATTAATATTTTGTAGCTCAGCAAACCTGCAGGTTTAGTAACATCTTTCTGAATGTCGTTTTTCTCTGGCAAATATATGCGACATGAACCAGTGGAATACCTTGGACCATATTCTTGAACAGCTGCTCTCTTAGTTACTGCAGGAGAAGACCTAAATCATTATATAAACAAAAGTAATATGTACAGTACATTATGTTAGGATTTGCATTAAAAATAATCTCCTGAGGTTGATGAAAAATGCATGTATATTTACAAATATAATTCACTCTTGATCCAAAAAAACATTCAAGGATAATTTTTACTGAAACAGACTTTACCGTAGTTGTTCTTTTACAACTGTCTTGCCTTCGATAAACAACGAGAGATGATCTTTCACAAAGGGAATGTTTAATACAGCACCAGCACTTAAAAAAACATTAAAATTACTCCTCAATGGTCAATGATGGGATGATTAACTGTTGTAGCTTTCAAATTCAAACATCACACTTTTAATATCAAGTTGTTTTTCATTTGAGATTTGACGTTGTTTAAGATTGGTTTTAATTATAAGTACCTTAGTCGCTTGTCAGGTGGTTTTGACATCATTATTAAAATCAAGTCGCTTATATCTTTGCTGTATCCTGGTGGTAATGGCTAATCAGACAGGAACATTGGGAAAATTAAGGTTAACTTTAACGGCTTAATGCTTGCAGAGTGTCGTGTAGTACATAATTATCAACGTGTGAGAACAACAAAAACGTACCTCAACATTTCCACTGACTATTTTATAAAATAGACTGACAAGGTTGCTAGCACTAAATGCTGGTTTCAGGGAGCAGACCTCGTAGAGCAAGCAGCCAAGGGCCTGCAAAAAACCTATTTACTTCTGGAAATATTATAATAATGTTAATGACCCAGTAAGAGCCATCCATACTGCATCAAATCACCAAATAACCTTCCCTCTGTCCGATCTGAATCTGACTAGCTAATGGTCTAATCAATTTCACAAGTCTACAGTACAAGTTCAATTCCAATCGTACAAGTATGGCATACCCAAATATCTGACTTTGATGTGTAGGGCACATCTTGACACAGTTCTGGGCTCAAATAGCATGGTGTACCACAACATGTTTCAGCCATGTCTATTGTGTTCTCTAATACCTTTGCAATGCCAAAGTCTCCTGTATAAAGCAGCCAGAAGAGATAATTTGTGAAAAAGGCCATTATGATTGATAAATACACCATGTTTGTGAATTATTAATTTTAACGTGGGAGCAATACCTATTTTTACTAGGTCTCGCTTAGTCAGAAAAACATTCTGTGTCTTCAAGTCCCTGAAAGTGAAGCAATAAAAAGAGAAAATAATAAATATTTCATACAGTACACTTACATGTAAACAATGTACGTTTTATAATTAATTTTATTGTAAAGAGACCTCTCAAAATATTAACAAAACAAGGGATTATTTACAAACCTGTGGAGAATTTTGTTTGAATGAATGTATTGAACAGCCATAGTTATTTGTACAAACCACTGTGAGGTAATTAATTGTGAAAAAAGTTGCCTACATGAGTATAGTTGCATGACAATGAATAGAAGAAAGGGATTAGGAAGGAAGCTGGTGAGAAGGAGAGGGAGGAGTTGAAGAGAGAGGAAGGAACTAAGGAGGTTGGGTTAGAGAGGAGGAGGAAGGGGGGAGGAAGAAGGCGAGGAAGAGGAGCATGAAGGAGAGGAGGAGCATGAAGGAGAGGAGGAGCATGAAGGGGAGGAGGAAGGGGAGGAGGAAGGGGAGGAGGAAGGGAAGGAGGAAGAGGAAGGGGAGGAGGAAGGGGAGGAGGAAGAGGAAGGGGAGGAGGAAGGGAAGGAGGAGGAGGTAGGGTTGGAGGAAGGGGAGGAGGAAGGGGAGGAGGAAGGGGAGGAGGAAGGGGAGGAAGAGCAGAAAGGGGAGGAGGAGGAGGAGGAAGGGGAGGAGGAGAGGAGGGGAGAGGAGGAGGAGGAAGAGGAGGAGGAGGAAGGGGAGGAGGAGGAAGGGGAGGAGGAGGAAGGGGAAGAGGAGGAGGAAGGGGAGGAGGGAGGGGAGGAGGGAGGGAGGGGAGGAGTTAGAGGAAGGGGAAGAAGAGCAGAAAGAGGAGGAGGAGGAAGGGGAGGAGGAGAGGAGGGGAGAGGAGGAGGAGGAAGAGGAGGAAGGGGAGGAGGAGGAAGGGGAGGAATAGGAAGGGGAGGAGGAGGAAGGGGAGGAGGAGGAAGGGGAAGAGGAGGAGGAAGGGGAGGAGGAAGGGGAGGAGGAAGGGGAGGAGGAAGGGGAGGAGGAAGGGGAGGAGGAAGGGGAAGAGGAAGGGAAAGAGGAAAGGAAGGAAGGGGAGGAGGAGGAAGGGGAGGAGGAAGGGGAGGAGGAAGGAAGGGGAGGAGGAAGGAAGGGGAGGAAGAGCAGAAAGGGGAGGAGGAGGAGGAAGGGGAGGAGAGGAGGGGAGGAGAGGAGGGGAGAGGAGGATGAGGAAGGGGAGGAGGAGGAAGAAGAGCAGGAAAGGGAGGAGGAGGAAGGGGAGGAGGAGGAAGGGGAGGAGGAGGAAGGGGAGGAGGAGGATGGGGAGGAGGAAGAGGAAGGGGAGGAGGAGGAAGAGGAAGGGGAGGAGGAGGAAGGGGAGGAGGAGGAAGGGGAGGAGGAGGAAGGGGAGGAGGAGGAAGGGGAGGAGGAGGAAGGGGAGGAGGAGGAAGGGGAGGAGGAGGAAGTGGAGGAGGAGGAAGGGGAGGAGGAGGATGGGGAGGTGGAAGAGGAAGAGGAAGAGGAGGAGGAAGGGGAGGAGGAAGGGGAGGAGAAAGAGGAAGGGGAGGAGGAGGAAGGAAGGGGAGGAGGAAGGAAGGGGAGGAAGAGGAAGGGGAGGAGGAAGGAAGGGGAGGAGGAAGGAAGGGGAGGAGGAAGGAAAGGGAGGAGGAAGGAAGGGGAGGAGGAGGAAGGGGAGGAGGAAGGAAGGGGAGGAGGAAGGAAGGGGAGGAAGAGCAGAAAGGGGAGGAGGGGGAGGAGGAGGAAGGGGAGGAGGAGAGAGGAGGAGGAGGAGGAAGGGGAGGAGGAAGGGGAGGAGGAGCATGAAGGGGAGGAGGAGCATGAAGGGGAGGAGAAGGAGGAAGGGGAGGAAGAGCAGGACAGGGAGGAGGAGGAAGGGGAGGAGGAGGAAGGGGAGGAAGGAGGAAGGGGAGGAGGAAGGGGAGGAGGAGGAGAAGGGGAGGAGGAAGGTGAGGAGAAGGGGATGAGGAGGAATGGATCAGGAGGGTAGCAAGGAAGTGATTGGAAGCAAAGGAGGAATGGACAAACAAACTTAAGAACAAAATAGATATATGGAGGGTGAACTCTCTTTCAAACCTGCATGATCTGTTCTTCTTTTATCCTCTCTTCTTTCTATCATTATAGAGTGGAAATAAAATGTTCAATTACCTGACTGCAAGATAAAGTTAATTAAATGTAGATATCCAGCTGCGTTACCTCTTTCATCTCAAATATCTTGTCTTGTAGATTACCACCATCACAATAATCCTACACGTAAAAGGAATATCTTATGTATATTGAGGCCTCCAATCATTTTCATATTTTATTAATGCTAAGAGAAAAGCCAAAAACTTTTACTTGCTAAAGAAGAATAGTTTTAGGCTAATGCATCAACTTATATTTAAATTATTTAAATCTGGTCTGTGTGCAAAATGAGGCTCAGTGATTGGCTGCAGATCGAGACTAAGTTATGCAATATACCTGTATACAGACTCTGCCAGTCTTGCCAAGAGTGGGGGTAGTGGGGGTAAATAAGGGGCCCGAAATGATAACCATCATGCAAATCTTACACATAGAATAAAACTTCTAGGGCATTTAGGGGCCTGTGAAAGACCATAACCCCACCTTCCTCTGGACCTATCTTGGCTCTTGGCAGCTCTGTACTTTGCTATAATATATAAACTTTTCTAATAATTAACTTATAAATTATATAACTAAGATTATTTGCCAAATACAGTACCTGTAAAATATATAAATTATCTTCTTCTTTATCAAAAAATGAATGATAGCATGTCACTATATGTGGATGTTTCAGTCTGGATAGAATGCTAATGAACATAAAAATAACAGACTTGAGTAACAATGTGATTGAACACTTGCATAAATGAACCTTTAATCAACCAACTTCTTGTGGTGTGGGGACTAACATACTTTGCTTCCTTCAGAACTGATTCTTTTGTGTTTGTTTTAGTTCTTACAGTGATCTGCTTCAAGGCATATTGCCTACATAAAAAGTAAAAACAAAGCAGAAAATATTCTGTGGTTAGACAATTACAACTGATAATTTTTATATCTGTACACACACAGAGATATTGTAGCTGCGCTGATGAGTGATATAAGTAACAATAGCATAGTTAAGGCGCAGATACATGTATGCCTAGTGTACCTATTTTTTATTTTGCACATGACAATTACAACTGATGAACTCAAGGCCCTCAGGGTTATAGCCAGCTAACAATAATGTCTCCATATAAACAAGAACTGAAGAAACTTTTCATTTGATTTATAGAGGTGTTCTGTACAAACTCTAGAGGGAGCAATTATAGAATCCCCATCCACTTTTGAAACTGCATATACAAATGTCAAAGGTTTATATTATGTGTACTTGTTGATTGTTATCAAATTGAAAGGTTTTTTTAAAGAACTATTAAGCAACTGTATATGATGAACTTTCCATAGTCTCAACCACTAGGTATTATTTCGCATTCATAAATACGAAATTTCTCATTGTTAGTAAAATAACTCAAACCTTGGAAATAAATTGTTAATTAGTTTTATACAATCACGTGACTTATATACGCATTTTCATTGGTTCTTGCCCATGATCTATTAATGGATGGCGTCAAATCATGTCAGCAGCTGTGTTTTTCTTTTTTCATGCCCAACAGCTTTGATAAACCTTTGGGGTTGTTTTTGATTGTGTAATACAAATATATTCCATTTTTTGTTGTCTGTTCAGTAATCAGTTATAGATACAAAGACGTCAGAACGTGGTAATAACATCAGTGACCCACTCAACTCCATCTTGTGGGCCACTTTTTTGTTCTTACCACTTTCTGACATCGTCTGTGCATGTATAACTGAACAGACAACGGCAAAATGGAATCTATTTGTTAAACATATTACAGTACTACTTATACACTACCGTACTGTACAAGTAACAAGTGTAGATATTATAATCCTAGTGTTAATTCAAACCTGGCATCCTCCTTGCTTCTCACTAAAAATACTTTGCCTGATACTCCACGGCCAATGGTACTAATTATATCGTAATTATCCATGCAAGAATCAAGAATTAAAGCAAATAAGTCACCATATTGAATTCAAGCGAAGTTTCATACAACAAAACATTTCTTTGAGTTTGAAAAACTTATTTCATTATAGCTAAACTATTAAAGTAAAGCTCAGAGTCAATGTCCAGGAATGTTATCCCCATTTCAGTACTATTCAGCCTCAATTTCAAACTGTTTATTTGTTTGTTGACATTGTTACATATTACATATTACTGGTTTCAAACTGTCTTTCACTAATTTACGGTACTTTTTTGGTAGATATTTTTGTCGCGTTCTTTTTCGAATAATAATGTCGTTAAATTTAAACATATTTTTTTGCGATTCGTCGCTTTTGATTTCTTTCATAATCCAAATTTCGTTTCATGGCAAACAAACCTTGAAAAATATAAATTTTTCTCAATTTTTCATTAAAGCAAAACATCATTTTCCATAAAAGCGAAAGGTTACAATCAATTCCTATCGACATTTTGACGACAAAATTGTCCAATAAATTTTTCGCTTCGCCGAGACATAATAAAGCTTGTTTTCTTTATTATTTCCTGTCCTACTCTATCTTCTGGTTACTCTTGACTATTCCTGGACTCGAAGTGTAAGCATTGTATAGTACGTAAAGGAATATCTACGTAAAAAACTAAAAAATAGGGAGAAATTCATATAATTATAGAATATAATTAATAAGAAACCGGGGGGTGCTAACGCTCAAGTGATCCTCTATCCCAGTCTTCCACTCGTGAAAGGCTGACAAAACATGGCTTCCCAAGCAACTACTCAACAAATCGTTCAACCTAAATCATGGGGTACGCTTGTCTTTTGCCTTGATTGGAGTTAAAAGCTTTGCTTTATTTGTTGAACGTTTCAATGTGTCCACTGGACAAAGAGAGCTTGTTTTCATACCATTGACACTTGGTGAAATGTGAATTTATATGATTATTATGTAGAATATTAACTATGAAGAGATCATTTATCCCATCGTTCAGTGGCCACTCGTTTATAATACACCACATAGCATCAATTAAAGTTAGCATTAATGTTAGTACTAGCTAGCATGAATATTATGGTTGAAATATATATTAGGTAAATGGTTTGAACCTAGGAGTATAATTTAGATGTGTGAAGTTGATCATCCAGGTTGTTGTAGTCTTGAGAAAGGCTATTGTTGGTGACTGACGTTTCGACAGCCTCAGCAGCAGTCACTTGGCTCTGAAGATGACCACCACTGTGAGGCAGTCGAAACGTCACTCACCAACAATAGTCTTTCTCAAGTGACCGCCACTGAGGCCGTCGAAATGTCAATCACCAACAATAGTCTTTCTCAAGACTACAACAACCTGGACAATAAACTTCATACATATATATTAGGGTTAGTATGAGGGTTAGTCAGTGACTCAGTTAAACTTGTTAGTATTATGGTGGTCATTGATCACATGATGGTGTCATTGATCGCAACATGGTGGTAACTGAATGATCAGGATAAATTAACTACTGCAAGTATGGTCCTTTATTTTAATATTACAGCTTGTTCTCTTATCTCTTTTGATAGATCTTAGTCTGTATGAACTACACAGAACCCCTCAAGAAGCAATCACAGATGACACAGAGATAACCATTTCTCCCAGAAGTCTACACAGTGAACTAATGTGTCCTATTTGCTTAGACATGCTCAAGAACACCATGACAACAAAAGAGGTGTATATACACTGACCAATGTAAAACTTAAATATCACCCCCTGGTGAATATATTGTTGTAAGAGCATTGAGACTATTGTATAATGCTCCTAATACGTCTTTTATTATTATTATTATTATTTGGTTGTTCAATCTCCATGGACATTGCGTTGATGTCACTTCCTTCACTAAAGAGAAACAGACAAGCTTGACAATGATTATCTAATCTGGCCATAATATTTGTTTAATAATTTATTCTATTTAGTGTTTGCACCGATTTTGTCAAGATTGTATTATCACAGCTCTCAGAAGCGGGTTAGTCAAGGACAATACTGTATATCTTCTTGGTAGTCTACGATATCCAATAGGTTGGAGTTAAATTGGGGATGGTTTCATAGGAAAGGTTGAATGAGACTATGGAAAATTAAACTGAAATATTCATTCTTGTCACTAGAAACAAGGAATGTCCAACTTGCCGTAAAAAGTTGGTGTCGAAGAGATCACTACGACCTGATCCCAACTTTGATGCTTTGATAGCAAAGGTTTGTGATAGTGTCTGTGTTTTTTTATAAAGCACTGAAATTAAATATTTGCCATTTATTTGGTTAGTCTTTGTACTAAAACTACAGCATATACCATTTGCTTTCAAATACCATAAATTGGTCCCACTTGCTTTCAGATCTACCCAGACCGAGAGGAATACGAAGCCCATCAGGTTAGTTTAGTCTTGAACAAACAATTATCCTTTTCACATAGAAAGGTTTTTGACAGGCCTTCACCATTCTATTTTATCTTATTTTGAAGGAAAAAGTCTTACAAAAATTAAGCAAGCATCATAATCAGCAAGCTTTAACAAGCAGCATTGAGGAAGGGTTAAAACTGCAAGCACTAAACCGAGCACAAAGAGTTGTAAGTGTTTTTTTTCAGTTATAAACTGCCTTGTGTCAGAATTATTTGTTAGCGTCTCTCACTCATTATCCGTTCATGTTATTTCAGAGAAAACTGTCAAATGAAGAACAAGTTACAGTAGGTAAAAGTGCTCTGACAACATTTTTTGCACTGTTTTTGAACTTTTACATAATGTGAGCTTGTGTACACTTATGTACTATTAATAAAAATAATATATACTGTAGGATATAAAAAAGTGAAATAAGTAAACTTCAATATTTCAAAAAATATTTAAGTAAAAGTACTTGCATATTTCCATTGATAATATTTTGGATAATGTGTCCTTGATCTGATCTGAAAAGGACACATTGTCTGAAATGTGATATATGTGTGCTGTAAGCATACTTTGGCAGGTTTATGTACTATATAATTTGTTATTGACCAGTGATATAATCATTAAATTCTTCAGAACCTGACAACTCCCCTGGTCCAACTGCAAGAGATGGTATCCCTGGATTGAATACAAGTGTAAAAAGGCTGAAAACAGCTTCAGATGAATCTGATACAAGCGAGAGTGAGTTTCTAAGTTTGCTTGGCATTGTGTTAGAGCCACAGATCGGCCAGTGTCCCAATTGCTCTTCTAGGAGTTGCCCAATGGTAAAAAGTGCTGTCAAATATGTCCATATACAAATCTTGGTGCTCCTAATGATGTTCATCATGAATAATTGAAAAGTTTGCAAGAACTATGTGGACAGTGCAAAGAATGAAAAGATATTCCATTTATAGATGATGACTACTTCCGCAGCAGGTGTCTTTATGTAAACTGAGTGCAAATGATTGTGTGCGGTCGACAATGCGGTCGACAATGGTTACAAATGAGACTCCTCTTCTTTCCGCCTTCCTATCTCCTTCCCTCCTTGCTATCTCCTTCCTTCCCCATCCTCCCCCTATCCCCCTTAGAGACGTCTGGATAGGAGGCAGTGATGACGAAGTTTCTTACATAGTTGTTTTTGTCTTTCTATAAATCTTAATGTACTTGAAGTCAATTTATCATCTGAAATTATCTCCTTCAGGTACAATGGAGTCGGTACCATTCAATGGCAGCGAGGCATTAGATACAGCTAACGTAAGACTCCAGTGATGTTACTAGTTGCGGAATAGATTAGTTGCTCTGACTCTGTCGTTTTGAGAACTGTTTTTATCTCTTTCTTTTTGGCCATTTTCTATGACACAGGAGATTGAGCTTGTGTTTAAACCACATCCAAAGGATCATGATCCAGAAACGATTTGCAAACAAACCAGATATATTAAAACAACAGCAATAGCTACAGGTACATGTAATAAGACAAGATCAGTTTAATTTCCTAAATGATTATACAGGATCCTGCAAGGATTATTTAAAATTCCTTAAGGATCCTTGAAGGATACTATCCTTATAGGATCCTGTAAGGATTATTTAAAATTCCTTAGGGATCCTTGAAGGATCCTGTCCTGCAAGGATTATTTAAAATTCCTCAAGCATACTGAAAGGATCCTGTCCTTACAGGAACCTTCCAGGATCCTTGCAGATCCTTGAGGATCCTGTAAGGTTTTTCACCAGGGTTTTCAATAGAAGCCAGTGGAAAACCTCTGCTGTATGCCAATTCACCACTGTCTACTTTGAGACAATATACTAGTTTTATATATCATCACCTTGCAGAACTATACCTACTGATGGAAATTCTATTGGAAACTTTGTAAGACCTTGATAATTGCCCTTAAGTCTCAGTGTCAGAATACAAATTCTCCTTATTACTCTCCAAACATTTCTTATAGTACTACTGTAGTTGGGAGAAGTTGTTTTAAATTAAACACATGTTAGTTTATCTTTGGTAAACATTTCCTTTATGCCTATGACCTAAAATAAAATGTACTGTAATAAAATCTTACTTTTTTCCAGTTGATCACTTATCAAGATACCTAACAATACGACTCTCTTTGGTATCTGACACAAAAGGTAATGTACAGTGCTGTTATTTTATTATACAGTTGAAAGCCTATTTAAGTTGATGCATTTTTAGTCACTCCAAGAAAGAAAATAAATCAATATTAATTAGATAAGAAAACGTAAATTTGAATGTAATATCAAGCCTCCAGACAACGTCTCTGATGGTATTGAGGATTAGTGGTAATAATTATGGAATTTTCCCACGCAATCTCATGGTTGGTTACGCATGCGTGCTCCAATAAGTAGATGTGGAACTACATTAACCGATGACGTACTATTTTCATTCAAAAGGAATGACACAAACATTCGCTGACAGCCTTACCATTGGTCAACAGCCACTACGCCACTGGTTTCGAGCGAAGGCCCTTCACCAGAGAGTGGAATCTAACAAAGGGCATTCACTAGAAACGTTAGACATTGTATTCAATATTTCAACAGCACACCAACCTTTTAGTATTTTCGATTCATATATCAACTTTACCTACACAGTACACTACTTAATAGTAACTGGGTTTTTATTCAGATCATGAAAATGTAACACCAAATTACACCATCTACATCGCAACCACACCTGGACAGTATACGGTAAGATCCTTAACAACTTACCTCTTCAATTGCTATTCTTCCTTAACTCCTTTTTTCCATTTAAAAAATCTCATTTCTGCCTATTCTAGGAACTACCTGGCGCTATGACGTTGGACAATGTTAACGAAAAGGTAGGGAAAAGCCGAGATATGTTTTGGCTTACCTTGAGACGTTTTCACTCATCATCTTAGTCCATGTAGCTCAATAGTTAGAGCATCTCACTAGTCATCAGAAGGTTACAGGTTGTACACATATGTAACCTTCACTCATCATCTTAGTCCATGTAGCTCAATAGTTAGAACATCTCACTAGTCATCAGGTTAGTTCATTAGTTGTACACATATGTAACCTTCACTCATCATCTTAGTTCATGCAGCTCAATAGTTAGAGCATCTCTGCAGATTCTACATTTACCATCAAGATTTGGAACTTTTATCATGCTTTACGTTTTTAGTACTGGAAAGTGAATAAACCACTGGAGATGTATTATTCAAAAACCCAGAATGACTCATGACCAGTTAAGAAGTGAATAATGTTACCTTCATGAGGATGAGCATAGCCTGTAGACGAATGTTTTCAATCCCTCCCTGAGGAACTTCAATGTAGAAATTCAGCTAAAAGAAACTTTGAACTGGACAAATGAAAAGCTCACTATAGTCAATATCTCCTTTGTATACACACACCATTTGAAAAAGAATGTAATGTAGAAATAATTTGTTTATTAAATGTATCTTCTTGTTAACTAGTGTACTGACTTTATTTCCGTCGAGATTTTGATTACCATATAGCAGTGTTTTACAGTAGTGTCCTAGTCTTTGACTGCGTACCTTTTGACCATAATTGGAATAAATATGAAAGCAGCTAAGTTCTCAAAAGAACTGGATATAATATGAAAAGGAGAAATAAGAGAACTTCAATGTGTTGAAAAATACTTACGTAAGAGTACTTACGTATATTCATGATCGACGTTTCGGACGATGTCTGACCTGAAGGAGGACACATCGTCCTAAACCTCATCCATTAATATACGTAAGTACTCTTATTCAATAAGTATTTTTCGACACATTGAAGTTCTCTTATTTCTCCTTTTCATATTATAGTAGCTTTTGTCCATGGCATGCCAGCTTGACAACAAGTAAGCTTGACAACAAGTAGACTTGTCAAGGAAAATTTGTCATATTTCCTCGTACAGTATAATTTGACACGTAAAACTTACAACACGATGTTCTACACAAACGCATTGCGTACCTATTTGTTTATTTTATGCGTACTTTTTTCTACGCACTTCCTACTCTGTTGTTGTTGTAGTTACTGTAGGTGTTGTACTTGTTGTTGGTATTGGTGTAGTTGTCGTTGTTGTGACAGTAATTTAGCTATAAAATGCTTTATACTCGTTCACAGAGTATAACTGCTTTTACTGTAGTGTACAGATGATCATGCTATTGATTACCCTGCCATTTTAGCTGAATTAAAACCAGATGGATCACCCTGGAAATTTATACTACCTTTTATTAAGAACTCTCATCTATATATAATTTTACGAAATAGGTATTGAATAAGTATTTCTGAAAATTACACGTTCCTACCTAAACAACGCTTACATAATTTACAATAAGCAATTAAAATACAACATTTCATTCCCTAATTTAAATGAAAACTACGTAACTGTCGTTTGAGGTTCGTCAACCTTTATGCCTCTGGGGGTGATGAGAATCTAACTTCTCCTAATAATATATCAATGGTTAACCAAGCAGAGGTAATGAGAATAAAGGAAATGATCACCAAGGTTAATTCGCGAACCCCTCCGCCTGTAGGCAACGAAATATACACAAGGTGGCAAAATAAATGGGGGTTACTGGAACTGGTCAAGACTATAAAGTCCCTAAATGTCTATTGATGTCACTCGATGTACACAATTCACAAGGAAATTGTGCACGTGTACGTGCCAGTTTCTGACACCGACGACAAAAACAGACGCGGCCATTTTAAACCTCCGCGCTACCCTACGGGCAGGTGGATCGAGTAATAATGGCTCTATCTTATTATGGTTAAATGTATATACAACATGCTATATATCATTTTAAAGCTTATAACGTGCTCTAAACAAATAGCATTACAGATGCCCTCCCAGGCAAAAACATCAATGTAAAAAACCTTGCAAAGCTGAAAACCATCTTTGGATGCTATCAGTCAAAAACTAAGCATCGAGAATTGGTCATTTTAACTTGTAAAATAGATTACATCCCAGTCAACAAATTAATGGCAGTTTTTGGTGTTACACTGTTTTTTGTTGCCATAGCAACAAATAAGATCTTATTTGTTAATACCAAATTCGGTATAGAACACTCAATTTTTATCACAGGGTAAAAAGCATCCATTAATTTGTTGACTGGGATGTAATTTATTTTACAAGTTAAAATGACCAATTCTTGATGCTTAGTTTTTGACTAGATAGCATCCAAAGATGGTTTTCAGCTTTGCAGGGTTTTTTACATTTATGTTTTTTGCCTGGGAGAGCATCTGTAATGCTATTTGTTTAGAGCATGTTATAAGCTTTAAAATAATATATAGCATGTTGCATATACATTTAACCATAATAAGATATAGAGCCATTATTACATCATGGGTTCGCGAACATAAAATTTAAAACAACTTCTCCCAACTAGTAGTACTATAAGAAATGTTTGGAGACCAATAAGGAGAATTTCTATGTTGATACAGGGACGTAAAGGGTTGAAACCTCAAGATGAAATTATTTGGTCTTTCCATATTGCGTTACGTTACGCTACTCGAACGAAAACCCGAATGTTTCTCCAGAAAGATAATGCTGCAGCATTTTTGCTACGAAATATCTTATAGGCATACACGTTTCGAACGGATGGTCTGGAATTGTGAACATTTTGAGTAGCGAAAAAGTTAAATAGGAATGTAAAAAAAAAAACGTTGAAAATTCGAACCCGGTAACGCAGATTAATTCCTAAATTAAATACGATCCCGATCTTGGATTTCAACCGACAGACATTTTAATGATTTCTTGTGATGGTGGATATGAAATGTTGACCAGGCGACACTTCGAACGCGTGAGAAACACTGTAGAATTTTTGGTTCAAATTCGAAAGAAGTTACTGGATCGGCTGTATAGTTGCAATAATATATTGAAAAATCGTCCATGTTGTTCATGAATGATGCGTTGGTGTAAAATAATTCTCGATGTTCTGAGTTCAAGCTTCACCCTCGCCAAACGAGTCTTCGTGGTTTAATAAGACGTGGCCATTGGCTTGATTCGCGGTGACATTGTCGTCGTCATAACCGTTGATCAGATCGTTGTTTGCTTCATTGTCGACCGGGCTCTCCAGATTTGAGGGTGTGTCGTTCTAAATAAACGAATCAAAGTCGGTCATATCAATGTTTTCGAGACATTTATCATCAATACTCGAGAGAATGCGAGATATTGATACTGATTTATCACTCATCAATGCATTTTAATAACTTAGACAATAAAACGAGAAGCACAAACTCGCTAACTACTAGTTAAAACATGAGGAGTCGCAGGCGAACCGTTGTAACTGCCCACAAACATCGGCCGCGAATGTTTTAACGAAGTTGTAAAATGAATGGAATATATGATGCATACTTTGTTTGGAAGTTGTAGAAACGGTACAAACAAATTATTTTAACTCCGAAAAAGCTCAATTTGAGCAAGTTAACTTTGATAAAACATTGATGTTTTATTAATCAATGTTTTATCCTGAATTAAAGATGCTGATTAAATATTAATTTCTTTTGAATTTTCTTAATGAATTATTAATGACTTTTACAACACTATTTATAAATGTCCTGAAAAAACACCAATTTAATTAGTTTCAAAGTGCATGTGAGAGCAAACTGTACAGTTTATAATAGTAATGTGATGTGATGTAATGTAATGTTACGTGACTTTATGTAATGTAATGTAGTGTAGTGTAGTGCAGTGCAGTGCAGTGCAGTGCAGTACAATGCAGTGTAGTACAATGCAATGTAACACAATGTAATCTTGTGAAGTATCACAAGACCCCATTCTAAAACACTTCAGTGACGTGGGTATCCTGAGTAAATATTATTATTATTATTATTATTATTAGATATGAACTCGCACCATCGGAATTCTGATCCGCAAGGTTAAACAAACAAATGTCCAGTCGTACCTCGTTATCATCATCATCATTATCTCCTGTAACCTTTTCTTCTTCACCGATCTCTCCTATTTTCGCTTTCTCGTCCCAGTTTTTCTTATGCTGTTGACGGCCAAAACCTTCGTCGTAATTTCCTTTCACCTTAAAGAGCTGCTTAAAATGCGGTTTGCAGTAAATTTGACCTTGTAGTGCTGCGTAGTTACCAAGTCTGAATAAAATGAAAGAAAAGTGTATTGAAATAAGGAAGAGTATGCTAAAATGAAGAAAGAGCACGTTACAATACAGAAATAGCACGTTAAAATAAAGGAAGCGCACGTTAAAATAAAGGAAGAACACGTGAAAATACAGGAAGAGCACGTGAAAATACAGGAAGAACACGTGAAAATACAGGAAGAACACGTGAAAATACAGGAAGAACACGTTAAAATAAAGAAAGAGCACGTTAAAATAAAGAAAGAGCACGTTAAAATAAAGAAAGAGCACGTTAAAATAAAGAAAAAGCACGTTAAAATAAAGAAAAGGCACGTTAAAATAAAGAAAGAGCATGTTAAAATAAAGGAATAACACGTGAAAATACAGAAAGAGCACGTTAAAGTAGAGAAAGTGCACGTTAAAATAAAGGAGAACACGTTAAAATAAAGAAAGAGCACGTTAAAACAAAGAAAGAGCACGTTAAAACAAAGAGAGAGCACGTTAAAACAAAGGAAGAGCACGTTAAAATACCGAAATAGCACCTTAAAATAAAGGAGCACATTAAAACTAACGAAGAGCACGTTCAACCAACCTGAGAGTTGCTTTGCATTCAGTGCACTTGAAACAAAATCTATGAAAAGGTTTGTCATCAGCTGTTATCATCTCCATCGGGTAAACTGTCTTGGTACATTTTGTGCATTTATTGATTGCAGGAGCAGACTTGTTGAACTTTGAGCATATTGACGCAGTGGGCTTGTGTCGCTAAAAGTTAGACATAAATAATAACAGATTGACTTATGCTGTTGCATGTTTGTGTTTAAGAAGGTTAAGCAACTTTATTTGCTCAGATTATTGTTCGAAATATTAGTTGTTACGCAGTCGCCTTGTGTCTCAAAAAGTGATTTACTGACAACCAGTGAAGATTACTAAGCACATGGGGAGATCTTCCTAAACTAAACAGCAAAGTGGGACAGTCAATGTTTCGTTACGCAGGAGCTAAAGATTGGAATTCTCTTCCTAGGCAAATCAGAGAAATTACTTCTTTCAATATTTTTAAACAAACGCTTTTTAACTATCTTTTCGAATCTGACATATTCATATTCTTAGTAGTATTGTTATTTTAATGTAGTTACATATTTGTAAATACTGTTCATCCTGTTCATACCAGCTTTTTACAGATTCGCTGTAACTTACTCAATTCAGCTTCTGGTAAGACGATGTAAAAGATGTTAAAGGATGTTATTGCAACTATCAAGTCTAGATGTTATAAATGCGTGCACTAGCTTCTCACATTCCTGTTACTCAGATATTTCCTGAACTTGCCAATATTTCTAATAGCCAACTAAAGTGGCTGATTTAAATTCTCGCTGCTCATTCTTCTTATGTTCTAAAGATCGTTTCCGAGCAGGAAGCCGAAACGTCAGACAATATAATGCCGCTTGTGATTGGCTGTCATGCGTACTCCAAGTGACCAATCGGAATGTTCGGCTTCCGTAATAGGAGAAAATCACTTTTGATCAGCGAAATAAAGCTTGTTTTATATAATCTTGTGTTTTATTCTGTTATAAACAAAATGGTTCATGGTTTTGACGTAGCCTCCTGCGCAGCCAACTCTGTGCCTTCCCAAACGGCGGCGTTCAACAATGTTTTGGTTGAGATCTTGCTTTTGACCGAGCACCATTTATCCCCCGTTTGTCCCTTCGTGCTCGGCGAAAGCAAGCCCCGGCACACCCTGGCACTGGCCGGGAAATGCTCGGCTGTACCCGGGTAACAGTTTTAAAAGTTGTGGTCTTCTGTTAGTCGTGTCGCATTTTTACCACCGGCTGTGGAAAAGCAGTAGAAGCATTCACTCTACTTCGGCACTGGAAACATGCTTTAGGGGAAAATTGGACAATCGTACATTACAACACCATAAGCAAGCAATGTTGTAGTCAAAATGTACTCTATAGCTATTATTCAGAATGCCATGACAATATCTGTAAATACAGCGCAATGCGAAAGACCTCTCTAGTCTTTCGCATTGCGCTGTATTTACAGATATTGTCATGGCATTCAATTTGAGAAAATCCAGAAATTTTACATATAACAGACATTAAGGAGTCTGTTGCCAGATGTGATTACATGAGAGATTTGAGAGGGATTTGTTTGCAATGCCCTACAGTATGTGTTTATCATAGCTAGATTATAAAAGTCTATATTTGTTGTAAATAAAATTTATTTATTTATTTTATTTATTTAAGAATATTTAC
This sequence comes from Chrysogorgia sp. JL179-B06, assembly GCA_035772405.1. Taxonomy (NCBI): domain Eukaryota; kingdom Metazoa; phylum Cnidaria; class Anthozoa; order Scleralcyonacea; family Chrysogorgiidae; genus Chrysogorgia; species Chrysogorgia sp. JL179-B06. The sequence continues at coordinate 1,064,660 of JAYKKM010000478.1, read as the reverse complement.
CCAGGATAATCTTATCAGTATGTACTTATACTGCTATCACTAAGAGTCTTGCCTTATTTTAGAATTCAAAATAACTATTAGAGATAAAATTACATAATCTAAATAGCTAGGGTTGTTAAAAGTAATCAATGTAGTTACAAAAGTGAATAATGTTCTGCTGCCTTACGTCTAAAATCGTCCAAGCTTGATGAGTTTCTGACAGCAATAGGGAGACTATTAAATGTAACAGCTGCCGTGTGATAAAAGCCCTTTCTAGCCACCTCAAGCTTTACTTTAGGCAGTCGTAAAATACAGCCGTTGTTCCTAGGGTTCCAGGGTGCCCGGGCAATTGGTCAACCCTGGCTACGCCACTGGTTGAAAATCACCGTAGAGGAGGCTAGGTTTTGACGTGCTTCGTCGAGTTATTAATGCACTTGGGAGGTTGACAGAGCACTCTGCTACATCCTCGAGGAACTCTTCACTCTCTTCCTGCTCTATCAACTTCCGGCACGCATTCATAACGAAGCAACGGCCAAACTATGAACATTTCTTAACTACTCGCGGAGGCTGTACAACAATGGACAAAGCCGAACTAATATATTTCCAGGCAATTTTATGCTACATTGTTAGAAATAATGGTTGGTCAAAATTATGTCTTGGTCGGATTTGGATAGAACATGTTTGTTGAGGTCACGGGTAGTGCTTGTGACAGTTTATAGTGCTACTACACTGTTACTTAAGTTTACGAGATTCCGTTTTTTTCCTCTTTTGTCGACATGGGTATAATTTACAGTTTTCTTGCTCGTAATGATTCAATCCAGTGATCTCGAAAGAAGACTGGATCGAGCAACTATTGTTCAGAAAATGAAGCCGGAAGTCCGCCATTACTAAACGACCAACTGAGGATCCTATGAGGTTTTTTGTTGGATTATGTGCTCTTACCATCGACAAAATAAAATAATTTTACTATAAAGAGGACCAGAAGACATTTTTCAAATCACTGGGTAAAACGATTCATGGCCTACATACAGATTTACTGCGACTTTGGTCCCTTATCCAGTGAGAGAAGCCTAACAGGCTAATATGAGACGTCAAATTAGGTTCAAGATTTAATGCATTTAATGTTAAAGAAACTATATTGCATTATTGGCCAGACACTAAACCTATTTCGCGAGCGTCACAGTTTGATTTGCTTGCAAACTCGGAGCTTCTAACGATCTCTCGTCAATTACAAGCTTCAAAATCAGCTCATCAGATACAATAGAAAGCTCAATCCAGTCCTATTTTTGAGATCAGTGGAACGCAGACTCTGAGCACGTAATTGGTAATTATTGTATAATTAGGGTACCACTCAAGGTGTAATAAACTAAACAAACAATCATCAAGCCTCGCACAAAGGTAAATCCGGTGACATATCCCAGGATAAATAGGTTTTATTTGCGCCGAATTAATATCAGCATGAAGGGGGGTATAATATTTCATATTCAAATCCCATGAAATTCTCCTTGACAGCAAACCATTTGCGCACGCAAACTCATCTTCCCCAAAGTCAAAGACACCGCGGTATCTTGTTTTTCCGTGAATTGCGTGCACCAGGGGAAGCGAGAGACGAGAGACTACTTCTTGTTGACGTTCTCTCGATATATAAACGGATTACGTTTTCAATACGGTTGTTCAAGTATCAAGAAATGGCGGTTATCCTAGGTCTAGGATTTCAGGCTTGTTGCCAGACCCAAGTTCGTGAGATAAATTAAAACACAAGTATCACGGCGCCCCGTTATCAGTACAGTAGGCTCCTCGGCAGGCAACTCTGTGGCGTCTTTTTCCGAGTCAAATAGCTTCCAACGCTGTTTTAGTCGAGCTAGAGAAATTTCCCTGCAATCCCAGCCAAAACATTGCTCGCACAGCCTTTGAAGCTATTTGACTCGGAGAAAAGAAGCCATAGCGTTGCCTGTGGAGGTGGCTAGGTGTACACTGTACACTGTGGCCAAAGCCACAAGCAACTGACGCGTCACCGCCGAGTGAGATATGAATCTCTCTATGGGGCAAAGTATACCTGCCCGAAGAAGCCTTTTACATAACTAGTTGAAGCGACAACAATGCTAAACTAGCCATTGACGGCATGTTTTCCAAATAAGTATTACCGCCGATGCAAAGTCATGATAAACCGGCATTTGAGGAATATTCACAAATACCAGACAGACCTTAACGGCTAATGCACATATTATTGCAGTCGACACGAGTGACCGTTGACAGTTTGAAACTTTCGTAACATCGGCTGACCAGTTCCACGAAGATTTAAACGAATACTTATATAGAAATATAGTGATGTATTTGTGCCATGCCGTAGCTGTCAAAGTGGGGGGACACGCGGAATACAGATGTCCGATGAATCATAGATATGATATAAGTTAAGGTAATGCGATACGCGACGAAAATTTCATTTATGCGTCATAATAAACGTGGGTCATCCGCCGCGGAAAAGATGGTTCAGCTTGGAATATAGCTATAGGGAACAACGGAGATGTGAACCTATCAAAATGTTACAAATTACGAAACTTCCTCTTAGCCTAGGCGCCCAACCCAAGAAAGCGACACATTCACTGTTCGTGGTTCGACTTGTAGTCGTAAACAAGTGGGTTATAATCAATTTGCAGGTACTTTATCTATAGAAACTTTAGAAACATAAAAGCTTTCACACTTACCAGCACGAAATTCTTCTTCACTTGGTTGGTGTTTTGGCTTGGATTCTCAAACCGGCTTCGTAATTCTTTAGCACTTCTTCTCATGGTCACAGATTCTCCGTCGATGCTTCTCGAACTAGATGTGCGTCGTCTTCGAGTTGTTGTTGCCGTCTCACCGTCAACACTACTAACACCTTCTTCCTCAGCAATAGACGAAGACGACGTTCTCCGTTTGCCAACTTCTCCGCTCTCGAATCTCTCCTTCACTTTCGACGCGTATCCGGACCTCGAAGAGATGCTTGGCATTTTCCCTGTGAAATGCGACGCTTCCTGTTGCACTTGGCCCTCCTCGAATCTCGCGCGAAGATTACGAGCCGTTCCGGAAGACGGCCGAGCAGTGCCGATGCGGTCTATTGAATGCGAAGGAGGTTTCTCCTCGGAAAGCATTCTCACCAGTTTGTTACGAATCGCGGCTGTTTTAAGAGACCTTGAGTTTTCGTGAGGCTCTTCGTTTCCATTCTCTTTCGAATCTGCTTCTTTGCTCTTTTCAATATTTTTCGCGTTTTCTTTCTCCACCATAGTAATAGCATCATCATCGGCGTCAAGAGACGCACTCTTTTTCACTTCCTCTCTGTCCTCGGTAGTTTGTTTTCGGTTCTGGCCATTTGCTTCTCCTTTGTAATCTCGGCATCAGGTCGTCATCAAGTGAAGCCGACTTTCTTGCTTTCGCTTCGAAATTGGCGCGTTTTTCAGAAGCCGTTCCTTCTTTTGGAGTGTTAGTATCGTCGACATCTTTCTCGAAGACGTTCTCCTCTGACGATATCCTCTGTAGTTTGGCTTTAGTGCTTTCAGCGCTGCCGGGACTAAGAACAACTCCTTCTTCGTCGAGCGTCTTTGTGCTCCCTGCAATCTTACTTTTCTTTGCTTCCTCCACGTGTTCCTCCAATTCTTTTCTTCGCAACGCTGCAGTTCCAACTTCAACTACATCTTTGTCATCGGCCGCTTTTTCTTCTTTCTTGCTGTCGCTGTCGCCATCATCAGCGGGGGGGCTCACACGGCCTTAACAACACAACAAACTGTAAAAACCTCTTCACTAGTAACAGCTTTAATTTCAAGACTCGATGAAGCATTCGAAAAATTTTCTGCGGCTTTTCCGTCTCACGCCGCTGATTTCCTGATTGCTAGCAATTTTAAAAATCGATGGCGTCTAGTCGGCTTTTTAAATCGTTTCACTCTCTTACAGAAACTTTTTAATAGACCTATTAAATGCGACACATTTAAATATAGTTCTTAATGTGCATTTTAATTAGCCTTTATGGCCTCGTTAGTGTGTCGACAATTCAAAAGAATCTTTGCTTCCTAACGATTGTAAAGGCTAATTTAGACACGCATATAAAAATAATATTTAAAATGGCAACCATTATGAAAGAGGTGTTATATAGAGTATTCTATTTAAATCTTTAACTTCAGAATTAGAAGTTGTTGAGGAACATTTTATACTTTTTAAGACCACTCCAGAAATTTCTACTTTTTAAATCTTTTTGGCCAATGCTTAGTTGGCTTAGTAGACCTTGGTACCCTGTCGTTTTAAAAATAGACGCGTAATGCGTACATGAGCGCAGTGACATTGTGCTTACAACAGGTAAACGAAATTCGATCTGTCTTGAGGTGTCTAAAAATAGGTCTAAAGATATAGATGTCTAAAGATGTCTAAAAATAGGCGCGTAATGCGTACATGAGCCCAATGACATTGTGCTTACAACAGGTAAACGAAATTCGATCTGTCTTGAGATCCAAAAGAAAAAGTACATAGTGGTGAATGGGGCACATCATTAGGCAAAAAGTATAATAATTACTAAGGCACTGACTGCACCACTAATTAGGAAAATACTCAGGTAAGCACCAATGCTCAGACAGACAGACAGACTCAGGCAAGCACCAATGCTCAGACAGACAGACAGACAGACAGACAGACAGACAGACAGACAGACAGACAGAGGTAAGCACCAATGCTCAGACAGACAGACTCAGGCAAGCACCAATGCTCAGACATACAGACAGACAGACAGACACCCATAATCAGGCAAGAACTCGCACATACCCACCTTCACATTGAAAAGTGTCACTCATACAGGCAAGCACACCCATCTTAATCAGGCTAGCAGAGTACAGTCAGGCAAACTCCCCCTACCGGTATTGTAGATTCAAGCCACTGAAACCTGGTTAAATATATATATTTCTGTTGGCGTGAATATTAATTTTTACCTGATTTGAACATGGCTGTAGTTGCAGACACTGTCCCTGAAGACGCCATGGAGTCCTGTGATGTGTCAGTTTTCTGATAATGCATGTCATCAATGTCCCCATTTTCAAACTTCTTCACTGTAGACTGTGCACATCCCTCAGTTGGGCCATCTTCTTCATCAGTCAACTTGCGTTGTCTCCTTCTCTCCCGTCGACGCGCTGCTCTTTTTTCTTCTAAGGTTGGAGCAGACTCAAACTGTGTCTTGAAACTGTGAGTGTTACCAGACTGTGGCAGTTCTTGGTCTTCAATCTTGCCTCTCTGCTCATGGCTAACAGAAATATAAATAAGAGAGATGTAGACAACACTCCTTTGGGTAGAAGGATAATGTCTTTTTATAACAACAGTAATACAATAGTCAGAACATTGAATCTCTTGTGAAAAGACATGTACTTTGTTGCAGTCGAACACGGTGCATAATTGACTTACAAGAGGACATTTTCTCTGTTCCCATCAAATCATAAAAACACAAGCGTATGAGAACGGGAAGCCCAAATGGCATTGAGTGTTGCAGTTGTGATTTGAGTTCTCTCAAATTTCCATGAGTGTTTCTATAACTCATTGGGAACACCCAAAAATGTTTTATATTTCTTTTATAGATAACCCATAGTTCTATTACTTGCTGTATGTAATATTTATGTTTTTTCGTACTGATTATTATTGCTATATTTGTAATTGATAGTAATTGGCTTCGGCTGTTGTGGTGACCTTATCTACCATATACCTATAATTTTCTTTTGTTGTTGGTTTTGAACCATGGCCGTAGGAAGCAGGGGGTGCGGGGGGCCGAGCGGCCCCTAAAAACTCGACATCAAAGAACAAGTTTTCTGCCAGTTAGGACAGACGTACAACACAGAGGAATATCCAATCTTTACAACCAACCTAATATTTTCTACCCTACAATTCTAGCTAGAAAATCAAATAATAAGCAATTACTGCTGATCCTCAGATTGCACCAGAATTAACCTCAAAGCATATAGATTTCAAAACAATGCGGGGTGTGTGCCACTTGCTTGAACACAAGTTTCAAACACAGACCAGTTCAACCATTGTAACTAGTTTCCAGAAACTAGTCAGATATATTGATGAAGGAAGTAAAGGTAGACTAAAATTATTCTGTAAAACTGTTTGTGTTGTAAAACTGACCTCAAAATGCAGGAAATTGCATTTCAGAGAAAATTAAAAATTTTCAGGAGGTGCATACCCCCAGTGCTCAACAAGCCCCCCTAATGTAAAACATCTTTCTATGGCCTTGTTTTGACTAAATTTTTCTATCAAAAACCCTCAAGGCCTTAAGAGTACCTCCTGGGGGTAGCACCTGTCACAAGTGGTCAATTATTTAACATATAGAATTCGTCTAGAAAAACGTCTCAAGTTACAGATATGGGTTTTTCACACACAGCCACCATGGTTGAGAGGATTAAATTGTGTTAATCCTGGAGATTAAGTCATAATCTATATTTCTGTCTAACATATGGACCAGCATGATCCTAGAAAAGTACTCCACTGCAGGGTTTATAGTCATAATATTTCCTGAATTCTTTCCAAAACTGTGTCAAGCAATAGTCATTACACTGTAATACACCATTTATAAGTTCTTTTCGAGGTTTATTTTGACTTGTACAAAGCCGAAGGTGCAAGACTATTATGAATGATACTGAATAGTTAATTGCGTAACGTATTACATACGAATATTTACGTACATGAAATGCAAGCTCAAAAGCTCGTCTTTCCAACTGGTGAAAAGAACACGAAATCCAGTATATGAATTTAGTTTGTTTTGTCTGTCATAAAACCGCTTAAAACACTGTGACCCCGTTGTGCTATTGCTAACGAAAGAAGGTGTCAAATTCAAGAGAAAAGACAAATTATTAACTGTGCACAAATAAATACATCATTTGCAAGTCAAATGCCAAAGAATTTTCGATAAATCTTCTTTGTTTGAAAGCACTTTAAAAGGCGCTTATCTCTGTTTGCACCAGTAAAAAAGAGCTTAAACTTCCCTACGATCTCCTAACAAAACCAAAGGAAAGGGTTCGTTGTGGGCGGTGGGCAAACCCGGTGTTTGCTCAAGCAGTTTCTCTTGAATTATTTAAAACACCATTTTCTAAATATTTGCACCTTAATATGCGACCCAAGTGAGTGTGCACTTCGTATACAAGACAGATAAGTATTTCATTATTAAACTTTCATAATGAAATAATTCTTAGTCAAACAGCTAGAAAACAACCAAGTGTTCTTTCTTCGCCTTGCGTAATGTCGCGAGGTCACAGCTTATTAACATACACAGGTACAAACATACACGTACATATAGACTTTCTATAAAACATTTAACTTTTCTTCAACCTAGAATTGACCTATTGCAAACCCCTTGTGTTGATAGACAAGCGTGCTTTGATATGGGTTTTTAAAAAACCTTAAACCAGAAAGTAAATAGAAAGACTTCAAGATGTATACCGAAATTCTAGCGTATCCAGGTTTTAGCGAGGTGCACCAGCAATTTAAACAACAAACATTCAGAACTGTATACCCCTTTATCAAAGCGCACATCTTCCCTTTAATGACCTTGGTCCTTGAACTTCGAAAGATTCGTTTATCGCGATGAACGCCCCATATTTTTAACTATTAATTTTAAAACACTTGGCCAAACATGAAATGGAAAGATAATCTGATCACCGGGGATGCCATAATACATATTTCGCTCACGGGGTAAAGATTGACTAAAAAGCCAATATTCCCACGAACAATACAAACAAAACATTGGAATCATATTTCTTTCAGTAATTGCAACATTACCTTGGCGATTTAGCTTCTGTCTCACCTATCTGGTCATCATCGCATTTTGTCTCTAAATTGACGTCTGTCGAGCTCGATAAATCATCCTGCTTTGCGTTAGTTCCCTCTTCGTTCGTTTGCTCATTGTCGGGATCATTTTCCTCCATCTCTTCGCTATATTCACAGTAATCCTTTTCTTCACTAGACATTATTTAGAACTACAAATCTAAGCCGACCACTTCGATATATAACTCTCTCGTCTGCTGCCGACCGAACGACTCCGCTCATTAACACAGGAAGTTGGTGGTGTTCTGAAATTACCGGAAATGCGAAGGCGATGCTTTCCGACCAATCCTGAAAAAGGTCAAATTATAGTCTATTGACCTTATTTGGGTAAAATTGTTCAAGGTGGAGATTTAACATATTTGTAATCTATGGTTCTCCTAAGATAAATTGTAATATATCTTGTCAGCTGAAAATTTCATCTTCATAGACTTTTTGCTGTTAAAGTTGACGGAAATGACGTCAAATCTGTAGATAGATTCCCGATGACGTCATTTCCGTCAACTTTAAGAACAAAAAAGTCTATGAAGATGACATTTTCAGCTGACAAGATATATTACAATTTATCTCAGGATAATCGATAGATTACAAATATGTTAAATCCTCACGTAGACGTTATAGGCATTATCATAGTTTTATTTGGTAATTATACATGTATTTATTATTTTTATTTATTCTTGAAATTTGTTTTATGCTATTCAAAATTTTCGTTTGCATGTACCATATGATCAAAATTAATACCCAGAAAAAAACAACTTTTTGGAAATTATTTTATTAACAAGTAACTTTTATAGATAGTTTAGCTTGATTGTAATTTATTTATTTTAGAATTCTCTCTACATGTAAAGCATTGAGACTTGTGTAATGCTCTATTAAATATTATTTTTATAATTATTAAAGGTATTATTTATTTATTCTGCTTCCATTGTACATATCAAATAATAGCAAGTGTTAGAACAAAAATTTAGTACAATGTGGCAAGTTTACAACAGGCTCTAGACCCAACAAGATAAACTGCCAGTTAAATCATTAAATTTAAAATTAGTTTTACAGTCAGTTAAAAACATCTGTGAACTGAAGATTTGACAGGTAAGGAGACATGTTTGTGACATTTTGTACAAATTGATTTCCAAGTATAAACATCGTCTACATTAAAGTAATTAATAAAAGTATCAATCAAGTAATTATTAGAGTTTGACTTAAAAGAGCTGGTTGAAAAACTGGATTTAACTAAGAGAGGAAGTGAGTTCCAGAGATTTACAATTCGGTTGAAGTAACTGTTTATAAAATGTAAGGTTCTGGTAAGACGAGGTTGCAGGCACAGACCAGTTGATGTACGTGTAGCTACTCGTTTCGTTGTGATGTATGTTTGGCCTGAAGCTGGCGGAGATACTATGGCCTATATAGATCGTTTTCGATCGTTATAATATATAAAGCTGTCTTTATGTTTCACAGATCAGTGTTGTTACAATCGATACATGCAATACCTTATTTTTTAAGTCTGGTGACAATATTAATAGGGCCATTTTTCTTTCCACTGATTTATTATTTTTATTAATTTATTTTTTATTTATTTTCTAAATATGTGAGAATGCTAGAAATCGTCATTATTGTGTCTGAAGGGCCCCGCGTCCTGGGGACGAACAATAATGAAAATAAATAAATTAATAAAAATAATAAATCAGTGGCAGAGATGGGCACCCTGTGGTTAATCCGGTTCTATAACAGCAAAAGACGGGCCCTTTAGGTTATTAGGGTTAGCGATTGGTTTGAATTTCGGTTTGTTCATATATCGAGAAAGCGCCAACGTCGGCGACGTCGCTTAAGTCGTTTTCTTTCGCGGTTTTCTAGCTACAACACAGGAACTGTTTGCAACACAGAATATATTTGCATACCTTTTCTTCCTGTTTGCAAAATAAGGCGTGTAGTGCTTAAATAAACAGGAAGTTGCGTGTGGTTTGACTGGGAACAATAGTAATGTATTATGATATCGGAAATGGCATGAAAAAGGATGACGCAAAAGGAACTTAAGATAAAAGTTAGGGTTAGACTAATTCTTGAAAATGAGGTCCTTTTTTGAGTCATTCATTATAGCCTTCACCTACGACCTCACAGCCCATTCTCTTTCCTTATTTTATGATTATTCTTAAATTTACTGAAGTTACTTATAATAATAATAAAGACGTTTTAGGAGCATTATACAATAGTCGCAATGAATTCTTAAAGTTACTTAAGTTACTTATAAAACTAATAATAATAATGATAATAAAGATGTTTTAGTAGCATTATACAATAGTCTCAATGCTCTTACAACAATACATTCTTAAAGTTACTTAAGTTACTTATAAAACTAATAATAATAATGATAATATAGATGTTTTAGGAGCATTATACAATAGTCTCAATGCTCTTACTACAATACATTCTTAAAGTTACATAAGTACTTATAAAACTAATAATAATGATAATAATAAAGACGTTTTAGCAGCATTATACAATAGTCTCTTGCTCTTACAACAATACATTCTTAAAGTTACTTAAGTTACTTATAAAACTAATAATAATAATGATAATAAAGATGTTTTAGTAGCATTATACAATAGTCTCAATGCTCTTACTACAATACATTCTTAAAGTTGCTTAAGTTACTTATAAAACTAATAATAATAATGATAATAAAGATGTTTTAGTAGCATTATACAATAGTCTCTTGCTCTTACAACAATACATTCTTAAAGTTACTTAAGTTACTTATAAAACTAATAATAATGATAATAATAAAGATGTTTTAGTAGCATTATACAATAGTCTCAATGCTCTTACAACAAGACATTCTTAAAGTTACTTAAGTTACTTATAAAACTAATAATAGTAATAATAATAATAATAATAAAGACGTTTTAGGAGCATTAATATACAATAGTCTCAATGCTCTTACAACAATACATTCTTAAAGTTACTTAAGTTACTTATAAAACTAATAATAATAATAATAATAAAGACGTATTAGGAGCATTATACAATAGTCTCAATGCTCTTACAACAATACATTCTTAAAGTTACTTAAGTTACTTATAAAACTAATAATAATGATAATAATAAAGACGTTTTAGCAGCATTATACAATAGTCTCAATGCTCTTACAACAATACATTCTTAAAGTTACTTAAGTTTCTTATAAAACTAATAATAATAATGATAATAAAGACGTTTTAGCAGCATTATACAATAGTCTCAATGCTCTTACAACAATACATTCTTAAAGTTACTTAAGTTACTTATAAAACTAATAATAATAATGATAATAAAGATGTTTTAGTAGCATTATACAATAGTCTCAATGCTCTTACAACAATACATTCTTAAAGTTACTTAAGTTACTTATAAAACTAATAACAATAATGATAATAAAGATGTTTTAGGAGCATTATACAATAGTCTCAATGCTCTTACTACAATACATTCTTAAAGTTACATAAGTACTTATAAAACTAATAATAATGATAATAATAAAGACGTTTTAGCAGCATTATACAATAGTCTCAATGCTCTTACAACAATACATTCTTAAAGTTACTTAAGTTACTTATAAAACTAATAATAATAATAATAATAAAGACGTTTTAGGAGCATTATACAATAGTCTCAATGCTCTTACAACAATACATTCTTAAAGTTACTTAAGTTACTTATAAAACTAATAATAATAATAATAATAATAAAGACGTTTTAGGAGTATTATACAATAGTCTCAATGCTCTTACAACAATACATTCTTAAAGTTACTTAAGTTACTTATAAAACTAATAATAATAATGATAATATAGATGTTTTAGGAGCATTATACAATAGTCTCAATGCTCTTACTACAATACATTCTTAAAGTTACATAAGTACTTATAAAACTAATAATAATGACCCTATTTTTATGATTATGTTAAATTTATGGACACTTGACCCTAATCTTAACCCTAATCAAAGACTTCTGTGTTTTTAACCATCCACCACCAAAAACAGAACAGTTAACTTATAGATTTTAAAGTTCCTATCCGGGTTTGGGAATTGTTACATATTCGTAATCTTTGGGTTCTACCAAGAAGAAATGTAATATATCTTGTCGTTCGAAAATTTCATCTTCGTGCCTTTTTCCCCTGCTAAAGTTGATTTACTATTCACAGAAAATGACGTCAAAGCAGGGACACGCGAAGTCATTGGACGTCACTTATTCAACAGTGAAATACAAAGAAAGTTTGGCTCTGAACTTTAAACACACCTGTTTAAACAAAATTCACTCAATTCCCAAACCTTATTGTACTTCACTGCTGAATCAATGTGCAATATTGTTTTTCCGTTTCCCTAATTTGACGTCATTTCCTGTGAATAGTAAATCACTTTAGCAGGGGTAAAAGGTATGAAGACAAAATTTTCGCACGACAAGATATTTTACAATTCTTCTCAAAAGATCCCAAAGATCACAAATATATAAAATCCCCAAACCATGGATAGGTACTTTAAACGCAAGACATTACGCTGGATGCGCAGATCGTGTAAAAATTTAGAATCTGTAGAGTCGCGACTGTTTTTAACATAATCATAAAAATAGTGTCCTGTTACGAATTGAACATAATCATAAAAGAACATAATCAAAAAGGATCTCATTGCCTAGCAACCAATTCTCGTTCCCACAGCCCTTTAGTGCGAGGCGTGACAGTTGGCAACCTCGACTTGGAGCCATTGTTTGGGTATAATCCAGTGAACTGTATAATCTCATGTTACGAGGTTCCAAATATATTAGCATATATTAACATATATTAGCATATATTAGAATATATTAACATATATTAGCATATATTAGCAACATAACGATATATTAGCATATATTAACATATATTAGCATATATTAACATATATTAGCATATATTAGCATATATTAACATATATTAGCAACAGAACGATAGATATGTTATGTATTACTTCGTTCTTTAAAAAAAACCGCTTTAAATTTCTGTTTTTATTTAGAAAGTTAAGCGGGGTTTTTAAAAGAACGAGGTAATACATAATATATCTATCGTTGTGTTGCTAATATATGCTAATATATTTGGAACCTCGTAACATGAAATCATAACCCATTGTTTCGTGGGTATTTGAAGGTAATTAGGGAAATGTCTATTTGTTTTTAATTTGGAGCATGCAAGGAGGAATAGACGGACAGATTTACGATGAGATTTAATTTAAAGTAAATGGTTTGAACCTAGGAGTATCATTAGATGTGTGAAGTTGATCGTCCAGGTTGTTGTAGTCTTGAGAAAGACTATTGTTGGTGACTGACGTTTTGACAGCTTCAGGCCTGAATATTACGGCCGGACATCGGACAATGTCCGGCGTAAATTCGTCTTATGACGGGAATCTTGAAGCTGTTGCAGGACAATAAAGTCCGATCGAGTTGATTTTTTAACAACGTTGTTTATGTTTTCTTGGTGACAAGGCCATTCATTTACAATATTTATCACACTGCAATACATCAAGGTAAACTCATTTAGTGCTATGCGAAAAATATTTGAAGATAAATCTGAAGTGACTTGTTGTATAGCGTATTTTATATGACCGTACTGCATACAGAATGTCCGGCAGAAAAGTGGTCTTGTCCGGTCAATTTTCTCTGTTGACAAACATTGTGTCCGGCGAGCTCCAAAAAATAATATTCAGGCCTGAGCAGCAGTCATCTTCAGAGTCAACAATGGTCTTTCTCAAGACTACAACAACCTGGACGATCAACTTCACACATCTAATGAGATTTAATGTTACAATTGCATAAAGACGCGCAATATATTGGTGTGTCTACAACCGCTATTTCAATATCACCACATATATGGCTAAAAATTGTGCAAAATTAAATTAATTCTCATATATTACTTATCTGTTCCTTAACAACGAGAGAATGAATTATTAAATGTCATTGGCTAAATTACAAAAAGTTGATAATACATGTGCTTTGTGTAGACGATATATTCTTATTTCTAGGTTAGAACACGACTGTTGTGCTTGATTTTTACGGTGTTTTATTAAAATAAAGGGAAAATAAACGCTGATTTCGAAAGTTAAATAAACTCGTTAGCAATTGGTCGAAAAAGTTTAAAAATATATAAAACAATCTAGAATACCATGGTACAAAATATAATACCTGCTACAATATCATTATGTCTTTAAATAATTTCGCAACGAGGTGATAAATCAGACATAGTTTGACTGACACTACTCTGGCTTTAAAAAGTTTTTTGAACGTAACTTTAAAAGTTACTGTCCATGACCCAACGTTTCGACACTCCAATCTAGTGTCTTCATCAGGAGTGATCGTTGTAAAGTTAGGATCCCTATTTATACCCTCATAGAACCAATGATGACATTATCTATTAACAAGATGCAAATAAGCTTCTGGTAATAAACCACCGTCATCGCGATTTAATGGAGGCTTGGCATATCAATAGCGCCCACGCCCCCATTGAATCACGATGACGGTGGTTTACTACCAGAAGCTTATTCGCATCTTGTTAATAGATAACATCATCATCGGTTCTATGAGGGTATAAATAGGGATCCTAACTTTACAACGATCACCCCTGATGAAGACACTAGATTGGAGTGTCGAAACGTTGGGTCATGGACAGTAACTTTTAAAGTTACATTCAAAAAACATTTTAAATCAAGAGTAGCGTCAAACTATGTCTGATCATTCTGTTAGCAGCATTACCGGTAGCTTTCCATATTTAGACCACCCTACGAATATCGAACGCCATCGATAATGCTGCTAAAAACCACCCAGGAAGGAAGGATACGGAGGAAATGACGTCATCGCACACGTCACTACAACGTCATTTCTCAAGTTTACTCTGATTCGAGTAAATTGTCAAAAGTATATTTCGAAACCAGCATTATTTTCTTTCATAACCGTACCCAAAACAGCAGAAGTATTTGGCTTTGCAAAATGATTAGTTTTTATCTTCAAGAAACCGAGCAAGATCTCTCTCGTTTATTCCTGGTTCCACTTGTGGCGTCATCATTCTCTTCAGGATTCTCTGAAAAAAACGAAAGCAGAAACAAAATCAAAATGGCATCTTTTTAATCTCGATTCCCATTCTCCCCTTGTGCCCCTCTCGTTCCCTCCCTTTCCCCCGCTCAATCAATAAGTGTTTGAAGTACCGATCTCACGTTTGGGGATTTTACATATTCGTAATATTTGGGTCTCCCTGAGCAAAATATATCTTCTCAGCCGAACATTTCATCTTCATGGAGTTTTTTGCTGTTAAAGTTATCGAATGTGATATCACAAGAGGCATTTTGTGGCAAGTAACAAAAGAAAACTGGTTTGGAATGCCTCTTGTGACATCACATCCGGTAACTTTGACAGCGAAAAACTCCATGAAGATGAAATTTTTGGCTGAAAATATATATTATGATTTTGCGCAGGAAGACCCAAATATTACGGATATGTAAAATTCCCAAACGTGAGATAGACACTTTAATAACAGCTATTTACACCATCTTCTAAGGTAACCTACAGCCCTTTCATTCATCACAGCCGACTGCTGGTTTGGGCTTACGTGTTACAGCGGCTGTATATTCTCAGGCTAACAGTATGCTTGTATTGTTTTGCTTTACCAAGATTGGTTTCCAAGATGGCATTTGTGGGTCATGCTTAATTCTATCAATCCAAAATGTATCCATACAAGCGTAATAGATCCTTTTCTGGCTGCTATTAATAGCTCAAAATGCGGACAAACAAATCCAATTTGACTCACAAATGATTGCAAATGAGCTATTTTCTTTTGTTATGGCCGCAAGAATTATGGGTAAATGCGAAAAACATGGCTACTGACGTGATCTCGACGGAGTGCTATTGCACGTACAATCACGTGCATAAATGTTGAGAGACTTCAAATATTTACAGTATGAAATACGACACCATTGGAAAGCGGATAGAAAATGCAGCTTAATTTTATGTTATCCCCTCCCCACGTTTCAATGTTACTCATTAATGACTGCCAAGTGCTAACCACATCAAATTTTTACTCACAATCAACATTGATCAGGGGGAGGGGGGTTGAATTATCAATTTCTACTTTCATCTGAACCCTGAAGGCATGGCCTCCGTTGGGTTGAAGTGTCTCAAGACATTTCCGATTGTATTTTTCAATATCCGCTATATCTGTAACTACTAAACGACTTTTTACTGTCCATGTTGAGTGATGCAAAGTGAATTAGATTATTTGAAGGAACGGACAGAGATGAGGACGATCACGTGGATGAGTCATGGTGTATCCCTGAAGGAGAACAGAACTAGTGGAGTTGAGTGAGAGGATAGGTGAGGTACTGAGGAGAGCTGAGGGAGAGATGGGTAATGAGAGGATAGGTGAGGTACTGAGGAGAGCTGAGGGAGAGATGGGTAATGAGAGGATAGGTGAGGTACTGAGGAGAGCTGAGGGAGAGATGAGTATTGAGAGGATAGGTGAGGTACTGAGGAGAGCTGAGGGAGAGATGGGTAATGAGAGGATAGGTGAGGTACTGAGGAGAGCTGAGGGAGAGATGGGTATTGAGAGGATAGGTGAGGTACTGAGGAGAGCTGAGGGAGAGATGGGTAATGAGAGGATAGGTGAGGTACTGAGGAGAGGTGAGGTACTGAGGAGAGCTGAGGGAGAGATGGGTAATGAGAGGATAGGTGAGGTACTGAGGAGAGCTGAGGGAGAGATGGGTATTGAGAGGATAGGTGAGGTACTGAGGAGAGCTGAGGGAGAGATGGGTAATGAGAGGATAGGTGAGGTACTGAGGAGAGCTGAGGGAGAGATGGGTAATGAGAGGATAGGTGAGGTACTGAGGAGAGCTGAGGGAGAGATGGGTAATGAGAGGATAGGTGAGGTACTGAGGCTAATGGAACATGTAGAAAGGAAGAACGAAGATGACTGGAGGAAAAGATGTGTGAAGATGGAGGTGAAAGGGTTGGATCTGAGAGGATGACCAAAGATAACATGGAAGAAGACTTTGGATGAAGACAAAGGGGATATGATGAGGGTACTAAAGGGGATAAGGAGCCTAATAGTGGAGGACAGACACAGTAAACAGGGGACAATGGAAGGACATAGCAAGGACCAATCCCACATAATTATAGGAAACTCTGCCTTTATATTTTGTAACAACAACAAAATGACAGCAACAAAGCAACATACAAAATACTCGACAAACCAAGACAAAGATTTACTTCTGACCAACGACATTCTCTGGGAAAAAGTAGAGCTCCTTTCGTAGCTGTGTAATGACGGATGGAATTTGTTTCTTGTTGTCCGAGAAGGACTCGTTTGTATTTGATTTTTGTCGTGCAACTTCTGCATTCACTCGAGTCAGCATTCTCATCACATCCATGTTGGCAGCATGCTTCTTAAAAACAGAGACAATAGCTTGTGCAAACCATGAGCCACGTACAGAGTTACGCCACGAATAGTATCCTGGCACGGTAGAGTAGGCATACAGAAAGTCAGCTTCAACAGGAAGGGTTATTTTGTTGTTTCCTGGAGCATCGACTTCATCCATGGCATTCTCTACTGCACCGTCATGCTCATCAGCCCCTTCCATATAATCAAAACCTAAAAATGTTTAAGAGAGTCAAGTTTTCTGTAGCCGCTAGCAAACTGAGGGACAAAACTTGCTACATTTCATTCACAAAGTGCCTGTGCAATGAAAAATTTAGAATAACTCTTTTGAAAGAACTCTTAAAACTATAAGGACTAACCATTTACAACTTTTTTATATCTCACTTCACTCTTGAGATATTAAGATTTGTTTAATATGTAAATGATCATACTTACACATGTATGACATCACAATGCATAATGACTTATTGAAAAATTCTGCATATCTTTGCTACTATCACATGGAATCGTTTGATGATTTGCATATTTGATGTCATTGGATACACCCACGCACATGCACATGCATTTCAAGTGATTTCATTACATAATCTCAAGGATATATTTTATAAGCGTTTTCAACAAGTCATTGTGCATTGTGATGTCATAAGTATGATCATTTGTATATTGCTGTAAGAGCATTGAGACTATTGTATAATACTCCTAATACATCTTTTATTATTATTATTATTAAAAGGGCCTATTTTTCTCCAGGGCCTGGAGCTGCCCTCCCATCCTTAATCCGACTCTGAGTTGTAAGTTCTAACCTTGACAAGCTTGAAAAAAGAAAAGCTTTGGTTTTCCAAGAAGTTGTCTTGTTCTAAACTTTGATGTAAATTCCTTTAGTTGTATCTTGCCATCGGTGCTGTAAATCAAACCTTCCTCGCCATGAGTCAGAACTGCACACATAAAACAATCATATCTTGAATAATTTTCAGTCGAATAACGATCAGCAATAGCTAAAATATCCTTTGTTCCTTGGTTGTGGTAAACTTTTGTTTCAAAACCTAAATCAGTGAATAGTTTGTCGAGTGCTTCAGCGTCGACGTCCGTGCCGTTCCGTGGATATTTCTCCATCCCAGAGGATGGTTTGAAAAATTTGTTGTTTATGACGAAGGCCCGTCCTTTGGGGTTGTTACCCATTGGGTAAACATCTTGCGGATCAACACCATCTCTTTGGCTCGAAGATGAATGTATGAAACGTGATTGTTTACCTCCATCTCCTTGGTCAGCTCCTATTGAAGTGAAATGGAAAACTTACTTTACAATACTTACAGTAAAACCACAGGGTTTGAATTTACATATCGCAAATCATGATGCATTTTTTAAAGTATGTGATGCAAAAAACCACAAAAACTAAAATCGTGATGCAAGTTTTGTGCGCATATTTTTCGCGTATGTTACACGTACAGTACTGTATATTACATATATTCTTCGCGTATGTTTCGCATATTGTTAGCGGCGTGTATTGTATGTATTCTTTGTGCATATTTTTCACATATATGTTACGCATCATCCTTGCATATGATATACATATTCTTTGCATATGTTATTGTTACACAGCATCCTTCCGTATGATATGCATATTGTTTGTGTAATGTATGTTATGCATATCCTTGCATATGATGAGTATTCATTGCAAATGTTATTGTTACGCATCATCCTTGCATATGATATGCGTATTCTTTGTGTACAGTATGTTACAGCGTACCTTGCATATGATATGCATGTTCTCGCATATGTAATTGTTACGCATATTCATGTAATGTGTATGTTATGCATATGTTACGCATATGTTACGTATCACTGGGGATTGTAGCCCATTGTAAGGTTCATTTTAAGAATAGTCAGTTGTTCTAGGTGGTCACTGGTCAGTCTTACTCTATTAGGAGAGTCAATAAGGCCAGCACTAATTTTGTTTACAATAATTTCAAACGTTATCTCCAGTAACTATCCAGTAAAATTTTACCAGATAGCAGAATTTTACCGGATACTGGTATCGGATCCAGCACATCCCTAGTTTTTTTACCACCTGCCAAGCAACATACTGTAATCAGTATGGTAGATTTAGCATGGACTTACCATTCTCACTTGCTGTATCAAACGTTGAACTTATCCCACCAATTTGTGTGTCTGTTGTTATAGTTCTACCATCCAAAGCTGCACCTGCTTGAGAATAACTAACAGGAGTCACAAAGGTTGAACTAACTGACCTTGGATTGGTATTAAAATTGTATGGCTCTGATTCAGCTAATGGTTTGCCTTCTGTTGGTGGTACAACTGATGAATCTATGTTATCCACTGGTCCACTGCGTTCTAAAGCAAAGAGGAATTATATATGTGACCACAGTAATTTGGTGTGTACTGTTTCAGCTACCTGTTACATTGATGTTATTCTTGTGTGGGGGCTATGGCCGTAGGAAAGCAGGGGGTGTGGAAGCCCCCTATTCTCTAGAAGCAGGGGCCAAGTCCCCCTAATCGTGCGTGAATAATATAAAATCTCGGCGTGACTATCATTCTCCCCAAGCCCCCATTTTTTATATTATGTAATCTTGGCGTGGCGTTCGGAAGTATTCGGCGTATCACCAGCGTAGAGTTTACATGGAATGCACTCTTTGTATGGTAGTCTCTTAGAATTCAATAATATCACCAAAATACTAACCATAGCCAAAATACTAACCATAGCCAAAATACTAACCATAGCCAAAAAACTATGCAGAATTAAAGGTAAATTAATTCTTATCCAACTCAATCGGAATGAATGCCTATATCAGAACCAAGGGGCGGCATGGCCCACCGGGACACTGGGAGATTTCACGGTGGGCTCCCGAAAATCTGGTGATGGTGGACTGTGAGCAGTGGGCCCCTATCGATTAGTTTCCCGGGCCCTATTTTTGAGCCGTGCCGTCCCTGTCAGAATCAACTGACAATTTCAAATAATATAAAATAAAACATATTTCGAAAAATAAAGACATCCTGAGAACTCAAGATATGAGTCAATAACAAGACGAGATTATTGAAAAAGTGAAAGTGAGAGATATAAGGGTTAATAACAAGATACAGGTACCCTACGAAGAGACAATTTAATTTAATTATTCTATTAGCATACTTCATGTACCGGCGGTGATACAAAAGTTAAAGTACACCGAGATTCGAAAACAAAACCCTTCAAGACAATTTGTCAAAACAAAAGCGATCTTAATGTCACTTAATTAATGACTTAATTGCTCACTCATACATGTCACCTACACACCACATACCTTCTAATACAGGCTGCAAAAGCTTAAACAGATGATCTTGGTTATCGGCGAGGAATTGCAAAAAAGCTTTATAGGCGTTGGGTCCTCGTTTGGGTAAAATATCGATCAATGTCTCTCTTTTTTCCCCAGGTGTGTTGGCTGCATTGATATTCTCTTTATCGTTCTCACTGAGAATGCTTTTCGAATATAAGAATGATGTCGCCTGTTGCCAGTCCAGATCTTCAATTAAAGCCATTCTATTTCGTTTCAAGATCTCTCGATGGTTCTTATCCATGGTTAAATGTTTCTCAATTTAAATTGGCTTGAAAGAACAACTAGAACAACTATTGATATCCAAAAATTCAAAGTCTAAAATTTAAGATGGCGGATGTTCAATCCCAATCCCAGCAGATATGACGTAATGATGACGTGCGACCACTGACCTCTATATGGAGAGGTCAGCGGCAGTGCGTGTAAAATTGACGCATTCATTATTTTAGGTTTATTTCTTCGGAATTGAATATCACTGATATATTAGACTGTCTCTGTCGTAAGATATTTCCTAGTGTACCGATATAAACATGAATGACGTACTGGATAGGAAATAGCTCTTTAAGCGGTTGCTATTAATAGCTCAAAATGCGGACAAACAAACCAAATTTGACTCACAAATTATTGCAAATGAGCTATTTTCTTTTATTATGGCCGCAAGAATTATGGGTAAATGCGGACAAACCGGGTACTTAATAAGACAATTACGTCACCTACAGACAATTTTTGATATTTTGTAGGTGGCAAGACATCAAGAATTGTCTGTAGGTTTTTTAGCCAATCACAATCGAGATTGTATGAGCGTGCACGCACTACGTACCTGTTTTTAAAACATTTCTCATAAAGCAATTATTTATTAATGGCCACAAGTTCAAACTGATTACTTCAACATAGATACATATATACATACATTACATAGATAGATAGATAGATGGATAGATGGATAGATAGATGGATAGATAGATTAGAGATAGAGATAGAGATAGAGATAGAGATAGAGATAGAGATAGAGATAGAGATAGAGATAGAGATAGAGATAGAGATAGATAGATAGATAGAGATAGATAGATAGATAGATAGATAGATAGATAGATAGAGATAGATAGATAGATAGATAGATAGATAGATATCAGCTAATACAATAAATTATCAAAATTATACAATAAATTATTGAAATTATTGAAATTTTAAATTTCCAAACCAGTTTTCTTTTGTTCCTTGCCACAAAAATGCCTCTTGATGAAATTCTCGGCTGACAAAATATATCATGATTTTGCTCAGGAAAACCCAAATATCACGGATATGTAAAATCCCCAAAGGAAAGATAGGCGCTTTAATGTTGGGGCCACAAGTTCAAATTGATTATTTCAACATCCTTTATTTATAAAAATTTCAACACACGCAACTTTAAAATATGGTAGTTGCTTTAACACTCATTGATAAACGTTTTTTACTTTGATTATACAATGGTTTCACGTGACTATATACAAAATTGAACTAAAAGAAGTAGATTATCCGCCCTCAATTTCTATGATGTGATAGTAAAAATTCCTATGCAATGAAAAATTCAGTTGTAAAATAACTCAATCTTTTATTTGAAAGAACTCTTGAAACTATAAAGACTAACCATTTACAATTTTTTCATATCTCACTTCACTCTTGAGATATTTATCAATTATTGAATGAGGTTGAGCATGATATGAAGAATTATCAAGGCCGAAGTTTGTGTTATCTGCCGAAGCCGAAGGCTGAGGCGGATAACACAAACTGAGGCCTTGATAATTCTTCATATCATACGAAAACCGAATTCAATAATTGTTTTATTATTTATTTAAAAGATTAACTTTATCAACTTTATTAAAGTGAATAACAACTGTCGAATATAAACAATAACAACATATTGCACTAGGTGACGTCAATCGTGCAATAATCTGTTGTCATATTGCACCATTGATGTCACAACTCCATATTTGGTAGGGCAATGAGTTGATAATCAGCGATCACGAATTATTTTAAATAAATAATAATAAGACTTGTTTAATATGTAAATGATCATACTTATGACATCACACTGCATAACAACTTATTGAAAACGCTTATATATCCTTGAGATTATGTAATGATCCTTGAGATAATGGTAAAGATATGCAGAATTTTTCAATAAGTCATGATGCATTGTGATGTCATAAGTATGATCATTTACATATTAAACAAATCTTAATATCTCAAGAGTGAAGTGAGATATGAAAAAGTTGTAAATGGTTAGTCTTTATAGTTTCAAGAGTTCTTTCAAACAAAAGAGTTGTTTTACAACTGATTTTACAGTGTAACTATCGTATCATAAAAATTGAGAGCGGAAATATAATTGTTTTAGTTGAAACTAACTTATGTTCGTTATTAATTCTATATTATTTTAAAAAACGAGACATAAGGAAGCTGTCATTAATTCCACCAAGGAGGGGGGCAGAAGGAAAAGTGCTGGGCTACGAAAACATTTGGAAAACCTTTGATGCGCCATGAAACCTTTTTGATTAGTATCAAAAGTAATCGAAGAAAACAAATATTTATAACATAGGAATTGATATACGCTATGTAAGTCCAAGAAATATCCATATTACACCCAAAGAAAAGTTGTTTTGAGAACCCCTTGCCCCAGAAATTATGAACATGTATATATGGTTTGTATTTCAGTGTTTCGAGACTAAGAGTTCAGGAATGTGAAAACCCGGCTGAAAACAAAGTTGATTGTTTTCCTTGCTCTATATGGCAGACTACCCTCAGTTCCCAGCACTCCTGTGTTGTCGGTACGAATGAAAATTTAAGATGTGCTAAGGCCACGAAACTAAAACAAAATGTATAGTTGGGTCATGAAACCATCCAGGGAAATTTGGTTGGGTGACGAAACTTTAACAATAATTTTCAGTTTTCCTTCTGCCCCCCTCCCGGGTGGAATTAATGACAGCTCCCTAAGCATAGTTTTTTTTGCAAAAACTCGGCCTATCAATCGCCGCTAATCGATAACTAACGTAGTAGTCTGATGCCAATGTTACTATCTAATAAACAAATATATTCCATTTTGCCGTTGTCTGTTCAGTTATAGATGCACAGATAACGTAAGAACAAAAACGTGGCCCACGAGACGATAGTTGAGTGGGTCATTGATGTCCTTACCATGTTCTGACGTCTTCTGTGCATCTATAACTGAACAGACAACAACAACAACAACAACAACAACAACAACAACAACAACAACAACAACAAAATGGAATCTATTTGTTTGATACAATAAACATTGAAGACAAACCGTTCAAAATGCCTATTGAAGCTCTTAGGGATTTCTAGGGCATGGAACAAGACAACAGCAGACGTCTGTCCTCTAATAGGTGTGTCTGTACGTCTATCCTATAATAGGTCTATCCTATAATAGGCCAACGAGAATGCGTATTGTAAACACGTTATTGTATAATTGTAGATAGATATCGAGTAGCGACAAGTGAGGTAATAAGGAGGAGTTTTTCACTAAAAAACAACGCTTGTCTCATTTCACATGAAATTGAACTCATGATTAACGTGCTGAACAAATGAAGCATTTCGACTTATGTTAAGAATTAACATAGAAAAATATGTCAACGATATATATTTCTGTTCTGTACAATCTCCATAACAAAACTTAGTACCATACTCCGCAAATTGGAATAGGCTTTAGTCCGGGGGTGTGATTTCGTACTCAGCTTCCCACGACCACTGATAGCGAATCAATGAAACACAACTGTATACTCGTTTGAGAAGCAACATCAAATACAGAACAAACCCGCGAACAAGAACCTACATTTTACCCAATCAGCCTGGGATAGGTTCTTATATTCTTATATGTTCTTATATAAACAAATTCTTAATTTCAGCCTGTGGTTCTTAATAATGGTAGGTTCTTGTTAGCGAGTTTTACTGCACTCGTTATCGTGTTTCATCATATGCATGGCTTGCATGCTCGTTTGAGAAGCAACATCAAACACTCGTTTATCGTGTTTCATCATATGCATGCTCGTTTGAGAAGCAACTTCAAACATTCGTTTATCGTGTTTCATCAGGGGACTCCAAACACTCGAAAACAATAAAAACCTCTTCCATCTCTCAAAACGTTGAACCTGCAGGAGTTTCTGTTTCTCTTAGCTCAACAAACACAATACCAAACACATTCACCTGTAAGTTATTTCAAATGCTACATGTATAACATCAAATTGTTGAGCTGAGCTAAAGGGAACTACACAGTAGCTGGGAAGAG
Organism: Chrysogorgia sp. JL179-B06; assembly: GCA_035772405.1. Classification (NCBI taxonomy): domain Eukaryota; kingdom Metazoa; phylum Cnidaria; class Anthozoa; order Scleralcyonacea; family Chrysogorgiidae; genus Chrysogorgia; species Chrysogorgia sp. JL179-B06. Next base: position 1,039,830 of record JAYKKM010000478.1, on the reverse strand, counting down.
AACCTGGATGCCAGTGAAGTCTTTGTACCTCGAACCTGTGTACACATTGGCAATGGAAGTGATATGAATGGAGTTTATACCATCTAGAAGGGCACAAAAAAGTTTTTCTCAATATTAGGATCACAGTGAGTTAGATAAACGGTTAGTGACAGGTGTCAATTCTTTTAACACCAGTAAATGATAAGCATTTCGGGTCTTCTCGGAAAACGACCTTAAATCGTAGGCCCTCGGAATCCTTATCAGTTGGGTTTTCCGTTCATCTAAGAGTGATAAACTGAGTAGTCGAGCGCTTAAAACATGAGCCTTTGGCTCGGATAAATAGGGTAACCTTATTCTGCGTGATATTTAGACTCTTCAAAAGAGTTTGGTCTTACTCTATAATGAAAGGCTCCGCTCGAAACGTCAGTATTTCGTTTCACAGTTTCTTTGTGGAAACACTACAGGTAGAAAACTCCGAATAGTATTTATCGGACAGCCGATATATATATGTTGATATGATCGACCGATAACCGATCAGCCTGAAAGTTGCCGGTTATAGGCTTCTACCGATTGATTTCCGATTATCGGCTCATCCTTTGAGAGCAATAGATACATGTACGTCTTAGTGTACCTATTTTTAACTATTTTCGTGGGTAATAGGGACTCGTCGTCGACGTGGCAACCTCGACAATGCGGCCTTCAAAACAAAAAAATTCCTTATGCGAAACAAAGAGAATGAATAATTTGTAGTCCTAAGAGTATTCTCAACACCGTCCTCGTTCTGTTTACAACGCAACTCTGAGCATTTTCACGTCTTCAGGACGACGTGAACTCGCTGAGAGGTGAAAGCTGTTCCTTAATGTTGACTTCAGCTCAAACACTACAATCGTTTTAGCAGAACTGGAGCGTTTTGGAGGTTATAAAACAAGCTTTAAACATCAAATACTGCAGTTAATTTACCATGGCTTCTTTCAAATGCTTAAATTCACATTGCTTGTTAAGGTTTTGAGGGCCACGTCGTTGAGGTTACTGCGTTGTAGATCAGAGCAGTAACGACGTCAGTGTTGCCTACCTGAACAGTATCATCGGCTGACTCTTCTATGTTTATTAAGTTTTTTTGAACACGCAAAGCTAGTAGTCTAGCATTGGGAGAATGGTGCCAACATTCTTCAATAACTCGACTCATCTGTCTCATCACCTAGAAATATATTAAAAGGAACTTGGTAACTTGTCTCCATGTCAAACATAGTTTGACGCTACTCTGGCTTTAAAAGTTTTTTTGAACATAACTTTAAAAGTTACTGTCCATGACCCAACGTTTCGACACTCCAATCTAGTGTCTTCATCAGGGGTGATCGTTGTAAAGTTAGGATCCCTATTTATATCCTATGACGACGTTATTTATTAACAAACATAGTTTGATGCTACTCTGGCTTTAAAAGGTTTTTTGAACATAACTTTAAAAGTTACTGTCCATGACCCAACATTTTGACACTCCAATCTAGTGTCTTCATCAGGGGTGATCGTTGTAAAGTTAGGATCTCTATTTATACCCTCATAGAACCAATGATGACGTTATTAACAAACATAGTTTGACGCTACTCTGGCTTTAAAAAGTTTTTGAACGTAACTTTAAAAGTTACTGTCCATGACCCAATGTTTCGACACTCCAATCTACTGTCTTCATCAGGGGTGATCGTTGTACAGTAAGGATCCCTATTTATCCCCTCATAGAACCTACCTGTCTTATTCGTTGTATTTGTATGCACTTTTTGTATTAATAGTAACTTGTCATTAAACATAATGTTTATGTAAACAACCAATGATGACGTTATCTATTAACAAGATGCAAATAAGCTTCTGGTAATAAACCACCGTCATCACGATTCAATGGAGCGTGGGTGCTATTGATATGCCAAGCCTCCAGACAACGTCTCTGATGGTACTGCGGATTAGTTCCAAAATTATTACCACTAATCCTCGGTACCATCAGAGACCAGTGGCGGATCCAGGATTTTGAAAAGGGGGTTCCTAGTCAAGTTCTGGCCCCTCATCCACTTTGGGATGAGGGCCAGAACTGGACTAGGGGGTTTGAAGTTCAGTCCTAAGTGACGACACATCTCTAGGGGCATGCCACCGAAATTTTGGGTCTCTAAAATACCATTTCCTGCATTTCGAGGGTACTTTTGAGCAAAATATGAAGTTCTGAAATGAGCGTAAAGAGCATGCTCGGCTTCAGAAAGGGGGGTTCCATGGAACCCTCGGAACCCCCCTGGATCCGCCACTGGAGACGTTGTAAATAACCAAGCTACAAGTCACTAATATTTATCTTATAGTTACAGGTAACTTGCTTGAATATAAACAGACCTGTCGTATCTTGGTAATACACAATAGAAGTAAACGTTAAGGGAGTGAACTGTCGTGGGCTTCCCCAACAAAACATCTGTTTACACTATCCAGAGGTGAAGTAAAGAAAGAATCAAATTAAAAAGGAGATAACTTACTTGATCATCATGCCAACGGTTTAATATTGGTGGTCTTTTTCTTTCTACACAAACAACTTTACGTAGTTCATCAATACTTGGGTTACCATTAACCATACCATGATAAGGAGCCTCGTAAGGTTCGCGGATACCTTGGGATATTGAAACAAACCAATTTCACACGAATATTCACTCGGTCAAACTTTCAGGTCAGTGACTTATCCCAGCCGAAGCTGGTCTGAAATTTATGTAGGACATTAACGTCTGAAATTTATGTAGGACAATTTATGTCTGACGTCACACAATTTATGTCTGGTAGATAATTTTCACTCATTAAAAAATGTCTTATGAATTGAATTCTCTTATGAAGAAATGATGAATTAGAAAAAATGTCTTATGAATTGAATTGAAATGTCTCAGTGATTGCTACGTTTATAACGTTCATTATCACGAGGAGTTATTATACGCACATTTTCATGTAAATTTGTGGAATAAACTTGAAGAGGGAACCCAGCAACTGACGTCAGAGACCATCTCATTTACATGTCAAACAAATATTTCAAAAACGAAGTAAAATACGGAAAAGTTGTAAAAGGTGTTATTCTATCATTTTACGAGTTCTTTCATATTAGACAAACTTAATTTTTGTTGCCAATGTCCTTTAAGGAACAGATGATAGTGGTGCATGGATGATCATCAAAGTCAAATCCTCAGACAGGGATTGAACCTGCAACCTTCTGACTGCCGGTGATGGTTTCAGGTTCGATCGTGAGGATTTGAGTTTGATGATCATCCCAAAAACATACCTTCTGACACAGTTCTGAACACAATCTCCCACAAGACCAAGGCAAGGGAGTAAATATCAGCCATCAACAATGAAGGGAAAGTGACTTTTCCCTGGAATTAACGTCTTATCAAGTAACTCTGGTGCCAAATAAAGCCGTGACGCCTGTCTTGGGTTCTTCTCTATTTCCTTTTCACTTAACTCACAATCAGATTTCAATGCCAAAGCGAAATCACCAATGGCACACACGCCGCCCTTCTTCACATACATACCTCGTGATGTCAAATTTCGATGCGCAATGGAGCATTTACCACGCGTGCCTGTGACTTCTATGTGAAGGTACGCTAGTCCACAGGCAACTGAGGTTGCCAATTGCAACATTTCTTTCTTTGTTAAATAGTGGGACTTGAGATACTCGTACAACGACCCATGGGGACAGTACTCAGTGATCATGTAGAGCTCTGTAGCAGAGTTGTCTCCGCAACGATCTGAAGCAATGAACGCCAGAATGTTATTGTGCCTTGGCAAGTCCATGTAGAAAGAGCACTCATTCAACCATAAAATTTCATCTCTTGATTGGAAGATTCGAATCGCCACCTTGTCGCCGCGCCACTGGGCCTCATAGACGCAACTAAATTGACCGGTGCCAATTTTTCTAGTCTTAGGGCACTTGTCTTGCTATAGTGCGTTGGACCTTTAAAATGTAGCAACAAATCATTCAATCACTGTCAGGCATAATCACACTTACCATATAGCTCTTGTTTACAGTGTTAAAGTACCTTTCTCACATTTGGCGATTTCACATATTCATAATATTTGGGTCTTCCTGAGCAAAATCATAATACATCTTGTCAGCCGAAAATTTCATCTTCATGGACTTTTTTGCTGTTAAAGTTATCAGATGTGATATCACAAGAGGCATTTTTGTGGCAAGTAACAAAAGAAAACTGGTTTGTGCCTCTTGTGACATCACATCCAGTAACTTTGACAGCGAAAAAGTCCAAGATGAAATTTTCGGCTGACAATATATATTATGATTTTACTCACGAAGACCCAAATATTACGGATATGTAAAATCCCGAAATGCGAGATAGACACTTGACTTTAAAAGAAAAGAATATTCAGAAACTTTTTTCTAAAAATCTTACCAGATATGGCAATCCAGATCCACTGCCAGCAGTATTTGCGGATTCATTAATAGTTGGATTATTAGAAGCAATGTGACTTTTAAAAGGGAATTTCCGGTATTCATCTGTATTCTTCTGCCTAAAACACAAATACATACACGTTCTTTTATTTCTTCTATGGTGAAGTCATTGAAAATAAAAGCTGTACATACTAAGATAATGTAAAGAAATTAAGTACAGTACCTGCAACAAACATACCACACGACAATAACCACCAAGATAAGAACACAAAATGTTGATGAAGCAGCCAAAGCAATAACAGTTGCTCCAATTTTAGTTCTATGTGGAATATCTGCAGATTGAGAAATTAAATATTAATTTTTAGGGATGAGCCGATAGAGAAAAATACATGTAGCTCAGTGGTTAGAGTGCCGATGCGTGATTTGGAGACCTTGGGTATGATTCCAGGTTGGGCAGTCAAATTTTCATATACGGTACATATATTCAACTATTTTATAATTGTGTATAGTAGTGTAAAGTTGCAGTAACAGTTCAACAAACCTGTTTCCTTCTGTTTTGTTGGTCGAACTGTCGGACGTAAGTCTGAATTACAAAAGTCCTTTTCATAGCAGCACAACACAGAGAGTCTTTCTTCGAGTTTCCTCCCTTTTCCTCGTTTGCATTGAAATATTGCTGTTACACCACTGGGTTCAAGACCAAGGCATCCCATGACATATTTTTTTTCACTGGTATACTCATCAATTATCACCTGTCGAAAACAATTCCCTTTGGTGATGCATGTGAGATCTTTGGGGTAATATTCACAATATTCACCTGTACAGTTGCAACGGATGCAGTCAACTGTAAAAAAACATTTTACCACAGTTAGTCTTCAAATCAAGCTACAGGCAGTCAATTGTTACTTCAATGGTAGCCTGCATGGCAGGCGTTATGTTTGGGGCAGGCGGAATTGAAGGCGGGCGGAAAATGGAGAGGTGAAAGTAACGCATGCCAAAATCTTATTCATAAAAGCGTACAAACTTCATTAGCATGATTGACATTGTTTACTTAGCAGTTCGCAAAACAACCAATAAAAAGATATGCACTAATTAAGCTTCACTAAAAAATAAACATTGCATTGCAAATAGGAGAGGTCTTTTGTTGCACGATAAGGAACTTTGAAACAAATTGTGAGATCTCGATCACAAAGGACCTAAAGGTCCGCTGCTCCAAGAGACTATTGACTATCGACTATCTAGTCTCTCAAGCGGACAAATGGCAAGACAACCAGACGAAGTTGGTCTATCGTTATTCGTCTTGTGAAGGGATTGTTGTGACTGCATGATCACAAACGCTAACATGTGGAATATCAAACTTTTCCAAATGCGGTAGGCAAAATAGCCGCCACGACATCGCAACCATTTATAAGTCACGTTGTTCAGGCTTAAGATTAATTTCATAGGGAAAATTGCAAAATATTATTCATTTGATGTATTGGGCAAGTTTGACAGTTTACTGTATTTGCAGTACATAAGACTCGAATGATTTACATAAGACTCGAATGAACCAATGGGAATTTAGCCAATACTTTTGGTGGAGTTTGTACACTTTTATGAATAGGATTTTGGCAGGCATTACTTTAGCCTCTCCATTTTCTGCATGCCTCCATGCAGGCTACTATACTTCAATGGAGGTTTTTGTCTCATTAGGCGATGCCTGCAGCGAGTGAGCCTGAAGGGAGCGAGCAAGGCAACAGACCTAATTTGTGTTGTGGGACAGTTTTTCAAATTTTGCCAAGCACACTGCATTGTGGTTGAGTGCAGTACAAGTAACATTCTGTGCACAACCACAATGCAATGGGCCGATGGGATGAATGCATGATATTTCTTTCGCTGCATGTGTTTATATATTCGGCTGTGGTTTGCCTGTGGTTTCACTTAATTCTGTCTTTGTTCAGGATCATATACATGCAGTAAATACATATGTAATATGGCAAAAATATGTAAATTATGTTAAATTTGGAGACATTGAGCTAAGTTACGAGACGTTATGCTAAGTTGTACGGTGACAGGTTAGGTACAATTTTTGGTGTGTTCATTACAAATTTATTTGTGCTGGTCATTCTGACAGGTACAACTAAAATAACTATTTCCAGGCTTGAATACCATGTGGGCCAATGGCAGTCCTGGGTGATATGGCTATAAGGTATAAACATGGCTTACGGTAAGTCATTAAGGATTTATCAGGAGACATTCAAAAGATGGGCCTTTGTGTGTGTTAAGCGTGACACCCACACTAGTTCGGTGTTACCATGCACCATAGTTCATTGGTACAAAAAAGAAAGACTAATTAGTTTCCTAATTACAAAGGTGCTACACAGATACAGCCAGGATTTATGTGATGCTATACCTCTTCCAGACATGGCATCTTTTAGCCATACTAATTAGAATAATGCATAGTTTTGAATGCAACATTCAGCTGTTTCTAAAATTCGTTGGTATTTGAATGGCTTGAAAAATGAAGCCAGAAAATAACATTTGCTATTCACCTTTGTTGATAAAAAGTAACACTGATCTATTACGATTCTCGTTTGAGAAAATGTACTGTTGATAGAGCATAATAAACTTCGATAGTAGACCACGTTTTGTCTAACAAAACGGCAGACAAAAAACAAACAAGGCATCTGCTTGGACGATTCCAATTCTTCGAAAATTGAAAGCACTTCGAATGGAATTCGTCGATTTCAAATGGGAATTCGTTGATTTCATCTCGGGGTTAGCCATAATTTTTGAATAACAGAAACAGAAATCTGTTTATACATGGTGTGGCTGAAAAAAAGAGACTAGACGCGCCGCAAGATTCAGGATTTTATAGTCAAGATAAACTCCAGTGCCATATCTTTCCATTTGTAAATATATATGAGCTTGAAAGAGGCATAGCTTAATACGGAAAATAGCTTGGACGTAATTCTTTTGTATTAGCAAGGAGAACGGTCATTTTATTATTAAAACAAAACTGAGCTTTCTTCATAATTAAGAGATGAGAAAAATATCGTACGACTGCCCCCGCCATAATCAACAAATCGGTTTGCAACTTTCGCTAATCTCTGAGCAAGATATTTTATTTCTCTTTGACTTTGTGGTTGAAGCTCTTTTAATTACGAACTTTATGGTCCACATGATGGGAATAAACACAAGCATAATTGTTGAAACTGTAGATTTGTGCCGACAAATCTCCGTTGTATAAATACGAGTGAGAGTATTCATAGCAAAGATGATTTTAGAAAGAACTGTAATATGTTTAATACAGTCGGTACGGCGTTCAAGTACAATATACAACAAAACCGATGAGATAGCTTGGAGGCAGCAATATAGCCGGACAAATTCTGGACTATTTATAAGCGAAGTAAACTCAGCAAGATGGCTGAAGATACTGAACCATTTCCATTGTATAGTTAACGTCGAAGAACCTATCTTGGCTATGCTAATAGGCTAAAACAGTGTTTGTGATCAAAGTGACCATGAACGGTTAAATTGATCCTGATGTTGTCTGAACTCACTGTGTTTACGAAACATAATGGCAAAAATAGTCAAAACAAGCCATGAAGACATTCGACAGAGCACAAATTCATTCAAAATTTCACTGTTAGGACGCTATTGAATCTACTATACATGCTTTGAGATTAATACACATACAGGTACGAGAAAGATTCATATGGAAAGACTCGTTTAAGAGATTTTGAAAAAGCATTTTCGAGACAACACTGCGGCATATGGCAATATGCTTCCATATCAAATACCTTACGTTACAAAGCGAAGCACCAGACCACAACACAAAAGCATTTTCTCGCTTCCCTTGTACTGTCATAACATGTCCTCTCGTGTAACGACACACACCACTATTAAATACATACAATAGTTCTGTATTAACAGCTCTACTAAAGACCGCGCGCCAGTATGATAATAAGAAAATCAAACGCTTTGATGCAACACGCTGATAACACAAAAATCGTAACTAGAGACATCTTGGACAGTAAAGCACGTTGAATAGCGATTATTTCACGACAATAAAAAGTAGGCATTCTTACCTTTGGTAATGTAGTAATATAGGCAGCAAAAGTGCAAGAGAAATGAGGATATTTTCGATTTCATGTTCATTATTTGTTTCTCTGCTTAATCAGCCATTACGAAGACTGTAGCTTTCATGATCGCCAATGACGTCACAGTATCCTGCTGTTATTGCACTATTTTCCATCGTCATGGAGAACAAAAAGCCTTTATCAACAACCAAGCTCGTTTCCAGGACGATTTGCCGCATCCTTTGAAAAAGCTCAAAGCCCAACACCTTCTAGCTTTATGTCAAATGATTCGTAGGTTGCCACCTAGCCCTTTTATTTCTTCGTTCAATGTTATATACAACAACAACATCAGCAACATCATAAAAAGCAACAAAATTAACAACAGAAACACAACCAACAACAACAACAACAACAACAACAACAACAACAACAACAACAACAACAACAAACGACGACGACGACAGCAGCAACAACAACAACAACAACAACCACAACAACAACAACAACAACAACAGCAACAACAACAACAGCAACAACAACAACAACAACAGCAACAACAACAGCAACAACAACAACAACAACAACAGCAACAACATCAATCATCAACAAGCCTTGCAAGGGGTCCATGCATACGAACGTTGTTCGTATTGTGATGATGGTATTGCAGTCAGATCTTGTTTTTCTGTTAGTCAATTAAACCACGATGAAAATGAGCAGAATTCCGCAGTCATTTTGAACGCGGTTCCTTCCTCCCTAGCTTTCTGCGTCCCTCCATCCCTCCATCCCTCCACCCCTCCCACCATCCCTCCCTCCCTCCCTACATCCCTTCACCACTCCCTCCCTACCTACATCCCTCCCTCCCCCCATCTCTCCCTCCCTCCATCCATACCTTCCTACACCCCTTCCTTCCTCCCTCCCTTCCTTCATCTCTTCATCCCTCCCTCCCTTCCTCCATCCATCCATCCCTTTCTCCCTCCCTTCCGCCATCCATCCCTCCCTTTCTCCATCCATCCATTCCTCCATCCCTTCCTCCATCCATCCCTCCCTTCCTCTATCCCTCCATCCCTCCCTTCATCTCTTCATCCCTCCCTCCCTCCTCCCTTCCTCCATCCCTCCCTTCATCTCTTCATCCATTCCTCCACCCCTCCCTTCCTCCATCCCTCCCTTTCTCCATCCCTCCCTCCTCCCTTCCTCCATCCCTTCCTCACCCCATCCCTCCATCTCCCCCTTCATCCCTTCCTCCATCCCTTCCTCCATCCCTTCCTCACCCCTCCATCCCTCTGTTCTTTCCTCTCTTCCTTCCTTCCTTCCTCCCTTCCTTCCTTCCTTCCTTCCCCCTCCCTCCCTCCCTCCTTTCATTCCTTCCTTCCTCCCTCCATTCCTTCCTTCCTCCATCCCTCCATCCCTCCATCTCTCCCTCCATCCATCCAACAATCTGGCTTTTCACCCATCCATTCATCCGAATTAAGGGTCACCGCTTAGCCTCGCGCAGGCAACTCTGTGGCTTCTTTTTACCGAGTCAAATACCTTACAAGGCTGACATGCGAGCAATGTTATGGCTGATATTGCAGGGAAAAACAGCCATGGAAGCTTTTTGACTCGGAAAAAAAGCCAGAGTTGCCTGTGGAGGAGGAGGCTATAGGTCAATGCTGTATATAACTGTTTATTTAACAATCAGGAAAGTTTCTCGCATTGCTTTAGAATTAACATTTGCTGTGTAAAGCAAGTAAAAAGTATAGACAATATTATAAATAACTTAACCTTTTCTCATGTGTGTTTTTTGTGGTGTTTTCCTTTTTTAATGTGCGAACTGCAGTCAAAATACCTCTTAATTGATAAAATAGATTGGTTAGTAATTAGCAGGAAACGGGTTTTAATGGCGAAAACAATACGCCACAAAAACCCCACTATTCACCGCAAATGAATCCAAGGGATATGAAAAGATGGTGTTATTATCATGGGGATGATTAACTCTGAAATCCTTGTATGTATGATCGCGTATCCCTGCTGGATAGAAGACTACGACGCCATGTTGTATATACAAGTCTCTTGTCAAGTCAAAACATTCACAGCAGCGAGAAAACTAATTAAACAAATAACATCGTTTCATAGTTCAATCAACCTCAACTAGACAATAATCTCATTGCCTGCCAACGTCGTTTCATATAAAACCAGCAAGTTTTGCCCTTGTCCGATCAGAGATAAATATCAGAGATAAATTCTGGTATGTGATATGGCTATCTTCTAAGACATCCGATCAACGATGGATGTTCGAGATAAAGTTCTTGAAATGGATCATTGTTTTAAGATCTCCCAGTGACCGGCTTTTTTCACTAGCTCCCTACACGAAGAACATATGTACCTGCACGGAAAGCGGAACACATGATATGATAAATACATTTCAATGGTGCATAACGCGTTCCCAGCGTGTAGTAATATGTCTTCCAGCTGTGGGAATGCTGTTCTTTTAACTCTCCACTCGCTGTTTTGCTTTAATAGTTCGCATTGTTGAGATGGCCTGAAGCTGAGCAGATGAAAGAAAAGCTTTGTTTTAATTAAGACTTAAATTGTTCTACGTCGATAAACGACACCGCTTTCTATCCGGGGGGATACCTATATACTATCCACTCGCGGAACATACTTTTACTAGCTTGCTTTAACGCCACGCCATTTGGGTATAAAGACATGCTCTCAATTGTGCAATTGTCAGTTTTGTTCAGATTTACAAGTTACATGCACGAAAGATGTTCTGCTTAAGGAGATGTTTCATGTAATCTTTTCTATGTAACTTGCGTCGCAAAATCTTCAAGTTTCAGAGTTTCATGTTGCGAGTTGCAACTGACAATCCAACATGGGAAACGACAATGAGCATAATTTAACTTGAAAAAGGGAAAGTCGGTTTACAAAAATTATTTTTGATAAGCTTACACGGAATGTGATCAACCCACTAGAAGAGGGAAGAAGATCTTGAATGAGATTTGGCCATAATTTCTGTTGATTGAAATTTTGAGAATTTACCACACATGTTGCACGAGCCATATGTCTCAGGTAATATGGGTAAATATAGGTAATATGACATAAGCGACTGGTCATTATTTATGTTCGGGGTGGGAGCCGAAGAGAAATAGATTTATTGCTGAAAAAATATTTTACCCAACCAAATTAAGATCATAAATTTAACCGTCCCAACCATTTATGAGTAAAGAAAATCTTTTACCCAACCCAAGAAGAAAAAAGTTAGATAAAGCCCAATTCCCAGCATATCGTCGATACAAGTTTTGAATAACAAACCCAAATAGATATACAGACAGATCCTACTGTAACTTTCAGATTATTATCTCCCTATACAGAGCAGGAATCCAAGGAAAACAAGGAGAGGAATACAATAACAAAAGCTAATGTGCAATTATGACTAAGGAGAACTGATGATGAGATTGCAATTTTAAATGATGAATTTTTTATGTAAATAGTCATGAAAATTTTGCTATCCAACCTTCAAAGAAGTGATTTTTTTACCCAACCATTTAGGTCTTAGAATTTGTAGTTACCCAACCATTTTTTCTTCGGCCCCCACCCCGGCCATAAATAATGACCTGTCCCTAATAGGTTTAAGGTAATTAAAATAGTTCTTTATATTCGTTTTGAAACATTTAATAAGCTTATAGTTGATTGCCTAAATAATTATCCCAATCCAACACCGACTGATGTTGTTGTTTGCTCAAGTTAGCCGTGGCCACAGTAGATAAAAGTCATTACTGGTCATTATTTATGGCTGGGGAGTGGGGCCAAAGAGAAAATGGTTGGGTAACTGAAAACTCTAAGACCTAAATGGTTGGGTAAAAAAAAATCACTTCTCTGAAGGGTTGGGGAGCAAAATTTTCATGATTATATTTACATAAAAAAATTAAGATCATCATTTAAAATTTGAATCTCATCATCAGTTCTCCTTAGTCATCATTGCACATTAGCTTTTGTTATTGTATTCCTCTCCTTGTTTTCCTTGGATTCCTGCTCTGTATAGGGAGATAATAATCTGAATGTTACAGCCGTAGGATCTGTCTGTATATCTATTTGGGTTTGTTGAACTTGTCTCAACGATATGCCGGGACTATTGGACCTTATCTAACTTTTTTCTTCTTGGGTTGGGTAAAAGATTTTCTTTATTCATAAATGGTTGGGACGGTTAAACTTCTGATTTTAATTTGGTACGTTGGGTAAAATTTATTTCAGCACCAAATATATTTATCTTCCGCACCCACCCCGACCATAAATGAATGACTGGTCCCTTATACAGAGTTCTTTCTCAGCTTAAAGTCGAAATCTATAAGTTGGTTGACACACTTAAAAATAGAGAGACAGGGTTATCATTGGTTATACTGTTATCATCTCGTTCTATTTTCCACTCCAGTCATACAATAATACACATGGCATCGCCCTGGCTTCCAAAAAACGAACTCCGTCTCAATGAAAGGACCTACGATTTAAAGGTCGTTATCCGAGAAGACCCGAAAGTCTTACCATTTGCTGGTATTCTTGCAAAGGCAGCACTTTTTCCTCAATTATTTTTAAGACCCTGAGTGGTGGTCCAACCCAGGATTTGAACCTGTGTCTCCCAACTTATCGAGCTCATAGACATGTGTGGTAACCACTAGACCACAACAGCTGGTTCGACCCAGGGTCGGAATCTAACTCAGGGGTCTGAGTTGAGGAGAAAGTGCTGCCTTTTCAAGAACATCAGTAAATCGTAAGAATTTCGGGTCTTGTCGGATAACGACATTAAATCGTAGGCCCTCAGAGCCTTAGTGATTAGACATTCCAGTCTGAGGTCTCTGCGTTCACCACAAGAGTGATAAATTAACAGTCAAAACTCAAGTGTTTAAATCTTACGTTATCGACCTCAATCACACTGATTGCATACTTCGAAGAAATAATATACTCGGATACTTTGTATATCACACAAAATCACATTGACCTCATGACAAATAATGAAATATGATTTTAATTTAGTTTTAGTTTATTAGATTTATCACTCTTATAGGTGAACGGAATACCCCAACAGGCTAGAAGCCCAATTGATAGGGGTTCCGAGGGCCAACGATTTAAGGTCGTTATCCGAGAAGACCCGAAAGTCTTACCATTTGCTGGTGTTGTTGCAAAGGCAGCACTTTCTCATCAATTATTTTTAAGACCCTGAGTGGAGGTCCGACCCAGGATTTGAACCTGTGTCTCCCAGCTCATAGACATGTGTGGTATTAACCACTAGACCACAACAGCTGATTGACTCCCCCCCCGGCAACCGTCTTCTTGCCGTCCACGCAACACCACATCGAATAAAGAGAGTTTACGCCCATATGGTGTGAGGATGGAATTATCACGACAGCGCCTAGTCAATATTGATATAAATACCAACACGAGATATTCGACACCATGGGCCCATTTCCCCATAGTTGGATACTATATTACTATGTTCAAATCAATTAAAATGTTAATCACGCCAATTGTACATGCGTAGCCAGTCGTGCTGCGAGCGAAAGCCTACCTATACTGCCCAGAAGTTGAAGCATTTATAGAGGATTATCGTACTTATCCCCGCAAGTAAAGCACGTCTTTGAGGTGGCCCCGCGTCATTAGCTCTCCATGAAAGGAATCGTAATCAATGTCAGTTCACTAATTGTGTTCCCATAAATTCCTCATTACTTGAGCTCGTTCACGTTAAAAACGAGATTGCGTACGACTACGCGAAGTTGAACACCACGAACGCTGTCAAAGTTAAACGTGTCTGGAACAAACACGAGGAAATACACGAACAGATTTATTCAAAGTCCTCGATCCCTATTCCAGCACTGCAAGGAAAATGGCCGTAAACAGTACATGGAGTAACGACACAGAAGCGAACTTCTCGCAAGGCCAAACGCAAGCCGTTATTTACCCGCAGTTCACAGAACCACAAGTTGTACGAATATTGCGTTTGCTCATCGAGATAGCCATAGGGTTGTTTGGCATCGGTGGTAACCTCCTCGTGTGTGCCGTTATCGCAACGCGCAAAAGACTCCGAAGCGTTGGCAACATGTTCGTTTTCAACTTAGCTGTGGCCGACCTTGGAGTGCTGCTCATCAGCCTACCCCTCGTCATAATCCATTCAGATTTCCCCTACTCCTGGCCTTTGGGGGATGTCGTTTGTAAAATCCTCTTCCCATTCACGGATATCTTTTACGTGATTTCCATTGCCTCCATCGTCGGCATTTCGTTCCATCGCTATCGCATGATCGTGCATTGCATGGAGACACAGTTGAATACGACCAAAGTCAAGTTCTTAATAGCCATCATTTGGGTTCTTTCGTATCTTTTGTTCGTTCTGCCGGCGAACTTAGTGATGGAATTAAAGGAATCCAACGGAAAGCTGACCTGTCACCCGAACTGGCCGAAACCCATCTATCGTCAGTTACATGTAGTCTTCGTTTCCTTTTTCTACTACCTCCTTCCACTCGCCATAATTCTTGGAACGTATCTACGAATCCGACGCAAGTTAAGTGCAGATTCCTTCCTCACTTCTCAATTGCGCAACGACTCGAGCAACACGGTGAAAGCAAGACTCGAGCAGAACAAGAAAGCTCTCAGGCTGTTGACGCCGGTTGTAGTGGCCTTCGCGTTGCTGATGTTTCCAATCAACGCCATACGAATGGTTCATTCGTTTTACAAAAACATTGGCAGCGCGTTTCCGTACTTGCGTTTGCTTTACAATCTCAGCGTATTGCTCTTGCTCGCGAACAGCTCCATAAATTGCGTCATCTACGCCATCGTCAACAAGGACTTTCGTCGCGAATTCAAACGACTTCTCTGCTGTGGTTGCCTCAAACGACTCTCCGAGGCTCTGGCAAGACCCCAACGTTCCCCCAATGGAGTCGGAAGTCCCAGATTTTATTCGCTGTACTCCGCCAACGATCCGAAGACAGTGGAAGAGATCATCTCGCAACACGAACCGGACGAATGGGAAGAAAACCACGCCTGCACGCCAGCTGAGAACGTAGGGGTTAAGAACAGCAATGTACGGAAAGCGAGACTTTTGAAGAAACTTAAGAAGTACGAAGTGAGAAATTTGTTAGAAGACGAAGGTTATGCAAATGCCGTGCATTATTGCGCGTACGGTGAGAAATTGACTATAGTTGTGAGGTAATCAAGGTCACGCGCTGGTTAATTTCAACCAAACGCGGTAATTTGTGAAATATTTCATAGATTTTTTGACAGTCTTCTAGAAATAATTAGGTTACTGAATGATATAGCCGAAGGTGTCGTTCTTATTGCGTGTACCGCCGAAATAGTTAGAACGGTTTCGCAATGTTCGCTCTCGATAAGTTAGAGCTATCGTTTCGCAATTCTCTGGAAAAGTTAGACTCAGCTAGTGTAGGAACGGCCAAGGACGTAGTACACCAACCTGTTATACTAAGAGTCTATCTGGTTCTAACTTAGATAAAGGTTATAAATCTAAATCATAAGGGGGAGGAGGATGATGAATCATTACACCAAAAAATGCATGTTAAGGACTTTGACGCGAAAAGTGTGTTTTATGGGGGCTCCCATATCTTTCAGCTGAATGGGGTGTTACCTTGAATATGCAGAGGCGTTTGGTTTGAGTAAACTGAAATATTTATCAGTGATTCCATCGGTGCATATGGAGAATTAGTTACACCATAATTTATTCAGTGAAGATAAATGGATATGTGCGACAGACAATTCACGAATTTTCTTCAAAACATGAGCATAAACAATGGGTTGAAATCGGGCTGTTGGATATGAAAGATAATAATATTACGATCTCTCATGGCAACTTCGATTTGGAGGGCAGCCATTGTTTCGTAGTGCGACAACACGTTGAATTGTGACAAAACATTATCCAGATTGTTTTATGTACTTCAGTCAACAGAGCGGTTATATTAGCTTTGACAAAAGACTAAGTGTTTTAACATATGGCTGGTGCCCCCAAACAAATGGCTGAAAAACAAGTATTTCTGGGAAGCTCATTCGTGTAAAAAAAATATATCTGCTTGCAGTTTCTCTACCATAGGTGTGTGAATAGTGCTTGGTTTGCAGAGCAGCTTGCTAGGAGTACAGTAGATACTGATAATATATTGTCAAATGTGATATACTGTTGAAATTTTAACAAGAACTTTGTCTGTTTTTCGGCGGAAAGTGCGTCAGCACTTATTGTAAAATAATTAAAAAGCCGAACTAATTGAACTGAAAGTGATATACTATTTATGTATAATTGAGCAATGTACAGTGCAACCTCGTACCCTGCAGGGTCTCATCGGCGAGCGGAGATACACTGCAACCTCGTACCCTGGACAAGTTGTCCAATGCCAATGTTGCGGTAATAAAGCCCATGAGACCATATTCATAAATGGCAGCGAATTTCATATTATTTTATATGTAGTTAAATCACCCTTTCGGGGTTCGTTCCTGTCTTTATAATTCAAATTAATTTTTACATGAAAGAACCAGCCTCCCCGCAGGCAACTCTAGCTTCCAAGGCTGTTTTGGCCGAACCAATCCCTTCACAATCCCTATACTTCCCTACAATCCCTTCACAATCCCTATACTTCCCTACAATCCCTTCACAATCCCTATACTTCCCTACAATGGAAGCGATTTGACTCGAAAAAACTAAGAAGCCACCGAGTTGCTTCCTGCGGAGGAGTCTATGCAAGAACGGATGTTGTAAAGGTTAATTTAAATACTTTAAAAAAATGTTAAATTAGCGGCCATTTATGAACACATGCATGTTATAATCAGTCATAGCATATTGAATGATGTATGGTGGTTAGGGTAGAACAAATTATGAAGCGTCTTGTATGTCATCTGAAGACAATTTGTTATTATTAAAGTGGTCGTCGAGGTTGTTGTATACTTGTAAAATAACTTACTGAATACACAGGAAAGGTGGAAATGCGAATAAAATCATTCGGCGTGTGTTGATTGAGCGATTACATGCATGGGACTATTTCGGCCAATTGAGCCGAGTAATTACTGCTGTAAGCACAGGGTGAGATTGACGTAGCCCGGGCTGAAATCAACATGTAACCAGCTCCAAACAGGTAGCCGACTCATTTATCAAATTATCAATGGGCAAGGCGCGCAGCATGACGGTTCATTCAAGAGTGCGCAGTCTTTGCGCAGGACTTATTACGCGCGTTTTCAATAAAAACACAATGTCGTATTGATGTGTTGTGAATAAAAACAAAGTTACAAACTGCAAGGATTTACAAATCGATCTTCGAAAAACAAGATATTGACATAATATTGTGATCGCTTCTCGGCCTTTTGGCTAAAGAGAAGTGGTCCATGCATCTACGGACGTTAAATGTGGTCCGTTGGACTTGAGACGTCGTCCATTGGAGGCACTGATCTAAAAAATAGGACTGGATTGAGCTTTCTATTGTATCTGATGAGCTGATTTTGAAGCTTGCATATTTGCATAATGTATATTGACGAGAGATCATTAGAAGCTCCGAGTTTGCAAACAAATCAAACTGTGACGCTCGCGAAATAGGTGTCTGGCCAATATAGTTTCTTTGTTAACATTAAATGCATAAAATCTTGAACCTAATTTGACGTCTCATATTAGGCTTCTCTCACTGGATAATTAGAGCCAACGGCGTCCATTACTACATTACCCAGTAATTTGAAAAATGTCTTCTGGTCCTCTTTATAGTAAAATTATTTTATTTTGTCGATGGTAAGAGCACATAATCCAACGAAAAACCTCATAGGATCCTCAGTTGGTCCCTTATAGTAATGGCGGACAATAGTTGCTGCCTCGATCCAGTCTTCTTTGGAGACCAGTGATTGGACGTAAAACAGTGGTCTCCGGACTTGAAACGGCGTCTACTAGACGTTAAACAGGGTTGTGGCTGGATGGTACACTCGCAGTTGAGGTGACCCCACTATAGATCTGAGTCGTCTTCTGGACGATCTTTTTTAGTATTCGCGAGAGGTTGGACGAAATGAGAGATTGTTACGATCGGACATGCCTGTGTGATGAGGAACTGCTAACCCGCCGCCTAATGGTTTTCTAACTCCCCGCACGGTCACCTCAACTGCAAGTGTACCATCTTTTAAGGCATTAATACCATCTATTGCTGGCGCCTAAAACATCGACAAATGGTCCTGGAAACGAGATAGTCCACAGCGTTTTTACGCTCACAATGAACCATTGAAATGAATCAAAGTTATTTTAATCCATAGCAACTTAAACATTGTCTTTAATAGCTGCATATAATTATGTGCATTCACGCATAGAAAATTATGTAAACGCAACAGTCAGCCATGAAATTAAAGTGAAACCAACAAACATTACCATTGCGTATGAGAATGACACAGCTTTCTTTGCTAGAAAATTTGTATTTTACTGTGCTTCAAGGGTTGACTAGTTTGTGAAGGCATCGGTCAATGACAATGCTGGTTATCTAATGGTTAAACACGGAGAATGTGAATGAATTAAAGATTATAAGTAACTACGGAGTCGAGAAAGAAGAATCCTAAACTACAGATTTAAACCGCAACTTGAACAATTTCGTTGATTGGTATATTCAGCAAGATAATTGCCTTCAAAGCAACAACTTTATAGAAAAGAAACTGGTTGGTTATCTCTGGATAAAGCATCGCATAAAAGATATCATTGTCATGATAATAGCGAAATGCATGATTCAAGATTTCCTGACTGACTCGTCAAGATAGAGAAGAGATTTTGTCTCGACTAGCTCACACGACTAGCCAGTGTCCGCTAAGATTGCTTTTCAGAGGCAACTTCAGAATGACAGTCGGCGATAGGGGTTCCGTTGTAGTCCAAATATCTTTGTACTTCTTCACACAACTATTCAACATGCTCACAGACATCGGTATTTTTGTAGACGACTTCAAGTCTTTAGGTCTGTGCGACGACGTGTTGAACAACAACACCACAAGGACACCCAACGTCACGACAATCCGTTGTAGTGGTGACACAAATTTTACCAGAAATTCCCTTGAAGAGGCGAAAACCGACACCAGGAATATGTTAATAACCATAGCCGTTTTCCTCTTCTTCGGTGTCATTTTATTCATCACGCAACTCGTAATGTATTTTAAATATCTGGTGGCACGAAGCAGCCCAGAGTTCGAGTTTAACATCGATAAGTCGACGTTTCTAAAGCATTTTTATAAAATTCACGGATTTGTTTTGTTCCTGGAGGCAATCGTGCACGATCTTCCGATAGGGTTTGTTGTTGTGGAACTTTGTATGTTGGTCTGGAGGCAACCTAATTGTTGGGAATGCGTGCCTCGTTTTTCAACTCAAACAGCCAAAGAGGTTTCACTGGCGAAAAGTAATTTGTGGCTTGGTATAAAACTAGTATCTCTCGCCCCTGTTACTTTGTACAAAGGTAAGTTCATTAAACCACTTTATATAACGAATAAGCGTAGCTCTAATGGTACGAGTATTTTGATGCGCATGCCCTGTTCAGCTCGACATCGCGAACGCGTTTGAGCAGGGGGGGTGTGAGCATTATATTTGCCGACAAATGGGCGTGGACCACGTAGCCTGGCATGTATTAAAAACAGTCTAAAGATACGATCAGAACTATCAACAATTATTGGAACTAGGAAGAAAAAGACTCATTCAGGTAGCAAAAAGGATATTGAATTTCATAACTATAATTGCTAGCTCCTCAATTTTTATCAATGAATTATATATTGTGATGGACATTTTGGGACAGACAGACAGACAGACAGACATGATTACTAAGATGGAATAATATTATCATGTGATTCATTTTCAAGGAATGTTTCCAATGTTTGTGTGGATTGGTGGCCCATGCTGTGGCATGGATTGCTACATTTGTCGTGTGTGTATCGTCATACCATGTGGTATACTCGCTGCACTACTACTCCTAACACCGATATGCGGCTCCGTCATACTTCGTCTCATCCCGGTCTCGTCGGGAATCAGCGAAGGTGCACCGAACACAGTGTGGTCCATCGGACTTATATTTTGGGCGATCACGATCATAGTCGTTACGTTGTTGTGCGTGTGCTGTGTACCTGGATGCCGCCATTGTTGTTTTAGATATGGACCTTGTAAATGGTTTGGTTTAGATTGTTGTGGTTTGGGAGGAGAAAAAAAGAAGACCATCAAGAAAGACGACGCAAGTTGAGCATGGAAACTGGAACCTTTTTGGTTTATATATAAACGTAACAATCACTAATTGACGATATATCAAAATATCAAATCCTCGGAGTGCCGAAGCTAAGAAACCGTTTCTGAGGAATGTATTCATGTATCGTCTGTCCATTGCCACATTCACTACAGTAACGCAATATATATATATATATGTATATGGGTGGGACCCAAGATCTTATTACCCTGGAACCGGATACAAAGTTTACACAACTTGCTATGGTAAGGGGGGTTAATGCACCTAACAGGTGGGCCCACATAGCTATACGATCAGACACTAACTGAACTTAAGTAATATTATATCATCAGCTATAACTTATCGTAGTCATGTGGGACCATCAGTTGCTGTATCAGCCGCTTATAAGCTTAAATTACCATAGCAAGTTGTGCAAACATCGTTTCCGGTTTAGAAACATTGTTTCAAATTTCCTATCCAGTTCCATTCCAATATCCTATCCAGTTCCATTCCAATATTTATATTTTAACATTGTAGCACAACACTTTTATATCACAGTTAGTTTTGTAAAGTAATAATATTGAATTCTTATATTGCGTAGTTTCCATATTAATATGATCAAATGTGCATTACAAACTAATCATCCTTAACTTGCAGCCGGTGGTTGAATTAAGAAGGACTCAGATCAAATGTGGCCGAGTCGAAGGAATACTAAAGGCGCTCCAGAGAGCCGCTACGATTTTCCGTTTCGTAAACTGTCGTTGCCAACCCTGATGCTGTGTTAACCTGGAACTGAGTAAGAATGCCGCAAGTACGATTTTTTGTTTCGATTTGTCAGAGTTCCCTTCTGCGAAGGATCTAGAGTTCATTTCTTTCGTTCTTTTATCTTTCTTTTAGGGCTAGTATTAAAATTAAGTTTAAAGTTAGTATAAGAAGTTTATGAGGGTTAGTGTTAATGAAATAGACTTTCGACAGAAATTCGCTCCCAGGTATTTCTCTGGAATTGTCGGAAACGACCGTTTACGAAACGGAAAACTGCGCTGCCACCATACGACCCATGTTACGGAGCACAAGCTAAGATCTTAAGTGTTGATTTTACAGAGGGAGGAAAACCGGAGAATCGGAAAAACGGAAAACCCTCGAAGCACAGGAGAGAATCAATAACTCTACTCCCATGAGTCTGAAGCTCGGAAGTCAACACAGGTATACCAACATAGTCACCCATCCAAGTACTAACCCCATATATCCAACAAGGCTTTACTTCAAACCTCAGTGATTTCAAACAACACGTTTACTACACGTGCTTCTCTTCATCTTACATTAGTATCTTGCTATAGACGACGTTGTGAGTTCCCCACCAACTGTGAACTTAAGTGATGAAACGAAGGTAACGTATTTTTCCTGCTCAATTTCTTGTTCTCACTCACCAACGAAATAAGGTTTGTATTTGAAGCATTCTTTGATGCTCCCTGGATGTCGTCGTCTAAGTAACTGGTGTTAATATTACTGTAATGAGTATCGTCTACATAGGGAGCAGCTTCCATTTGGACCTTGGTGATGACCTTGACTTTGGTGATTGTCTTGACCTTGACCTTGGTGATGACTATGACCTTGGTGATTGTCTTGAACTTGACCTTGGTGATGACTATGACCTTGACCTTGGTGATTGTCTTGAACTTGACCTTGGCGAGGACCACGAACAAGATCTTGTTGATGACCTTGATCTTGACCTTGATGACGACCTTCACTTTGATGACCTTGAACTTGTGCATCAAAGACTTGGTTATGACCTTGACCTTGAGGGTAACTTTGACCTTGATCGTGTCCTCCGCCATAACTATACTTCCCAACACTAGCCATGTACGATTTTCGCCCAGGCGCGACAAAACCATAATTAGGATCCGTTGATGTCTCCAAGTTAGAAAGAGATTCATTTTGGGTTAAAGAGTCCGTTATCTGAACATCTTCCCCTCCACTAACAGAACCTAAGGCAGGATTATACATTTGAACTGAGTTGGTGTTAGGGTAGTACATAGGTGAGGAATTCATTGGTGTGTACCGACTTTGGTTCTCTATATTTCTGTAGCGCTGGTCTATTTGTTCTGTTTCATCTTGACCATGGAGTGCTACGTATTGAGATTCTGGTGCATTTTGTCGTGGCTGAATCCCGTAACCGACTGTTTGATATTGGACATCGGGATTTTCAGATTGTTGCATTTGCTGTTGTATTTGTTCAAACAACAGAAGTTGTTGTTGTTGATGACTATGGTGTTGTTGCTGTCGATGATGTTGTTGGTGTTGTTGCTGTTGTTGTTGTTGTTGTTGTTGTTGTTGTTGTTGTTGTTGTTGTTGTTGTTGTTGTTGTTGTTGTTGTTGTTGTTGTTGCTGCTGTTGTTGTTGTTGTTGTTGTTGTTGTTGTTGTTGTTGTTGTTGTTGTTGTTGTTGTTGTTGTTGTTGTTGTTGTTGTTGTTGTTGTTGTTGCTGTTGTTGTTGTTGTTGTTGTTGCTGTTCGATTTGGTTCCACGAAGTGTAAGTCTGAGTATCGCAGACATCAGTAAGTCCTTTTGATTCACTTAAATCTAAGAAGAAATAAAAAAAACTTTTTCATAAATACCAGAACATATTGATCATTATTGTACTCTTCAACATAATGAACAGATCACAATTTCGAAGTCTTAGTGTCCTAGCATTGTAGGTGTTTTTATAAAGCTCAAGTGAAATTAATACAACAACAACAACAACAACACCAGCACCAACAGCACCACCACCACCACCACCACCACCACCACCAACAACAACGTGTGTCTGTGATATTTCATCCAAAACCATACCTGATTTTTTCAAATGTCGTGTGAGCAACGATTTCAATTCTGTGTCCATCTTGGCAATCATCTGATTCTCAATAATGAGAAAAATATACTCTTCAAACATCATAATAATCAACTGAAAAGAACCTGAAAGAAAGCAAACGTTGTAAATTCTTGAACGTCTACATGACAATAAATTGAGAGATTAACCATGGTAGCTCCGTAGCTGAAAGCTTGTACTTCCGACAGGTCCGACAAAATTATCCTAACACTAAAAAATCCTTGAAAGAGATGCGAAAGACAAAATCTGCTCATGGAATATGTGTGTCTTGTAATTGATCTATTTGTCTTCAAGTTTACTTAAAGAACTTACCGAAAGTAGAAGCACTTCTTAGAGTTAGTTCCTCCAAAACACGAGAAGTTACGAAAGACCAGTTGGTGAGAAACACTTCTGATCTTTTCGCCAGATTACATGAGTCGTCGCAGTTTTTCATCTAATAAGAACATTTATTATATACATGACAAAATTACGGAATTCTGATTGGTTAAGAGGAGTGTAATTATTTTATTAATTGCACTCAAGGACGAATTATTTCCTAAACAAACAAAATTTATTATATAATTTATTTATTCATTTTAATTAATTAATTTATTTATTATAATTTATTTTTTATAATTTATTATATAATTTATTATATAATTTATTATAATTTATTTATTCATTTTAATTTATTTATTTATTATACTTTATTTATTTATTATAATTTATTATATAATTTATTATATAATTTATTATAAATGCAGACAAAATTACTGTATTCTGATTGTCAAGAGGAGTCAAAACAAAATGGCGGAAATACGCTTTTCAAACACAACTGAACACAACTCTGGATGAGCTTACTGTCAAGAAAAGTTGAACAAAAGTACCTTTAAAATAAACTCATCAACGATGTTATCGAGCCACTCGGCGTAGGCTTCTATCGGGGCTTGCTTTATCAAAAGGTTTTCAAATTCTTGAATAACTGCAGGTGAAAAAGTTGAGAGTAAATCTCTACTGGAAGACAAACTGTAAGATACCTAGTACACATGTAGCCATGTGTTCTACTACACATGTAGCCATGTGTTCTACTACACATGTAGCCATGTGTTCTACTTACACAACAACAGTGTTGATAGTTCCATGTCGTTTTTCTCCGTAAGAAATAGTAGTTCTGTTAGTATTCGCTTCAAGTCCACACGACGGAATTCTGTTAATATTCCAGACATTGACTCATAACTGAGGAAGATTGGGCGTGCTATCTGGACGACGATGAAAGAAAATGGAAAGAAAATGAAGAAAACAACAACAACATCATCGCAATCATAATCATCATGGTCGTCATCATCATCATGGTCGCCGTCGTCGTAATCGTCACCACCACCATCATCATCACCACCACCACCACCATCATCATCATCACCACCATTCACCACCACCACCATCATAAATACCAACATCCCCATCATCAACACCATCAACCCAACCAACATCAACACCATACCTGAGCCAAATTTATGAATGTCATGTTTCGCTTCAATAATCGAACGAAATTCTTGGCGACTAAAATAAAAAAAAAAGATGACAAATTGCCATTGAAATAAATAAAACTTGAAGAAACAACGGTAAAAAATCCTTAATAAATTAATTGAGACAATCAATTTCATCTGAGAAAATCGTCGAGAATTGATGAAAATAATCACCTCTAATTTTTTTACTCTTCAATGCCTCCGGGGTATTAGTTAAACAAAACTCCAAAGATTTCACAAATGTGGCGGCAAAAGTCTTGATCACGTCAGTCAAACTGCAAAACGAAGGCGAATAAAATTGTGAATTAGCCGTAGTCTACTACAGTGCCACTGGGACTGGTTGTTCGATGATTTGGTAGTTAATACGGGCAGGGATTTTATCTCAAACATGGTCATTAAAATACGTTTAATTTGACGGTTAACCTATCGCTGTTTGCAATGGCAAACCCTCTGTAATAAACGTAAAAAACGTGCGAAAATGTTTGTGGTTTGCGTATTGTATTAAGCTAGGTGTAATGTTCTTAGTGGGTGTTGAAGCACATCTCGGAAGATCTAATCTAATTGGTTGTTCTAACCACAGCCAATCACGAACCTTATGAAGCCAATCCTAACCCTAATAAGCCCCAATCCTAACCCTAATAAACCCCAATCCTAACCCTAATAAACCCCAATTAATCCTAACTTACCCCAAATACCCTAACCATAACACTAACCCATAAGTCAATCCACAAAAAGCTTACGAATATGTGCTACATTACTCTTCTTAGTACCTTTCAGGAATATCTTGGATACAAGAAGGTACAAGGACGTCATTAAGAATCTAAAATGAGATAGTTATCATGTAGGTTTATTATAAGACAATGACGTCAATTTTCCCAATAAGGCTAAGAGAACTGGTCAAATCCATACACACTAAATTCCGTATTGCACACTTCCATATACCAGTTTAACTAAACAGGTTTACAAGAGGTAAAATCTGCCTTGCTTCGAAATTCCAAAGTAAAATGTCGGATGCGAACTGTCTATTTCATTTTAACAGTCGTGTAATAAATATCCCATTGAATGGTTTTAACGATAATACGATCGGGCATTTTACTTGTTTCTCGCATT
Source organism: Chrysogorgia sp. JL179-B06 (assembly GCA_035772405.1). Lineage (NCBI taxonomy): Eukaryota > Metazoa > Cnidaria > Anthozoa > Scleralcyonacea > Chrysogorgiidae > Chrysogorgia > Chrysogorgia sp. JL179-B06. Next base: position 1,013,729 of record JAYKKM010000478.1, on the reverse strand, counting down.
TTTTATCCAAAATTCGTAATACCCGACCGTAATATCGGTAAACCATTCAATAAGATGTATGTAAACATGAATTAGTAGTGAATTCATCAAAATTCACTATTAATTCACTAGGATTAAAACGCCAATTTATATATTTATAAATTGGGATTAATAAAAGCAACATCTGACAAAACTTAATTTACGGTCTGTCAGACGTTACCGGTTAGTCAAGTGTTTACGTAAAACTTTGGCAATATCATTCTCGCGATCTGTCAGCCGGAAACTTCTCCAAGTATACTGAAACACGCAATCTCATTTCTGGTCACTAATCGAAATGTTAACCTAGTCTTACTTTGTAAAGTAGAGAATCACACACGGCAATGATGTCGACGACCGCACTGCATTGTAGGACAGGTATCATGTGTTCCGGCATTCCTTGCCAAAAATGAAGAAGAAATTTATGAACCTAAATTTAAAGATAGATATATGTATATATATATTAAATAAGAAAGTAGTAAAGTAGTCAAAACGTAGAGTGCTGCGTAGACAGTGTTTTGGATATATAGCAAAGTGAAAAGGTGGTAATTACTACCACATTTTTTACTGACGAAATACTGACGTTTCGAGCAGAGACCTTCATCAGAGTAAGACCAATACTCTGATCCAAAACATACATGCATTTACCTCGTCAAAGTTCGCGTTCATCATTGTATCAAGCAATCTTTGGCAATGAGTTCGGTACATTATTATAAAAGTTTCAACCTAAAAAGCGAGAAAATAAACAAATCTGACTCCAGACAATGTGGAGGGGGGTTGCTATATTACCCCAGGCGATCCACGATCCAAGAGGGATGTATGTTAAGAAGGATTCGACTATATATGATAAAACTGAGGATATCTTCAGGAACTAAGAAATAAATTTGTGGTCTAGTGGTTACCACACATGTCTATGAGCTGGGAGACACAAGTTCAAATCCTGGGTCAGACCACCACTCAGGGTCTTAAAAATAATTGAGGAGAAAGTGCTGCCTTTGCAAGAATACCAGCAAATGGTAAGAATTTCGGGTCTTCTCGGATAACGACCTTAAATCGTAGGCCCTTGGAACCCCTATCAATTGGGCTTCTAGCCTGTTGGGGTATTCCGTTCACCTAAAAGAGTGACAAATCTAATAAACGAAACGAAACGAAACTAAACTAAACTAAACTTTCGTAAAATATCTTTCGTAAACGCACCTTCTCTACCGACAGGTTTCCGTCTAGAAACATCTCTGAGGCTTTTGGGAAATCTGGTAATCTGTTCCCGCCTTTTTTATCTAAACAAAACTTTTTTGATATTCCCTATAAATATATAGCATAAACAGGGATTACATACGTCATCAGGCTACGTCACTACAGAGCCACGTGACTCCTTCGTTATGCAAATCGCTATGCAAATTATGGCAGACGGAATCGGCACATCTTACTCAAGACCACAACAACCTGCACGTTAACTTCAAAAAACAAGAATGTAAACGCCTTTATACAAGATTTTATTTTATCTTATTCTAACCTCTTTTGGTGCTTGTGCTGAAGAAAACCTACAAATATAAAGATCGTGATATTGTGAGTTGTCGTTGCAGTGAAGTCCAGGGCCGCATCAAACAATGGACACACTGGGACAGGGTCCAAGTATCTCGGGACCCAAAATATAGAGTACGAAAGCAAAGATGTTCGTTGAATAATGAACAATGTTATGAGATTGTAAAGTTCAAGTATGTGAGTTGATGGAGTACCTTGTTAAACCCTTTCCAGAATAAAATGAATGGTAATACGGTGAGGTGTCTTTGATTGAGATACCATAGTAATGATACCTGAAGAAATGAAATAACAAGAAACGGTAAAATACAGTTAGAATTTAAGATCCAAGAGCTATGTAAGAGTTATGGCAGACGTCATAGCGTTTTCATACGTCACAGTTCATATCTTACTTTGACTGTCCTCTAGTGCCCAGTCTTCTGGTCGTTAATTTCGGGAAACGTTGTCGTATAAGCTTAAATGAAAGATACGTGCAAAATTAGAAGGCAGTCGCCATCTTGTTTCCACACAGTGGCTTGGCAAATGATTTCGAAACTTACTCTACTTGGACATTCCGTCTGTGGTCTCAGCTTTAAAGTATCTATCTCACGTTTGGGGATTTTACATATTCGTAATATTTCGATCTTCCTGAGCAAAATCATAATATATATTGTCAGCCGAAAATTTCATCTTCATGGAGTTTTTCGCTGTCAAAGTTATCAGATGTGATGTCACAAAAGGTATTCCAAACCAGTTTTCTTTTGTTACTTGCCGCAAAAATGCCTCTTGTGACATCACATTCGATAACTTTAACAGCAAAAAAAGTCAATGATGATGAAATTTTCGGCTGACAAGATACATTATGATTTTGTAAAATCATTAATTACGAATATGTAATAAAACGTGAGAGATAGGGACTTTCAATAAGTAACTGATACTCACCTTACCAAACGTCGCAGGGCCAGCTGAGGAAAACTTTCTTCTTTTGCAAAAATCTAAGTAATGGGTATACAGGACACATCTTGGAACGCACACTCCTTGAATCAATTCGTAATTCTCGGAAAGCCTATGGCAAAAATTGTGCTTTATTTTAGTTCTGTGGTCTACAAATGGCTTTTTCGGTAGCGAAGGGATATAAGGGGATACGAAGGGATATAAGGGGATACGAGGGGATATGAAAGGGATATGAAGGGGGTATGAAAGGTACAAAGGGAATATAAGGGTATGGATGCACATCAAGGGATGTTTTTCGGAAACCCTAGAGCAAAAAACATTTTTCACTTTTTCTGTAGTCGACAAGGGATCGATATGAGAGGATACGAGAGATATTGAAGGATATGGATGGACATCGTGGGATATCAATGACTATTAGTGGATCTCTGAAGGGATATTATAACTGGATATGGAAAACTTACCATTTTAAAGTTTCAGACGTTTGACTTTGTTTAGTGACCAGTCTTCGTTTGTTGAACTGCTTTGGTGATCGGCGGCGTGGGGGATTGGTAAGGACTAAAAAGCGACAAGCAATTTTATAAGGAAGGAAGGAAGGAAGGAAGGAAGGAAGGAAAGAAGGAAGGGAGCAAGGAAGGAAGGCAGCAAGGAAGGGAGCAAGGAAGAAAGGAAGGAAGAAAGGAAGGAAGAAAGGAAGAAAGGAAGAAAGGAAGGAAGCAAGCAAGCCGGGAAGGGAGGAAGGCAGCAAGGAAGGAAGGCAGCAAGGAAGGGAGCAAGGAAGAAAGGAAGGGAGCAAGGAAGGAAGAAAGGAAGAAAGGAAGGAAGCAAGCAAGCAAGCAAGCAAGCCGGTGGGGGGAGGAAGGCAGGAAGGGACGAAGGGAGGAAGGGAGGGAGGAAGGGAGGAAGGAAGGAAGGAAGGGAGGAAGGAAGGAAGGAAGGAAGGGAGGAAGGGAGGAAGGAAGGAAGGAAGGAAGGAAAGAAAGAAAGAAAGAAGGAAGGAAAGAAGGAAGGAAGGAAAGAAGGAAGGAAGAAAGGAAGAAAGAAAGCAAGCAAGCAAGCAAGCAAGCAAGCAAGCAAGCCGGGAAGGCAGGAAGGCAGGAAGGGAGGAAGGGAGGAAGGGAGGAAGGGAGGAAGGAAGGAAGGAAGGCTGGAAGGCAGGAAGGAAGGAAGGAAAGAAGGAATCTACATGTTAACCCAAAAACAATAAAACAGAACTAATAACGAGAAAAATATCATCAAGTTATGTATTACGTTGAATTCCTAAATATTCGGAGTAAGATCTATAAACGTGTTTCGCTGCGTTTAGGCAGTGTAGGAATATAAATACTTTATATAAATATATATATAGAATGTGCTTCCGAAATAGTGTGTAGGAAGGTCTAACGTTTCGAGCGAAGGGCCTTCTGTAGATATTGTATTGTACTATATATATATATATATTTATACAATAACTTGTTTACTACGCGCATTCTCATTGGTTGTTGGCCATGATCTATTAGAGGACAGATGCACGGATCACGTCAGCTCACGCCATATCACGTCAGCCGACTGCTTTTATCTTTTTTTCATGCCCCAGAAATCGCCAACGAGCTATAATAATCCTCTTGAATGGTTTGTTTTCAATTTTATTGTATAAAACAAATAGATTCCATTTTGCCGTTGTCTGTTCAGTTATAGATGCACGGAGGACGTCAGAACATGGTGAGAACATCAGTGACCCACTCGACTATCGTCTCGTGGGTCACTTTTTTGTTCTTACCACGCTCTGACGTCATCTGTGCATCTATAACTGAACAGACAACGGCAAAATGGAATATATATATATATATATAAATATAAATATATATATATATATATATATATATATATATATATATATATATATATATATATATATATATATATATATATATATATATACAGAGAGAGAGAGAGAGAGAGATCACAAAAACATAGTCACCTTAAACGGTGAACCCCACGCATATACTAGTCACTGTTTGATTTCTAAATATCTAGCAATGCTTACGTGAATTCTTTGGTTGAACTTCGTTGCTTGGTTCGCCGACGTCGCCTGAGAAATACGCATCGAACGATGCTATTTTACCAACAGAACGCGTTCTTCTTGCTCGCATTTCTGCCACGGTTCCGATCTGCTCATGGATACGGTCAGTATTTGCACAAAGATTGCTCCAAATGTTTACGGCTTTGGTTGTATCTAGCAAGCAATAACAACTAACAAGTTACAGTTAGTTTCACGCTCGCTCAAGTTCCACTCGAATGGTTTCGAGCAATTGCGAGTGTTTCCTAGGCGTAGTTGTTTCAGCGCGTTGTCCTAAATGGGTCATTTGAGGTTGCTAGAAAAGCTGTACACAGCTGTTTAATTTCTCACAATAACAAAAAAACAATGCTCTCACAAATTCGTCTGTTCAAACACCTATTAAGAATGAAATAAATGCGTCTTTCGCCTCGGCTCCGCATTGGTACATTCAGTAATTACCTTGTTAGGAAATGAAATTATCAATTTTAGCATGGAAAATTGCAGAAAACTTAGTACAATTACGAGAGAACCCCTGCTGAGCGACCAGCCCTGTCATTATCTTTTGTAAACATCATGCTTAGTTCTAAACGACTTCGAGGATAACATTTGATTTTAATTTATACTTTACTCTTTCGCTGGCGAAAACCATTGTTTGACTAATGTGTCTAAGATCAACAATGCTAACCAATTGTTGTTTCAACGGAGAATTTCGACAGAAATTTGAATAAACTAAGGGGGTAAAGATATCAAAGTGAAAAGGTGGTAAACTGCCAAGATTTTTAGTAACGAAATACTGACGTTTATGAAGGGCGCCGCTCGAAACGTCAGTCTTTCGTTGCTAAAATTCTTGGCAGTTTACCACCTTTTCACTTTGCTATATATCCCGAAAACACTGTCTACGCAGCCCCCTATATTTTTACTACCCTCGGTAAAAATATCAGTTCTATAAGTACACGAAGGGATTTTTCAAGGTGAATTATGATTTTTTCCAAGACTATAAGTCCTGGTTTATATACACACAAACGTAGCATTTAATCCAGACGAATTTAATTCATATTAGCTTCGTCGAACGCGACTTCGTTTAAGATCATCTGTAAAGAGGTTTTCATAGAGGGTATATGTAAAGAGGTTTTCATGTAGACAGATGCCCGCTATGACATCAATTCCATCAACTTTAACAGCACAAAAAGTCTATGAAGATGAAATTTTCAGCTGACAAGATATATTACAATTTATCTCAGGAGAATCCATAGATTACAAATATGTTAAATCCCCAAGGAACTCATTAGTAATTTATGCATTTAATTCGATACACATTACGGCAGCGTGTAAAACGAACAAGAATCAGCACGCAGTTATTTCAATTTTCTAAAATTGGCCCCAACGTGCTTCTTGCTGTGTTTTCATCAGCTGCTATTGCCGCATTATGTATTTAATCACCTGTAACGGGCAGCCAATGACAACACAGCAACAATATTTAAAGCATTAAAATGAGGCATATTAGATACCATAAGTCTTAAAGTGCTTATAAACCCAAAATGGGTTTTTGGTGATTCGGATAGAGCATAAAAAGTTAGTTAATAAGTACTAGATTAGTTTTTGCGTTAAACTTTTAGTTTCGGAGATATAAGGGTTCAAAGTCACAATTTGTGAAAAAAAGTAGCGCAGGCCGGGTTATGTTTCAATACTTATAAAAATATATTACAATTCGAGTAGACAAGGTAACATCGTAAAGACACATCGTTTGGGCATTTTTCAATAAAAACTCTTAAGATAGTTGTCTTCTCCCATACAAAAGCCTAGTTGTTGTTGAAGATGGGTTCCTCGGATCCAGGTCCCTGTGTGTTATTTTGGTGGCGCTACTTTTTTCAAAAAAATGGCACAATTTGCATGTTTGAGCCGTTATATCTCCGAAACTAAAAGTTTAACGCAAAAACTAATCCAGAACTTATTAACTAACTTTTTATGCTCTATCCGAATCACCAAAAACCCATTTTGGGTTTATAAGCACTTTAACAGACGTTAAAAAGCAAGCAATTTAAATTGTCACAATCAAAAGAAACCAATGTTGATGATGGACTGTATATTATATGCTTTTAAAACCATTTTAGTATCTGTTTCGAGGTCAGTATTAAGGCCAGTTCACGTATAATATCGTCGGAGTCTTTTCAAAAAGGGCTCAAACGATCGACACGCCGATCATGAATATTGCCTATCTCATGTTTGTGGATTTTATATATTCGTAATATTTGGGTCTTCCTGAGCAAAATCATAATATATATTGTCAGCCGAAAACTTCATCTTCATGGAGTTTTTCGCTTTTAAAGTTATCGGATGTGATGTGACAAGAACCACAAAAATACCTCTTGTGACATCACATCCGATAACTTGTGTGTAGGTCATGAGTCGTTTTGCACAGTAATTTGAAAAATGTCTTCTGGTCCTCTTTATAGTAAAATTATTTTATTTTGTCGATGGTAAGAGCATATAATCCAACAAAAAAACCTCATAGGATCCTGAGTTTGTCCCTTAGTAATGGCGGACTTCCGGCTTCATTTTCTGAACAATAATTGCTCGATCCAGTCTTCTTTCGAGATCAGTGATCACCCTATACCTCTCTCCTCCGCAGAGGTTCTTCGGAGATATTTCGGAGGTCGTCGGAGAGATTTGTCGAACGAGTCAGCTGAACACAAAGATTGCAGGATCGCTGACTCGTTCGACAAATCTCTCCGACGACCTCCGAAGATAGACCATATACAAAGAGCTAAAACTTACCTTTCAGCAGCAACCAATGAGCGTGCGCTATTTCATAAAAACTAACATAACCTGAAATGTGGTCATTTTGAAGATTTATTAAGTAGTACACGAAGTCCAATGAGAACATTATTCAACTGAAACTCCTATAGGTTCAAAACCATTTGCGTTAATCATGAAAACATTACATTGTTCTCTTGATTTGGTCTTTCGAAGACATGAAATTTTAGTGGAAATTTAAATGGCATTTTCTGGTGTAGTGTTCTCGTTTTTAAAACACAATGTATTATTTCTCTCTCTTGTATATTTTCTCAGTTAGTTCAGTAAAAATAGCTTTAGGTAAGCTTACTGGTGTCTTCTCAATGAGCTTCATTAGCTTCACATAGCTGGTCTGCTCGTACTCTTTGTAAACAGACACCAAGTCTAGCTTCGCGTAAATGTCTTTCACTTTCGCTACAGCTTTACTGTCGTCGATACCATAGTTTTCCTGGAAAATAAAACAAAGTCCATGTAGCTCAATAGTTAGAGCATCTCACTAGTCATCAGAAGGTTACAGGTTGTACATATATGTAACTTCACTCATCATCTTAGTCCATGTCGCTCAATAGTTAGACTATCTCACTGGTCATCAGAAAGTTACAGGTTGTACACATATGTAACCTTCACTCATCATCTTAGTCCATGTAGCTCAATAGTTAGAGTATCTCACTAGTCATCAGAAAGTTACAGGTTGTACATATATGTAACCTTCACTCATCATCTTAGTCCATGTAGCTCAATAGTTAGACTATCTCGCTGGTTATCAGAAGGTTACAGGTTGTACACATATGTAACCTTCACTCATTATCTTAGTCCACGTAGCTCAATAGTTAGAGCATCTCATTGGTCATCAGAAGGTTACAGGTTGTACACATATGTGACCTCGTCATCTATGTAGCTGTTTTCGTACGCAGTTGAGAAGGACTTACCTTCAGCACTTCCAGTTGTTCGTTGTTCACTCTTTTCAAAGCTTGTACTAAAAGCCACGAACATTTGGTTTCTTCAATGTCTGTTCCAATCTTTCCAGTCACAGCAGGATCACCATAACAATCCAGATAGTCATCCTGTAATGAAGGAAGATAGGTAGGTAGGTAGGTAGGTAGGTAGGTAGGTTGGTAGGTAGGTAGGTAGGTAGGTAGGTAGGTAGGTAGGGTAACTTAAAAAGAGCTCACCTGGATTTGGAAAAATTCCCCAATTTCAAGAAGAATCTCTTTTGCGACTTCATGAACTTTGGCATCCGTGATATCAACCTAAATATAGCCGAACCGCGAAGCAGCGAGGTAAATATAACGATAATCACCGAGACTGAGGTGATCAGGAAAAACACGACTTCCGTTTGGATCGAAAAAGAGTAAAGCTGGCTGTAAATTTAAAGTCCACGAAACTGGCATGTTTTTTAAAGTGCCAAGTAAAATTTTTCCAAACTTGAACAGAAGAGTTATAAATAAATGTGATTTAGTGACAAGTCACAATACTCACCATATACATCGCAAAAGCCACGGGAAGATAGAAAGAATAGAAACCAGTTTTCCACTTTACAATTGCCTTATACCTGAATTCATAAAGTAGACAGTGATTGACAGAAAGGTTAACGAACCAACAAATGAAAAAGTAAAACAGATAAAAAGACAAACACAAAATCATACCTTTCTAAAGTAAAGTTGGAGAAATTGTCGCCAGGCTTTGTTATTAAGTCAAGTGTTTGACCTGCTTCAGTCTGAAATGTTGTCTAGATTTCAATAAAATATCGGAATAGGGTTACCCTATAGTTTTTCTACGTTGCGTTTATAAGCGAACTAGGGTACTAGTAGGGTCACCCTATCACTTAGCTAGGGAAACCCTAGCACTAGGGATATGTTTTTGCCTTATAAACACAATCGATAGGGACAACTCGGATATGCACCCGGGTCAAGTTTTTAGGTATCAGGTCTCTTGGTGCACTCGCAAGCCTCGCATATGTCATTTCTTCGACGAAGTCGTCGAGATAGGGCAGAGTTGGAATGTAGAGCCGCATGAAGGAGTGTTAGTTGTTTAACAGTTATAGACATGATTGAATAACAAAGAAGAATACCATCGAACTGAAGAGAAGTAAGCACAGGTAGTAGAGATATTAAAATCGATAATACAGATTTATATAATTACGATAATACATAATTAAAATTTTCACAACTATTAACGGTTTGTGTTTATCGCGAAACCAAAGACACCACCATTGTATTCTAGAAATTAATAGCTTTCTAAAGGAAACCCCGTTATAACGAGTATATCGGGGTTTAACTTCGCCAGGATAAAGAAAATGGATCGTTATACCTGGAATTTCGTCATATAATTGGGTTCGTTATATCGCTGGGTTTCACTGTTTTAGACTTAGCGTTAGATTGTACTGTTTATCGTTGAGTTTACCTGATTGAGTACACTTGTAAGATACGAGTAGCATTTCTTGCCCAAAAAATTGATGTCAATTAATCTATGGGCACAAGCTTCGAGCAACAAGGAATCGTTAACTGCGATAAAACCAATATCTTCCTATACAAAACATAACACTATTAACACTATTAACAACATATAAATTGTACTTGAGCAGTAAAAAAGTAGTGTGCTGCGTATACAGTGTTTTGGATATATATCAAAGTGAAAAGGTGGTAAATTGCCAAGATTTTTAGTAACGAAATACTGACGTTTCGAGCGGAGCCTTTCATCTCGTCTTACTCTGATGAAAGACTCTGCTCGAAACGTCAGTATTTCGTCACTAAAAATCTTGGCAGTTTACCACCTTTTGGAGAATGCGCTATATCAAGTAATAATTAATAAATTATTATCATTATGAATTTGATGGGTGAACAAATGCGAATAGATAAAAAAATAAAAATAAAAGATAAAAAAATATATAAAAAAAGATTAAAAAAAAATAGGAAAAAATTAGCAAACCTTTTTGTACCAACATGGTTGTCCCCTTCGTGTTTTGGATTGATCCATGATGTCGTCAGCAACAAGAAAAGACGCTTGCAACTGAAATAAAAATAATTGTCATGGTGTCTCTAACTCTTGCCTATGACTGGCTAGAAATGTCGCAATGCATTCGTTTGATTACATGCTTCAGAATGATCATCATATAAGGAAATATTGTAGCGCGATTATTTTTTCCGTTTTCTTACCAATTCCACACACCAAGCAAGAACAATAGCACAATAATGGTCTTCTTCAGTTGGGTTTTTGTCAGCAACTAAGAGCTTCCAAGTACATATTACAGTCAAACCACGATTCATTTTACCTAAAGGAAAGAAGATGAACAAAGAGGAAGGAAGTAAGGGAGGGAGGGAGAAAGGAATGAAGGAAGGAAAGAAAGGGAGGAGGAAAGGGAGGAAGGAAAGTGAGAAAGGAAAGGGAGGAAGGAAGGAAAGAGAGGAAGAGAGGGAATAAGAAAAGGGAGGAAGGAAATGAAAGAAAGTGAGGAAAAGAGGGAATAAGAAAAGGGAGGAAGGAAAGAAAGTGAGGAAGAGAGGGAATAAAAAAAGGAGGAAGGAAATGGAAGAAGCAAAGAAGGATGGAAAGGGAGGAAGGAAAGGGAGGAAGGAAAGGGAGGAAGGAAGGAAGGAAAAGAAAGGAAAGAAAGAAGTGAGTGAGGAAGGAAGGAAAGAAAGGAAAGTGAGGAAGGAAAGAAAGAAATGAAACTGAGGAAGGAAAGAAAGAAAGGAAAGTGAGGAAGGAAAGAAAGAAGGGATGGAGGAAAGGGAGGAAAGGAAGGAAGGAAAGGAAGGAGGAAAAGAAGGAAAGGGAGGAAGGAAAGGAGGAAGGAGGGAGGAAGGAAGGAAGGAAAGAAAGAAGGAAGGGAGGAAAGGGAGGAAGGAAGGAAATAAAGAAAGAAGGAAAGAAAGAAGGAAGGAAGGAATGAAGGAAGGAAGGAAGGAATGAAGGAAGGAAGGAAGGAAGGAAGGAAGGAAGGAAGGAAGGAAGGAAGGAAGGAAGGAAGGAAGGAAGGAAGGAAGGAAGGAAGGAAGGAAGGAAGGAAGGAAGGAAGGAAGGAAGGAAGGAAGGAAGGAAGGAAGGAAGGAAGGAAGGAAAGAAAGAAGGGAGGAAGGAAGGGAGGAAAGAAAGAAAGAAAGAAAAAAGGAAAGAAAGAAGGAAGGAAGGAAAGAAAGAAGGAAAGGAAGGAAGGAAAGTGACGAAGGAAAAGGAGGAAGGAAAAGGAGGAAGAGAGAGGAAGGACAGGAACGGACAAAAAGAAAATGAAAGGGAAGAACGGACGGTAGGAAGGTGAGAGAAAGAAGGAATGGAGGAAGAAAATTCAAACATTCCTACCTCCTTGCGCGTTGTATATTAGATTCTAGTAAATTAGAAAAACAAAAAGGTTTAATGTCAATGAAACTATCAAACCACCATTGTGAAACCCCAGACTATTATGAGGCATCATGTGTAAAAAAATTATTTAGAAAATGTTAGCGTTGAATTTTCCATGGTTTACAAACAATCTCATAAAATCTTTGATTATTTATAAAGAAGCATTATTCTGCGATTCCATTTTTTATAAACAATCAAGTTGGGCGAATGCTTATTTATAAATAAGCAAACTTGCGCGAATGCTTATTTATAAATAAGCAAACTTGCGCGAATGCTTATTTATAAATAAGCAAACTTGCGCGAATGTTTATTTATAAATAAGCAAACTTGCGCGAATGCTTATTTATAAATAAGCAAACTTGCGCGAATGTTTATTTATAAATAAGCAAACTTGCGCGAATGTTTATTTATAAATAAGCAAACTTGCGCGAATGTTTATTTATAAATAAGCAAACTTGCACGAATGCTTATTTATAAATAAGCAAACTTGCGCGAATGTTTATTTATAAATAAGCAAACTTGCGCGAATGTTTATTTATAAATAAGCAAACTTGCGCGAATGCTTATTTATAAATAAGCAAACTTGCGCGAATGCTTATTTATAAATAAGCAAACTTGCGCGAATGTTTATTTATAAATAAGCATCTGGCAATCATTCATTGTTTATATTCGATGAATGCTTATATGTAGACAAACGTTTTTTATTGAGGCGAGCCTGAGCGAGCCCCATAGGTGTCTTGTTTCTCGTACGTCATAACTAGAGCTGGTCGCTTACTACCATGGTTGCAAAGAGAACTTCGATATGCTGTTCGATAACTCGTGTAAGTTGCGTCGAATATAATATAAGTAATTAATTTCCTCTGAATTGTATTCGTCCTCTCTCCTCAACCTCGTCTCTCCTCCGCCGAGGTTTTCGTCTGCGTTGCCGTTGTTATGCGTCGTTTAGCGCGACTGCCTAAGCCTTGCGTAATACGAGCCAAGATGCATGGTTTAATTATTACACAACCTCATATTACGAAGTCAATTTTGACCTTTGTACCCAATTGTCCGTACTTATGAACTTTCGAGAGAGACGTACCAAGTACGGACAATTTGGGTATCAACTTTTGCTTTTCTAAACTGTAAATGGCATAAACTAAGGTTTTTAAAATTTTTAAAAACATGAAATAATGAAATAGCTTTGCGTTTATATTAAGGTACCTAGAGATACTTATGTACGTTGCTGAAACATTGCTTTATAAACTATTTAACACATAGGACATGTACTACAAGTGTAAAGTCTGCCGCTCAGCTGTTTAGAAATATTTAAATTTTAACTGCATCTTAAAAACAAGAACATGTTTGCTGTGTTTACCTTCTTCAGGTGATCCATGGCATCTTTCGTTTCTGCACAGGGAGGGCTTGTGATTTGTTCAATAATTCTTGGGAACGCGTCTACTACGCTTCTCCGGTCTTCCATCATCTGTGCCTTTCGAGCTGTAGTGGTCATCTTCTTACAGGCGAATAAACGACCTAAACATTTCTAACACAAGTCAACTTCTATGGTCTGTGCACGGTGCAAGTTTAGAACGTACTGCCTGACTAAGACTGAATTTATTTACCGTAATAAATAAATGCGATATCCTGTTGGTTTCAGATATACAATACCACACGTTGTTATTTGAGCCTATTACAATAGGAAATATTAAAATATTATATTAATTATATATATATATATATATATATATTATTCATATAAGCCCACTACCCTTGTGGTAGTTTGAGCACTCTGGCCCTATATCGCTTCACGCTCTCTGGATGTGCGCATGACTGCTATTGTCCCACAAGCGGTTGTCACCGGCAATCGCTTGTGTATAGATAGTTCTCATGCCCATATCTAGATTGTACCAAGCTACACTGATGAGCTGTGGAACAGCGAAACACGTGTCTGTAGATTGTACTTAGATTATATATGTATGTGAAGGAAAATTTCAAGTGTTGGAATATATATATTTCAAGACCAAACCGGGACCAGTTGCAAATAATGCAACTTCAAGGCCTTTCGGCTGGAATTGAACATGTGACCCTGCGATGCTAGTGCAGTGCTCTGACCACTGAGCTACAGAGGCCATTACAAAGAGCGTATTCATGAGTTCTGTATATATAGTGGTGGTAATGCTGGGATAAGATTCTGGGTATATTACAAGTAATATTTGGCATTTCACTCAATTAAACTACATGTTCTAAGGATTTGTGGTGAAGGAAAATTTTGAGTGTCAGAATATATACCTTTTAAGACCAAACCGGGACCAGTTGTGAAAAATGCAACCTCAAGGCCTTCCGGCTGGAATTGAATATATACGAAGCATATCGCAGAAGCGTAACGAGGCAGCTGTTTTCTCAGACTACTGTTGCTGGTGACAGTGGAGCATGCTTGGTCAAGGTTGGAAGCTGTGTTCACAACATTGAACCTGGATGCTTCATAACAACTTAAAGCTTGTATACACTGCTGTAGTGAATGTAAGAGAGCTTGGAGTAGACAGATGATATACATGGACGATCGTCAACCTCATTTCTCAGCAATCAGAAGGTTACAGGTTTGATTATCTGGATCTGGGATCCAGAAACATTTTTCTGAGTATGTGAGCTTGACTAGCCTCCCCCGCAGGCAACTCTGTGGCTTCTTTTTTCCAAGTCAAATCGCTTCCAAGGCTGTGTGAGCAATGTTTTGGCTGGGATTGCAGGGAAGTATAGGGATTGCAGGGAAATATAGGGATTGCAGGGAAATATAGGGATTGCAGGGAAATATAGGGATTGCAAGGAAGTATAGGAAGCTGTTTGACTCGGGAAAAAGAAGCCACAGAGTTGCCTGCGGAGGAGGCCAAGTGCTTGACAATCGTCCATGTATCATCTAACTTAAAGCTTAACAATGAAAAAACTGAGGTACTAGTCTTCCATGGAAATTGTCCTACTCCGCCTTTGGACTGTATACAAGTATCTGGCTTGCGTTTGGAACCCGCATTAGATTTTTTACTCTCAAGTTAGTTTAGATAAACAAATTACTAAAATTTACAAATATGCTTTTTATAAATATGACACATTCTGCCTAAAACTTATTTCATACATAACATGGAAGATTTAGGTCCGACTCAGATAGCGTCATATTTATGCACAGTTAAAACAACAATTTTGTGTAAATATTGTATTTGAACAACAAACTTGTCGTGGTAACAAACTTAAATATAGCCTTAAGCAACGTATATACCATGGTGATTGGTAATAGTCTTTGAACGTTCTGAAACTGCTTATATATAAACACATTTACCAATATATAACAATGGCGTAATGTTGGAGCAAAGGAAGAGAAAAAGAGATGAGTTCTTAGAAGAACTAAAGACTTAAGAAAATAATAGGCTTAAAAATAAAAATAATACACTTTTCTTTTAAGCCTATTATTTTCTCAAAACTTTAAACAGTTCTTCTAAGAACTCATCTCTTTTGGGGCAAATGTCCCACCCCCAGGAGCACAAACCAGTTAAGGCCCAAAAAAATAATTTGGGTTTCCTATTTCATGCTTAAAAAAATTAGGTAGGGTAGGTCTGTTTTCTTTTTTTTCCAAACATTCCATGGACAAACAATAGGTTTACCAAACCACGCTAATCTTGAGGACGCTGCCTGGATCGGCAGCCATCCCTAACAAAAAAAGTCTATAGGCTTGCCTATAGGCATGTCTATAGGCAACCTATAGGATCCTATAGAGAACCTATAGGCTTCTATAGGAAATTGGAACATTTTCTATAGGCGACCTATTATGAAACCTATTAGCCTATAGACGCCTATAGGTGCCTGTAGACTTCTATAGGCAATTGGCACATTGCATATAGGCGCCTATAGGCTTCTATAGGAAATTGGAACATTGCCTATAGGCACCTATAGACTTTTTTTGTAAGGGATGTTTGCTATCCCAGGATGCAAATCAAGCTGCAACACGGCCCAGGCTTCTCAAAATTTCAATAAAAAGATTAGGGTTGGTATTTTATTGGCCAAAAACTAGGTAGGGTCGGGAAACCGGGGTATTTTTTTACCTAAAGATACAGTTTAATTATGACATAAACCATGAGGAGAACATTCGCTCTTATATTCCTTTGTGGATTTCAACACTTGGCAAGCAAATGCCTAGGGGTGTCCATCTCAGGGGAAACGTTAGTTACATCATGGGCAGAGAGGGAGGGTAAGCATGCGAGTTTTCCCGTTCAGTGGCAAGCAATCATCTTCTGGACAATCTTTTTTAGTATCCGCAAGAAATGCCTATATTATGATATATATCATAGAACTGCATGCTAACATCAAAACAACTTAGATCCTAACCCTAACCCCCCCCCCCCCCACACACACACACACACACACACACACACACACCCAATGTGTTAACCCTAACCTGTGTGATACAGGAAAGCTAAGTGAAAATCATATTACTAACCTTAATACTAATAAAAGGATCATCCAGAAGACAATTGCTTGCCACTGACCAGGATAAATGGCGTGCTCACCCTCGCTCTCCGCCCGTGATGTAACGTTTTCGGTCCCAGGGGGGATGGTCCCAGTTGGAATTGACTCATGCATAATCATCGACAACCAAGCAGTGTTTCCACTTTGGAAGAACATTTCCTAGGTGGGAGGGGCTTCGAGAAATGAAGGACACAACGAACTATTGCAAAGAAGGGTAATAATATCTTAGCCCCCCCCCCCCCCCCCCCTAGTGACACATCTGTGGGCTTCCTTCCAAAGTGGAATAATTGGAAACACTGTAACGAAGTTCAAACATTTCGCCATTAAATTCAGTATTTCAATTCTTACATTTTAGAAATCTGAGAATATTTGAGCTGATTATTATTTTCAAAGATATGAGAGGGTGAATTACCATATTTATAGTATTTCTACGTCTACGGAGTACTTTGTAAAACAACTAAGAGATCTTTAACTGACAAATAAACTCTCTAACAAATCAAATCAACGGAAGGAAAGAATTGTATAAAAGCTACCGTATGCCTTACCTGGTTTCCACACTTTTCTTGAATGTTGTAAGATTTGTTTCAACATGAGTACATGACCAATCCAGTGGTTAGGTACTTTCATAGTACTTTTTAGCTTCCAGCCCTCTTTAAGCCCCCCTTAGCCATCCTTAGCTCTCCTTAGTCATCCTTAACCCTCCTTAGCCATCCTTTGCCCCCCTTAGCCATCTTTAGCCTCCTTAGCCCCCCTTAGCTCTCCTTAGCCATCCAAAGCCCTCCTTAACCCTCCTTAGCCATCCTAAGCCCACCTTAGCCATCCTTAACCCTCCTTAGCCCTCCTATGCCCTCCTTAGCCATCCTTAGCCCCCCTTAGCTCTCCTTAGCCATCCTTAACCCTCCTTAGCCATCCTTTGCCCTCCTTAGCCCTCCTAAGCCATCCTTAGCCCTTCTTAGCCATCCTTAGCACTCCTTAGCCATCCTTAACCCTCCTTAGCCATCCTTTGCCCTCCTAAGCCATCCTTAGCCCTTCTTAGCCATCCTTAGCACTCCTTAGCCATCCTTAACCCTCCTTAGCCATCCTTTGCCCTCCTTAGCCATCCTTTGCCCTCCTTAGCCATCCTTTGCCCTTCTTAGCCATCCTTAGCACTCCTTAGCCATCCTTAACCCTCCTTAGCCATCCTTTGCCCTCCTAAGCCATCCTTAGCCCTTCTTAGCCATCCTTAGCACTCCTTAGCCATCCTTAACCCTCCTTAGCCATCCTTTGCCCTCCTTAGCCCTCCTTAGCCCTCCTTTGCCCTTCTTAGCTATCCTTAGCTCTCCTTAAATTTGCGGCTGTCTTCGCAGAGGTCCGTACTTTTAAAACAAATTATGTAGAAATAATTCGCATGTTTTTATGCACTTGTCTTGAAATATTTGTTGAATGACATGTTTTTAGTCCAACAAAATACTTTGGAGACATGAACTCAATAGAACATCAATCAAAACACTATAAAGTACTGCTAGAATATTTGTTTTTGTTGAAACTTTACACTCGTATCCCAAATTACACTAGCAACAGACGAAAAATCCGACGGTTTTTATGCTTCTCACTTTCTTGCGATACTAAGCTTTATTTCTATCGGTTAATTGTCCCCAAACGACCACTCGTTGACTTCATATTTCTGTATTTATTACAAAGAGAAAACACAAATTGTGAACCGGATCACCATTTTCCAGCTGAAGCAAACTATCCTGTTATTGGTTAAAAAGAATCAATAGCTCTGAAAAGTAACCAATCATGACAATTAGAAATTCTGCGTCAGCCAATGAACATCGAGATTTCGTTCGCGCCAAGACAGGAAATTTTAATATTTTTTGGTTTGGGGCATTTTTGTTTAGGGCGAAGAAGAAGAAAGGATGTGTCATTGGGAAAATCTTTTAACGTCTTGACGTATGTCTTAATTTTCTCAGCAATGACAGCCCAGAGTAAAGAAAGATGGTCTTGAAGTCTTCATTGAAGCGTTTTTAGGTATACATTCTTGTGTTCTTTTCTTTTTTCGCTTGAACTTTAGTGTTTCTGTCGAGGTTTCTGTCGCCCAGTATGGCCGGTCGAACATATTCTTTTGCCATTGACTGGCTTTCGCCTAGAAATACTTTAGCATTAAAAGCCATTGTTATAAGTAGAAAAACCAACAAGAAACTAGACTGGTTCTTTTGTCGAAAAGTTTTTAAAAAGACTTAAAACCGTTTCGGCCAATCGTCTTTGTGTACAAAACGTTATCTTTTACCCCAAGTGCATTCTTGTGATACAAAACTCTTGGAAGGGAAAGTACTTGTAGGAAAACAAGTGAAGTTCAATTTAGCCCATTGGAAAGAAGAGAATCAAGTAATTGCATGTAATAGTAATACTTAGTCTTTCAGCAGAATACTGAGTGAGTTTCAACGTTTTTAGTATAGGAATTCATCGCATTGAGCTATTGGAAATCAGGGTTCTCCCACATAAAACAATTTGTTCTATAAACACACTGATAGTGATATTGCTTTTTCTGCAGAGGATGACTAACAAGCATTGTGATATACTGATGGAAGGAAGTTGGGTGTTGGATTGAAAGGGGAATCCAGTACTAAGAGGCAAAGGCAGGCTGGTCAACATACAGGGAATCATGGTCTACTGTACAAAGGAAAGGAAAATATCTGTCAACTTTACCTTCACTATGAAAAATGCCATTTTGTTTAGCCGGTGCTACATTTTTAAAATAATAATTTAGGAGCACATAAAACAGTGTAAGCATGGAAATAATCAGTTTAAATCCAGTTAAAATAATAACAATAAACCTAGGATAAGTTACACAATTTGTGGGTACCGATCATTGGATTAAAATGACATTTTCCACAGTGATGGTTAAGTTGACAGATTGATGTTTTTCTTTCCTTATGTACAGTTGACCATAATTCCCTGTATGTTAGGCCAACCTGTCTCTTTCTCTTAACACTGAGTTCCATTTTCAATTCAACATCGGTTTTCTTTTACCAGATAATCACAGTGTTTGTTTATAGTCATCGTCTGCACAAAAAGCAATTAATCAATTATTAATTAATTAATGGGATATTATAATTACTAAACTATGTCCATAAACTTAACACTCTGCATGATTTTTAATCTCCAGGCTGTTGCATGCTTTTTTAGCACTAAATCAGCTGGAGGGTTTGTGTAACAAGATTAATCTTGTTACACTTATTTCATTATTAATCATTATATTATTAATTAATAATAATTAATATTAATAATTTACTTATTAATCTTATTTCACTTGCATAAGAAATAACTGATTCTAAAACCAGTCTGTTGCTTTGAGCATTAAATCAGCTGGAGGAATATATATGTCAAATGGGAGAACCCATAATAATTATGGAGCAATGGGATATTATGGATTACTAGACAACACTGGGATATTATGGATTACTAGACAACACTGGGATATTATGGATTACTAGACAACACTGGAATACTATGGATTACTAGACAACACTGGGATATTATGGATTACTAGACAACACTGGGATATTATGGATTACTAGACAACACTGGGATATTATGGATTACTAGACAACACCGGGATATTATGGATTACTAGACAACACTGGGATATTATGGATTACTAGACAACACCGGGATATTATGGATTACTTGACAACACTAGAATATTATGGATTACTAGACAACACTGGAATATTATGGATTACTAGACAACACTGGGATATTATGGATTACTAGACAACACTGGGATATTATGGAGTACTAGACAACACTGGGATATTATGGATTACTAGACAACACTGGGATATTATGGATTACTAGACAACACTGGACTATTATGGATTACTAGACAACACTGGAATATTATGGATTACTAGACAACACTGGAATATTATGGATTACTAGACAACACTGGGATATTATGGAGTACTAGACAACACTGGAATATTATGGATTACTAGACAACACTGGGATATTATGGATTACTAGACAACACTGGGATATTATGGATTACTAGACAACACTGGGATATTATGGATTACTAGACAACACTGGGATATTATGGATTACTAGACAATGGAATATTATGGATTACTAGACAACACTGGGATATATTATGGATTACAAGACAACACTGGGATATTATGGATTACTAGACAACACTGGGATATTATGGATTACTAGACAACACTGGGATATTATGGATTACTAGACAACACTGGGATATTATGGATTACTAGACAACACTGGGATATTATGGATTACTAGACAACACTGGGATATTATGGATTACTAGACAACACTGGGATATTATGGATTACTAGACAACACTGGGATATTATGGATTACTAGACAACACTGGGATATTATGGATTACTAGACAACACTGGACTATTATGGATTACTAGACGACACCGGGATATTATGGATTACTTGACAACACTAGAATATTATGGATTACTAGACAACACTGGAATATTATGGATTACTAGACAACACTGGGATATTATGGATTACTAGACAACACTGGGATATTATGGAGTACTAGACAACACTGGGATATTATGGATTACTAGACAACACTGGGATATTATGGATTACTAGACAACACTGGACTATTATGGATTACTAGACAACACTGGAATATTATGGATTACTAGACAACACTGGAATATTATGGATTACTAGACAACACTGGGATATTATGGAGTACTAGACAACACTGGAATATTATGGATTACTAGACAACACTGGGATATTATGGATTACTAGACAACACTGGGATATTATGGATTACTAGACAACACTGGGATATTATGGATTACTAGACAACACTGGGATATTATGGATTACTAGACAACACTGGGATATATTATGGATTACAAGACAACACTGGGATATTATGGATTACTAGACAACACTGGGATATTATGGAGTACTAGACAACACTGGGATATTATGGATTACTAGACAACACTGGGATATTATGGATTACTAGACAACACTGGGATATTATGGATTACTAGACAACACTGGGATATTATGGATTACTAGACAACACTGGGATATTATGGATTACTAGACAACACTGGGATATTATGGATTACTAGACAACACTGGGATATTATGGATTACTAGACAACACTGGGATATTATGGATTACTTGACAACACTGGGATATTATGGATTACTAGACAACACTGGAATATTATGGATTACTAGACAACACTGGGATATTATGGATTACTAGACAACACTGGGATATTATGGATTACTAGACAACACTGGAATATTATGGAGTACTAGACAACACTGGGATATTATGGATTACTAGACAACACTGGGATATTATGGATTACTTGACAACACTGGGATATTATGGATTACTAGACAACACTGGGATATTATGGATTACTTGACAACACTGGGATATTATGGATTGCTAGACAACACTGGGATATTATGGATTACTAGACAACACTGGGATATTATGGAGTACTAGACAACACTGGGATATTATGGATTACTTGACAACACTGGAATATTATGGATTACTAGACAACACTGGAATATTATGGATTACTAGACAACACTGGGATATTATGGAGTACTAGACAACACTGGACTATTATGGATTACTAGACAACACTGGGATATTATGGATTACTAGACAACACTGGGATATTATGGAGTACTAGACAACACTGGAATATTATGGATTACTAGACAACACTGGGATATTATGGATTACTTGACAACACTGGGATATTATGGATTGCTAGACAACACTGGGATATTATGGATTACTTGACAACACTGGGATATTATGGAGTACTAGACAACACTGGAATATTATGGATTACTAGACAACACTGGAATATTATGGATTACTAGACAACACTGGGATATTATGGATTACTAGACAACACTGGGATATTATGGAGTACTAGACAACACTGGGATATTATGGATTACTAGACAACACTGGGATATTATGGATTACTTGACAACACTGGACTATTATGGATTACTAGACAACACTGGGATATTATGGAGTACTAGACAACACTGGGATATTATGGAGTACTAGACAACACTGGGATATTATGGATTACTAGACAACACCGGGATATTATGGATTACTAGACAACACTGGGATATTATGGATTACTAGACAACACCGGGATATTATGGATTACTAGACAACACTGGGATATTATGGATTACTTGACAACACTGGGATATTATGGATTACTTGACAACACTGGGATATTATGGATTACTAGACAACACTGGGATATTATGGATTACTTGACAACACTGGGATATTATGGATTACTAGACAACACTGGGATATTATGGATTACTAGACAACACTGGGATATTATGGAGTACTAGACAACACTGGGATATTATGGATTACTAGACAACACTGGGATATTATGGATTACTTGACAACACTGGGATATTATGGATTACTTGACAACACTGGGATATTATGGATTACTAGACAACACTGGGATATTATGGATTACTTGACAACACTGGGATATTATGGATTACTAGACAACACTGGGATATTATGGAGTACTAGACAACACTGGGATATTATGGATTACTAGACAACACTGGAATATTATGGATTACTAGACAACACTGGGATATTATGGATTACTAGACAACACCGGGATATTATGGATTACTAGACAACACTGGGATATTATGGATTACTAGACAACACTGGGATATTATGGAGTACTAGACAACACTGGGATACTATGGATTACTAGACAACACTGGGATATTATGGATTACTTGACAACACTGGGATATTATGGAGTACTAGACAACACTGGGATATATTATGGAGTACTAGACAACACTGGGATATATTATGGAGTACTAGACAACACTGGGATATATTATGGAGTACTAGACAACACTGGGATATATTATGGAGTACTAGACAACACTGGGATATATTATGGAGTACTAGACAACACTGGGATATATTATGGAGTACTAGACAACACTGGGATATTATGGATTACTTGACAACACTGGAATATTATGGATTACTAGACTACACTGGGATATTATGGATTACTAGACAACACTGGGATATTATGGATTACTTGACAACACTGGGATATTATGGATTACTTGACAACACTGGAATATTATGGATTACTAGACAACACTGGGATATTATGGAGTACTGGACAACACTGGGATATTATGGAGTACTAAACAACACTGGATTGGATTACTATTGGATTCAAACTGATATAAGTTGGTGCTAATGGATTTATACTCTACTGGAGTCAAACTGGAGTGAAGTTACGGTTAGAATCCTGGTGGCCTAGCTTAAGTTAGATAGTTGTGTCTGTAGATCGAGAATTAGATGCTAGGTAGATCAGTTAGGAAGGACAAGAAAATATATATATCAATCCTTGATATATACCTTTTCTTGAGATAGTTATAACTGGGTCTATTGATCCCAATGGATATGGTGGACTTGGTGGAAATCTTCTTACAATTGTCTTTCTGGTGGAAGGCAACAGGTGAGAACTGGTTCAAAGCTAAATTATATTTGTAGATAAAAATAAAATAAGTTTAGTAGGTCAGTTATTTTAAGGATTTGTTTTCTGTGCAACTGACTTGGATAAGCAGTACAGCACTTGCAAAAAGAGCTATTCTGGAGAAGCTTATCATAGGATTCTTTACTTTACAGTCAGCTGCTACTGAGACACTGATTGCAAACTTAGGTTGCTGCATGATTTAATTTAGGAAGCAGTTGGCAAACTGAGGAAAGCTTGCATGCAGAATAACATAAGAATGTTGAAAATTAGATAATAGGTACAGGTATTGCTGGACACCCAAGAACAGCTTCAAAGGGACAATGCATCACTTCTCAATTTGGACTTCAGGTGTGTTAAAACATTTTAGAGATCAGCTAGGTTGGAAACTGTAGACAGCTTATGGTGTAATAGTTAGGATAACAGGAACAATACTGGCCAAGTTGCTGAAGGTAGTGATTCATTTCCTTGTGATGTGCTTGGAAAGTGTTTCTTTAAATAATTAGTTGGTTGCCACCAGGATGGTAGGTTGTTTAATAAGTTATGCTATCATGTAAAAGAACTGTAATGATGGCCTAATTTATTATCTGACCTTTGGTATTATTAATTGTGTTATTTGTTGGGGTGTCCTGCCCGGCACACCCCTTGGGCACACCCTAGGTCCCAATAGGTATACAGTTTTGTATTACCTATACAAGGTTAAGATATCACACCTGGTTCTAGATACTTGTTTTACAAAGTAAAATATGTAGATAGTCCAGGTTTTTAGGAATTACGTAGATGCAATTATAAAGTTGTTGAAAAAAAATAGCGCGCGCGAATAAGAAAAAGTAGCGCGCACGAATAAAAAAGGAGCGCGCGCGAATAAAAAAAGTAGCGCGCGCGAATAAAAAAAGTAGCGCGCGCGAATAAAAAAAGTAGCGCGCGCGAATAAAAAACAACTGGTCGCGAGTTGAAAATAGTTAGTTGCGAGTTGAAAAGAGAAACAGTCGCGCACGTCCCTTATGGCCATCGTAAGTTTGATTATTTTGGTTTTCGGCTTTTCAACTATTGCGGATTCTCAAATATTCCGGCCTTCAGCTTTTACGGATTATGGCCTTAATGCTATCTGCTCTTAATTAGGGTTGCAGTTATCTGCTATCAGCCTATCAGGGAGCAGTTTTCCGCAATATAAGTTGTAATAGTTTACATTGTAATAGTTATAAAAATAAAGAGAAAATGTGTCTTGTGTGTGTGTTTAGTTGTTCAAGCTTTTCAAGCCCAGAAATTCATGTTGTCTTTGTCTCGTCAAATATTCCGACCTTGGGCTTTTTTTTAAAGGGATTGTGATCCGCCGATATGTCTAATATTAATCTTTATAATTGGCTGCCATCTTGAATAAGGCCTGGTTGCACAGGAAATCTCGAAAAAGCTCAACAGAGCAAGAAAAAACGAGACACATGATATAAAATTTAAAATGGTCAATTGTTTGTTTTTAACTCAAAAGGGACATCTTCCTAAATACAATCAGTGGAAATATAAAATACAGATATGTAATTACTTTAGTATTCTTGACTTATTTCTCTAGTTACGCAATAGGCGTTAATTACGTATAAGCAAGACTATACAAAGTGTTTTGAGAGCTGTCACTAGAAAACCCCAGATTCCTTTACCTAATTTTAAACTTGGTGATCACTGACCAAGGTCTAATGCTGCCTGCCTTTTGAACAACGCAATCTAGTGTGTATGACGATTAAATTTTGTTCATAATATCTACAGCCTAATTAATAAATTCCAATTTTGTGAAACACTGTCATCGAACGTCACACAACTGCGACCTCGGCTTCGAAGAGATGCGGCGCAAATGTCAGCGCACGCGCAGTCTGACGGTATACGAACTGCCTCGCCTGTTCCGTGAGGTACTTTTGATCAGCGGTTTGTCCACACGCCACCTCTTGGAAGGACTGGAAAGGAACGAAAATATTTCAATTAGAATGTATTATTGTTATTGTACACCAAAACATCTTGATTACGATATTCCATTAGGATAGTCAATAATTCATGAAGAAAAGACAAACGAAACTCATGTTTAATTAACAAATAATTTCCCAACACAACCAGGTGATAAATCAGACATAGTTTGACGCTACTCTGGCTTTAAAAAGTTTTTTGAATGTAAAAGTTACTGTCCATGACCCAACGTTTCGACACTCCAATCTAGTCTCTTCATCAGGGGTGATCGTTGTAAAGTTAGGATCCCTATTTATACCCTCATAGAACCGATGATGACGTTATCTATTAACAAGATGCAAATAAGCTTCTGGTAATAAACCACCATCGCGATTCAATGAGGCGTGGGCGCTATTGATATGCCAAACCTCCAGACAACGTCTCTGAAATTATTACCAGGCTTATTTGCTTAGATATATCTCATGTTTAATTGTTACCTTGCAGTGCGCATTCCGATTTCCAGTGGGAGTTTCGCAGTAGAAAAGGTTTATCGGGCTGCTAATTTTCTGCTGCTGGACAACCTGGTGAAAAGGAAAGACATTACGATATAATAGCATGAGCTTTTAGATTTTCTTCTAATTCTTGGAGGCATTTCCGTTCACCAATTCCATAGCGTAGACGACTGATTCATGCTATGGGTTGTTTAGTATGACTAAAGCATGAACATACCTGCACAGGGCTACAATCTATTGTTCCAGCGAAATGTGACAAGCTAAAACTGTCGTTGAAGTTAGTCAAAGGAAGCGTCTTATTTGGCGTAACATATTGGTCACCGACACCAAAAACGTCGTTAGGTTTCACGGCCGAAGACGACAAAGGCGAAATGTAAGACGTGTCGATAACACAGTTCTCGATTTCCTCCTGAAAAATAACAGAAACAAAAATAATAAGGGAATAAAATGAAGGTCAAGTGCTATAATACTTCCTTTCCTCCCTTCCATCCCTACTTCCTTTCCCTCCTTCCTTCCTTCCTTCCCTCCTTTCGTTCGTTCGTTCGTTCGTTCGTTCGTTCGTTCGTTCGTTCGTTCGTTCGTTCCCTCGCTCCCTCTTTCCTTCCTTCCTTCCCTCCTTCTTCCCTTCCATCCATCCCCTCCTTCCTCCCCCGCTCCTTCCTTCCCTCTCTCCCTCCCTCGCTCCGTCCTCCTCCTCCCTTCGCAGTCCAGTTATATACAGAGGTCAGTTCTTACCACGTGTAATTGAGGCAACCGCGTGACTGTATTCTGGCACGACGCAATGGGTTGGCTCGTCGTCACGAACGTTCCTGACAGGTTTCGTAATCCACTTGAAAAGCCTTCATTCAGAGCGGAGTGATCCATGCTTGCAGATGAACAATCTTCGTCGGTCAAAGAAGGTATAATATCCTGGACGGCTTCAGCTTCGCCACGTTCGATAATCTCAGAGATATCTTGCTCAAGATGATTGGTAATAGACTATAGGAAGAGAATAAAAACAGTTGACTGACCAAGCCCGACTACACAGACAGTTTTAGAACTGAGCAATAGTGTCCAGATACAGGATTGGTTTGTATATTATGTTGTAAATTAGTGTAAAATAGAAATTTTCTGAAGAATGTTCGAAATTGTAACTTTCACTCTGCCATCTTGGTCCATGCAATATTGCAGCTCAATGGTTAGAGCATCTCATTAGTCATCAGAAGGTTACAGGTTGTACACATATGTAACCTTCACTCATCATCTTAATCCATGTAGCTCAATAGTTAGAGCATCTCACTAGTCATCAGAAGGTTACATGTTGTACACATATGTAACCTTCACTTATCATCTTAGTCTATGTAGCTCAATAGTTAGAACATCTCACTAGTCATCAGAAGGTTACAGGTTGTACACATATGTAACCTTCACTTATCATCTTAGTCTATGTAGCTCAATAGTTAGAGCATCTCACTAGTCATCAGAAGGTTACAGGTTGTACACATATGTAACCTTCACTCATCATCTTAGTCCATGTAGCTCAATAGTTAGAACATCTCACTAGTCATCAGCAGGTTACAGGTTCGATACAGCGTATGTCATCTTCAATGGTTAAAGCATCAAAAGATTACGGGTTCGTTGAAAGTTCGAGGAGATGGTCTATTTTAACGGCAGTCTTACCAGAGAGGAGGAGGTTTGAAACGTGGCCAAAACTTCTTTAAATGGCGTAGGCGTCCGAGGGCTGTTGAGCAACGAACGTCGGATTTTCGGTGTGCGGAAAGTGTGTTCTGAGGTGGCGATCGTTGGTGTGTTTAGAGCTTCGTGCGCCAGCACTGGTGTGGAGGTGAGTGTCGGTCTAGAGGAAACTGGTGTTGAGGAGGTAATCCCAGAGATGTCCCGAGCAGGAATCGGACTGTTGAAGAACTGGGAGGGGGAGAATGGTAGAGATTTGATAGGGGTACTTTGGGGGGTCGTGCCTGAAGGTGTACACATGGATGAGCTGCTGCAGCTCGAAGTAGAGATATTGCGGTCATCACGCTGTTTCTATTAGTTAAGGAGTTTTTTCGTTCTGTAAAAGCAATTTTTTATCGACTATTTCAAAACTGACTCATTAATAATTCAATCATTCAGGTAAAGTGCAACCTCGTACCCAGGGCATTTTGCCTCCATGGCGGAACGTCGGCGAAAATGGCCCTGGGATCGGCTGGTCCATTCTATAATGCGATTGGCTTGTCATAAAACTCAATTAATTCAGCAGAGTATAATTTATTCGTCTAAATCTGAATGCTGTTTTCAAATTTTACAGCAAATTAGAAGTGATAGCGTTCGCTAAATTGGATATATGCTTCTTCATACCTTTTGTAAGAGATAACCGTGGATGTATGGTGGATTATTAAGCTTGTTAGCTGCTTTTATGCCGACAAATGCTGACATGAACAACTCTGAAGAGCATTGAATATTTCTCAATTATTCAGGTCAACAAAGTAGACAAAGGCAATGGAACAAAGACCACACAAATTATCATATCTAAACACCCAGAAATCCTGGGTGTCATGTGACCAACCGATCCCAGGGGCATTTTCGCCGACCTGCCCTGGGAACGAGGTTGAGGTAAAGTGGTGAGGTAAGATGAGGTAAAGTGAGGTAAGGATATGAAAAGGAGAAATAAGAGAACTTCAATGTGTCAATGAAGTAAGAGTATACTTACGTATATTAATGGCGTGTTTCGGACGATGTGATGGAACACTTGATAAGTTTAAAAGGATACTCTTCTCTTTTTGCCTTTCCTTAAAATGGCTGGTGGCGTTCGAAAACGGTTAACAACAAGAGGTGATGTAATTGGAATAAGAGATCTGAAACGAAAGCGAGTGAGTATCAGGCTACTGTGATTGAGACAATTAGACAGACAAATTATACATCATGTATGTCATTGTATTCATTTACCCTTTCACACATCCTTGGAGAGAGGCAATGGTTTTTCCATCAAACCTACATCCTACAGAACATTTCAAGAGAAAAATAATAATTGGAGTTATTCACACTAGTATGCCATCTTAATGGTTGACTTCCATTGATGCGTATTTTTGCTCGCATACGTAAAAGTCCGAAGTGAATCTTGACTTACCGGTCATGCCGAGGGAATTCGTAGCCGGGCTTTTTCCAGACAGGTCCAGACTTGTGTCACTGTCAAAACTTGTCAAATCCCCCCATGCGTTTGTGTCCAAGTCAAATAACTCCTTGAGATCATCTGTGATTGTTCGTAAAGGCGAGAGCATTTCTTGACTAGTATTAACAAACTGGGTGGCAGAGCTGCAAGTAGAATAGAACACTCTAATTTATGGTCGAGATGGGGGCTTTACCCAACCAAATTAAGATCAGTGATTAAACCGTGCGAACCATTTATGGGTAAAGAAAATCTTTCACCCAACCCAAGAAGAAAAAAGTTAGATAAAGCTCAAGCTCGGGGTGCTGGTGGCACAGTGAGTGGCACACGTGTCTTTCACCTCCTGCTCAGCGCAGTTATCAGATTAAATATTTCGCCTTGGCCGCAAGTGAGTTTGACTGTAACAATACCGCAGGTTTTACTCCGGTTTCCTCCTGTAATAACACTGGACCAATGAGGGAGAACAGTTTAATGACTGATAGGGTTATCCAGTGTAAATAAAAGTTAGTTTAAAGTTAGTTTGAGTTCCCAGCATATCGTCGATACAAGTTTTAATAACAAACCCAAAAAGATATACAGACAGATCCTACTATAACTTTCAGATTTATCATCTCGCTATACAGAGCAGGAATCCAAGGAAAACAAGGAGAGGAATACAATAACAAAAGCTAATGTGCAATGATGACTAAGCAGAACTGATGACGAGATTCCAATTTTAAATAATGAACTCTTAATTTTTTACGCAAATAGTCCTAAAAATGATACCAATGCTAAAAATGCTACCTTCAGAGAAGTGATTTTTTTTACCCAACCATTTAGGTCTTAGAATTTTCAGTTACCCAACTATTTTCTCTTCGGGCCCAACCGAGCGTAGTCCCTTCGTCAGGAGTGAAACGTAAAGTGAAATAAAAACCGAAATAGATCTAAAAACATCATCATATTTCCGAGAAACGTGCTTACCCGTGATGCTCAGTAACTTTTCCGCTCCCGCCTTGAGCGTTCGCTCTCATTTTCACTGGCCCTTTCATTAGGCCTCGAGCCATTGTCGGCGCTGATTGGAAAAGGCTCTGGGACGAGTGGTGGACACAATCGTCAAAGGTCGGCTGGAAATGTGAGAAGTTACCTCTTCTCCTCTCTACATATAAAGACAGTTTTTCAGTTACAACTTTTGACCAACTATCATTAAGACAAGTTCATGAGACAAGTGTTATTTATATTTTTGCGTTTACCTTTCTGCCTTGACTCCTTATGATAGTATTTACCCTGTGATAAAGGGAAAAAACATCGACAATTATACAATAACCTGTATGCTATGGGCATTCTCATTGGTTGTTGGCCATGATCTATTAGAGGACAGATGCACGGATCACGTCAGCCGACTGCTTTTATCTTTTTCATGCCCCAGAAATCGCCAAAGAGCAAATAAGCCTTTTGAATGGTTTGTTTCCAATTTTTATTGTATAAAACAAATAGATTCCATTTTTCCATTGTCTGTTCAGTTATAGACGCACAGAGGACGTCAGAACGTGGTAAGAACATCAGTGACCCACTCAACTCCGTCTCGTGGGCCACTTTTTTGTTCTTACCACGTTCTGACGTCGTCTGTGCATCTATAACTGAACAGACAACAAAAAATGGAATCTATTTGTTATTTAGAATTATGTCAGTTTCGTAAAATGTTATATAATTCTGTCATTCGTAAAATGTTATAAAATGTTATATAATCATGTACTATGATATAGAGTGAGGAACTAGTGGGTAAAGACGTAGCTTTTTCAAGAACAGATTTGATTGGTTGTTTTCCGACCTTTTTATCCAATCGGATACAAGAACCTAGTAAATACGCCCCGCACTGGTTACGATGGTTACTAAACCAACAGCCAATAAAAAATTAGCTTCTATCAGCTACATCATGATGACTCAAACTATAGTGGCTTTGATTTGCTAATGACGGACGTCTACTCTCAAAACATGGTGTTCTTGGTTAGTTGAAGTCTTTAACAGACACAACAGACGTGTGACTTTACAAATATTTAGCTCGAACGTGGCCGAGTAGAAGGTATGTCAAAGGCGCCGCAGGCTGCCACCATACGACCCATGTCTGACCACGGAGCACAGCTAAGATCTTAGTGTTGGTTTTACTGAAGGAGGAGAACCGGAGACCCCGGAGGAAAACCCTCAAAGCACAGGAGAGATCAACTAATAACTCAACTCACATGAGTTCCAAGCTCGCGAATCAACGCAAAGTTATTCCCAGATGGTCACCCATCCAAGTACTAACCCCGTCCAACCGGGCTTGACTTAGCGGTGAGTGGCAGTACCCTAACAGCACACGCCAACCGAGTTATTGGCTTGGAGCTCAGTTAATGTTGTAAAGAATGGGTGGGTTTAGGTTTATCTGTATTAATTTCTCACAGTTCATAGCGGCCACTGGTTTGTGTAAACGTTCGTTGGTAATACTCAAATACAAAACAGACTACAGAAGAGGAACTGGGAAGGTCTTTGTAAATTGATGACGTATATACATATGTCATTTTTCCATGAAATATCAAAACGTACATCTCTGTATCTGTTCTCTTTGTACTCTTGGTATCCATGGGCTTCAACTCTTTTCTTCATTGTCGAATTCCAGTGATTCTTTATCGCATTGTCTGTCCTGTGATGACCAAAGGAGTTAAAATAATCAGAAACGAAGATTTTAGCATACAATTAAAGTGCTTATAAACCCAAAATGGGTTTTTGGTGATTCGGATAGAGCATAACAAGTTAGTTAATAAGTTCTAGATTAGTTTTTGCGTTAAACTTTTAGTTTCGGAGATATAAGGGCTCAAAGTCCCAATTTGTGAAAAAAGTAGCGCAGGCCGGGAGACTGGATCCGAGGAACGTGTTATGTTTCAATACTTATAAAAATATATTACAATTCGAGTAGACAAGGTAACATCGTAAAGACACATCGTTTGGGCATTTTTCAATAAAAACTCTTAAGATAGCTGTCTTCTCCTATACAAAAGCCTAGTTGTTGTTGAAGATGGGTTCCTCGGATCGAGGTCCCTGTGTGTTATTTTGGTGGCGCTACTTTTTTCCAAAAATGGCACAATTTGCATGTTTGAGCCGTTATATCTCCGAAACTAAAAGTTTAACGCAAAAACTAATCCAGAACTTATTAACTAACTTTTTATGCTCTATCCGAATCACCAAAAACCCATTTTGGGTTTATAAGCACTTTAAGAGAATGTAAAATGGAAAGTCTTATAAATGAACGATTTAAAATCTTGAATGTCCCCATTGTCTTCAGTTCACTTAGAATATACGATTTTTTACCTTCCGGGGACCATCTTGGCTATCTCGGCCCACTTATTCCCCATTTTCAGATGTGCATCGTAAATGATCTGATCTTCATCTTCGGTCCAAGCAGTTTTCTTGATGGCGGGATTGAGATGGTTATGCCATCTGAAAAGCATCACGCATTTAAATTTTTGTAAATATTTAGAACTAATTTTTTTCTTTTAATTTCTATTGTACATAATTGTAATTTTAAGCGGGAAACCAACATTTATCGGTTGAAGTTTTACCTACCTACAGATATCGTAAAACTATTAACATTTCTAAACATTATATACTTAAAAGCCATTTATTTAAAAATAATTATTTTGGGTACAGTTCCCCTTTAAAAGGATTCAAGAGAAACTAAACAGATTCTCTTGAAACTCATGCAGAAACGAGTTAGTAAACGACTAATCACCTTTCTCTACATTGTTTTCCAATCCTTCCAGGCAAGTGTTGCGCTATGGTGGACCATCGTTTCGGTCCGAACCTCCTGACAAGCTCCACAACTTTATCATCCTCCTTAATTAAGAGAACAGTTTGTGAGTTGAGAAATTGCAACTTAAGGGTGCCAGGCTCTTCTTAATCGGGAGTGTGCAGGCGGGACGGCGCAGGCTAGCAATAGAGCGCAAGCAATGGCAACCTCGTACACACGGAAAAACGCATGTTCTGTTACAGCATTCAACAGCACTGATATCAGGTCTGTTCAGGATAATGTAGCGACCCCTGTAACAGCTATGATGGTCACAGTCAGTATCAGCACTGATGCCTTATCATCTGTATTCATCAGTCCTGATTTATCTGATACCAACAACTTCCATCAGCGCTGTTACATCATCAGTGTACATCACAATTTCGCAAAAAACATTCTGTTACATCAGACTGATACAGCCCTGACAACCCAACAGACTGTTCCAATCTGATACCATCAGTTCTGAACAGTCTGTTGGCGACAACAGTGCGATACAGCTATATCATACCTGTATCAGGCCTGAAGGTGCAACAGGCTGTAACAGGTCTGTGGCGTTTTTACGTGTGAACCGAGGGTCTCATCTCCGCTCGCCGCCCGCCCCCACACTAAGCAATGGTTGATGCAGTGTTCAGACAGTGATTAGTTGACCTGAGACACCAAGTTTATAGTTAAACTGACGGGATCAATACAACTCGCAACCTTCTGATTACCGGTCAGACGATCAGATACGATCAGATACGATCAATATAGTATTATACTACAAGCTCGATGGGACTCGGAAGTTTTGGGGTTTTAGAAATTTCGAGTAGTTTATGTTTTAGTTTGTTTATTAGATTTATCACTCTTTTAGGTGAACGGAATACCCCCAACAGGCTAGAAGCCCAATTGCCAATTGATAGGTGTTCCGAGGGCCTACGATTTAAGGTCGTTATCTAAGACCTGAAAGTCTTAGCATTTGCTGATATCATTGCAAAGGCATCACTTTCTCCTCAATTATTTTTAAAACCCTGAGTGGTGGTCCAACCCAGGATTTGAATCTGTGTCTCCCAGCTCATAGACATGTGTGGTAACCACTAGACCACAACAGCTGGGTTGAAACCAGGGATGAAACACAGCCTCGTTCAGAACGAGATTTCTTGAATGTTCAATCTTCATGAGTATAGCTTAATGATAGCGACGTACCTCCTTAGTCCATGCTCCCTTAACGAGTTCAGGATTCAAGACCTTCTGCCAACGATGTAGACACTGATGGTCACTCCTATCGTTGAAGTAATCGGAAATGATCTTCCAATCCACCGTGCCTTCCAGCTCAACAACGCTCTTTAGTTTGTCATCCTTTATATAATAAGGATAATAATAAGAAGAATAAATATGAAAGCTGCTAAGTTCTCAAAAGAACTGGATATAAAATGAAAAGGAGAAATAAGAGAACTTCAATGTGTTGAAAAATACTTAAAGTGCCCATAACCTCAAAATGTTTTTTGTCTTGTTTGGAAGAACTTTTAAAATGATAAAGTAACTTCTTTTGAAGATTTTCGTTTCTTTGCTTTCTTTTTTAGATATATCAGTTTGTTTGATATGCAAATGTCTGGAATTTCGTCACACATGCATAATGACTTATTGGAGAAATGTGTATATCTCTTTCATTCTCGAACGAAATCCTTTAAAATCAAGAGTTTGGTGTTGTGGGAGAAACGCACACACGTGTTATTCACACTTTAGTGTTTTTATTTCATGAGCGCAAAGATATATAACATTCTCTGATAACTCATTATGCATGTGTGACGAAATTCCAGATATTTGCATATCAAACAAACTGATATATCTCAAAAAGAAAGCGAAGAAGTGAAAATCTTCAAAAGAAGTTACTTTATCATTTTAAAAGTTCTTCCAAATAAGACAATAAAAAATGTTGAGGTTAGGGGCACTTCAAGTAAGAGTACTTACGTATATTCATGGACGACGTTTTGGACAATGTGTCTGACCTGAAGGACACATCGTCTGAAACGTCATCATTAATATACGTAAGTATACTCTTACTTAAGTATTTTTCAACACATTGAAGTTCTCTTATTTCTCCTTTTCATTTTATATTCATAATAATAATATCATTTAAACCATCTTCGGAAAATAAACACAATGACTTCACATAA
Organism: Chrysogorgia sp. JL179-B06; assembly: GCA_035772405.1. Lineage (NCBI taxonomy): Eukaryota > Metazoa > Cnidaria > Anthozoa > Scleralcyonacea > Chrysogorgiidae > Chrysogorgia > Chrysogorgia sp. JL179-B06. The sequence goes on along the minus strand of JAYKKM010000478.1, from coordinate 978,458 downwards.
GCAGGTACGTTATTAACGATCGAAAGAAACTATATGGGTCCGGTAACTATTTATGGTCGGGGTGGGGGCCGAAGATAAATAGATTTGGTCCTTTTTTATCCAACCAAATTAAGATCAGAAATGTAACCGTCCCAACCATTTATGAGTAAAGAAAATCTTTTACCCAACCCAAGAAGAAAAAAGTTAGAAAAAGCTCAATTCCCAGCATATCGTCGATACAAGTTTTAATAATAAACCCAAATAGATATACAGACAGATCCTACTGTAACTTTCAGATTATTATCTCCCTATACAGAGCAGGAATCCAAGGAAAACAAAGAGAGGAATACAATAACAAAAGATATGTGCAATGATGACTAAGGAGAACTGATGATGAGATTCAAATTTTAAATGATGAACTCTTAATTTTTTTATGTAAATATTTACTATATAGTCACTAAAATTGCTATCCAACCCTTCAGAGAAGTGATTTTTTTACCCAACCATTTAGGTCTTAGAATTTTTAATTACCCAACCATTTTCTCTTCGGCCCCCACCCCGTCCATGAATAATGACCGGTCCCTAATATATTCAAATTAACTTTGCAATACTACGAGCCTAATGGGGCGAGGGATGAGTGCTTGGTCTCATTGGCATTGTTCCTGAGAAGGGCACCCTTGGCTTATCTTCACTGGCAGACCTAAAACTGTACTCTCATGGCATGGCATTCGTCGTAGAAATAAATTTATAACATATATAAACAACATAAGTAATATGAGCAAAGCGAAAGGCGAAGTGCCGAGAGCTTTATGAACGAAATACTGACTTTCGAGCGGAGCCTTTCATCAGCATAAGACGTTTCATAAGTAATATGAAACGTAACGAAATGGATCTTTACAATTTGAGCCACAAGGCGAAGTTGTGAACAAGTCATGGAATACCAGAGACATGGATATTAATGACGGTTGGGGCGTTGGAGAGAGCGCGACTCAAAGATAGCTGTAATGTAACGGTTGTTTTACCACCGCGATATTCGCATTGGTGACAAAATCTGGAACAGCCCCTCACATAAGGACACACGAGGCAACAAATCGCGAAGATGTGTCGCGGGGACATGTTGCAAGGACAAATCCCGTCGTATGCACCATGCGAAATCTTGACGCGGGGACAAAATTTTAATAAACCAAATTAAAGGAAACCAATGAAAGAACGTTATTTTATTTTCCTTCTCTGATATGTCCCTCGTGTGTCCTCATGCAACAGCGGAAAATGCCTTCGCGACACGCCCCCGCGATTTGCCGCCTACAGGAACTTGTAAAACCTTGCTGAATATTAAAGCATCTTGGTGTTCTTCGATTTCCAAAGATAATTTGGCAACATGTTTGTTGTCTACGACAAAAGAACGCACAAGACATGGGGAGAAGAAAGGCTTCCTGGGGTACTCATTGGCGGTTAAACCATAGTTATAGTAGAGGCGGATGGTTTGGATTTTGGAAGCTCCATTGTCTTTAAAGATGACGCAATGGTGGTGGTATTTGTCATTGAGGAAATTCTATGGACAGGTGATGGCGAAGGACTCACACCACGTGACGATGATGGACTACACTAATTAAATCCAAACGTTATTATTGGATGATCGTGGTTCCAAGTAAGAAGGAAATTTGTAGGAAACTCCAGTAATCACAACTTATTACTACAACCTTGGCGCAACAACTACAATGGTCAATTTCATCTCGGTGGGAGAGAAACGAGCATTGCGTCTAATTGGGGCGATCCCTGAGGCGAGCAACTTAGTTGATGTCCGTACGTGCACGCCATTCGTACTCATCTTCTTCTCCGGTCGGACATTTTTACATCTACTTCACCGGTACTTTTCTGATACAATAAACATGGACGAATACAGACACAAGAGGAGCTCCAGCTGTGCTTTATATTATCAACAGCATGCCATCTACAAAATATATTTACAACTCGTTCATCTCGTACGACTCGTATATAGTGCCTTAACAACTCGTCTATGGTTATAAACGCCAATGATGCGCATAAACTATGGCAATAACAAATAACAATGTTATTCCCTCGTTCTTTAACTTTACAGACATAAAGCTCGCCCCATGATGCTTTGCATCTCCCTAGTATAGATGGCTTCTATGAAATGGCACGCACGTGTATGCGAGGAGGGAGGCCAGAAAACACCAGCACTAATTAGCTTCCAACCCTCTTCGTCAATCAATCCCTTCACAATCCCTATACTTCCCTGCAATCCCAACCAAAAAATTGCTCGCACAGACCTTGGAAGCGATTTGACTCGGAAAAAAGAAGCCACAGAGTTGCCTGCGGAGGAGGCTAGCGTCTAATAAGTATGATGACACGCCTATGAAATGGCACGCACGCGTGTATACGAGGAGGAAGGCCGGAAAACATCAACACTAATTAGCTGACAATATCGGAAGATAAACTTAGTCTAAACACTCTTGCTATGTTTTGGTAAAACAACAACGGAGCATGAGGTAGCCAGTTTGGCGAGACTCTCGGTGTAATTATTTCGGACCTCAGATTTCCGTTACATTCATTTGTATAAACGTGTTGTTATCACAAAAGGTCGACTTAACATTTCGAAAACGGCCGTTGGGATCTAAGAGGGTGTTTATATGGGGGAGGGTCAGCCCTCTTGATAGGGCAAGCCCTCTCTTTGCCGAGATCTCAAGTCTCAACTAATTCCTTGTAAAAATGTGTTTACATTTACATGACAAGAGGGCCAGCCCACCCACTCGCCTAGGAAGGGCTGGAAATTTTTCATATAAACGCACTGAGGAAATAAAAGCTCCATACAAGCGACAAAGTTTATCTTCACCTGAGTATTGTCTGGACAACTTTATATTTCGCACGACCTGTTTGCTTGTGTTTAAGTTACAAATTGAACACTTGTCCGCAAAAGTGGGATTCTGGGTTTCGTGCGAAATAAATGCAGCCGTAGCCATTCGAGCGAGCCAGCTTGGGCAGCGAGCCAGCTCGGTTAGGAGAGCTAGAAATTCTCATGTAAACATGGGATGAAATTCATCTCGGCAAAGAGCCCTACCAAGAGGGCTCGCTCTCCTCTATATAAACACCCCCTAACTGTGAAAAACCGTGTGAAAAAATGTCATGACCTGATCATTAACAACCATAATCCAAAATTATCAACAACCTAAATCAAACTATTATTATAGAAACCACCAATACGAGCTATTCTGTAATCTGGTTCTTATATACTATAGCAAGCTATCAGCTCATATCTAAAAAGGTTGGTGTATGTACTGCCGAAATAGCGTGTAAGTAGTCTAACGTTTCGAGCGAAGGACCTTGGTCAGAGAGTGAAACGTAAAGTGAAAAGCTCATAGAGATCACTATTATAATGAGAAACAAATGATGGTGGGATGTTTTGCTAAAGTGAATGAACAAGAAGTCAGGTATTTGGTTGATAAAACTAGACGAAAAAATACCTAAAACGTATTATAAAACAATTATACCATATATGGTATAGTGGTATAATTAATTATACCATATATGGTATAATTATCGTCGTATATGAACTCATGTACCGAAATAGAGTGTGATAAGATTGTGATAAGATAAGATCATTTTTCGCTAAATTGTAGAATACCCGTCGTTGACAGTTAGTAAAAGGATCAAATTACAAAAAGTTCATCATATACAATTGCTTCGTTCTATTTTAAAACCCCATTTAATTTGATAACAATCAACAACTACACACAATATAAACCTTCGACATTGTATTTAAAGACCTTTTAGAGCAACCTGGTTTGTATATTTCTGCCTTTAGATTAAAGTGGACGGATATTCTATAATTGCTCCATATTTTTTATTTAACGATCGTCATAAGATCTACAGAGTAGTTTTTCATCCTTGGCTCATAGTCGCTATAAGTATATACATCAACAAAATAAATAAATAAAAAGAAAAACTAGTTTACTTTTAGTTTATTATAGATTTATCACTCTTTTAGTGAACGGAATACCCCAGCAGGCTAAAAGCCCAATTGATAGGAGTTCCGAAAACCTACGATTTAAGGTTGTTATCCGAGAAGACCTGAAAGTCTTACCATTTGCTGGTGTTGTTGCAAAGGCAGCACTTTCTCCTCAATTATTTTTAAGACCCTGAGTGGAGGTCCGACCCAGGATTTGAACCTGTGTCTCCTAGCTCATAGACATGTGTGGTAACCACTAGACCACAACAGCAGATTAGGCTACTTCTATTATGCTAAAAACATCCTAAAAATTGTTTACCAAATTGCTTAAAAGTTAATGGGTTCTCGATTGTTCTAATATATGTAGGTAGACTGTTCCACATCATAGGTCCCCAATATTTCAAATGATTTCTTCAGTGATTCCGTTTTCGGTTTTGGAACAGTAAAGTCCTATTGTTAACTGCTGCTCTAGTTCTATATTTACTTGTTTCACAAATAATATGTAATTTTTCTTTATGAATAAATGAATATTGGTGTATAGTGTCTTCTTATGCACATTTTGATCCAACGTAAACATACTTTAACCCATGAGCTGTTGTGGTCTAGTGGTTACCACACATGTCTATGAGCTGGGAGACACAGGTTCAAATCCTGGGTTGGACCTCCACTCAGGGTCTTAAAAATAATTGAGGAGAAAGTGCTGCCTTTGCAATAATATCAGCAAATGGTAAGACTTTCGGGTCTTCTTGGATAACGACCTTAAATCGTAGGCCCTCGGAACCCCTATCAATTGGGCTTCTAGCCTGTTGGGGTATTCCGTTCAAAAAGAATGATAAATCTAATAAACTATAAACTAACGTATACATCACTAATGTATTTCAGACTTCATTCACGATTCTTTGTTTTCCTTCAAGCACGACAAAACCAAATCAAGAGTTCCGCAATTCCTTCATGTGTTATATATAATATATAGTTTGCCAAATATGGAAGCTTGGGGCCTTGGAGTAGACAGATGATATATAGACGCTAGATAAGAATCGAACATGTAACCTTCTGATTGCTTGTGAGACGCTCTAACCATTGTGCTACCGAGACTCAGATGGAGACAAAAGTGCAAGACAAACATTCTTTCCTACTTCTTTGTCAGGTTCTTTGTTCTGTTCTTGAGCCAGGCCTAGTGCATCTCTGGTCAAATATGTTCACCAATTTACACATCCAATATATATCCAGCATTGTTCGTGATTATATTGTTAAACGAAGTTGAAAGTAAATTAAAACTGTTTATAGATCTTGAAAAATTCGGTTGAAATCTGTAGGCAACATTGATAGAATTGTCAACAAGAGTGGACAAACGAACAGGTTGAATGAACATGTTGTAAGAGCATTGAGCTAGACTATTGTATAATGCTCCTAAAATATCTTTATTATTATTATTATTATTATTATTATTAAAGTTTAGTTCACACTGCATTTGCAGATTGACCGCACTTCATGCAGAGGTGACCAGATATCGATGTCGCATATATTGATTCACAGCCTTATGAACGTAAAGCGTACTGGAGTCAATTGAAAATTTAGTTTAGTAGATTTATCACTCTTTTAGGTGAACGGAATTCCCAACAGGCTAGAAGCCCAATTGATTATCCGAGAAGACCCGAAAGTCTTACCATTTGCTGATATTATTGCAAAGGCAGCACTTTCTCCTCAATTATTTTTAAGATCCTGAGTGGAGGACCCAGGATTTGAACCTGTGTCTCCCAGCTCATAGAATGCATGTGAAACTGAAAGCACTAGACCATGTTCCAAATGAATAACTGTCGTCATCAATCACTGACTATCATAGAATCATATAGACTATCATAGATTTGAAAAAAACAATTTCAAAGTGAATGACATAGTGCACGATAATCGATGTTATAATAAAGTGAGTGAACAAGAAATCAAGTATTTCTTTGAAACATCACAAACAAATACCTAAAAATACCATGAGTGCAGCCTCTATTATCAAACAATTACCCTCGTGCTCATGGTATAATTTTTAACTAAACGATGGAGATTTTCAAAATGCTCAAAGTGAATGATATAGTCTATGATATCGCCGCATTGAACAATCTGCATCATCTATCATCATCTATCATCCGTTTCATCGGGACTAAAGATAGTGTTTTCCGCAATTTGTGCATAATCCATGACTGGCCCAAAATAGCCAACCGAAGTTCAATCATCATCTATCATCCGTTTCATCGGGACTAAAGATACAGTGTTTTCCGCCATTTGTGCATAATCCATGACTGGTCCAAGACCTTTTTAGTTCTAGAACTTCATCTGAGTTGGATTCCTACAGTCAATCTATATAAAGTTTCAGAATGCCAATGGTGATGACGAATGAAATCAAAACACAGAACCATCCCATACAAACTGTTTTTGTCATATTATAATTTCTGCTGGCTCTCGACCAGTGTTCAGTATTGCAAATTCATCTAGGACTACTATATATGGATAGGTGTAACGGCGTTGGTTTCGCTTGGCACTTCACGAGTTTGCTCTAACATCCGGAGCACTTCAAAACCTACGTAATGGTTTCGAGCACGTCTACGTTGGTATAGCCGCTCTCATGATGTAAGCTGCCTGCTCCGGGTTCATTCAGGCTGGAGATATAACTGCGGGCTTTATTCAACACTCGACCTGGGAAATCGCTAGACTCGTTTCGCGCGCAAAAGTGGTCACCTTACGGAAGGTGTCATGTGACTGGATGCATTTGATTTAAACCAATCAAGAGAGAGAATGTTTGTCACCTTAAACGGCCGAAATGAGACGATATAGAAAAAAGCAATCGTCTTCTGTACGATCTTTTTATTAGTATTAAGTTTAGTATTAACAAACCATTACGCGGGGGGTTAGAAAACCCATTAGGCGGGGGGTTAGGGTTAGGATATAAGTTGTTTTGGGCTTGTATTTCATCATACAGTCATGACCGATCGTATGATAGCAGTACAATCTCTCATTTCGTCCCACCTCTCGATTGCTTGCGGGAGGGAGTCACAGAACGCCCAGGATAAATTGACTCTTAACCTTCTCATGAACACGCGCTAACCATTCCGTGTAGCATCAAGGTTCACATGAAAAATAAAGATTACATTTCAACCCGTGGGCGTGCCTGTGTTAAATGTTGTCCGTTTTACTACGTTCAGAATAGAAACAAGCAAGCTAATCGTGTTCAGTGTGCGGTGTATATACTATTTTCTCTTACGATTCTGGTCTACGCAATCTTTTGGGAAAATTCTCCCGCCGGTTTGACCATGGTCCATGGCCATAAAAACAACACCTTGAATACTGTTTTACTTCAAGATGAATATTTTTAGAACACGCATCGTTGCCACTGTAAAATTTCCCAAATATATTGGAAATTTTTTATCATGTATGGAGTTCTTGGAGCAGTTCTTGGGACGCGGTTGCGCTTGGGACGCGGTTGCGCTTGGGACGCGGTTGCCCTGGCGACGAAAAGGGACAATAATAATAATAGGGACAATAATAATAATAGGGACAATAATAATAATAGGGACAATAATAATAATAGGGCAATAATATAATAGGGACAATAATAATTATTATTATATTATTGCCCTACTATTATTATTATTATCCCTATTATTATTATTGTCCCTATTATATTATTGTCCCTATTATTATTATCCCTGGGACAATAATAATAATAGGGACAATAATAATAATAATAGGGACAATAATCAACAATATATAGGGACAATAATAATAAGTATAATTATGAATTATAACAAATAATAATTATGACAATTCCTGTACATTAACTATAAAAACTATCTTCTCGGATAACGACCTTAAATCGTGGGCCCTCGAAACCCCTGTAATTGGACTTCTAGCCTGTTGGGGTATTCCGTTCACCTAAGAGTGATAAATCTACTAAACTAAACTAATAATAATCATGACAAATGACAATAATAATTATGATAATAATAATAATAATTAACAATTAGATTATGAACTTGAAATATCTATAAGGCAATAGTCAACAAGTTAACTATTGCCTCATAGAAATTGAGAACTAATTTATGTTTGTTATTCCTTCAAAATTAGAGACATACCGGTAAGCATTGTTTTTTGGCAAAAAAACACATCCTTTTCACTGCCTGCTCTGCATGCATCTTCTTTTGCAGCTTGATTGAGCCGAGCGATTCGCAGGCTAGCAATAGAGTGCCAGCCGCATACCAGCTTTGGTGGCAAGCGCAGCTGGGTTACAAGGCAGTCCTTTTCATGTCACTCATCACTACTCAATATCCATCAACAACTAGACAGCGAGTAGTGTAGCTAATGATATTGCAACATGTTCATTAGACTATACTAGAAAGTTTTTACTAATAATAATGAGTTACGACAATAATAATTATTATTATACAATACAACATACAATCTCGATTGTGATTGGCTAAAAAACCTAGACAATTCTTGATGTCTTGCCACCTACAAAATATCAAAAATTGTCTGTACGTGATGTAATAGCTCTTTAAGCGGTTGCTATTACTGTAATAGCTCAAAATGCAGACAAACAAACCAAATTTGACTCACAAATGATTGCAAATGAGTTATTTTCTTTTGTTATGGCCGCAAGAATTATGGGTAAATGCAGACAAACATGGGTATACTGACGTCATCTTGACAACGTGCTATTGTCTTTGCGTGGCTTGCTTCCTAAACTCCCTAAAGGTTTCTACATTTAGAGTTGCATAATAAAACAATTATTGGATTTGGCTTACACATATGATATCAAGAATTATCCAGACCTCTGTCAATGTTATCTGCCTCAGCCTTCGGCAGATAACATTGACCTTGGTCTGGATAATTCTTGATATCATGCTCAGCCTCATCTAATAATTGTATATTATATGCATGACAATATTACTGCGTTCTGATTTGTTAAGAGGAGTGCAATTATTTTATCAGTTGCACTCAAGTGCAATTTTTTCCCAAACAAACAAAATCTGTTCAAACACAACTGAACTTATTCTGGAAGCAGTCAACCCAAACATGACAAAGTCAAAACTGGTTTATTTGGCAGGGGATGGGTTGCCAGATGTAGTTTTTTTCTAATACATTTTATCAAATAACATGTCTACTACACAGACACTGATTGGTCAATACCTGTATTTGGATTAGGCTATCTAAATATGGGATTTAAAGGAAACAAAACAAGTGTATTATTGTTCTTTTATAAAAGAAATACCTAATGGTTTGTGTGTTTGGGCGGTGAACACTTGGGATATTGCTTGAGTGAGAAAAGCGTAAAAAACACTTCCTCAAGGCTCCTGTTTTTATGCTTTCCTCAACTCAAGCAACATCCAAGCGTGTTATGCCATCCAAACATTAGGTATTTCTTTAATAATGAACAAGTAATCATATGATTTTGCTTGTGAAATTAAGGATTTACACTAATTGTGATGTGATAAAATTGCACTCACCTACTGCTTGTGCAATTTTGGTATCATTATAATTGCATTCACTATATTACCTATGCTAATATAGCTTTGAAGATTTGCATGCTGATGAATTAATATTTTATTTGCTAATTGTAAATACAACTATGTATAATTGTATTTTGCTGAGAAAAACTTAACACAATAACATACTTTGTTATTTTCTGCCAATACTTTATGATACTTGTGAATGTTAATTAATATGCAATTTTAAGATATTGGGTTGGTGTGGCCTGCTAGTTTTGGAGTGTTTCAAATCTTGGCTCAAAAAACACGTCTTCAAATCTTGGCTCAAAAAACACGGTTGAAATCAGGCTGTGGTTGCATGCAAAAGCATGAGCATTGATCATTCCTAGATGTCAAAAATTCAGAACCCTAATACTAAAACCGCAGGTGCAAAATTGCATTAACACGAAGAGTAACATCTTAAGTCAGTGTAAAATAAAGCAATTTTCAACAATCCTATATATAGTATGCAAAGAGATTATTATGCAAATACAGTACCTTAAAAATCTGATGCAGTAATGATAAATATTGCAGACTTGAAGTTCTCTTATTTCTCCTTTTCATATTGTACCCAGTTCTTTTGAGAACTAATAGCAGGTTTCGTATTTTTACTTATCAACTATTTTATGATGACAATACACATTTGAAAATATTATATTTAACATGTAGTTCACGACATCGTCATATCAAATATGCAAAGTATATCAGGTTGATAAATAGTATAATTCTTAACATATCATCGTTTATATCAGATGGGAATAAGGTCAACAGTGACATTGCAATTAATATTCTACAAGAACATGTATATAATACAAGGGCCACAACGCCAGGGTACAAAACTGCAATACGTTTTTATAAACATCTAGTACAAAACAGTTCCAAATCATACCTCTTCTTTTGTCCACCTGCCTTTGTTTATTCGCTTTGCTTTTTTACTGTGTATAGGACCAATGCCTTCGAGGTCACTCAAGGAGGATCTCCCTAAGTCTGACTCCGTTTCGCTGCGAATCAAAATGCAAACAATCAGTTTAATGTGGTAAAGGGAAGATATTAAAACGATTACGATTGTTTTATATATATATATATCTTAGTCAAGATAAGTTAATTGAGTTCGCAGACAGACAGACATCCATGGCATAATTTGGCAATGACACTTGAAATATGGTGCAGCAGAAAATATGATGCAGCAGAAAATATGATGTAGCAGAAAATATGGTATAGTTTTAGAAAACTTTAAAGGAGTCGAATCAGTTTGTTTTACACAGATCAAACCTTTTATATCACTTTAAAGCACAGAGAACCGGGCTGTCCTTCCGATCGATCGAGGATCGAGAAGGCGCCAAATCATAACACGACAATGATTGATTACCGCCATGCTTGACATCGCTGCACTAAAGGATATATTTTCTACGCTTTTAAATGTTTTGGTCGAGAAATCAACATCACGACGAAACAAAGACTTTCTTTAAACATAGCCATCACTATTCCAGTTTCCAAGCGCCAATTAGAGCTCACCAAACTCCCAAAGCGGCAGCATAAATACTTAACATTATAATCATACCACACAGCTTTATTATGAATAAACGAAATCGTGACCCAATCGCAATATGCAAGAGCTTTGATCTACTGCTAAAACAATTAAACAGCGAAATACCTTTGTGAACTAGCCATTTTCGTCACGTCTTATCTCGCCTGTGGGTGAGAGAGAAATGAGCTTGGAAGGGCCACTATTCCTTTAATTTTGGATCCTCTCGGTTACTTTCAAGTCTTTTTTAATCATGGCGGTTGAATCTTCAAATGCTCCGCCACTATTCACCTCTCCCATTGGTTGGTGTATATTTCAATTGTTGTTCTAGGCCAATCAGCACGCGAGCCGGAGGAATTATATAATTATGTGCATTTCTTATTATGTATGTTTTATGTCTGCGATGCCCCGTCAGGTTTTGACAAATTTTCGGCAAAATTTATTACGTGAGCTATATTGAGTATATCAAATGAATATAGAAAAAACAATCACTTTCATTATAACGTGGTTTTTAAATTGAAATAAACTGTTTAAATGTGGCATTTTCTATATAAATTGGAATTTAATCTAATTTGATTGATTTGCATGATTACACTACCCTGCTAAAAGTTAATCATTTGTCATAGTTTATTTACACGGTTATAACTGCCGGTGTCTGAGGGTGTCAACAAAAGTTTATTTATTTAAATAAACTTTTGTTGACACCCTCAGACACCGGGAGTTCTAGAATTTGCTAATTCGATACCCCGCGACCACGACAGTTGGTAAAAATGTAAATGTGGGGGGAAAGGGACAATGACATCTTATGCTATTATTATACTAAAATTCAGCAGTGTTAAATTACACTGTTGTATAGCAATTGGTGAAAAAAGCACCCCTGTAAATTGGCCATATTACGCCGATAGGGTCAATGGTAAAACATGAAAGTAGTTGGGCTCGAGTTTAGATTATTACAAGCTCGACTTGGCGCCATTGTTTCGTGGTTCAAATCCTGGGTCGACGCCGGACCACCACTCAGGATCTTAAAAATAATTGAGGAGAAAGTGCTACCTTTGTAATAATACCTGCAAATAGTTTCGGGTCTTCTCGGATAACGACCTTATTTGACTAGTGTCAAATAAAATGGTCTAATGACTAAGATGTAAATGTAAGAGGTCAAATAAAATGGTCTAATGACCAATATGTAATTACACAGAGGATTAAATATCTATCTAAATTAGGAAGTACGTTAATAAAGTTCTGAATGTTCATTTGTTAGTTTGAATTTTCAAAATTTTATCCGTTTGTATGTAAGGTAATATTATATACAAACTTAAAAAACTCATTTATAATTCATTATAAAATTTCCTCCTAATTTACATAAACTTTAGCTTTGATTTTCTCGGCTTAGACAACATCGATTTTCAAAATTACTACACCAATGAACTTATCTACAAATGAATGGGTCGTTTTTCAATCCGCGTTTTTCAAGCCACGTGTTTTATCAGTACTAACAAATTACCATTTGCTGGTATTATTGCAAAGGCAGCACTTTCTCCTCAATTATTTTGTGAACTAGCCATTTCCGTCACGTCTTATCTCGCCTGTGGGTGAGAGAGAAATGAGCTTGGAAGGGCCACTATTCCTTTAATTTTGGATCCTCTCGGTTACTTTCAAGTCTTTTTTAATCATGGCGGTTGAATCTTCAAATGCTCCGCCACTATTCACCTCTCCCATTGGTTGATGTATATTTCAATTGTTCTTCTAGGCCAATCAGCGCGCGAGCCGGAGGAATTATAGATAAATTATGTGCATTTCTTATTATGTATGTTTTATGTCTGCGATGCACCGTCATGTTTTGACTAATTTTCGGCAAAATTTATTACGTGAACTATATTGAGTATATCAAATGAATATAGGAAAAACATCCACTTTCATTATACCGTGGTTTTTAAATTGAAATAATAAAGGGTTGAGAATCACGGAAATGTGGCATTTTCTATATAAATTGGAATTTAATCTAATTTGATTGATCTGCATGATTACTGGCTAGAAAAGAACAATCGTAATTATCGGTATTGTACACTACCCTGCTAAAAGTTAATCATTTGTCATAGTTTATTTACACGGTGTAAATTAATAAACTTTTGTTGACAGGTACTTCGCAGTTCTAGAATTTGCTAATTCGATGCCCCACACGAAACAATGGCGCCAAGTCGATCAAGCTTGTAATTATTATTCTTCTCCAATCTAAACTCGAGCCCAACTACTTTCATGTTTTACCATTGACCCTATCGTAACATGGCCAATTTACAGGGGTGCTTTTTTCACCAATTGCTATACAACAATTTAATTTAAAACAAAGTGAATTTTAATATAATCAAATAGCATAAGATGTCATTGTCCCTCGTTCCCCCCATATTTACATTTTTACCAACTGTCGTAGTCTAGTGGTAAGGGTTACCACACATGTCTATAAGCTGGGAGACACAGGTTCAAATCCTGGGTCGGACCACCACTCAGGGTCTTAAAAATAATTGAGGAGAAACTAAGGTGCTGCCATTGCAATAACACCAGCAAATGGTAAGACTTTCGGGTCTTCTCGGAAAACGACCTTAAATCGTAGGCCCTCGGAATCCTTATCAGTTGGATTTTCCGTTCACCTAAGGGTGATAAACTGAATAGTCGAGCGCCGTTAAAACAATCATGAGCCATCTGGCTCGGATAAATAGGGCAACCTTATCCTGCGTGATCGACTTTAAATAACTGATACTCGTCATACTCATGCACTTCTTTGCTAGTACGGTCCTGATGGACTAAGATGATGAGTGAAGGTTACATATGTGTACAACCTGTAATCTTCTGATGACTAGTGAGATGCTCTAACCATTGAGCTACATGGACTAAGATGATGAGTGAAGGTTACATATGAGATACTCTAACTATTGAGCTACGTGGACTGAGATGATGGGTGAAGGTAATTACATATGTGTACAACCTGTAACCTTCTGATGACTAGTGTCTGTAGTGAGATGATCTAACCATTGAGCTACATAGACTAAGATGATGTGTGGTGTACAACCTGTAATCTTCTGATGACTACTAAGATGATGAGTGAAGGTTACATATGTGTACAACTTGTAACCTTCTTAGGTCCATGCATGATACATATAACGTCTTTTAACTACGACCAGTGACACGGTCTAATTATTGGTTCGTTATATGTATATCACATATATTATGAAAATAAATATAAAAACTGCTAAGTTTTCAAAACTCAAAAGAACAGCTGGATATAATATGAAAAAGAGAAACAATAGAACTTCAATATGTCGAAAATAAAATACATGAAGTACTTAGCTATTTTCATGAACCGTCAGTTTGGCGGAAGATGTGTCTTCCTCCTTCTTCAAGCCTGACACATCCTCCGAAACGTCGTCTGTACTCTTAAGTATTTTTTGACATATTGAAGTTCTCATATTTCTCTTTTACACATTACATAATATATCTTATGTACCACTAGATTTACGAGTCAATCAATCTCTAGATTTTTCTAAAAACCGTCTACATACCTAGTCGGCTAAAATTTTATTTTATCGATGTATCGCGCTAATCAAACACTCGCTAGCGCAGAGTCACTCCTACTGCAGTGACTCCACTCAGAAAGGGTTCACTTTAAATAAAAGTGTGCATGTGACTATAGCATTATGGATCTCTCTCTCTCTCTCTCTCTCTCTCTCTCTCTCTCTCTCTCTCTCTCTCTCTCTCTCTATATATATATATATATATATATATATATATATATATATATATATATATATATATATATATATATTCTTAGCTCTTCAGGTGTGAAATAATTTTGCCTATATATATATATATATATATATATATATATATATATAGATATATATATTTGCCTATATATATATATATATATATATATATATATATATATATATATATATATATATATATATATATATATATATATATATATATATATATATATATATATATATATATATATATATATATATATATATATATATATATATATATATATATATATGTCATATTGAGCACTCTACAGGATGAAAACCATTGTCGCTTATGCATTGTGCGCACGCTCACTGCTTGCAGTTTGAGCCCTCTGGCATGGTTTTTGATGTCCCACATTTGTGTGGCATCAAGGGTGATGTGGCCGCACACGGTATTAAAGCTGGCTGTCCCGATCGTGTAAGTTGTTCATTCAAAAAGTGCGCACACGAAAAAGTGCCGCACTTGAAACGAATCGGATGATCGAGTGAGAACAAGCATTGAACTCAACATAACAGTGATGCACTATAGATAGATAGATCTCTCTCCCTGCTGCAGTATAGTATACATATAGATATATCATCAACCCAGAATACATATAAAAAATGAAATGCAAAATTAATATGCAAAAACTTCAAGCCTCCTCTCAAGTGTCCTAGTCTCAAGTGCTTTCGAATATCATGCATCCATGTCCATCTTCGTTTCATTTTTACTTGGTAAGAACTCAATTCAATATCAAATCATATATCTAATGCCATGTAGAGTATATTAATATAGCAAGTGATAATATACTATATTGCAGGTGCGGGTTACGCGTTTAAATTTTCACATCATGGATTACTCTTTGATCCGATGAGTCGCAGACATATAGTAGTATAAGAGGGATGGATTTCACCTCGCGTTTACATGGGAATATTCTAATCCTTCGAGGAGGGATGACTTGTTTACCTATAGTTGAATCCCATTTTCCCGCACAAGTTTTCAATTTAAACGCTTATGTGTTAAAATATACGGGCAAAGACCAACTTTGTCGCGTGTATGGAGCAGGGCCACTAGCCCTCTTGAGTGCGTTTACATGGAAAATTTCCAGCCATCGTAGGCGAGATCCGGCGGCGTAGTCAATATCGATCAGATCTCACCTACACACGTAAAAAAGCACAGTCTGTTTCTACCTGTAAACAGCCTAAAACATGGTTGATATTGGCAGGCTTGAACAGGGTTGTGCTGGCCAGCATGAACAGGGTTGTCAACAGGCCTGTTGATGTTGAAACAGTATTGTTCATGATGCCGACTGATGATCGAACAGGCTTGAAAACAGTGTTCATGTTTATGCATGATACAACATGTTGTCAGAGCATGATGAAATAACAAGGTTGAACAGCGTTGTTACAACAGCCATGAACTTTGCATGTTCTATCAAGCTGGTTTTTGCATGTTCTCACATGCATGAACAACTGCTGTCGATTCAACAATCCTGTGACAACAGTGTTGAACCATGCTTGAACATGAGTGCTGTTATTTTAACAGTCCTGTTCTATCATGTTGACAATGCTGTTACAGGTATGTTGAACCAACAACCTTGTTACAACCTGTGAGATTTTTACGTGTGTAGGAGGGCTGGCCCTCCTCTCATATAAACGAAAACAAATTTTACATAGGGTTTAACTGAGAGGCGAGATCTCGATAAAGAGGGCTATAGCCCTATCAAGAGACCCTCCTCCATATAAACACCCCGTAACTTACGTGGGAAGATTAAAATAACTAAATCTTCTTAGAATTAGAGAGATCCATAACTTAACATTCTTTTCAAATGCAAGCACAATTTCGTTGACCTCGGCATCCACATTTTTATTTCTGTCTTTCTGAAAGTCGGACGCAGAAGGACTCTTCTTTATACCTTAAGATTATAGCCAGCTGTTGTGGTCTAGTGGTTACCACACATGTCTATGAGCTGGGAGACACAGGTTCAAATCCTGGGTCTGACCTCCACTCAAGGTCTTAAAAATAATTGAGGAGAAAGTGCTGCCTTTGCAATAATATCAGCAAATGGTAAGACTTTCAGATCTTCTCGGATAACGACCTAAAATCGTAGGCCCTCGGAACCCCTATAATTGGGCTTTTAGCCTGTTGGGTTATTCCGTTCACCTAAGAGTGATAAATCTAATAAACTAAACTAAACTAAACTATAGTAATTTTAAATATATTATAATTAAAAAATAGAAAAATATATACATATATATCCTTATCTCTGTCTATACAAAATAAAGGACGTAATTAATGCTGCTTATATACAGGATTACGTATAAATTTTCTCATAATGTCCCTTGATCAAAGCAAGGCTTGGTGGTCAAAAGTAAAAATCACACAAGAGTTTGACATCATCCGGCTGTATAAATGCTTTGCAGATAGTTTTTCTTTTTTTCTTAGTACAATATATAAATCTCTTATCCCAGACAGATATCTATAACCCCAGACTACCTCTGGTGCAGTCAGCTCCAAATATATAGATATATTGAGCTCACTGCTTTGGACTTACTTAACCAGCTGTTGTGGTCCATCTGTTGTGGTCTATCTGTTGTGGTCTATCTGTTGTGGTCTATCTGTTGTGGTATATATGTTGTGGTCTATCTGTTGTGGTCTATCTGTTGTGGTCTATCTGTTGTGGTATAGCTGTTATGGTCTAGCTGTTGTGGTCCATCTGTTCATGTGGTCTATCTGTTGTGGTCTATCTGTCGTGGTCTATATGTTGTGGTCTATCTGTTGTGGTCTATCTGTTGTGGTCTATCTGTTGTGGTCTATCTGTTATGGTCTAGCTGTTGTGGTCCATCTGTTGTGGTCTATCTGTTGTGGTCTATCTGTTGTGGTCTATCTGTTGTGGTCTATCTGCTGTGGTCTATCTTTTGTGGTCTAGCTGTTGTGGTCCATCTGTTCGTGTGGTCTATCTGTTGTGGTCTATCTGTTGTGGTCTATCTGTTGTGGTCTATCTGTTGTGGTCTATCTGTTGTGGTCTATCTGTTGTGGTCTATCTGCTGTGGTCTATCTGTTGTGGTCTATCTGTTGTGGTCTATCTGTTGTGGTCTATCTGTTGTGGTCTAGCTGTTGTGGTCTAGCTGTTGTGGCCTAGCTGTTATGGCCTAGCTGTTATGGTCTAGCTGTTGTGGTCTATCTGTTGTGGTCTATCTGTTGTGGTCTAACTGTTGTGGTCCATCTGTTCATGTGGTCTATCTGTTGTGGTCTATCTGTTGTGGTCTATCTGTTGTGGTCTATCTGTTGTGGTCTATCTGTCGTGGTCTATCTGTTGTGGTCTATCTGTTGTGGTCTATCTGTTGTGGTCTAGCTGTTGTGGTCTATCTGTTGTGGTCTATCTGTTGTGGTCTATCTGTTGTGGTCTATCTGTGGTGGTCTATCTGTCGTGGTCTATCTGTCGTGGTCTATCTGTCGTGGTCTATCTGTTGTGGTCTATCTGTCGTGGTCTATCTGTTGTGGTCTATCTGTTGTGGTCTATCTGTTGTGGTCTATCTGTTGTGGTCTAGCTGTTGTGGTCTAGCTGTTGTGGTCTAGCTGTTGTGGCCTAGCTGTTATGGTCTATCTGTTGTGGTCTAGCTGTTGTGGTCCATCTGTTCATGTGGTCTATCTGCTGTGGTCTATCTGTTGTGGTCTATCTGTTGTGGTCTATCTGTTGTGGTCTATCTGTTGTGGTCTATCTGTCGTGGTCTATCTGTTGTGGTCTATCTGTTGTGGTCTATCTGTTGTGGTCTATCTGTTGTGGTATATCTGTTGTGGTCTAGCTGTTGTGGTCTATCTGTTGTGGTCTAGCTGTTGTGGTCTATCTGTTGTGGTCTATCTGTCGTGGTCTAGCTGTTGTGGTCTATCTGTTGTGGTCTATCTGTCGTGGTCTATCTGTCGTGGTCTATCTGTTGTGGTCTATCTGTTGTGGTCTATCTGTTGTGGTCTATCTGTTGTGGTCTATCTGTTGTGGTCTATCTGTTGTGGTCTATCTGTTGTGGTCTAGCTGTTGTGGTCTAGCTGTTGTGGTCTATCTGTTGTGGTCTATCTGTTGTGGTCTATCTGTTGTGGTCTAGTGGTTACCACACATGTCTATGAATTGGGAGACACACGTTCAAATCCTGGCCAGTCTATACCTTACGTGACGTAAATTATCGCATAATGTCAGCAGTGATGGATTTACAGGGGGGTGCGCACCCTTGTCAAATCCAATTTTTAGGTAGATATATGGACCCTGGACCCTGCTTCTCTCAGGGGCACTCCATCACTGCATTTCAGATACACTATTCTTCTGCTAAATAAATTTGACTATGTTCAAAGGTTGATGGTATACTTGAACGTTTTACTAGAGATGGGTATGGATAAAACGGGATAGGCGGATGTGGGGATAAAACGCCGGCGAGGGGGATAAAACGCGGTTCAAAATGGATTCAACCATATTGAGCAGACGTGTGACTTTACAAGCGATGATGGGGAGGCGAGCGCATACTAGTTATTAAAATGATTTTAGTTAAAATCTATTAAACGTGTATGAGGGGATTAAATACAATTTATAGGATTTGTTTCATGTTTTTTTTTCTTGATTTGTTTTTTGCTTCCTCTGTTTCTTGGCGCAGGCCAAAAGGAACGCAGGCTCTGTGTACGGGTTGAGATATAACGGATGATAAATCACTACAAACATGACAACGAAGTTATTTACTTGTGTTCTTTGCTCACAACTCCTATAAAACCGACAGATAAAAGACGACAGTCAAACGAAACTGCTTGAAAAAATGTTGTGACGCACGTGTCTGTCAACACGATGTTATTCTGCACTCCGGACCCCCCACCCCTGTTAGATACAACAGGCCTTTTGGTCATTTTTCTAAGAAATGTTGTGCTAAAAGTCGTTTAAATCAGTTTGTAGTGATATCTGACTCAGAGTTTGTCGAATATTGTGAACCGCACTGTTCGTGCCGTCGTCTGTCAGCATTGTTCCCTCTCTCATTTCAGAGACTCTAGATTTCAAAATATTTCAGGTGTACTGGGAATAAAAAACAATACGAATCCGATAACTTTTGCTCTAGTGTATGGGAGAGGCGAATTGGCAGCTGGCGAATTGGCAGCTAACTTCCCGGGGTTGATGATTTCAAGATGAATTTTCAAAGGGATGCCGACGGGCCAGCCTAGCCTGCGTGCAGACGTTTTTCGGGTGGAACGTCTGCACGCAGGCTAGGCCAGCCCGGCTGTGAGTGTTTATTAGTATATGAGAAATTTTTCCGAGATCTCGCCTCTCGCTAACCGGGCTGGCCCGCTTGTCCATATAAACACACCGGAATTTTTAACAGCAAATCAGCAATATAACTACACAGTGAGTGAGTGAGGATCTCGCTTCCCTTAGTATTATCTCCTCAGCATTATCTATTCATACTGATTAAAACGTTAAGCCA
Source organism: Chrysogorgia sp. JL179-B06 (assembly GCA_035772405.1). Classification (NCBI taxonomy): domain Eukaryota; kingdom Metazoa; phylum Cnidaria; class Anthozoa; order Scleralcyonacea; family Chrysogorgiidae; genus Chrysogorgia; species Chrysogorgia sp. JL179-B06. The sequence goes on along the minus strand of JAYKKM010000478.1, from coordinate 958,241 downwards.
ATTATAAATCCAAAAGCGGGTTTTTAAATAGGAATTGTCTAAATATTATTATTGTTTGGGGGAATTGGACCATTATGAAGCGATGACTCAAAAGGCCTTCCGCACCAGACTTGGACTGGCCCTATATGTGCCAATGCACCTACCTCTCACAAAGAACGTCTGCGAAGGAGGCTAGTGACACAAAAAACCTATCAAACCAAAGATTGTTTTAAATTACAGACACACGAACGAGAAAGGCTAATTTAAATGAATATAAAAGAATATTTAATTGGGGTGCATTGTGAAAGAGGTCTATTTTGTCTAGAGGTGCCGATCGGCGCCTATTGCGGAATTGAGTGCTTCATGACATCGCCCTGACGCGGACGAGTCCTTCTAGTGTACTGTAATTTGCTTTAAAAATTAAGTTTGTCTAATATGATAGAACTCGTAAAATGATAGATATTTTCCCGTATTTTACTTCGTTTTTGAAATATTTCAGTCTGACGTCACGTGCTGGTAGAGAATTTTCACACATTAAAATATTAGTTCCATCTTCAATTTTTAGGTTGCTTGAAAATGTGAGTATAATATTAACTCCTCATGATAATGAACATTGTAAATATTTTTATATATATATATCACAATATATATCACAAACAATATATATATCACAATATATATATATATATATATATATATATATATATATATATATATGTCTTACCTCAAAATGATAAAAGCCGCAACTGTCAGTTTCACGCAAGGCGATCTTCAGTATATATATATATATATATATATCACAAAATATATAAACATATCACAATATACAAAATGTCAAAATATATAAACATATCACAATATATCACAAAATATATAAACATACAATGATATATATTTTGTGATATATTGTGATGGGTAAGAATAGTACCACTGCTGGGCATAAACGATTAGTTTGGAAATATGTTAAATAATTATACGTTCCACTTCACCTGTTGACCTATATAGCCGCATGCAGGGAGCATACGGACGAGTGTGAATTCCGTTGAGTTCTGTTGCTGAGAAATGGCTGAACAACTAACTAAAAGGGAGACCAGCAACGAGGAAGTTCGTTTTGACTACATCGATGGCAAACAATTAAAAGAAGAAGAGAGTGCTTTGTCAAATAATGAAAATGTGTTCCAAGCAGAAGGAGAGATCATGTTACAGTCGAAAACTGTTGATGAAGCACGAGAGAAATGGTCAAGCAAAATGGATTTTTTGCTCTCCATCATTGGTTATTGCGTTGGATTGGGCAACGTGTGGAGATTTCCATACTTATGTTATCAAAATGGAGGAGGTAAGACCGTAAGATTCGAATAGCTAGCTGTTTACACATACACTTTATGAATTTATATGTTATCAAATGGGCGCCGATAGGCTTAAATATATATAGCAAAGTGAAAAGGTGGTAAACTGCCAATAATTTAGTGACGAGATACTGACGTTTCGAGCGGAGCCCTTCACCAGAGCAAGATGTAAGTATCTCGTCACTAAATTCTTGGCAGTTTACCATCTTTCACTTTGCTAATAATATATTCAAAGCAGTGCAGCACTTTACTTTTTTACTACTCTCGGCTTAAATATATACTTGATTTCGGCAACCCAATGCCGATAAGACTCCGTGGACATTATAGAGACGATATTTTTGGAGCGATTTTTGAAACGAGTTAAGATATTTGACTTAATATAAGACAATAAAAAAGTAGTTCGAGTGAATAAATTCGTCAAGTGGTTGACCACAGGTTGACCAGCTGCATGTGGGTCAATATTAGATCCCATCCGTCACGGCTCCAAGGAGAAGAGCCTGCGAGCTTTTGGCCTGCGCCAAATGGAACACAGGCTCTGTAACGCGGTTTAAAGATTATTGAATACATCAAGAATGAAATATTGAGAAGATTTAGAAATACCTTATTTTCAACAGTATTTTATTTTATTAAATATTTCTGGAATGTTTTTTTGAACTTAGTCCTCTGCCGTCCCTAACCTGCGCACACCCGATTTTCCTTCCCTCCTACAGAAAAGAGCCTGTTGATTTAAAAAAAAATTTTAAAGGTGCCGTCCAGTCCGTTCTGCGCATGTTCACGTTTCTGTTTACATCGTTTGTTTACGTTACATTATATAAACATTGAACATGAAGTATTGCAGATTTGTTTTTTCCACGCACGGTTGAGCTTTTCCGCCTAAAAAGCAGGGGTGACTAAACTACTTTTATTTTGTACTTGAGTAAAAGTAGAAGTAATTAGCTTTAAAACGACTTGAGTAAAAGTAAAAAGTACCGGAGGAAAAACGTACTTGAGTAAAAAGTACAAAGTATTTCTTAAAAATACTTGAAGTAAAAGTAAAAAGTAAAAGTACTGTTGGCTAAACCCTTCAAACTGAGGCGGGGGGTGGGGGCTGTTACACTAACCAACAACTAAATAGTCGTATAAATCTAATTATCCACACAACCTTTCTCACTTTCTGTTATTCTGCTTATAAATGTTCCGTTTAACTTTATTAAAAAAAACAATAATTTTACATTTATAACAAAATTTCAATCGTAGATACTTCATCATCCATTTCAGTGACTTCACACTATTTGCCAACCAAAGTCCAAACGCTTATCTTACAGTACATTTCAAAATTATGGCGCAATGCGTGTGTGTCACACGGCGAACGGCGATGCTACCCTAGAAAATCCTTTTTGGAAATTTTTTGTGGATTACTGTAATAGCAAAAAAACCGGAAAAGTAACAAAATACTTTGCAACAAAACGAAAATAGCGAAGTAAAACGTTACATAAAATGACTTCGTTCCAAGTAAAAGTACTATCTCAAAGATATACTTCGTTACATGCCCATTACTCAAAAATAATACTCAAGTACAGTAACGAAGTACATTTACTTCGTTACTTGCCACCCCTGCTAAAAAGCGTGTCATCAGAAGCTGTTTGGTTCCTAAATTTCGATAATATATCAAACTACCACTCACGCCTTTGCCTCCTCTGATGAATACCCCCGGTACTCGCTTTCGAACGGTCGCAAATCTATTCCGTTGAAGTTTGTTGACATGTGGGGTCCCGCACGTTTGAAATATCACACATGCGCAGAACGGACTGGACGGCACCTTTGATAATTAATTTTTTAATAATTAATAAATTTAATAATTAATTGTTGTGTTGCAACTACCAAGCTCTGTATATTAATAGCAGTTCTATTATTAATGTCTTTTTCAGCCACATTCCTTGTTCCATATTTCATCATGTTGGCCGTCTGCGGCATTCCCATGCTGCTAATGGAGTTAAGTCTTGGCCAGTACCTCAGTCTAGCTCCATTGAGTGCATTTCCAGCCATATGTCGTATGAGCAGAGGTAGGTGAAATTTGGTTGCACATGAGTATTGAAATTTACATTTGAAGTTGATTGTCTAGGTTAGTGTAAGTCTTATTAGGAGACTAAGGAGAGACTGTAAGTTGGTGACGTGGTGGTGCATGACTGACGTTTTAAAAAGGCCTCAGTTGTGGTCTTCTGCAAAGTCAAGAGTATCATAGATTTGTTGAAATATCTTCTAGGTTAGTGTAGTCTTTCATACATTATGTTAGTTCTACCTTAATGTCTTACTATTTTTTGTTATTCTAGGTTTAGGAATGGCAATGCTGATGGCTGCTTACCTGTCATCAACCTACTATAACGTAATCATCTGTTGGTCAGTTGTCTATCTTTTCAGTTCATTTGCTAGTGAGGTGCCGTGGAAAGACTGTGATCCATCTTGGGCTTCTGATCATTGCCGGTCAGTGTATATAGGTCATTACAACATAGACGTACTGTACAGCATAATCGTGTGTGTTCCATTTCAAGAAATTTTAGTGATGATTGGAATTTGGGTTTATTTTTATTTAAATTTTGCCATTATTCACATGCTGTGATTGCTCAGCTTTCCAGTCTTGATCAGGCTGATACAAGAATGATGTCAGTAACTAATGAGAATTGCTAGAGGCCAGGGGTCAGATGCACCACAAACAATAGACCCTGACCAACAAACAAATATAGACCCATTGTTTTAAAGTGCAGCTATAATGTCTGTGGGGATTTAACATATTTGTAATCTATGGATTATCCTGAGATAAATTGCAATATATCTTGTCAGCTGAAAATCTCATCTTCATAGACTTTTTTGCTGTTAAAGTTGACGGAAATGACGTCAAATCGGGCATCTGTAGAGAGGTTTTCATATAGACAGATTCCCGATTTGACGTCATTTCCATCAACTTTAACAGCAAAAAAGTCTATGAAGATGAAATTTTCAGTTGATAAGATATATTACAATTTATCTCAGGAGAATCCATAGATTACAAATATGGTAATTAAAATCACCACAGACGTTATAGGCACTTTAATAACAGTGATGACGCAAAAATGACACATTAACAAATGATGACGTACTGAACTAGACGTATATATACTAGGCAAACCTGACAAACGCTCTTCACTAATGACTCTGAAGATGACTTAACCGCTATAATGCTGTCCAAATCAGTCACTGACGATACATTCTGATGATACATGGATGATCGTCAAGCTTGTATCCTCAGAAAAATGATTAAATTATCAAACCTTCTGTTTACTGGTGAGACGCTCTAACCATTGAGCTGGCATCAATAATTTTTCGCCGAATGTCGCATCCACTTTCAATGGCGCTATGGCTGACTTCATTTATGGTCTCACAATATCACTGCTAAAATTATCATACAACCGAGACTCAGATGGAGAGCGAAGGTTACAATGTACTGGTTCAATTGATATATTATGTACTAGAGCGTCTCACCGGCAATCAGAAGGTTACAGGTTCAATTCCTGTCCGGGATTCAGAATCATTTTTCTGAGGATACGAGCTTGACGATCGTCCATGTATCGTCTGTCCACTCCAAGCTCTCCCACATTCACTATAACAGCAGTGTATATTATATTAACACAATAGTCTTTCTCAAGACTACAACAACCTGGCCGATCAATTTCACCTTTTTCATGATGCTCCTATATAGGTTCAAACCATGTACTTCAACCACTTAGTTAAGTTAATTTTTGAATAAAGGTGTATTATGTATATAGTTAATGCTAACTGTAGTGTAATTAACTATACCTTTTTATACAACCTGCAGGCCCTAATATTTTATTCTTTTTGAAAGCACCATTGACGAGCGACGTCGACAAAATGATTTGAATGAAATAGCAAATTGCACAAATGGTACTGCTTTTATCAATTCCACATATCAAGTGAACTGCACTTCGGATGATTTTAAAATGATTCCTTCTTCGCTTGAGTATTTTCAGTAAGTACTTTTTTATCATTGTTTTTTTTATGATGGATGTAAAATAATTAAGACAAGGTGCGAATTCATAGCGCTTCGTAAATCGGAAATTGGGAAAATCTGCGAAGTGATTTTTCTGAGAATTGCGAAGCTGATTTTAAGCAACCAAGTTCACCGTGGACGCGATGCAAGTGATGTAAACGTCAATTATAGGACTTAATGATGTTACGCAACGTTGCAAGACGTTACGCTAAGTTGTAAGACGTTACGCTACGTTGTAAGACGTTACGCTACGTTGTAAGACGTTACGCTAAGTTGTAAGACGTTATGCTAAGTTGTAAGACGTTACGCTAAGTTGTAAGACGTTACGCTAAGTTGTAAGACGTTACGCTACGTTGTAAGACGTTATGCTAAGTTGTAAGTCGTTACGCTATGTTGTAAGACGTTACGCTAAGTTGTAATACGTTACGCTAAGTTGTAAGACGTTACGCTAAGTTCTAAGGTGTTACGCTAAGTTTTAAGGCGTTACGCTATGTTGTAAGACGTTACGCTAAGTTGTAAGACGTTACGCTAAGTTGTAAGACGTTACGCTACGTTGTAAGGTGTTACGGTTACCGGTTACGCTACGTTGAAAGACTTTCCGCTACGTTTTAAGGCGTTACACTACGTTGTAAGAGGTTACGCTACGTTGTAAGACGTTACGCAACGTTGTAAGATGTTACACTACATTGTGACACTAAAGAAAAATGCGAAGCTGTTTTGGAGCGCTAATTCGGACCCTGTAAGATTAGACGATCATCAAGTTCAATCATGTAAATCTTTTTCAGCAATTATGTTCTTGGAATGACAGAGAGTTTTGATGATTTTGGAGACTTCCAGTGGAAGATTTTTCTAGCCTTGGCATTTTGTTGGATCGTAGTGTTTCTATGTATTTTCAAAGGTGTTAAAACATCAGGGAAGGTAGGGAAACTAACAATGTTCTGTCTCCATGGGTAATGGTTTTTGTACAAATAGCAGATTTTGGTTGGATGATCTTAAAGTGGAAGTAGGGTTATATCAATTCACTAATATAAATATAGGTGCCTGGTTATGCAAAGCTTTGAAAGTAATCAACAGTATCTTGAAAATAATCCTTGATCTCACTGACAACCAGTGAAGATTACTAGGCTAGATTACTAAGATTTATAACTGTACTTCCTTTTATTATAAGTAATAGCATGGCATTGAGGTTGATTAGTGATTAAATGTACCTGAAAGCCGAGGGAGGTTTAGTTACTAATCAACCGTAATGTCATGCTATCACTTTGTCAAGCGCGAAAATCCGTGTCTGAAAGTGGGGGGGATGACTGCATCGTTTGCGGAAAGTCAGAAGGGGGATAATCATACATTGGTCAAAAAGTGGGGGGGATACATCCCCCCCGTCCCCCCAGGATTGATGCCCTTGCACTTTGTAATATTATGGCTACCGAGACAATAGGAACGCTTTTAGCCGATTCAACAAGTTCAAATGGAATAAAACTTTGTGAGTTGCTATTAATGGTTATTGGGGATTCGATAATTTTCACTTCATGTCTTGTTAGTTATTCTATTGAAATGTTTTAGAGTAGTTTAGCATATATATAAGCTGGATGAGTAGCGTGTTTGGTACTGGTAGTGCAATTTGATTAGAATAAAACAGGTCTTTTGCATAAACATTAGGTATGATTAGTTACTAATCGTAATTAATCGCACCTAATGTTTTATGCAGGTGGTTGATCAGGTTATTTAGAGATTAATTGTCCTTCGTGAAACAAAGGATTTCGAGGTAGCCATGATATTACTTTAATGATATTGCACGGTGTCCTGTTGGCGATGAGACCGTGCAGACCAACTGTCGATAGGTTAATTACTAATATTGCCCGCTGCAGATCGATAGGGATGGAGACGGTACCCTAGGCGTTGCGATCGTGATTCGTTAGCTAGACGTTGCGATCGTGCGACCGTGCGATCGTGATTCATGCTGGGCTCCGGAAATGACTGGATCCGGACTTCCTGAACCCTAACGGTACTCTCTCCATCCCGTGATCAGCAAGTCACCCGTGAAACACGGGGAAGAAAGACACACAAAAATCAAAACACACAAATCAAAACACACGAACCAAACAAATTAAGCCTTACTCACCCAGCGATAGCAAATACCTGAACAAACTCCAACCGTAAGAACTGTGACCACGACCGTGCTAAATACAAGACTGATGACATTGTTGGCCTCGAAGGGGACTGGGTGGGCTGGGACGACAAATGACTATTACCTAGCTTCAGGTGAGCTCGGTTTATATACTGTTCCAGGAGGGAACAACCCCCGAGGGCCGGAAACCCGACCGGATAAGCCAAACAACATCCACCGTTTATACATTAACTTCCTTTATTAACAATAATAAATACATTTACCATATAGACCTCTTTCATAATGGCACCCAAATTAAATATTCTTTTATATTCATTTCAATTAGCCTTTCTGACCTCGTTCATGTGTCTGTAATTCCAAAGAATCTTTGCTTTATAACGAGACCAGAAAGGCTAATTTGCATGCATATAAAATAATATTTAGACTGCCTCCATTATGAAAGAGCTCTATACATTTATTTTATTTTTTATTTGCTAAGGTCGTGTGGGTAACTGCTACTTTGCCATATGTTGTATTGTTTGTCTTGTTTATTCGTGGAGTAACATTGGAAGGTGCAGGTGCTGGAATTGAATACTATTTAAGTCCGGACTGGAAAAAACTTTTAAATATCAAGGTAAATAAATACGTTTTCTTTTTCACAAATCGGATACTGGTACTCTGAAAGGTTGGTATAGCTGGTTTAACATTTCAAGCAAAGGTTCTTCATCAGACACTTCGCGTTTCTAATGAAGACCATGTGTACTGCATGTGTACTGCATGCATGTGTGCTGCATATATGTGTACTGCATGTGTGCTGCATGTGTGCTGCATGTGTACTGCATGTGTGCTGCATGTGTGCTGCATGTGTGCTGCATGTGTGCTGCATGTGTGCTGCATATATGTGTACTGCATGTGTGCTGCATGTGTGCTGCAGTCTACATGTCTGCTGCAGTCTACATGTGTGCTGCAGTCTGCATGTGTACTGCATGTGTGTTGCAGTCTACATGTGTGCTACGTGTGTGCCGCATGTGTGCTGCATGTGTGCTGCAGTCTACATGTGTGCTGCGTGTGTGCTGCAGTCTGCATGTGTGCTGCATGTGTACTGCAGTCTACATGTGTGCTACATGTGTGTCACATGTGTGCTGCATGTGTGCTGCAGTCTACATGTGTGCTGCATGTGTGCTGCAGTCTGCATGTGTGCTGCATGTGTGCTGCAGTCTACATGTGCGCTGCATGTGTGCTGCAGTCTGCATGTGTGCTACATGTGTACTGCAGTCTACATGTGTGCTGCAGTCTGCATGTGTGCTGTAGTCTGCATATGTAGCTCATATGTAGTGAATGTCCATAATTTTATATGTTCTTATGCGTCCATTATAGGTATGGGTAGCTGCAGCATCGCAGATTTTTTTCTCTCTTGGTATTTCTTTTGGCACAGTGTTGGTGTATGGAAGCTACAACAAATTTAACAACAATTGTGTTTTGTAAGTTGAGAACCAAAGATTTTAGTCGTGCCAACATCTTGTCTTCAGTGAAATAAAGTTGATGTACATATGTACAGTACAAGTAGTTGATAAAGTTGGTGAAATTTCACAATTCCCCAAATGATGTCACATAGACTATTTCTAAAATAGTGGTGGTATGAGTATTGAAATGTAGTGTCACTGCTGAACGAAATTTGGGGGGTGGAGGGGTGCACATAATGCTCTGGGTTAGCTTTTGGGCATGTTTGGGGTTAAAGTTCATGACTTAGTTTTAGGGTTAGCACTACCAGAAACAACCATTAAATTAGGGGGAGCACTTCTGCTGGAAACCAAGCTATTCTGCCTGGTTTCCAAGCTATTCTGCCTGGTTTCCAAGCCATTTCGTCGAGTTGTCGCACCTGGGTGATTCTGGTCCACTGTCTACCAGTTCAGAGGCGAGCTACCATGCCAAGTGGGAAGAGTGTGATTTTTCTATATTGGCAAGAATGTTTCGTGCACTTAGAATGGATAGATCATTCTATGTTGACTCCGAGAGCAGCGGACTTTACTGATATATAGACTCACATGCTCTTCCTTCACAAGTCTCTATATGGTGCAGAGCGGACTTGAGCGGTGAAGGAAGAGCATGTGAAGATGCTGGAAGTAGTGAAGATGAGATGTCTGCGAGCGATTAGAGGAGTGACAAGACGGGAGAGAACGAGAAATGAAGACATAAGGCAGGAAGTGAAGATGGCGGAACTGAGAGAGAAGAGAAGAGTAGAGTAGAGTAGACGAGACGAGAGGTGAGGTGTGGTGAGGTGAGAAGGCAGACTGAGGTGGTACGGGCACGATAAGAGAAAAGAAGAGGACGAATTTGCTTGATGGTCAGTGGAGCGCAGGGAGACGGGAACAAGGAAGAGAGGGCGACCAAGAAAGCGATGGATGGATTGTGTTTGAGATGATGATAAAGAGGTGGATCTGAGTAGAGAAGACGGTGGAGAGCGATGTCGAGACCTCCCGACCCCCCATTGAGGGGACAATCTGGATTATGATCATGAGATTCGTCTTGCAGGGGAGGTTACTTTAAGAAAATCAACATGAAAAAAATTCATGTTACCGGCCTGAGCATGATTCTGAATTATATAGTTAAACATAATTGCGTACATAGCTTCATGTCTGATTTTTTTGTATTTCAGTGATGCCTTTGTTGTCAGTCTTGTGAATAGTGGAACAAGTTTCTTTGCAGGATTTGCCGTGTTTAGTGTTCTAGGCTTTATGTCTGTACAATTAAATACTCCTATTGATAAAGTGGCAACCTCAGGGCCTGGTTTAGCATTCAATGTTTACCCCGAAGCAATCTCTCGACTTCCAATATCTCCTTTATGGGCAATCCTATTTTTCTTGATGTTGTTTACGCTGGGGCTGGATAGCCAGGTGAAATATTGAATAATTTATTTCTGTGTTGCTATAGTTTATCACCGCCCATCCATATACATTTATATTATAGGTAATATTTGGAATTTCACTCGATCAAACTACATCCTTTCAACATGTAGTTTGATCGAGTGAAATGCCAAATATTACCTATAATATACCCAGAAACTTATCCCGGCATTACCACCACCATATATACAGAACTCGTGACTAGGCTCTCGGCAACGGCTTCCGTAGCTCAGTGATCAGAGCACTGCAGTAGCATCGCAGGGTCGCGGGTTCAATTCCAGGCGGAAGGCCTTGAAGTTGCATTTTTCGCAACTGGTCCCGGTTTTGTCTTAAAATGTATGTAAATCCTTTCTACATTTATATTAGTTTGTTTGTCTACCTTTTTGTTTATTTTTCTGTTCTTGTCAGTTTGGATGTATTGAAGCCATCATAGGTGTATAGTTTTACCACAATAAATATATGTTTCTTATTAGACAGTTTTTAATGGTTAAAGTGCCCATGACTCCAAATACGATTTTAATAATATAGATTCTACACGAAGTAAATAGTTGAATACCAAAATAGTTTATGATTTGAGCTTTGCGTTGATGTTTTATAAAGGTTTGTTTGTGACGTCATTCACGGCATCATTTCGGATACAATATTCTACTGTTAAAGCAAATTAATCTAACTCAAACGTTGATGATGTACTTGACCACTATAGTAAAGATTTTATCAACTTTTCCACTCAAATCCTCAACCAGTCTATCACACGGAAAGCAGAAAAGAAAGCCAAATGCCGTAAATGACGTCACATCATTAGAATTTCAGTTGAAACAAACCTTTCTAGAACAACAAGGCAAAGCTCAAATCATAAAATATTTTGGCATTCAACTTTTCACTTCATGTAGAATATATATCAGTAATATCGCATTTGGGGTCATGGGCACTATAATATATATCTGCACCAGTCAACCAATTCATGTGTAAAGTAATGATTTTCCGTCACCTGGAATCATTATAGCAATCACTTCCAACAAATGTAAATACCAGATATTAATTGTTTCCAGTTTTACTACTGTACATAAAACGCGTTGTGCTGCGTAGGCAGTGTAGAAATACAAATCAAATATCTAAAAAGATTGGTGTACTGCCAAAATAGCGTGTAAGTAGTCCAACGTTTTTAAGTTGTCTAACGTGTATTACTGTACATCTGTGCCACGATAGTAATAAGCCAGTTCGTAATGTCGACTGCGCATCAAAATGACGTGTTCTGCGTCGGGATAAAATTTATTTCAATTCATAACCACAATAGACATTTGCGTTTCTATTTACACTTGCAAATTCGTTATACCGAATTCCAAGCCTGATGTTATGAATTGAAATAAGTTTTATCCCGAACGCGTCATTTTGATATCCCGCATGTACGCATTGCGTACCTATTTTTAGTTTACTTGCCCATTTGTTTGTTTACCTTTTTGTTTATTTGTTTACTTATTTACTTATTTGTTTGTTATTTTTTATTTCTTGTTAGTTTGGATGTATTGAAGCCATCATAGCTAGTGTTGTCGATGAATATGGCGGATTCTGTCGGAAGCACAAAGGCTGGTTTACGGCCGGAATATGTCTCTCTTTGTTCACTCTGAGTTTGCCATTGTGTACAGGGGTACGTTTCAGTATGTAGACGGCCATAGCTAACATATCATAATTGAAGGGCTGACAACCCAAAATTTACGAATTAAATATTCCCCCAAATTCTTGCAATAATTATCACAATACTTCACTAACTGCCAAAACCAAACTTCACATGATATCTGCATGTTAACTTACGTTCAACTGCTAAAACCGAACGACAAGGACAAAAACCATTTTTTATCACAGTTATAGCAGTAACAGTACTGCATTTACCCATATACGAAAACTATTACACAAAATGTGACCAATTACTTCCAGTATAGCTAGATTAAGAAAAAAACACAACCACAGTGTTGATCGTCACACGATATCTGCATGTTAACATACGTTCAACTGACTAAAACCGAACGACAAGGACAAAAACCATTTTTTATCACAGTTATAGCAGTAACAGTACTGCATTTACCCATTTACTAAAACTGTTACACAAAATGTGACCAATTACTTCCAGTATAGCTAGATTAAGACACAACTACAGTGTTGATCGTCACACGATATCTGCATGTTAACTCTAAAACCGAACGACAAGGACAAAAACCATTTTTTATCACAGTTATAGCAGTAACAGTACTGCATTTACCCATATACTAAAACTGTTACACAAAATGTGACCAATTACTTCCAGTGTCGCTAGATTAAGAAAAAAACACAACCACAGTGTTGATCGTCACACGATATCTGCATGTTAACTTGCGTTCAACTGACTAAAACCGAACGACAAGGACAAAAACCATTTTTTATCACAGTTATAGTAGTAACAGTACTGCATTTACCCATATACGAAAACTATTACACAAAATGTGACCAATTACTTCCAGTGTAGCTAGATTAAGAAAAAAACACAACCACAGTGTTGATCGTCACACGATATCTGCATGTTAACATACGTTCAACTGACTAAAACCGAACGACAAAGACAAAAACCATTTTTTATCACAGTTATAGTAGTAACAGTACTGCATTTACCCATATACGAAAACTATTACACAAAATGTGACCAATTACTTCCAGTGTAGCTAGATTAAGTATAAGACACAACCACAGTGTTGATCGTCACACGATATCTGCATGTTAACTTACGTTCAACTGACTAAAACCGAACGACAAGGACAAAAAAACATTTTTTATCACAGTTATAGTAGTAACAGTACTGCATTTACCCATTTACTAAAACTGTTACACAAAATGTGACCAATTACTTCCAGTATAGCTAGATTAAGTATAAGATACAACTACAGTATTGATCGTCACACGATATCTGCATGTTAACTTACGTTCAACTGACAAGTTTTCTGTTACTAGTACATCTAATGTACATTTAAACAATATATTTTGACATAATCTCTTAAAATAGTCTTAAAGAAAACAAGTCCTAATTTTCTGAATAGAACTGTGAATTTTTCGAATATTGCAATTTTGTAAAAGTTGGTGTGACGCACCCCCCATACCCCCGTTCGCTACAGCCCTGCCTATATTCAATATTTCAGCAAACAATACAACAACTTTTTAGTATCTTTTTGTCAGATTTGATGCTGTAGGATTTCTTTATAATATTTTTCGTTAGAGTGGGATGTACTTACTCAATTTGCTGGATACACAAACCGGAGGAGTTGCGATGCTGTTCGTTGCTTTCACCGAAATTGTGGTCGTCGGTTGGGGATATGGTAGACTATATTAGTATTATTTTAATTTTAATATTTATACAGTTAATTCCACCCACCAAAGTGATTTTCATGGAGGTTGTATTGTCGTGTTTTTTATTTATCGGATTAGGAGACGATAGTCTCCGGTGTTTTAGATGCTTGGATAAAGCACGATTTTTTGAATAGCTTCAGACTATTACCATTTATTGTTTATTTTACAGGAGCAAATCGCATCGCAGATAATATTGAAAAGATGATTGGCCGTCGCCCACCTCTTTATTTTATCATTTGCTGGAAGTTTATTACACCTGTGGTATTAGGGGTACGTTGTCATGGTTACTAGTTTCACTCTTTTAGATACCGTTAGAGTAGTCGTCAGAAGGTTACAGGTTGTACACATATGTAACTTCACTCATCATCTTAGTCTATGTAGCTCAATAGTTAGAGCATCTCACTAGTCATCAGAAGGTTACAGGTGATGTGTGAAGGTTACATATGTGTACAACGTGTAACCTTCTGATGACTAGTGAGATGCTCTAACTATTGAGCTACATGGACTAAGATGATGAGTGAAGGTTACAGTGTACAACCTGTGACCTTCTGATGACTACATGGACTAAGATGATGAGTGAAGGTTACATATGTTAAGATGATGAGTGAAGGTTACATATGTGTACAACCTGTAACCTTCTGATGACCAGTGAGATGCTCTAACTATTGAGCTACATGGACTACAATGATGAGTGAAGGTTACATATATGTACAACCTGTAACCTTCTGATGACTATAGTGAGATGCTCTAACAATTGAGCTACATGGACTAAGATGATGAGTGAAGGTTACATATGTGTACAACTGTAACCTTCTGATGACTAGTGAGATGCTCTAACTATTGAGCTACATGGACTAAGATGATGAGTGAAGTTACATATGTGTACAACCTGTAACCTTCTGACGACTAGTGAGATGCTCTAACTATTGAGCTACATGGACCATCTTAGTCCATGTAGCTCAATAGTTAGAGCATTTCACTAGTCATCAGAAGGTTACAGTTGTACACGTATATGTAGCCTGATTGCTCACCATCTTAGTCCCCAATGGTAGTAAGAATTCAGGTTTTTCTGTACATATATAAAGCTTAAGTAACTACACAAATTGTAGGAATATTTAAATAACTGATTTTGTGTTTTCTTTACTGTAGGTAATCTTACTTTCCAATATTATCCAATGGAATGGAGTCTCGTTGGATGGTTATCAATACCCAGCATGGTCCGAAGCTGTTGGTTGGATATTTGCCTTGTGTTCAATGATATTTATTCCTACTGTGGCCATCTATGAATTTTACAAAGCCCCAGGATTGACTATTCGACAGGTTTGTGAATGTGTTATAATATAATACAACAACATAGCGAGAGCTTGGAGAGTAGACAGACGATACATGGATGATCATCAAGTTCAAATCCTCAGATAATGAGTCCCGCGATCGAACCTGTAATCCGTGGGCGTCGCCAAGCGGGGACTGGGGGGGGGGAGTCTCCCCACTTTTCTTCAAAACCAATTTAGAAATTCTACTAAATCCGGCGAGAAACCCTGGGAGGGTGTAGTGGTGGATGGGTGTTAGGTTCACATGATACTTTGGGTTAGGTTTTCGGGGCATGTTTGGGATTAAAGTTCGTGACTTAGGGGGAGCACTTCTGCTGGATGTATAATTAAATTAGGGGGAGCACTTCTGCTGGAAACCAAGCTATTCTGCCTGGTTTACAAGCCATTTCGCCGTGTTGTAGCAATGACTGCGATAACCTCATCATTTTGTCCCCCACTTCTCAAGGTCTGGCGACAGAACATCTCACTGGTCATCAGAAGGTTACACGTTGTACACATATGTAACCTTCATTCATCATCTTAGTCCATGTAGCTCAATAGTTAGAACATCTCACTAGTCATCAGAAGGTTACAGGTTGTACACATACGTAACATTCACTCATCATCTTAGTCCATGTAGCTCAATAGTTAGAGCATCTCACTGGTCATCAGAAGGTTACAGGTTGTACACATATGTAACCTTCATTCATCATCTTAGTCCATGTAGCTCAATAGTTAGAGCATCTCGCTAGTCATCAGAAGGTTACAGCTTGTACACATATGTAACCTTCATTCATCATCTTAGTGTATCTCACTAGTGATCAGAAGGTTACAAGTCGTACACATATGTAACCTTCACTCATTATCTTAGTCCATGTAGCTCAATGGTAGTCAGAAATAAAAGGAAGATTTTACATAAATCTTGCTAACTTTCATATTGAATCTCTCTCACCAAAAAAATGGTGGAACCAGGTATATGTACAGGTTCATTCGAGAAACTTCTCTGCCGCCCCGCCAAACCAGGAAAGCTCTGAGAACGAGGTTCTTCTGATTTCAAAACACCTCCAAGATCGTCAAAAAACGGCTTTGTTTCTCGTTTTTTCAACTCGCTTTTGGCAAGGTTTCACCTATCTGCGTATCAATTTGTTTTCCTTTTGTTTTGTTCCAGAAATTTAAGAGTGCATTAAGAACCAATGATGTTCTTGTCAGTGCATTCGAAAAGCAGCACATTTCTGACGTCAAGGTTGATAACACTGCAGTGTAATAATAGTTCTTCTCATGGAATTTTTGGTTTATATTTCATTTCATTTATATGTACCTGTAGCTAGGATTTTGTGTTAGAAACTTACTTAAAAATACGACCTAAAGTGTTTAATATGAAAAAATACTTAAAGTGTCTATGAAGTGAAACATTCGCTAGCATTTTATTGCTTTAACGGATAAAGTAGCACGGCAAGCGTACACTGAAAATTTCAAGTTAATCTGCTGCATAGTCTTCGAGCTATCAACAAGAGGCATTTTTGTGGCAAGTAACAAAAGAAAACTGGTTTGGAATGCCTCTTGTGATATTACATCCGGTAACTTTGTCAGCGAAAACTCCATGAAGATGAAATTTTCGGCTGACAAGATACATTATGATTTTTCTCAGAAAAAACCCAAATATTACGGATATGTAAAATCCCCAAACATTAGATAGATATTTTAAGTGCCATCTCACGTTTGGGATTTTACATATTTATAATATTTGGGTCTTTCAAAAAAACACATTAAAAATGTCTTATATCTCAGTTCATTATCACGAGGAGTTATTATACGCACACATATTTTAATGAGTGAAAATTCTCTACCCTGCAGGCTGCACCTGACGTCAGAGACCATCTCATTTATATATCAAACAAACTGAAATATTTCAAAAACGAAGTAAAATACGGAAAAGTTGTAAAAGGTGTTAACAAACTTAATTTTTGTTGCCAATGTCCTTTAATAGATTTGGCACCAAATTTCGCACGAGATTTCGCACCAAATGTCGCACGAGATTTCGCACGTGATTTCGCACGTGATTTCACACCAGATTTCGCACGAGATTTCGCACGAGATTTCGCACGAGATTTCGCACGAGATTTCGCACCAAATTTCGCACCAAATGTCGCACCAAATGTCGCACGAGATTTCGCACGAGATTTCGCACCAAATTTCGCACGAGATTTCGCACCAAATTTCGCACGCGATTTCGCACGAGACTTCGCACGAGATTTCGCACGAGACTTCGCACCAAATTTCGCACGAGATTTGGCACCAGATGGAAGAGGTGTTGATATGTGTTGCGTAAAGATTTTTTGGGGGGTGTCGCACCCCCTACAGCCCCCGTAGCTCCGGGCCTGGTTACAGCTTGCATGAATATAGACCACTTTCTTTCATAATGATAATGATTGCCATTTTAAATATTCTTCTATGCGCATATAAATTAGTCTTTACAACCTCGTTGGGAAACAAATATTCTTTTGAATTGCTGACACACAAACGAGGCCATAAAGGCTAATTTAGATGCACAAAGAATATTTAAATTGGCCGCCATTATGAAAGAGGTCAATATTGTAACATTTACTGACTCTATACCATCTGTTTCTGGCCATACACAATTTGTTTCTTCCCTCATCAACTAATGAAGAAACGTATAGACCTATGCAATAGCGAGCTTTTTACCACTCGTACAAAGAAAGATTGAAAGCACCCCTGCTTTGCTGGTGGGTAATCCTGTGGCCCTGATGAAACCTGTATGTGCTCTGTCACAGTGTTGCTCAATGGTTAGAGTGGCTCATGCTAGCAATCTGGGGCCAGTTGTATTGAATTTGCGGCCCTTTCTCGATATTATGAGCAACCGAAATGTAAAATTATTATAACATCAACCCAAATCAATTTTAGGGTTAGGATTTGGGTTAGGATTAGGATCTGGGTTAGGATCTAAGTTGTTTTGGGGTTAGCAGTTCATGATGTATTTCATCATACAGGCATGTCTGATCATAGTTAGTAGAGGGGATGGTTTGGAAGCTCCATTGTCTTTCAAGATGACGCAATTGTCATGTTATTGTATTGGAGAAAGTGTTTGTTATTGGTTGGAGAAAGGAAATTCTATGGACACGTGACGACGAAGCAATCGAACTGTGATTCATGTTGAGGGGGACCTGAAGGTGCACAAATCCTTTGTTTTAGGTTTATTAATATTCAAACAACATTAAACCAAACGTACGTTGTTATTGGATAACTGCTTCATTATACAGAAAATACAATGTGTTCAGTAAACAAACTGAACAAAAACATAGAACAAAGACTTTGGCCGCATTTCCAGACATGCAATATAATTCTAGTGACTATGCTTCTACTAACTATGGTCTGATCGTATGATAGCATACAATCTCTCATTTCGTCCAACCTCTCGCGGATTACCTCAGTCACTTCAACTGCGAGTATTCCATGGCTTGATGAGCATTCATTTCAAGTCTTTTAGTAATTTACCTGACAAACTACAGTCATAAGTTTTCTATCCCACAATGAAACACACACAGCATTATAACAACACCAAGACACTGGAAGTAAAATAATATAATTTATCATGACAATTTTTTGGATGTCATAACTTCCACTATGTACCACGTCAAACTATGTCTGAAGTACAGTATGTATGTACTTTGTCTAATATATACGTAAGATATTTCCTCTATTCTCTATCTTTCAATTGCGAGGAAATGCATAAAGTCTGCCTTGTTTTCTGCGGGAGATCTTGTTGGCCTACCAAGGTTTTTTCTTGATCCAACGTTGCACACGATTTCCAATAATGCTGGGCCTTGTATTTCTCGCAGTGCAATCACACCTGCAGATACTTCCTCTGGGGTTGATGCCACAATTGCCTTAATTACCAAGAGAAAAAATACATTTCCTGACACCTGGATAACACATTGCACACCCAACAACATCGGATGGAAGTTGAATGATGTACAATATTTTTAATGTTCGAAATTTCCAAGCCTGGAAATAATTATTTTTGTTGTACCTGTCAGAATGACCATCACAACTTAGCGCAATGTCTCACAACTTAGCGCAATGTCTCACAACTTAGCGTAATGTCTCCAAGCTTAGCGTTTCCAAACTTAGCGTTTCCAAACTTAGCGCAATGTCTCACAACTTAGCGCAATGTCTGTATCACAATGTCTCACAACTTAGCGCAATGTATCGCAACTTAGCGCAACTTAGCGCAATGTATCGCAACGTCTCGCAACTTAGCGCAATGTATCGCAACTTAGCGCAATGTATCGCAACTTAGCGCAATGTTTCACAACTTAGCGCAATGCCTCACAACATAGTGTAACGTCTCCAAACTTAGCGCAATGTCTCACAACTTAGCGCAATGTCTCACAACTTAGCGTAACGTCTCCAAACTTAGCGCAATGTCTCACAACATAGCACTGACTTACCTCTCTATACCCACAAGCCTTAGCAATATTTGAGAAGCTAAAGCTATCCAGATTTTTGGCATCAGTTGGTTGGGCTCCAACAGAATCATGAGCCCCATTGTTGATGACGATATGTTTATAGTTTGGTAAACGTTGTTGGCCAATTGTTGCCATGTTTCCCATGTGCATAATCAGGGCACCATCGCCATCCAGACAGAAGACCTGGTCAGAGAAAGGTAACATTACATCATGTTAAACAATACAATGGCAACTCAAGTTGTAAGCTGAACTGGTACCTGTCTGTTGTGCTTTTTCTTTGCTATTCCGAGTGCAATGGCTGATGCATGACCCATACTCCCAACACAAAGAAAGTCTTTCTCATGACCTTGGCACTTTGTTACACGATATTCAAACAGCTCTCGGGAAAGCATACCAGTGGTGCCAACTACAACATCCTTATCATGAAGATTATCAACAATAATTTTCAAGGACTCTTCTCGAGTGAGTGGAAACCTGTGGAAAATAGAATGAGAAACAATCGTCAGGTAATTGCATGTTCATAAAAGGTGATCTCTGAAACTTAGTGTTGCCATATAATCCAATGAGCAGTGCTAATTTAGGTCAGGCTTTCACCAAGAGCCTTAAATAAAATTGGGACCAGCTGTGGTAAGTGGTTAATTTCAGGGATAAGAGTGGCACCCAGGAGCCTACGAGTCGCCCCTGGCTACGGCCGGCCAACTTACTTTGGGTTAAACCTACTTTATAGTATGCATTCTATCAATTCTGGGAGAAATTCAAAATACCTTTGATCTGGTGGAGTTAAGTTGTATGGTAAGAATGTTTGTCTCTTCACAAGTAAGCAATATGGGCCTTTGCAGGTTTGCATGTATTTTTTAGCAGTGTAGATTGCCTACAACAAAAAACGATAATCTTAGATTAAACTGGCTAGAATTCTTACCAGGGCCATGAAGCCGATGCATGGACTATTATCAAGCTAAAATACTCAAAACATGTTTCCCGAAAAAGGGATCGACCCTCAGTAATCTGATTATTGGTGAGACGCTCCAGTCATTGAGCTACCGAAACTCAGATGGAGAGTCTTTCCAATTGAGCTTCACCAGGATTAATTTGAGCTTGACAATTGTCCATGTATCGTCTTCATGCCTACTCCAAGCAGGGGTGGCGTGGCCCACCAGGAGATTTCCTGGTGCCCCCGAAAATCTGGTAATGGTGGGCCCCAAACAATGACACACCCTGCTCTCCCACTGTGAGCAGTGGGCCCCTATCAAATAGTTTCCTAGGCACTATTTTGGAGCCAACACCACCCCTGACTCCAAGCTCCCACAATGTATAGATAATATATACCTAGTTCTTCAATTAGGGAGATTGATTACTGCTAATCCATGGTTAAAGGTCAACTATACCTTTTGAGGTTCTATTTTCCTCCAAATGAGATATCATCTAACTTTGTGAAAGTGAAGAAAAAATGAATTTCATGATATAGCACAGGATTTATTGAGGAGTATTTCTTCGGATCTCTTGTTGTACGACCGCATTTTGAGAAGAATGCCACTATTACCGGTATGATGTCATAGTGTACCATACTGGTAATACACCAATTTCAATTATCTCTTCGGTTTTGAATTGAAATTTTTAAATTCTAACGAAAAATAGAATAACTTCAAAAGGTATAGTTGACTTTAAACATAATTGACTCTTGTTTTAACAACAAAACTCACATTACCTGTATCCCATTAGAAATACCTAACCATGACATTTAGTATCTTATCTAGCATCTCGGCCTTGGTGTATTAAGATCCACTGGCCATATTTTTGTTACAATGATGTACCCCCCATACTCTACCTTTTCAGCTCCTTCTTGATAATCAGGCAATATTTGAAAGGGAATGCCACATGATGCTAAAATATATCAATCGAAACTTACTCAATCATTTAGATGTTTTGGCAAAGACTAAAAAGATGGAGTCCCAGATTAAATGACAAAATTATTGCCCTAGTTAATCCACCCTGTCAACTTTCCAACTTATGTGTGGAAACCAAAGAACCCAAACTTCATTCCTTGTTAATTACATGCTGAAATTGTGTGACATTTGTAATTATGGAACTACATTTGAGCAAATGCACAGAAGATCTTCAGCATGCACACAGGGCCGTACTCACAAAATTTTATAGGGGGTGTAAGTAAGTATACTAAGCTGACGCACGAGCTTGTACGACTACATCCTATCGATCAAGCTAATGTCAAAATATTGTCTTTCCATTGGGTGCCTACTAAAATGACCCAGGTTTAAATTTGTGAGTCTTAAATTTGGTAGTTTGAAAGTTAATGACTCTACTTGTCCGTGTTAAAGTGAACAAGTCTAAAATATAACTTCTGCCGACTGAAAATCGTAAAAAGATTTTGTGGGGGTGTCACACCCCCGTAGCTCCGGGCCTGCATGCACAACATAAAATGAAGTCTGGTAGAGAATCCACAACTTTCAGCAGAGAGTTGACAAACAAAACTCACATCCATAAAACCTGGGCACAATCCCTAAAATTATTACCTAACAGTCCAGGGGTAGCTTGTCCTTGATGTAAATGTTGAGGTTCGTCTCGTTTCCCAGGCTCCCCACGCCACCCAACCAACAGCAACATAGGGATACTGTAGACAGCTGGGACAGCTAGAGACATTAGAGGATTGATTATGTTACCAAGTCCAGAGTTCTAAAAAAAGAAAATCAATGCATGATATAATAATTATGAAATGAAATATATAATTACAATAAAAACGACAACCAGGACCAATTGAAAAACATGCAACTTCATGGCCTTCTAGATTGGAATTGAATCTGTAATTCTGGGATGATCTATAGGCCAGTGCTCTAACCATGGCCACCGAGAGCCCAGGGGAGGGTGGGGTTATAGTCTTTCATTTGCTTGGTAGATAAATAAGAGTTGTGTGTACCTGGAGATACACCAGAGCTGGCTTATGTGTTGCCATATGATAACCAGCAGCTAAACCAATTGCACTGCCTTCATTACTGGTGATGACATGATTCTCTGGAGGAGAAGCAGTTGTCACATAGGCACAGAAGTCTTTTAACAAAGAATCTGGAACTCCACAGAAAAAATCAACGCCATGAACTCTTAGAATGTCGTGGAAATCCTTAGGATCCAAAAAATCTCGAACCAACTCAGTGAATTGTCCTATTTCTTCATTGCGCTTTTGTTGCTCTTCGACCTGTGAAAAAAGTAGGGAAAATTATTCTCACACACTGCTAGGAGCCGCTGCAGCTGTACTGCCGCAAGAGCCACTGTACTGCTAATGCTTGACATTTATTTCAAACTATTGTTAGCTATTATAGCTCAGTAGAAAAACTTAACTATATTTAGCTTTTTCAGTTTCTTTTTGACAACTAGTAATAATTCTCACTCAACTTTGCTAAGTTGGCAACTAAACCATATTATGCTTTTCCAGCTTCTTTAAAACAACAAGTAACAAATATTCAACTTTACTATTATAGCATTTGAATCTATTTAATTATTATTAATCTTTTTAGTGGTGTAACTCCTTGGTTACAAGAGTGGGTGGGCATGGCCAACTTTGCTACTGAGCTTGACTTGACTAGCAACTGGTCATGCTATGCAAATTTTGAAACGATTTACATATTCAGATCTTTAGAAATATATTGTTTTCAAAATATGCAGAGGTTTATAAATTAGCATAGCATGTAGAGCTGGGCCCATTGGGCTCAATTCATAATCGATTAATCGTTCTCAACAATCGATTAATAATCGATTAATCGTTTGCGTAAATTGAGTAGCAGCTGAAATACGTGACGTGTAGTGTAATTCGACACCAAAAATGCGCCGCACAAGAAATGGTTCGAATATCAGAGGCTAAATATCGGAGTGAACAGTTTCTTTCGGATGTGGATAATATTGTTCAATAAGTATTCTGTAGTCTATGTAACCATGTAGAAGCCATCAAACGTTTATATTAAGGATATAGGAGTCGATTTGGTGTTTTTACATGTGTCATACTCTGAAGTATGAACTTTACGCCGCTGATGCGTAGATGGTAGAGTGGCGCCTGGTGAGATGCTCAGGAAGTTAAGATTGGCAGTGTTACCATGATATCGGATTCTTGTATTGAAAATAGTACATTTTAATGTTGTCTTACATCACTCCGAGACATATCGATCACATTGACAAGTCGCTATAGTGAAGTGACAGCTACAATAGCCGAACATTCCGAGCATTTATAAAATAACTTAAAACGAAGGAAGTTGGGTGCGCTCCCAACACTCTTATATTAACTATGGACAGTGACAGTTCCCGATTAGTGCAAATATTTTGGTTCACTTTTGTGAGATTCTTTCTTTTCAGCTCAAATCTTGTATGGAGGAAGTCAGAAGTATATTTACTTTAGTTTATACAAAATATAGTTTTGGCTGTTTTGTTGTTCATATGTGTTCAAGTTTATTACTAATCTTGTTTGACTCACTTTTTTTTCACTCACTTTGGTTTGCTCTTTGAATAAATAATATACTTAATTATCACTTTGGCATAATACATGACGTTTCCTAATACAGACATTTCTAGGCGGTGGTAACAATGTTCTGCGTGTGAACAGTGAAAGACGCGCGTTGCAACAGGAAAACACAGCTCACAAACGACAGTAGAAACGTCGCTACCGCGTTTTCAGGTGCGACTCACTCGTTGATATGAGAAGCAAGGATTTATTCATTTCTGCTATATTCATAATTATGATCCACTTGCTGTTATATTATGTAATTGTATTAAGTAACCAATATGAAATTGAGCATTCAGAAATAGGCAAGCTATTGTTAATTGCAGTCTTAGAAACGCTAGAGAAACCACTTGGCAACAATTAGGACACTTCGACTCAACCAGAAAATTGAGCAAAATCAGGCGCGCAATAGCTCTTGAATCAAGCACAGTTACACTATGAACTCTCTAGGATTACGTAAACAAACAAGCTTAAAAAAAGCTTGCTCTTTCGTGCCTATTAAAAAATTAGGAACAGCGTAATGTAAATAAGCAATATTGTTGTTTTCGATGATCCGATTGTTACTTTATAATGATAATCGATTGTCTGTATCGTAACCGATTAATCGATTGATCGATTAATCGCACCCAGCTCTAATAGCATGACCAGTTGCCACGACCAGCTTCGCTTAAGTTATGGCGGATGCAACAACAACATCTGAACTGCCTGACTATAACCGATCTCGCTTGCACTCAAGCCTGTCCCAGGCTCTGGCAGCGTGTAAGAAATCATTTCCCACCTGTTACGCTCCTCATACAGTGGAAAATAACACATAAAATGATAAAACTTCACATGTATATATACATCGAATTGTTTGAGAGCAATAATGATTAAAATGTTTGCTGTATTTTTCAATAACAGTAGTCTTTGTAGATCTCTAATATCAGCCTATAATTATTGTTTTAAAATAAATACAACTAGATAGAGTCAATATATTTGTTTTAAAATAAGATTAGTCAATATTTTGGGTGGTACATTCATTGTGCAATCCAAAATATCAAAACAACTTTTTCACAATGTTGCTTTGTTTTAAAAACCAAAACATTTCGATTCAAAATCTATTTTCGCAGCCTAAAAAACCCAATTAGTTCCATCCAATGTATCAATTTATTTACATGATAATTGATACTATGTTAATAACTACGTTGCGACGTGGCAAAATATATTTTCAATTAAAAATATTTTAAATGCCGTTGAAATTGTAGATTATTTTAGTAAAAACAAATTTTCTTTCCTCAAACATACGATGATATAATAATGTAAAGTACATATATATAGAGCTTTCCAATCAAACAAAGGATTTCATGCCATCGAATTGAACTTTTGGCTTTGCCACGAATAATATTTACATAAAACTAAACTAAAGATCGTTACCTGTTTTTCTGGATCAAGATCCTATAAAAGAATAAAAGAAATCAGCGTTTGAATCAAATGAGAATATAGATTCTGCTCATGATATGCGCACGATTCGTGGGCGTATTACCTGATGATCTACTGCTGTTGAAGACACTTCCCGAATGGTCTTGCGTTTTTGCCCCTAAATAATTATGGAAAGAGAGGGGTTACAGTTGATATAAAAACGGCAGGTTTCATACAATCATCTAAAGAAGATGAGATCTACTTACAAGTAGTCTTGAGATACGGCGAAAGGTCTGGCACACCACTGCAACGCGACTCATGTTATATATACCGGTTGAATATACACCCCTGAATAATCACAACCTCCGATCTCTAATACAGGAGCAGAAATAAGCCTCCTCCGCAGGCAGAGCAGAAGCAGTGTTGCCAAGTCACGTAGCAATCTCGTTCCTAGAGCCTGCGTTCCCCCTGAACGAGATTGTTGGTCACGTAGTAAAAATCCACAATACAAAGGTCACAAATCAATAAAGGTCTGAAAATTTCACCAACCTCGTACCCAGGGTCTCATCTCCGCTCGCTGGCCGCCCCCCCCCCTGGATACGAGCTTCACTTCCTAACTGGTTCCCAGGTCTCTATCGCCGTTTGAGTACATTATAACCGAGAGACAAGAGATTTCAAATAGAAAATCTATTTCTTTAATTAAACATAAGTACCAATTCACACGCCTTTAAGGGTATTGAAATTGAAATCAGCTTTTTAAAACCGAAACTGTTTGCTCTGGAAAATCCCAAGAAAAATCCCAAGGTCGAATCCTTGGGAAAAAATCCCAAAAAAATCCCAACTCCTTCAAAAAATCCCAATTAGATCTTCAGAAGCTTTCCAATATTGTTCCAATATTACACAATGATCCCTTATCCACCTTAACCATGCCTATACATCATTGTACATGTATATACATCATTGTACATGCAAATACATCATTGTATATGCATATACATCATTGTACATCAATATACATCATTGTATATGCATGTACATCATTGTATATGTATATACATCATTGTACATCAATATACATCATTGTATATGCATATACATAATTGTACATCAATAACATGCATATACATCATTGTACATGCATATACATCATTGCACATCAATATACATCATTGTATATGCATATACATAATTGTACATGCATATACATCATTGTACATCAAAATACATCATAGCTCACGAGCTCTCCCGACGTCCCTTATTTCCGCCATCTTGGATTTTGACTCACAAGTCTTCAGTTGTTTTTGTATGTTTTGAGTAACCATTTGTCTCTCCAAAGGCATCAAAATGACGTTAATAACTTTATTTGGTTGTATATTAATCGCTTTTGGCCCAGCATCCGTGCTATTTCTCGTGGCGGTCGCCAGAGATCATTTCCATGTTATTATTATGATATCAAGGTAAGGCGGAAGCCTAAAATCTTCAATTATCTTTAAAGATAATATTAAACGTCTTTATATTTAATAGTTTTTGCAGCTGTCTCGATATCGGGTGACTTTATTTCATACCTTAAATAGTTTGAAGAGCTTCTCAAGGCCGACTGGCAACTGGCCAAGGTTAAAGAGAGATATAGAGAGAGAAATAGAGAGAGAAATATAGAGAGAAATATAGAGAGATATAGTGATGGAGTCAGTATTATTGTAACAAGATTACTTCCGATCTCTTTTCTAGCGCGTTTTTCTGGTTAGTGTCCTTGCTTTTCTCCTCCATTTTGTGGACAATTGTTTCACCTTTAAAAAGTGAGCTGGCATTTGGTGCAACGTTCTCTGTAATTTTTCAAGAATTATTTCGTCTGGCTTTCTTTATTCTCATAAAGTAAGTGGAAGATAATACCAATATATAATATTGTACATTATTAGACAATACTCATAGAATCTCGATTGTGATTGGCTAGAAAACCTACAGACAATTCTTGATGTCTTGCCACCTACAAAATATCAAAAATTGTCTGTAGGTGACGTAATTGTCTTTGCTATAACAAAACAATTATTGGATTCGGCTTACACATAATATCAATAATTATCCAGACCTCTGTCAATGTTATCCGCCTCAGCCTTTAGCAGACAACATTGACCTCGGTCTGGATAATTCTTGATATCATGCTCAGCCTCGTCCAATATAATTGCTTAAATAAGCAATTATATTGGACGAGGTTGCATGAGCATGATATCAAGAATTATCCAGACCGAGGTCAATGTTATGTCAGTATCCCATATTATCTGCTTTTAACTCTTGACTCGACATACAGGGACCCAGTGAATTAACATGTTTATCCTAAAAAATATGTGAATAATACCCTGCTCATCAGAATCACTGCAAAGCAGTGAATGCTATCTTTCAACTGACCAGTTGCACTTGCCTAACAATTCCTAGCCTATGAAGCAGGTGCTAGGGGGTGGGGCCTAGGCTAAACAATTCCAGTCACCACATACCACTGGAGTAAAATCCATAATCCGACAAATAAAAAAGGCTGGCCTAATTCCCATGAAAATTCTCTAGTTTATAAGCATTGGTCCTCCACTAGGAGAATACATGTACAGTAGGAGTGAAATACAGTAGGCCTTAAGTCAATGAAGAACTGCCTTTTTGTATTTATTTATAGGAAAGCAGAAGAAAGTGAATTGGTATCCTTGGCCAGTAAATCTTCGGGTTTATTTAAGCATAAGACTGCCTTTGGTACGACAATACATACTAATCATGTACTTTATAATCTTCAGCATAAGCATTGTTTTTTTGTGAAAAACTTAGCTTTACACATCACTCGATGTCTTTTTGCAAGTAAATAGGCCTGGGATCGAGTAGCGTACGCCAATCAGTGTGCAGCATTTGCATTGGATTACTAGTAAGTTTTTACTAATAATAATTACATTGTGAGTGATTATAATTGAGCTCATTGTTTTAGTTTCTGGACTTGGTTATGGAGTAATGAGTGGTCTGTTTGCCATGGTAAATGTTCTTGCAGATATAACAGGACCTGGTTCCCCAGGACTTCATGGAGAATCACCACAATTCTTAATTATCTCTGGTTAGTTAGTTATTGCTACTACTAGTATTGTTTATTATTTATTGAAAATCACACACGTTTAGCATGAGTGGTGTCATGAATAAATATTACACACGTTTACCATGAGTGGTGGCATGAATATTTTGCCATGAAACATAATATTAGACTGCTTTGAACAACTGACCCCTGATTTTTAGATATTCATGATAAGTAAAATTTGTCGATCCAGAGGAATTAAGGATTTTACATATCCGTAATATTTTGGTCTTCCTGAGCAAGATCATTATATATCTTGTCAGCTGAAAATTTCATCTTCATGGACTTTTTGCAGCTGTTGAAGTTATCGGATGTGATGTCACAAGAGGCATTTTTGTGGCGTAACAAAAGAAAACTGGTTTGGAATGCCTTTTGTGACATCACACCCAGTAACTTTGACAGTGAAAAACTCCACGAACATGAAATTTTCAGCTGACAATATATGACATATATTATGATTTTACTCAGGAAGACCAAAATATTATGGATATGTAAAATCCCCAAATGTGATATAGGCTCTTTAAGTAAATTAAATAAAGTAAATTTAATAATGGGGAAGTTAATTTTATGGCAGGTATAAATGAAATAAAATAGTTAATTTAATTTTAATTTTACAGCACTCCTAACCAGTGCCTTTGTGCTTCTCAACACATTTTGGGGAATTATCTGGTTTGAAAGCTGTAACAAGAAAAAATATGGCTACATCATTTTAGTTGTTTCCTCCCATCTCTTTGTATCTTTAATGGTAAGCTTGTATTACAGTTTATCATGCTATTTTGGCTTTGTAATGTTTGTAAGTTTTCAATTTAACACATTAGTTTGCTTGTTTTACCTGCAGACGTTACTAAATGGAAGACAATTTTATCTTGGCTCAATGCTCTCAACTTATGTTGTGCTTATCATCATGGGTTGTGTGGCTTTTAAAGTCGCAGGAGGAAGCTTGGAAAACCTCCGAGGTATATTCATTAAGAAGCTGCATCATGACTTGTCAAACACAGAAGGTATTACTGTAGTCAGTCCTGCAACATAGTCAACCAAGGAGAGGCCAATAAAAAACAACAATGTATTTGCATCTTTTTGTGTATATTTTTGTCCTTGCTTAGTCTGTACAAATACTTTCCAATTATAGACCTTAACCTCAGAGTTAATACATATAATTCTATTCAGGGCCTTTTTGCCAGTGTACAGTATACCAGTGCTGAAACACAGCAATTAAAATCTTGGTAGTTTTAGCACATCTTATTCCAAATTGTCCAGGCAAACATGAACAGTTTTACAGAGGCCCCTAACTCTGAACGCAGCTGCTCAAAATATGCCTTGTTTACTAGCTTTCTTTTTTGGGATATTTATACCAAAGGTATAACATAATTTTGTTAAAAATAATGGGTAGTTTGCATATGAGATCTGAATAGCCAATGGAGAAGACAACATTTAGTTTTATTTACACTGGATATTATATTTCATTTGCATTACTGTGGTTTACAATGCCTGAATATTATGAACAGTATATAGACAATAACTAGCATTGTACAATGTTAACATACATAAATTACCCAGTTCACAATAAATTAATTTGTTCCACACTTGCTCTCATGTTGTTGTCAAATTGCTCTTATGTATTTCATAGCTTTCACGTCACATATATTTAACGATATGTTCAACAGTATTATCATTTTACACAGCAGTTTTCCCAATAACAATTGATTTACTGTAGCTGCAGTCCTGTATATTATTTCTATCAAGCTTTGTCATTTCTCTTTGACTTCACCAACTTAAAGCCTCTTTTGAATTTTTCACAAGAACATGCTCGTAGCTGATGGCAGTGCCTACCCAAGGTCTTAATTATGGTACGAGATTGAAAGGGATTTCCCAAAAGGACCTTTTTGTGAACCCTGATTCTAACCCTAACCCCATAGCTCCCTGAGAGTGGGTCAGCATTACTGCCATTCACCTAAGGTTGTGGCTAGAAGGTGACCATGAGTACTAGGTCTGAGTTGTCTTCTGGATGATCCTTTTATTAGTATTAAAGTTGGTATTAGAAAACCATCATGCGGGGGGTTAGAAACCCCATTTTAGGTGGCGGTTAGGATCTAAGTTGTTTTGGGGTTGGCAGTTCCATGATGTATTTCATCATAGAGGCATGTCTGATCATATGATAGCAGTATAATCTTTCATTTTGTCAAACCTCTCGTGGATACTAAAAAAATCATCCAGAAGACGACTCAGACCTAGTATGGTCACATCAACTGCGAGTATTCCATCTAGCAATGACCTAAGCTCCCAAAAGCATGGGAATGAACTTTACAGAAGCATGTCTTTGGCCTCTCTTCATTTGGAGCTTTAGGCAGATGAGACTTAATGCTGACCCACTTGCAATGAGCTGTTAGCAAATTCTTGATATAACGGAAAAAGATGCTTTAAAAACCATGTTATTTTACCACTCCATTAAGAGCAGGAACATTACGGCTCTTACTTCGTGTACCGGAAACAGAATTTAAGCACTGTATAGAACTGCCTTGTTCTTTAAAAAAATTCTGTTTATTTCATCTAGTCCTGTGTTTATTTCATGAATTGGACAATTCCAGGACAAAAATGAACGGGATTTTTTAAAGAACGAGGCAGCTATATACAGTGATAAATTTCTGTCCCGTACACAAAGTAAGAGCCAACATTACTCTAATAGAAATTAGTATATCATATAATTAATTACTATGTAATTCAGCCTGTATGATACTGTACATGTCGAGTATAAACTGTTGCATTTATGAGCTCTTAACTTGGTTCTGGCGTAGAGTTAGATGTCCGTAGGCTTTGAGTTAAGCTTAATTCACTGCTAGTTCTCGATAACTCTGAAAGAAAACTGTTGGCTGATGTTATGGGTAATGGCGAGGTGTCCATGATATCAATTTGCTGTTCAGAAGTATTGAAACTCAACTCTTCATCAATGGCTATTGTTGAGGTAGGCATTAACTGCACCCCGTTTTTGTTAAATCCCATATTATTATTGTCACTTGTAGGGTTAATATTTGCTGCTGCCAAGCTTGTCTCTTGTCTAGCTGCCTTTGAATTTACTGCAATTGACTGGGCCATGTTTTTGGCTTCTAAAACAACATGAACAAAATATAAGTAACTAATACCTTAAAGGTGCTGTGATATTTCAAACGTGCGGGACCCCATATGTCAACAAACTTCAACAGAATAGATTTGCAAGTATTCATCAAAGGTGGCGAAGGCGTGAGTGGTAGTTTGATATATTATCCACATTTAGGAACACAACAGCTTCTTATAACACACTTTTTAGGCGGAAAAGCTCAACCGTGGAAAACAAATCCGCAATACTTCATGTTCAATGTTTATATAATGCTATGTAAACAGAGACGCATGGACATGCGCAGAACGGAACCTTTAATTATCTCCACTTCCGACATGATTTTAGTAACATTACTTGGGCCACTTAATCTTTTATGTCCCAGAAGTGACCAGCACATAACTTCTATTAATATCAATGCATGGTCAACCAAACATATTAGAGGTATAAATGAGAAATAAAGGAAATCATCACCAAAGATAAACTGATGTTTTTAAAATAACTTTTCCCAACTACAGTATGTACCAGACATGTATGGTAGTAACCCCTATTAAGCAGACACCTTTGGCACCTCACCTATGAAGTACAGTAGTTCACCATACCTTCTAGTACCATTTTCTTTTCATTCATTAGAGCAAGTTTTTCATCAGCCAAAAATATTCTGTTCACCATAACAAGTTCAGCAGAAGGAACATCTCTCTGTAAATGATGAAAATCATTTGGTAAGTAGCAGGGGTGGCATGGCTCAAAAATAGGGCCCGGGAAACTATTTGATAAGGGCCCACTGCTCACAGCAGGGTGTGTCATTGTTTGGGCTGGCCTGCTTGGGGCCCACGATCACCAGATTTTCAGGGGGCCACCGGGAAATCTCCCAGTGTCCTGGTCATTACTAATGAGAAGGGATATTTGAGATTAAACATCTCTTTTGAAACCTGAAGGTGACTAATATTAATCAATTTATAATGAAGATGCCAACTAAGGACAACAGTAATAAGACCAACCTGTAAATCACCAAGCAGCAACTGTCTGTATTTATTGATCATACGATCACTTTTGTTTGTAAGTTGAATGGCAAGTTTATCAAGCAACATATTTGCTATAAAAAACAATTTTAAAACAATTTTAAAATAGTCAGTTTGCTTCTAAAGTTGAATTGAAAACTCCAGTAGTCTTGACTATAACCTGTACAGTATGTACAGTACTACTTAGAAATAACCTAACAAAAACCTAGGTCAAACCTAGGTTGAACCTCACTTTAATAATGATATTACTCTGTTCAGTGTTAGTTAAACTGTCTCTAAAACACACTGAATATAAAATAATATGGACTATTTTCTGTGTTACTATATAATTCTATTGTGCTTTGCTAAAGTTTAGCACCAGTTCTAACTTCTATCATTGTTTAACTGAACCTCAGCCACACTGTTAGGTTATTTCTGAGCAGTACTGCACTTAAATGTTTATCTTTATTACCTTTCTGTTGCATTTTTGCATTAACATCAGGCTCAGAGAACACATGAAATGGTATAAGACTCTTAATTGCATCATCATAACTTTTGAATGGTTGGTATACACCAGCAAAGGAAACATTATTTTGGTCCTTTTGTAGACCACCCTTCATCCTAAAAATACAATAATCTTTCCATTAGAAAAATGTACAGCAAGATAATAATTACTCATGTACATGTATATGTACCAATGTGGTTAAATTTATTTAGGCAAAGTTAATTGCAGCTGTAGTTAGCCAGCGGTCTTCTCCTTCATAGTTCTTGGGGATTCCCAATGAAGTCAAAAGGCGCGCACAAGTGTCACTCATGTATGCTTGCGTCGCTACAGCATTGGTACATTGCTACTCATTGGTTGCTCTTGCTTGCTAGCATTGCTTAAAAGTTTATTGCTATACAGCTTCTAGCTGTGGATTGCTTGCTTGCCGTACCTCTTTATTAATTTGGATTCCTCACTCTCAACAGCTTTTACTGGTCGTTTAACACCCTTTGTGATATCCTATATATAAAATGATTGCATAATTATCCAATTACTTATAATCGTATATATATATATATTAGTAATTATCCAATTACAGTACTTATAATTACTTATAAGTACTTTTCAGTAAAATAATTATAGTAATTTCATTATGCTGTAATTGTACTGCTATTTTTTTGTTGTTAATTTCAAAATCAAAGTTGTGTTTTATATGTATATACTTATTGAAGTATTATAAATAAAAGTGTTGTTATACTGGTACAGGAAATTTATGACATGAAATTTAAGTATTACAGGCCAATCATGCATTAATTTATATTGTTATAGAGAAAATATTTATATCGTGAACATCACAACCATCACTTGGTATCAACAACAAATGTTTTCGACCTACCGGTACCTACCCTATTTTTTTAAGGACATGAAATACAGTAGGAACCACAAAATATTTTTTTAGGCCTAGGCAATACGTGTATCTGTTTGTACGGCATCATACTTTACCTGTTTAACTTGTGTGATTGGTGTTGTGATGGTTGTCGTCTTTGGTATGGCCTGAAAATTAGAGATGTAGGTTTTAGGTAAATTTGTGTGAGCATGTTTGATCCAATGTTTACAAGACTTACTTTTGTATTTGAGGTATCATTATTCTTGAGGGTGACTTGTGCTTTAGTTGTTGTGGTAGTCACTAGTTTACCTTGAATATTCAAGTTTTTACTTGCCAACTGCTGTTGTATCTGCCTGAATTGTTCCTGAGATAATAAAATTGGCCTTCCTTCCTTTGTTTGTATCAACACTCTTGGCTGACCAACCATTGTAGCTGCAGCAGCCCCACTGTTTGATTGTTGAACTATTAAAACCTTCTGAAGACCAGCTACAGCTCCCTTTTGGTCAGTCCTTTGAGTCTGATTAATTACTATCTGAGCTTGTGGTTGAACTGCTGTTGCTGAAGAAGCAACCACCAGCTTTTTAGTAACAGGAATAGCAACTTGACCAGCTGGTTTAACAGGTTTCTGTAAATGCACCACATTTTTTACTGAAGTTGCAGTTGCTACAGTAGTAATGTTCCCAGGAATGGTAACCTGCTTTAAATTCAATTGTTTATTGAGCTGTTGGGCAAGTGCTGGATTCTTCTCCAAAATTTCCTGCAGCTGTTTTGTGGTAAGTATGTTCTTCATTTGACTGGCTGAGCTTACAGTTGTGGTTGCTGGAGCTGTTTGTTGTACAACAGTCTGCTGTACTTTGGGTTGTCCTTGCCTGACAAGACTACTGTTTATCAGCAATTGTAATGCTGAGGTTTGGTTTGTCTCCAACTGACTTGGTGCTGCCATAGCACTTAGTTGGACACCAGTCACAGTCTTCTTCTGCTGCTGTTGTGGTTGTTGTTGTACTATTCGCGCTTGCATAACCTGTTGGAGCATTTGAGATTGTTGAAGAATATCTTTTAACTGGTTTTGTTGTTGGGTCACACTCTCTTTATCACCATTATTGAGTGGTTGGTTGTTCTTCACTACAGAACTGACATTTGCTTGAGCTGCAAATTGCTGTGCATGTTTTTGTTGTGTTTGAGCTAGAAGACTTTGGACCAACTGTTGCTGAATCTGGTCTTGGTTTAGTTTTTGCTTGACAGGTACAGGGAAACTCATAGTATGATCCTGAGGTTTCGGTGCAATTTGTTTGGGTTGTAGTTGAACTAAGTTTGTCAATGCCACATTGCTTGGGGGCACTGGTTTCCCGCTCCCCATACTAGACTTTGGTGTCTGGACAACCAAAGAATTTAATACTGGATTTTGTGTCTGGACTTTTGGACCAATTGTGAAATTAGGAAGAGTTTGATTTGGTTTCCCAAGGTTAAGACTACTTTGATTTGTCAGGTTGTTACTACCAACATTTCCTTGAGATGTGATGATAAGTTTTGGTTGAATTGCTATCAATGGCTGTCCCTTCGTAGTGGAAACAACTTTCCCTTTCGTTCCTTGCGTAAGTATGTTACTTTGTACCTGGACATTATGCTGTTCTCTTGTTATACCTGTTGCTACATTTTGAGATGTTAATGGCCGTGGAATGATTTTCTTTGGCCTTAATGGTGGCAAGAGAGACGCTTTCAGATTTGTTGTTCGAATTGGAGATCCAATTCCTGGTACCACATTTGAAACCAACTTAGACGGTGATGATTTTACCTGTAGAGAGTGTCCTAATATTTGTTGGCCAGCATGGGGCTTTGGAACGGTTGTCGATGATTTCTCCAAAAATGAACCCACTTGGGTTCCACCAGAGAGCAAATTTCTTGCTTTACTTGCATCACCAAATGCAAAAGAGATTGGAGTATTGTAGCTTGTCCTTTTTAACTGTGATTGCTCTTTCCCTAAGGACACACTTGATATACTTTGAATATTAGACACAGCATTTTGCAAGCTAGATATAGGATTGGTTTTATTTAAACTGTTTATTGTATTCGCTCCTGAATAAGGAATATGCACAGCACTTGAACTGATGTTTGCTGGCATCTTGAGAGGTGAGCTAATACGGGTCGTGAAAGACGATGGATATTTGATTAAATCTGAAGCACTAGAACTAGGGTAGTGCACCAAAGGTTTGGTTTGTTGCTGTGGTAACAGGCTCGCAGCACGTGCACCTGATTTACCAGTAGATGTATGGCTGCTTGTCACATGATTACCAGAGCTATGGGCAACTACATCAGTCTTTATAACATCTGTTATGACATTATCATTCTGCAGAGAGAGAGGGAGACAATAATAAAGTTTTAAAGGGGCAGTAAGATGCAAAAATCATTTATCCCAATTTGGGCTTTATCTAGAAGTGCATTCGAAATAAGCAAGAGTAGCGCTCTTACTGTACTTTGTCAATGTCTTATCTTGTTCCAGAGATATTTCAGTTTTTAAAAGCTGTAAATGAGATACCTGATGACGTCATCTACTCCACTCAAATTTTAAAAATGAGGAATATCTTTGGAGATAGTGGCTAGATTGTGCTGAAACGTTCCAGATGTATGCTACTAAGAATGGTACACTACACTGTGTATAGTTAATGCTTTATACATTTTTCATTTTAGCGATTTCCTTTAGTTTAAATTTTGGAGTAGATGACGTCATAAGTTCATTTGCATCTTTCAAAAACGTCAATATCTCTGGAACAACACAAGATATTGACTAAGTAAGAACGCTATTCTTCCTCATTTTTTTAGTACTAATAGATAAAATAAAAATTGGATAGACGATTTTTGGGGGGTTGGTTACAAGGTTGTCAATAGAAGCCAGGAACCCAATGGTTTTCCACCAACTGTATTTTACCACCATCTACTTTGAGGACTTTTTTCAGAGAATAGTTGAAAAGGTGTTGCAATTGCAGCTGCATTAGGCCACCTGTCAAACACCTCCGATGGAAATTCTTAGTGATGGATCCAGCTTGATCTGGTAGGGGGTGCTGAGCGAGCAAAGTGAGATCAGGCCTGTAGTGTGGGGCGCAACCTAGGCAAGGTGGAGCTCCACTGAGGGAGCTACGGCAGGGTTCTGGGGATAATTAGTATTACACACTCACATTTTCTTGTTTTATAGGTGAGATATCTGCATCACCAACAAATGCAATCTATTATTAAACACAAAAATAAGTGAGAATAGCAGAGAAATTACATGCAGATAGAGTAAGGTGAGTAATGTAGAAAATATCTTCACTTACATGACTAGTGCTGCGGAAAAACTCTTTCAAAGCCTGTGGATCACTAATAATGGGAACAAATAAATAGAGTTACTTGCTATCAAAAGTCAAAACAATTCAATTTCTAACCACTGAAATAAATTCTAAACACTGGTTTTATATAATCTGCTCGCAAGCGAGATCGCCGAGCGACGTGAGAGTGATAATCTTGCTGCGGCAGGGATCCATTTTTCACTAAAGGTTTGTATATGTATATATATATTTATTTATTTGAGCGGAGCATGGTAAGACCAACTCCTTATAAGGAAGTATCGTTTTGGGTGATCCGTTTGAATCGGACAATATTTTGGCCATTGGCGAGTGGTGATCTGACAAACTACATAAAGAGGTTTTTACAAAGGGTATACATGTTTGCGTAATATAATAGGTACATGTGTTATGTATTTAGACTCGCTAATTCTAAATCTGTATTCACAATTGAAAACGGTTAAATATTGATCGAGATAATGTTGAAAATAATATACGACGAAGAGAATAATTTCTAAGTACATAAACCATTTTTAGAAAGGGTATGCAGTATGCACGTTCTCGTAATATTATAGACGCATATGTTATGTATTTAGATTCGGTAATTCCAAAACTGTTTTCATAATTGAAATCGAGTAAATATTGGCCGAGATAACGTTCAAAATTATTGATAGACACAGTCTGCACTGGGGGTGGGGTGAGTGGTAGAAAAGGAAAGGTATTATTGC
Organism: Chrysogorgia sp. JL179-B06; assembly: GCA_035772405.1. Classification (NCBI taxonomy): domain Eukaryota; kingdom Metazoa; phylum Cnidaria; class Anthozoa; order Scleralcyonacea; family Chrysogorgiidae; genus Chrysogorgia; species Chrysogorgia sp. JL179-B06. The sequence goes on along the minus strand of JAYKKM010000478.1, from coordinate 920,228 downwards.
AGATTCGTATTTCTAGTTAGATTGTGATTCTAAATTTCTGAGGTGATTGTTAATGAGGGTGACACCATAGAAATTGGTTTTTTTTTTTGAAAATAACTCGGCCTTAAAAAGCTATGCTAAACTCAGCAGCAACACAATTCAAAACTCTATAACTCAAGGAATAACTGTATCAAACTCAAAATTAATCCTAAGATTCATAACAATTTGCAAAATATTTAAAATAACCATCTTTAAATTTTATAATTTATATTTGATAATTTCGTCACATAAAACGATCAAGCTTGATATGATAATTTATGCTAATGTATTACCTGATCACGTCCAATAAACATTTCCCATCATCCATTGCACAACTGAGCCCACCGCATTTTCTGAAAATACAAAATACGTCAGTTTTTGGACAGAAGACGAGCTAGATGGATCTCTAAAAGACAGAGAAACATTACAAACACCCTACGAAACATAAACTGTTTGAAAAAACGCGAAAATATCCGCCACGAATCCGTGACGATGTCGAGGCCATTTTCGCTTTTCGCAAGCTCTCGAAGCCGAGCCGCCGAGGAAGTCAGAATATTTCGTCGAAATAATACGATAACTTGGCTAGCCAAAACCATTATAGCCCAGAGGAACTCTCCCACAAAACATTAGCGTCGAAATATATACGGATTCATAGCCAAATATGTATTATTTCACCGATATACGGCCCGACATTGTGCTACATGATTATCCTTTGACAAATGGACTCGAATTTTCAATGTCAATCGTCAAGCGATGGCCTACCGTATATCCGTCGATGAACCCCCAGTTACACCAGGGCCTGTTTCTCTCCCTAACTTGTCCAAACTGCCCGTTTCCCCAGACTTTCTAGGCCAAATTTCAAAGCCGCTCACGCGACTAGCGCCACTAGAATTCGATTCCAGCCAATACGATGAGGGGACGCCCGGCCCTGATAATATGACGTCACATCACTTCCGCAGGTTTTTCACGATAATATATTCTCTTTGAAACTTGAAAACAACAAAACAAAAATAATAAAATTTAAACGAAAAAAAACAAAACGAGAGTTGGGTAGACAAAGTTTTTTTAGCGTTGGATGACGAATTTGTTTTAGTTTTTTAGTGGCTGCCTGGCTGCTGGCTGGTGATGTATTTTAACTTTAATTTTAAAGAACACATTGGCAATACTAACTAGTTTGAAATATGAATATCAAAGCCCATGACTAACACTTTAGGATATTTCACAGCAGCCCCTGCGTCGCGGAATTCCTGGCGCCACCCCTGGCATTTGTTTTAATTTTTTAGTGGCTGGTAATGTATTTTAACTCTAATATGTATTTTAACTAAGTTTCAAAAAACACATTGACGATACTAACTAGTTTGAAAATGAGTTCTCAAAGCCCAGGAAATAACATTTTCAGAATATTTCACAGAAAATAAGAACAGTGAGATATCGCGTGGGGTAATCGCGCGTGGGATCGCTTCCTTCTTGAAAAAGCTTCGGGGCGCCATCATGGTTTCTCAGGGCCAAAGACTGTTTGAGGGGCTCCCAAACGAAGACTCAGGGGCCAAAGAAATCATTTCTTCAAAACGTTCAAATGGTAAGCTTTTTAGCTCGATGTTGGTGTAGTTTTTCCACAATTACAAGCCTTTGTTTTCTATTAAACATTTCTCTATTGAACTTTTCTTTACTTAAAATCACCGTGATTGTAGACGCCATGTTGCTATTGCAAAGGCGTATTTAATAATTCCTCTGAGCCCAATATTACAAAATATTTAAGTCGAGAATTCGATATTGGGCAAGACCGAATGTTGAGCCTAATATTGCAAATCAAGACTTAAATATTTTGTAATATTGGGTGAAGATGAGTCCAATAGGTGTTTTATTATATCGAACAAAATATCTTAACACAAAGATGTTTCTTCGCACGTAAACAGTCCAACGGTTACTGTCCAATATGTTGCTGTCCTACATCAGTACATCGTAAAATATCGGGCTGCATGCTCTGGATTCCTCTCAGCCCAATATTACAAAATATTGAATATTCAATATTGGACGATTATATGTGAGCGTATGATAGTGAGCGTATAATAAATTTTCATAAATGGCTGGAAAGGCTGCAAAAGAATGATCAACTGGTAGACTCAACGAGGTTACAAAGGCTGGCGAGAACTATTGAATTCCTACGCCAGGGAAATTTGACAGGGTGTGTTAGCACTAATAGTTATGAAACTAATGATAAAAAACTGTAAATATAAATACTGGTAGTTAAAGGTGAATATATATAACAGTGCCTACTGAGGGGCCAAGATAGGCCTAGTGGGGTTATGGTCTTTCACAGGCCCCTAAATTACCTAGTAGCTTCATTGTTTAGGATTTGCATGATGGTTATCGGTTCAGGCCCCTTATTTGGCCTGTGCCCTGGGGCAGTTACCCCAGCTACACCCCGCCCCTGGCTGACGGAGTATATGTGGTATTTAGTTGTGATGCTCACACACAGGAATGGTTTATGGTTTCAAGGATTAGACTACTAACTAGAAGTTACTATCGCAAGGGAAGTGCTTCCTTGAAATCCAAGGCAGTCGTGATATTGTGCAAAATTGCAAAAATAAGTGGTGGGCTTATTGAAGTCAAAGTCGCAGCGGAGGACCATACAGCAAAGGTGTTAAGTTCTCAAAAGAACTGGATATAATATGAAAAAGAGAAATAAGATCTGACCTGGGGAAGGGCACTGACATCCAAAACATTGTCTATGAAAATACGTAAATCTCTTAAGTATTTTTAGACTATTAACTCGAAGAAAGGCACATCATCCAAAATGTTTTCTGTGAAAATATTGAAGGTCCATATTATAATGTGTTGCATATTATAGCAAGCCTATAGAATCCTATAGGAATTCCAATAGGAAGCCTATAGAATCCTATAGGAAGCCTATAGCAAGCCTATAGGTATCATATAGAAACCTATAGGAAGCCTATAGAATCCTATAGGAAGCCTATAGCAAGCCTATAGGAAGCCTATAGAATCCTATAGGAAGCCTATAGCATTGCAAGCCTATAGGAATCCTATATATATATATACAGAAACCCATAGGAAGCCTATAGAATCCTATAGGAAGCCTATAGCAAGCCTATAGGAATCCTATAGAAACCCATAGAAGCCTATAGAATCCTATAGGAAGCCTATAGAATCCTAGAGGAAGCCTATAGAATCCTATAGGAAGCCTATAGAAACAATCCTATAGGAAGCCTATAGATAGAAACATATAGCAAGCCTATAGAAATCTTATAGGAAGCCTATAGGTCGCCTATAGGATATTATCTATAGGTCGATTATAGGATTCTCTATAGGTTACCAGCTCATAGGATTATCTATATAAGGTCGCCTATAGACTTTTTTCGTAAGGGAATGTAAAAAGCTTCTTTCTTTTTTAAAGGTAACAGTGAAAAGCTGTTTGATAATACAAAGAAACATGTTAACACTATTGATAACCAGGTGGTAGACAACATTGATAATTTTCAAAATGGGAGACTTTACAGTTGTGAAAACCATGAAAGTTATAACAAAGATTCCCAGGTCTGTACGTCTTTCCAAGCCCAAGGAACCCAATCAGAAAGTAGAAATGATATGCAGAACTGTGAAAATATGTTTGTCCAAACAAAAACAGCTCAATGTACAGGAGGAGAGAGCACAGTTAATGATAAAGGTTCAGAATTGATAAACAGCAACCATAATTTGGCCAGTGACTCAGTTATGATTAGTATGGAAGAAACAGAATTAAACTCATTTGAACTTTGTAAAGGTATATAATATATGATAATTATCCAATGCTTGGAAATAGTCCATTGCTTGGCATGTGCCATTCAGTTTATGGATACACATAGGAGAGGCCAAAGAAATTGTGAAAGAATGCTTGAGGCAAGAACTCATGAGAGCAACTGTATTTTAATGCTCTGATTCTAACTTCCCAAGTGTATATCCATAACTTGATGGAGCCATGCTAAACCATGAACTATAAGTAAGTAGGACGTACGACACGAAGGCGACCCGTAGGCTCCTTTTCCCTTTGTTACTACCTGAAGGTAGGGGTGGGCGTAACTCCTACCCCTAGACAAAGTCCACTATATCCAGCAAGCTGGTACTCATTTTACCGACCTCAGAAGGATGGAAGGCTGAGTTGACCACAAGTGCCGTGACAGGCACACCTATTCGAAGCACAGGAGAGAATCAACAACTCTACTCACATGAGTCTCATGCTCAGGGATCAGACGAGGTAGTCACCCATCCAAGTATTAACCCCGCCCGATCAGGCTTAACCTCAGAACTCAGTGGTGAGAAGCAGCGCGTGCCAACCGTGCTTCATAAATTATACATAATAACATTATATAACATAGATTATACATAAAATAATGAGAAACGCTTCGGAAACTTAATATCTGGAACTCTTCTGGTTGTTTGCATGAAATCCATGTGCTCGATCAAGATGTTGCATGCACAACAGCCAATTGGAAGCAGCGTTATTACATTTATGTTATACAGGTGTAATTACAAATACTATTGAAATTCTTTGACTAATATTTAGACCCAGATTTTTGCAATTCAAAAAACAAAAATGGAGCGCGTGAAAGTGACCTGTCACATGATGACTCACCAACAAAGAATAACAGTGCCAGAGTTGATGAAGTTATGCAAGAAGAAATCCCAGATCATGACAACTATCAAAACTTTTACATCACCTCTGAAGAATCCCATCTGCGCGAGACCCACCACAGAGAAATACTGTGCGGTTCCCAACCAGTGTCTTCCAGAAGGGTTGTGTATTCTCATGGTGTTTCCTCTGAAGATCCAACAGTTGTCTCAAACCGTTTGCTCATTGCAAGAAAAACTCAGCATTTAACACTGGCTACTGAGAGCCAGCTGTTGTTGACTGGAGTGCCAACTATACCTGAACAAGTTCCATTGATATTGACTGAAGGCGATGCAGAAGAACAGGAATCGTTGACATTGGCAGGAGCTGAACAGCTACAGGTGGGTGCATTTACTGATAAGTGTTTTTCAACAATGGACAAGTTCTTGTTACTGTAAGCTGACTTTCATTAAGTATTTAATATACACCAAATATATAGCATGTACTAGAATTATAACACTGATATAAAGGTGCTGTTCTGAATAAACAGTGTGTACTAGAAATATAAATCAAATACTCTAAAAGGTTGGTGTACTGTACTGTACTGCAGGTATAGTGTGTAGCAAGTCTATTTGTTTCAAACAAATGACACTATACCATTAAAGTGCAGCTATAACATCTGTAGGGATTTAACATATTTGTAATCTATGGATTCTCCTGAGATAAATTGTAATATATCTTTTCAGCTGAAAATTTCATCTTCATAGACTTTTTTGCTGTTAAATTTCACAGAAATGACGTCATCTGTAAAGAGTCTGTTTTCGTGTAGACAGATGCCTGCTATGATGTCACTTCCATCAACTTCAACAGCAAAAAAGTCTACGAAGATGAAATTTTCAGCTGACAAGATATATTACAATTTATCTCAGGAGAATCCATAGATTACAAATATGTTAAATCCCCACAGACGTTATAGGCACTTTTACTTCTATCATGTACGATGACATGAATACCATATTGTTTTGAATATAATTTACATGTATCTTATCTTATCTTACACTAGGCTATTTCAACACATGCTGTTTTGGGAGCTAGTCAAGGTTCTGGTGGTCTAATGGTGTTCTCCTCAACTGACATTAGCTCCAGTGGCCACCTTATTCCAATTAGTGGTACAAATTTACTGGTGTTACAAAGCATTGATGGTCAAGGACAAGTCATTCAACCCTGCAGCTCTGTTATCATTGCTGGGCAACACCAAATACTTCCTAAACCTATTGACCAGGTATATATAAATTGGATATAGCCTACAGTATATGGTTATGTGAGAGACTATAGGAGCAGAATTATTATATGTAATAAACTATACATTAACTTGTTAGGTTGTTGCTATACAAGCTGTAAATAACTGAGGAAAATCCAGAGCCCTGAATGGAGACCAAAGCTGCAACCTGATCACAAATTTCAATTTTCTAAGTGATACTGAGTGATATATTATAATAGTGTTGTGCTCAAGCTTTTAACCAATATGTTTGATAAGTTCACTTGCTCACGGCCACGCCCACCAAAATTTTTTCACGGCCACGCCCACCAAAATTTTTGGACTCAGCTAGTTTTGAAATCCTGGCTAAATAGCTAGTGAAGAAATACAAATCAAATACTCTAAAAATCTGTCTATTGCCAAAATAGTGTGGAGCAGGTCTAACATTTTGAATGAAGGTCCTTTGTCAGAGAGCCTAAGCAACATGTTTGTTTGTTATTAAATAGATTACTGAACCTGTTAGTACTTTAGTGATTGTGGCAGCAGCTTGATAGATGATACATGCATAATTGTTAAGCTCAAATGCTTTGAAAATGTATCTGAGTCCTGAATGAGGATCGAAATTGCAACTTTCTGACATGCAGGGCTGCTGAGAGCCAATATAGGCCCAGGGGAAGGTGGGTTATGGTCTTTCACAGGCCTCTAAAGCCCTAGAATGTGTAGGATTTGCATGATGGTTATCTTTTTGGGCCCCTTATTTAGCGCGGGCCCCCTGTCAGAATGACCAGCACAAATGATTTTGTAACGGACATACAAAAATTTGTACCTGTCATGGTACAACTTAGTGTAATATCTCAAAACTAGCGTAACGTCTCCAGACTTAGCGTAACGTCTTATAACGTAGCGCAATATCTCCAAACTTAGCGTTACGTCTCATAACTTAGCGCAATGTCTTAAAACTCAGCCTAACGTCTCCAAACTTAGCGTAACGTCTTATAACGTAGCGCAATATCTCCAAACTTAGCGTTACGTCTCATAACTTAGCGCAATGTCTCCAAACTTAGCGTTACGTCTCATAACTTAGCGCAATGTCTTAAAACGTAGCGTTACGTCTCATAACTTAGCGCAATGTCTTAAAACTCAGCGTAACGTCTCGTAACTTAGCGCAATGTCTTAAAACTCAGCCTAACGTTTCCAGACTTAGCGTAACATCTCATAACTTAGCGTAGTGTCTCTCATTGAGATTGTACAACACAAAATCTAAAGCAGAGTCCATTCAACACAAAAATGTTTAACTTTCACAAAAAGTTGAGTTAATCTTCAGACAAGATGAGCATCGGACAAAATGACAGACAGAATTAATATTGTAACTGTCAAATCTCTAGAAATGGAAAATTTGTACCAGACAATGTCCGTGACCGGCCGCTAATATCCAGGCTTGCTGGGAGTTGCCCTGGTTAACCCCCTCTTGGCAGAGTTGATGACATTCAAAACGTAGAGTGTTTAACTGGCAATGAGAAAGTTAACTATACTATAGAAAGTTAACTATCACATCTGCTAAGCTCAGAAACATTTTCTAAACATTTGAGGTTGACAGTCGTTCATGAACAGTTTCAAGGTCCGAATTAGCAAATCGCAAATTGCGAAGCGATTTTGAATATTTTGAAAATCTGCGAAGTGATTTTTCTGAGAATTGCGAAGCTGATTTTAAGTAACCAAGTTCACCGTGGACGCAACGCAAGTTATGTAAACGTCAGTTATATGACTTAATGATTTTACACTACGTTGTAAGACGTTAGGCTACGTTGTAAGACGTTACGCTACTTTGTAAAACGTTACGCTAAGTTGTAAGACGCTACGCAACCTATTACGACGCTACGTAAAGTTGTAAGACGTTACGCTACGTGGAAAGACGTTACGCTACGTGGAAAGACGTTACGCAACGTTGTAAGACGTTACGCTACGTGGAAAGACGTTATGCTACGTGGAAAGACGTTATGCTACGTTGTAAGACGTTACGCAACGTTGTAAGATGCTACGCACGTTGTAAGACGCTACGCTACATTGTGACACTAAAGAAAAATGCGAAGCTGTTTTGGAACGTTAATTCGGACCCTGAGTTTGTCATGTGACAAAGTATCAACCAATCAAAGTACATGCCTTGTGTTAGGAAAATAGAGTAATATTACAATTTGTATTGTTTACAGATGAGACAAGGAAAGATAAATGGGAAACAGTATCATTGTCCTCATGCTGGGTGCACAAAGATTGCTCCCACTTCTTCCAAACTGAAACTACACATGTTGTCACACACTGGAGAACGACCACACAAGGTGGGCTATATGGATGGTGTGGGATTGGTTGTAACCCTCCCCCATTGTCCTCCACTGATTAAAATGATAAAGTGGTATTTCATTAAACTAATTTCATTTCAGTGTCCACTGGAGGGATGTGATTGGGCATTTACCACAGCATACAAATTAAAGAGACATATCCGTGGACATACTGGAGAAAGGCCCTTTATTGTAAGTTGCATATTATACTATTGATGTAATTGTATCCCCACTTGGGATACCAAATATGACCCCTGCTTTGTCGGAGCACGCGTGCGTAACCTACCATGAGATTGCGTGGGAAAATTCCTAAATTATTAACACCTTTTACAACTTTTCCGTATTTTACTTTGTTTTTGAAATATTTCAGTTTGTTTGATACGTAAATGAGATGGTCTCTGACGTCAGGTGCAGGGAATTTTCACTCGTTAAAATATGTCTTATATCTCAGTGATTGCTAAGTTTACGACGTTCATTACCATGAGGAGTACATACGCACATTTTCAAGTAAATTTGTGGAACAAACTTGAAGATGGATCTAATATTTTAATGTGTGAAAATTCTCTACCCTGCACCTGACGTGCAGACACCATTTCATTTACATATCAAACAAACTGAAATATTTCAAAAACGAACAAAAATACGGAAAAGTTGTAAAAGGTGTTACTCAATGTCCTTTAACTTAATGCTTGATATTGTGTTTTATGTTTCAGTGTGAAGTGGATGGCTGTGGCAAATGTTTTACCACGACCTACAACCTAAAGACACACCAAAAAGCGCACATACATGAACACGACAACATTTGTTCTTTTCGAGACTGTGGACAAACCTTCTCTACTTTGCATAAACTCAAAGTTCATGAAAAGAAACATCTATTGGATATTGAACTGCACCTGTGTAACTTTACTGGCTGTGGCAAACAATTTAAGTCTTTGAGTAATTATAACGCGCATGTTAAAACACACAGTGGTGAACGACATCATGCGTGTATATTTGAAGGGTGTGAAAAGAGGTTTACAAAGGCGTCAAAATTGAAGTTACATGTCAGGACTCATACTGGTGAGCGACCATTTGTATGTGAAGAGGAGGTAAGGTGTAAGAGATGAAAATTCCAACATTATTACCATTAATCGGCGGGACCATCAGAGACGTTGTCTCGATGCTTTGTATATCAATAGTGCCCATGCCCCATTGAATCGCGATGATATGGTGGTTTATTACCAGAAGCTTATTTGCATCTTGTTAATAGATAACGTCATCATCGGTTCTATGAGGGTATAAATAGGGATTAGATGTGTGAAGTTGATCGTCCAGGTTGTTGTAGTCTTGAGAAAGACTATTGTTGGTGACTGACGTTTCGACGGCCTCAGCAGCAGTCCTCTTCAGAGTCAAAGATGACTAGTGCTGAGGCCGTCGAAACGTCACTCAACCAATAATAGTCTTCTCAAGACTACAACAACCTGGATGACGAACTTCACACATCTAATGATACTCCTAGGTTTAAACCATTTACTTTATAAATAGGGATCCTAACTTTAGAACGATCACCCCTGATGAAGACACTAGATTGGAGTGTCGAAACGTTGGGTCATGGACAGTAACGTTTTTAAAGCCAGAGTAGCGTCAAACTATGTCTGATTTATCACCTGCTTGCGTGGGGAAATTATTTGTTGATTTATAATGTAGTAATGTTTAACCACCAAAGCGCGCCCACGCCCCATTGAATCGTGATGACGGTGGTTTATTACCAGAAGATTATTTGCATCTTGTTAATAGATAACGTCATCATCGGTTCTATGAGGGTATACATAGGGATCCTATATAACTTTACAACAATCACCCCTGATGAAGACACTCGATTGGAGTGTCGAAACGTTGGGTCATGAACAGTAACTTTTAAAGTTATGTTCAAAAAACGTTTTAAAGCCAGAGTTGCGTCAAACTATGTCTGATGTAAGAGATGTTGAATTAAACATTGTATAGAATATTTATAAATAATAAAAATATTGCGGTGATAGAAAGTAGACACTCTTGTAATTCAAGCTTTGTATCTTTGTCGTTAGAGCTGTGATTGGTCTTTTACAAGTGCTTACAAACTGAAACGCCATATGAGGAAACACACGGGTGAACGTCCATTTACGTGTGAATTTGCAGAATGTGCAAGATCCTTCACTCGAGCCAGTCACATGAGAACACATGCTTTATCACACACTGGACAAAAACCTTACATTTGCCCATTATCAGGTAAATGGCTTAGGGATGTTTACATGAAGGAGGGCTAGCCCTCTTGGTAGGGCTGGCCTATAGTAGGAGGGATGGATTTCACCTCGCGTTTACATGGGATATTCTAGCTCTTCGAGGAGGGCTGGCTTGTTTACCGAGTTGACAACATGTATTTTCCCACCAAACTCGCTGAATCCCATTTTCCCGCACAAGTTTTCAATTTAAAACCTATACGTATGAACAAACAGAACTTGTGAAATAAAGAGTTGTCTAAAAATATACGGGCAAAGACCAACTTTGTCGCGTGTACGGAGCTTTGACTTGCCAGCCCTCCTAGGAGGACCAGCACTCTTGAGCGCGTTTACATGGGAAATTTCCAGCCCTCGTATAGGCGAGATCGCGGGTAATCAATAGCGAGATCTCGCGTAGGAGAGCTAATAATCTATAATAATATGATATTTATTATTATTTTGTTTATCTCCCGTGCGTTAAATTGGCTACTTTCTACTTGTGACACCCTTTTGGCATATATATATATATATATAAGCCCTATTTATTTTATTTCATCTCGTCTTACTCTAGTGAAGGGCTTCGCTCGAAACATCAGTATTTTGTTGCTAAAAATCTTGGCAGTTCACCACCTTTTCACTTTGCTATATATCCAAAACACTGTCTACGCAGCACTCTACTTTTCTACAATAATGTGGTGGTATATAATACTGATAATTGGTTGTGAGATACTCTAACAATTGAGCTACCGAGACTGAGAGCGAAGGTTAATACTGATAATTTGTGATCTCTTCTCTCTTAGATTGTCTTAAAGGTTTCACTGCAGCCAGCAGTCTTAATATTCACATGAGGAAACACGCAGGTGATAAACCATTCAAATGTAATGTAGAGGGATGTGAGAAGGCATATACTACTGGAGCTAATTTGAGACTACACCAGAAACGTCACGAAAATAAAAGATTGAACATGGATGATGAAACAATAGAAAAAGACGAACAAGTTACATCAGGTATATAAACACTTTTTGTTTAGTTTAAAACACGAGCAGCAGTTTTATTACTCTATAAAACACTGCTGTGAATGTTTTGAACGGCGTCAAACGACTGCATCTATTAATAACCATGTTTACCAACTATTTCATTGATTCGGCACATCGTATATTTCGACACATTGAAGTTCTCTTATTTCTCCTTTTCATATTATATCCAGTTCTTTTGAGAACTTAGCAGCTTTCATATTCATTCATAATTCATTTCTATATTTCTCTAGATCATCCTAGTCCAGTACATTATGTTGAGATTGGAGGTGTGAACTCTGTTGTTGAAACTGACCCAAATTCTGCCCCTGCAACTCCTTACTCCGTGATGCAGTCCTTCACCGGAGACGATTTCGCCACAGAAGACGTTGCTTCGTTGACTGTCGTACAGTTCTCGTCAGAAGAAACATTTCCATCTCAGACGTCTGCCTCTACGATGGATTCCACTGGTGGCATTTGTTTCCAGTTTTCTTCCAGCGACTCTTACGCAAACCCTCCACATAGCAACACTAGTTCCTCGATTCCAGGCCTATCATTTCATACTGGCACACCATTACCGTCCCCAGGGACCCATTACCCACAAACCAATATGGCTGAAGAGGACGTGGAACCCTCGGGGGACCTGAGAACTAACACCAACGAAGGACAATTTCATGAAAAGTGCTCGCACACGTCCCCCCGCGGGGAAACGACCCAAGTCAGCACCGGAGAGTATATTGTCCAAGAACAGCCGGCAGAAGTCACTACCGGAGATAAAGAAGATGAGGATCTCACTCTGCCAACTATGGTGGTGTTTACATCCCAGGGTGTTCAACCCCCGGGACGTTCTTCCCCCATCCCACAGACGAGTGAAGCCGGCTGCAGCGAAGAAACCCGAAATACAGAAAGGAATGTTCGCCATTTAACGTTGCAACAGCCATGCGAGAGCTCTTCCATTGAGGTTTTTGCTCCACCAGCGATTATATTTCAGGTTAGCTCGTCCGTTATACATGTAGGTGGGTAGATGGACGGGTATGGGGAGATCGGTGAGTAGACGGGTGTGTGTGAGTGGACGGATGTGTGTGATGGACGGGTGTGTGTGAGTATGACACAAACAAACGATGACGTAATGAACCAGACGTATATATAGGCAAACCTGACAACACGCTTTACTTGACTCTGACGATGACCGCCGCTGAGGCCGTCGAAACGTCAGTCACCAACAATTGTCTTTCTCAAGACTACAACAACCTGGACAATCAACTTCACACATCTAGTAGATGGACTTATAATACATGGATGGATGGACGGATGGATGGATGGTGCATACCTGTAGATGGAGTGAAAGAAAGATGGATGAGGGTTATTTGCGTCTCAACAAATATCTGTTATTTCAGGGAGAAGAAGTGAAAGGACATATGAACATAAAAGACACAGAAAGATCTGAATCCAATCACTGCAGAGCTCCTGAGTCACGTCGTTCAAACAATCTGTCTTGCCTACCTGTACAGTCCAACCTTAGTATTAACTTATCTTCACTATCGGACGATATTGATAAATCACCAGTATCTCCATTTATTTCAGTTGGTCATTCATTAGATCATGAAAGCACCATTAATCTTCAAGATCTCAGGTAGCACATACCTTCAATCTTCAAGATCTCAGGTAGCACACACCGTACCTTCAATCTTCAAGATCTCAGGTGGCACACCTTCAATCTTCAAGATCTCAGGTAGCACATACACCTTCAATCTTCAAGATCTCAGGTGGCATATACCAAGGACTCAGATATAGTGTGACGCTACTCTGGCTTTAAAATGTTTTTGAACGTATAACTTAATTTTACGTTTTTTGAACGTAACTTAAAAGTTACTGTCCATGACCCAATGTTTCGACACTCCAATCTAGTGTCTTCATCAGGGGTGATCGTTGGAAAGTTAGAATCCCTATTTATACCCTCTATGAGGGAACCGATGATTACGTTATCTACTAACAAGATGCAAATAAGCTTCTGGTAATAAACCACCGTCATCGCGATTCAATGAGGCGTGAGCGCTATAAATAGCGATCCTAACTTTACAACGATCACCCCTGATGAAGACACTAGATTGGAGTGTCGAAACGTTGGGTCATGGACAGTAACTTTTAAAGCTATGTTCAAAAAACTTTTTAAAGCCAGAGTAGCGTCAAACTATGTCTGATTTATCACCTGGTTGCGCTGGGAAATTATTTGTTATACCAAAGACTGTTTTACATTTATGAATGCAACACGATGTTATGTCAGTAGCCGATCAACATGTGATGTTAACATAAAAACTGTTTGTGTATGCTTGTCCAAATATTATTACACAGACATCTTACTTTGAAGACACAAAATAAGGAAAAACTAACTTTATTTTGTTGATTAAAAATAATATTTCGCACACGATGCCTTTTCAATTTTGTTGTTTTGACGCTCTAGTCCTCTAGGCTGTGCGCAGTCCCAGTCTTCCAGAGGAAGCAAGGAGGCGAAGATGATAATCTCGCCAAGGCATGGCTCCATTTCGCAACAAAAGTTTATATCTATATTTATTTCATATTTGAGGAGGTTTTCTATAATGACTCATACGGACCGCTCGTTAGCCAATCAGAAAGCAGGATTTGTTAAGATACGGACTGGAAAAATAAATATATATACTAAGGAGTTATGGTGAATGAAAATTTCAAGTGTTGGAATATATACATTTTAAGACCAAACTGGGACCAGTTGCGAAAAATACAACCATCAAAGCCTTCCTGCTGAAATTGAACCCAGGGTATGCAGGCGTCACGCAACCTCCTACGCATGGGTCTTAGGTCCTACACTGATGGGTGTAGGGTGGCACCGGGGTGTTACACAACCAAGGCTTGGATCATATTTTGGAGACATGAACTCATAAACTGTTACTCTTAAATGTGATGTGCTTGGAAAGTGTTTCTTTAAATAATTAGTTGGTTGCCACCAGGATGGTAGGTTGTTTAATAAGTTATGCTATCATGTAAAAGAGCTGTCTTAACAATGATGGCCTAATTTATCATTTGACCTTTGGTATTATTAATTGTGTTATTTGTTGGGGGTGCAGTCCTGCCCACACCCTAGGTCCCAATAGCCAATAGGTATACAGTTTTGTATTACCTATACAATTAGGTTAAGATATTACACCTGCAGGTTCTAGATACTTGTTTTACATTGTTATATTACAAAGTAAAATATGTTGATAGTCCAGGTTTTTAGGAATTAGCAATGTAAGAACTTACAAGGTTTGATTTCCGGAACATTACGGTATTAAATTATTCTGGCTTTCGGCTTTTCAACTACGGTATTCCGACTTTTTAAATATTCCGGCCTTCAGCTTTTCAGGATTATGGACTTTGCAGTTATCTGCTATGTGTAGTACATATAGTCTCAACACAATCCTGCACTCTTCATGAAGATTGCAGTTTTCTGCAAATATAAGAATTGTAATAGTTAATATGTTTTAAAAATAAAGAGAAAATGTGTCTTGTGTGTGTATTTAATTGTTCAAGTTTTTCAAGCCCAAACATTGTTGTCTTTGGCTCATCAAATATTCAAGTGTTGGAATATATACATTTTAAGACCAAACTGGGACCAGTTGCGAAAAATACAACCATCAAAGCCTTCCTGCTGAAATTGAACCCAGGGTATGCAGGCGTCACGCAACCTCCTACGCATGGGTCTTAGGGTCTTAGGTCCTACACTGATGGGTGTAGGGTGGCACCGGGGTGTTACACAACCAAGGCTTGGATCATATTTTGGAGACATGAACTCAATAGAAAATCAATAAGGCTTGGATTATACTGTATTTTGGAGACATGAACTCAATAGAAAATCAATAAAAACACTATTTAAAGTACTGCTAGGACATCTGTGTTTGTTGAAAGTTTTCACTCGTATCTGGCAACAGACGAAGAACACGACGTTTTTTATGCTTCTCGCTTTCTTGCGATACTAAGCTTTCTTACTCGTTGACTATTTTCCAGATGAAGGCTGAAGCAAACTATCCAATCAGAAGCTCTGAAAAGTAACCAATCATTGACAATTAGAAATCTGCGTTAGCCAATGAACATCGAGATTTCGGACGCCCCACACGTGTAATTTTAATATTTTTTGGTTTGGGGCATTTATGTTTCGGGACGAAGAAGACGAAAGGTGTGTCAGTTGAAAAATACTTTATTAACGTCTCGACTTATGCCTTAAATGTTTCTGAAATGGCAGCCCAGAGTAAAGAAAGATGGTCTTGAAGTCTTCAACGAAGCGTTTTGAGGTATGTATTAATGTGTTCTTTTCTTTTTTCGCTTGAACTTTGAAGGTCGAAGTACTATATAGCCGGTCGTCTTTTATCGCTTCCTTTTCGTCTCCTGGCGCTAGTTCTTCGCATTTCTTCTTCGGTTAAACAGCAGGGATATATCTTTAGACGTTTCAGGCACGGTTTCATACATTTTGGGTAGATATTTGGTGAATATTTAGCGAGAAAAAAACCCGTAAAAAAACACGTGTCAGGTCGCTTGTGGCTCGTCCGTTTAAACCACTGATTAAAACTCACGTTTGAACTCCTTTTTTCAAGCCTTTTGCTGAATAAAAACGAATTTTTGAAGAACAACACTTGTCAAGTTATCCGAAAAGCATTTTTAAATGAATATTAGAAGCTGTTAGCCTTTTCCAGGTCTGGTAAAATTATGAAGAAGTTGCTTCAGTGTGTCTGTCGCCCAGTCAGGCGTCGACATATTCTTTTACCATTGACTAAAAAAAGCTTGTACACGTTTCCAAACGACAGAGGTCGACCTTTCGCCTAGAAATACTTTAGCATTAATGTTATAATAGTAGAAAAACCAACAAGAAACGACTGGTCAGTCTTTTCGGTCTTTTTGATAGATTTAACTCACCAATACCAATGGCTCTATTAGTTACCTCTACAGTTCAAGAAACTTTCTCAAAGTCAAAATCTGAACAGCTAGTACTCTCTGCCTTATTTCGCGAGTTGTTCAAAAATGTTCTCACGGTCTGAATGTGTTAACCTACTGGAAAAGTATTCTACGTCTTTGTGTACAAAACCATTATCTTTTAAGAAAACAAGTGAAGTTCAATTTAGCCCATTGGATATAATACTTTCAGCAGAATACTGATTGAGTTTTAATGTTTTTTTTATAGGAATTAATTGCACTGAGTTATTGAAAAGCAGGGTTCTCCCACATAAAACAATTTTCTCTAGAAATACTGATATTTTAAGAATATGTGATTATATTTCATGAAAATTATTAGGTCACAAAAATTCTAATTGAGTGTTGTGTTTATGGATGTGGTGAATTGCTTTTTGTGCAGAGGGTGTCTAACAAGCATTGTGATATACTGATGGAAGGAAGTTGGGTGTTGGATTGAAAGGGGAATCCAGTACTAAGAGGCAAAGGCAGGCTGGTCAACATACAGGGAATCATGGTCTACTGTACAAAGGAAAGGAAAATATCAATCTGTCAACTTTACCTTCACTATGAAAAATGCCATTTTGTTTAGCCGGTGCTACATTTTTAAAATAATAATTTAGGAGCGCATAAAACAGTGTAAGCATGGAAATAATCAGTTTAAATCGAGATAAAATAATAAACAATAAACCTAGGATAATTTACACAATTTGTGGGTACCGATCATTAGATTAAAATGACATTTTCCACAGTGATGGTTAAGTTGACAGATTGATGTTTTTCTTTCCTTTGTACAGTTGACCATAATTCCCTGTATGTTAGGCCAACCTGTCTCTTTCTCTTAATACTGAGTTCCCTTTTCAATTCAACATCGGTTTTCTTTTACCAGATAATCACAGTGTTTGTTTATAGTCATCGTCTGCACACAAAACAATCCACTATGTCCATAAACTCTTGGTTCTAATCTCCAGTCTGTTGCTTTGGGCACTAAATCAGCTGGAGGCTAGAGTGAAAAATTGAAAGTTTCATAAAAAAATTAAGAAATTCCTAACTCCAGTCAGACTGTTGCATATTGAGCAATCAGCTGGTGGAATTATATGTTAAATGGGGAGAACCCTGCATAATAACATGGAGTGGGAGTACTTGGTACAATGGGATATGGATTACTAGACAACACTGGGATATGGATAATTACTAGACAACACTGGATTGGATTTCATTGGATTCAAATTGATACATGTTGGTGCTAATGGATTACTCTACTGGAGTCAAAATGGAGTGAAGTTACGGTTAGAATCCTGGTGGCCTTAAGTTAGATAGTTGTGTTTGTAGAGAAGCTAGGTAGATCAGTTAGGAAGGACAAGAAAATGTATATCAATCCTTGATATACTTTTTCTTGAGATAGTTAACTGGGTATAATTGTACCCATTCATGTCTATGGAAACCAACGGATATGGTGGATTTGGTGGAAATCATCTTCCAATCGTAGTTGTCTTTCTGGTGGAAGGCAACAGGTGAGAACTGGTTCATTGCTAAATTATATTTATAGATCAAAATAAGATAAGTTTTGTAGGTCAGTTATTTTAAGGATTTGTTTTCTGTGCCACTGACTTGGATAAGCAGTAGAGCACTTGCAAAAAAGAGCTATTCTGGAGAAGCTTCTCATAGGATTCTTTACTTTACAGTCAGCTGCTACTCATGAGACACTGATTGTAAATCTATGTTGTTGCATGATTTAATTTAGGAAGCAGTCAACAAACTGAGGAAAGCTTGCATGCAGAATAACATAAGAATGTTGAAACATAGATAATAGGTACAGGTATTAATGGCATTGCTGGACACCCAAGAACAACACTTCAAAGTGACACATCACTTCTCAATTTGGACTTCAGGTGTGTTAAAACATTTTAGAGATCAGCTAGGTTGGAAACTGTAGACAGCTTATGGTGTAATACTTAGGATAACAGGAACAATACTGGCCAAGTTGCTGAAGGTAGTGGTTCATTTCCTTGTGATGTGCTTGGAAAGTGTTTCTTTAAATAATTAGTTGGTTGCCACCAGGATGGTAGGTTGTTTAATAAGTTATGCTATCATGTAAAAGAGCTGTCTTAACAATGATGGCCTAATTTATCATTTGACCTTTGGTATTATTAATTGTGTTATTTGTTGGGGGTGCAGTCCTGCCCACACCCTAGGTCCCAATAGCCAATAGGTATACAGTTTTGTATTACCTATACAATTAGGTTAAAAGATATTACACCTGCAGGTTCTAGATACTTGTTTTACATTGTTATATTACAAAGTAAAATATGTTGATAGTCCAGGTTTTTAGGAATTAGCAATGTAAGAACTTACAAGGTTTGATTTCCGGAACATTAAGATATTAAATTATTCTGGCTTTCGGCTTTTCAACTACGGTATTCCGACTTTTTAAATATTCCGGCCTTCAGCTTTTCAGGATTATGGACTTTGCAGTTATCTGCTATGTGTAGTACATATAGTCTCAACACAATCCTGCACTCTTCATGAAGATTGCAGTTTTCTGCAAATATAAGAATTGTAATAGTTAATATGTTTTAAAAATAAAGAGAAAATGTGTCTTGTGTGTGTATTTAATTGTTCAAGTTTTTCAAGCCCAAACATTGTTGTCTTTGGCTCATCAAATATTCCGTTGGGCTTTTTAAGTATTGTGATCTGTGGGAATGCATTCTTAACAATTTGCTCTTTGCAGATGTATAGTTCTCTGCAATATAAGTTATAATTAGTTAATATTGTAATAGATAAAAAAATAAAGAGAAAATGTGTCATGTGTGTGTTTTATATATCAAGTTTTTAGCTAATAATGCTGCTCGCGGCTATGCAAGGCATCCAACTTCAGTGGCTTGTAATGGTCAGCAATTATTTGGTTTTTTTGGGTGTCGTTTAGTAGATGTTCAAAAACATATATTACGTAAAAATACAGTACAAAGTTTGCTATGTTTTCTCCACAGGTTCTAAGCTAGCAAAATATTGCCTTGCATTACATACTTTTCTCTTTTTTGCTGGCAAAATCAAACATTGAAAAATGCTTTTATAAACTTTTTAATTAATTCAACAATTGATAATTGAAATGCTTGTAAGAATTGTTGTGTATCAGTCATTGATTTTATCACAATTTTTTTGTAATTATAGTGACATCACGGTGTAGTCAACAGTTATGTAATGTATCTGAAATACTAATTTTTGTACATAATAATGAAGTAATTATTTGTTTGTAAATGTATGTATATTTATAACATTAATTGAATGTGCAATTGTGTGGCAATTAGTTTTTTGGGCAAGTTACTAAGTCAGTATTTTTTGTTTTTGCAGGTAAAACTGGCACTGGTTTGTGATAATAAATATTATAAAATAAATCTGATATTTGAGAAACCGTATAATATTGTTTGCATGTATCATGATATTGCTCGTACAATTAAGGATTTACACTAGTACTTGTGATATTTTGAAAATTGTGCAAAAATTGTGCAATTTGTCATGGTACAATTTTCGAATATCACAAGCTTTGTACATTAGTGTAAATCCTTAATTGTACATGCAAGCAATATTATGACTACTTGTTTATTATATGCATGACAACATTTACCATTTTGTTTGTTTTGGAAAATCATTAATAATTGCATGTACTGCAGTATAACTAATAGAATAATTGTACTTCTCTCAACCAATCACAATGCAGTAATTTTGTCATGCATATAAATCAATTATTGGATGAGGCTGAGCAATATATCAAGAATTATCCAGCCTGAGGTCATCGTTATCTGCCAAAGGCTGAGGCGGATAACATTGGCAGAGGTTTTGATAATTCTTGATAATATCATGTGTAAGCCAAATCCAACAATTGTTTTATAGTTTAGGAAGTAAGCCATGCAAATTGCAAAGACAATTACGTCACGTACAGACATCAAGAATTGTCTGTAGGTTTTCTAGCCAATCACAATCGAGATTGTATGAGTATTGTATAATAATAATAATAAATGTTATTAATGTATCAATTAGTTACTATTACTCTGTTTTTCTCCTTTTTTTAGTGGTTTGTCCAAGGTTTGGAAGCTTAATAGGGTTTCTGTGTTCAATTCCCAGTTCAATACCAAGTCAACCATTATAGGTATGTACTTGTCCGGAGAGCTGCCCCCATTTTTACCGCCTCGCATGCCCCCATCATCCCTACAAACGCGGGCGTGGGGGTTAATCCGTAACTGTATTAAGGGTTGATGGGCCATATAGCAAGTCACGGGTGACGTCAGAGCATAAGTATAATAATTATCATATATTATCGAAAAAATAACCCACTTAATTAAAGCTACAGAAAATACTGGATTGGGTTTCTGGGTCTCTAGGTCTCTAGGTCACTGGGTCACTAGGTCTCTAGGTCTCTGGGTCACTAGGTCTCTAGGTCTCTGGGTCTCTAGGTCTCTAGGTCACTGGGTCACTAGGCCTTTGGGTCACTGGGTCTCTAGGTCTCTAGGTCTCTGGGTCTCTAGGCCTTTGGGTCTCTGGGTCACTGGGTCTCTGGGTCACTGGGTATCTAGGTCTCTGGGTCTCTAGGCCTCTGGGTCTCTAGGTCTCTAGGTCTCTGGGTTACTGGGTCTCTAGGCCTTTGGGTCTCTAGGTCTCTAGGCCTTTGGGTCTCTAGGTCTCTGGGTCTCTGGGTCACTGGGTCTCTAGGTCTCTAGGCCTTTGGGTCTCTGGGTCTCTGGGTCTCTTGGTCTCTTGGTCTCTAGATCTCTGGGTTTCTAGGTCTCTGGTCCTTTGGGTCTCTAGATCTCTGGGTCTCTAGGTCTCTGGGTCTCTGGTCCTTTGGGTCTCTAGTCTCTAGGTCTCTGGTCCTTTGGGTCCCTGGTCCTTTGGGTCTCTGGGTCTCTACTTCTCTGAGCAGTTTATAGATGTCTGAAATGCTCGCATTTGTCGCGTTCGGCTCTCGTTATTATCACTCAGGCTACCTGTGGTAACACGAGTCTTAAATTCGGTTCTGTTATTATTTTTGGATTCCACAAATTTGCAAAATTGCGCAATTATATTTCCCGTCAGGCTTTTGCGAACCGTGAGACATGTTGCTGGTCAGTAGCCGAGTTCTTTCTTTTCGACAGCTATGCTTTTGGTCGAGTTGTTCTCTGACTCTGTTGGTAGATTTTGAAAGTAACTGACTTAATCATCAATGTGGCTGACGACTGTGTTGATCGTGAATACGCTCACTATATGCTTACAACTGCACACGCTGATCATGGTAGACGACAAGCGATTTCGAAACGGTTGGTATGCGATCTCAATGAGGCTATAATGAATGCCAAGCCGTTCTAAATGCCAAAAGTATACATACTTGGACTCGGTAATTCCAAATCTGTTTTCAGAATTGAAATCGGTTAAATATTGGCCGAGATAACGTTCAAAATCTTAAAAAAAACATGCATCTTTTCCGATTTATCAAC
This sequence comes from Chrysogorgia sp. JL179-B06, assembly GCA_035772405.1. Classification (NCBI taxonomy): domain Eukaryota; kingdom Metazoa; phylum Cnidaria; class Anthozoa; order Scleralcyonacea; family Chrysogorgiidae; genus Chrysogorgia; species Chrysogorgia sp. JL179-B06. The sequence goes on along the minus strand of JAYKKM010000478.1, from coordinate 898,342 downwards.
AAATACATTGCATGCGAAGGTCTGGCCGGGGACCATGGATGGGGACGACCTGGTACTGATTTCTGTTGTGTTTACTGTGAATTTATCATTGTTTCTTTCATTTTGATTAAATAAACTGATCCATTCTAAATTTAGAAATATTTCAGCCATACGTCCGCAATACCCTTTCCATATTCCGGTAATCCGGTCCTTTAATATCTTGAAACCATGGCGTGGCCATTAGCCGCTAATTATATATCCAAAATCAAACACATACGTTAACCGATTATATTATAAGTACTGTTCAATAAACGAGCAGTTCAGACAGTGTTTTTCAGTATTCAAGATGTTTCAAAAAAGCATTAATACTTCATGCCGAGCATACGATCAAATCAGAGATAGTGAATCAGTCACATGCACGCATCGGAAAACAACGTAAAGTACGATCATTCAAGAGAATGACAATAGATCTCATTCATTCTTTATATAAAGTCATATGAACAGTCCATAGGGATTGTTTTTTGAAGTCGTTTGATAAACTCGCAGAACGTGTTTTATCAGGTCAAAAACCACTCGGGTTTCGCCTTCGCGGTTTTAAACCTGAAAAACACTGTCTGAACTGCTCGTTTATTGTAATTGAACAGTACTTATAATATAATGGCTGAAATATTTCTAAATTTAGAATGGATCAGTTTATTCAATCAAAATGAAAGAAACAATGATAAATTCACAGTAAACACAACAGAAATCAGTACCAGGTCGTCCCCATCCATGGTCCCCGGCCAGACCTTCGCATGCAATGTATTTGTTGATAAATCGGAAAAGATGCATGTTTTTTTTAAGATTTTGAACGTTATCTCGGCCAATATTTAACCGATTTCAATTCTGAAAACAGATTTGGAATTACCGAGTCCAAGTATGTATACTTTTGGCATTTAGAACGGCTTGGCATTCATTATAGCCTCATTGAGATCGCATACCAACCGTTTCTAAATCGCTTGTCGTCTACCATGATCAGCGTGTGCAGTTGTAAGCAAAGTGAGCGTATTCACGATCAACACAGTCGTCAGCCACATTGATGATTAAGTCAGTTACTTTCAAAATCTACCAACAGAGTCAGAGAACAACTCGACCAAAAGCATAGCTGTCGAAAAGAAAGAACTCGGCTACTGACCAGCAACATGTCTCACGGTTCGCAAAAGCCTGACGGGAAATATAATTGCGCAATTTTGCAAATTTGTGGAATCCAAAAATAATAACAGAACCGAATTTAAGACTCGTGTTACCACAGGTAGCCTGAGTGATAATAACGAGAGCCGAACGCGACAAATGCTTGCATTTCAGACATCTATAAACTGCTCAGAGAAGTAGAGACCCAGAGACCCAAAGGACCAGGGACCCAAAGGACCAGGGACCCAAAGGACCAGGGACCCAAAGGACCAGAGACCTAGAGACTAGAGACCCAAAGGACCAGAGACCCAGAGACCTAGAGACTAGAGACCCTAGAAACCCAGAGATCTAGAGACCAAGAGACCCAAAGGCCTAGAGACCCAGAGACCCAAAGGCCTAGAGACCTAGAGACCTAGAGACCCAGAGACCCAGAGACCCAGAGACCCAGAGACCTAGAGACCCAAAGGCCTAGAGACCTAGAGACCTAGAGACCCAAAGGCCTAGAGACCCAGTAACCCAGAGACCTAGAGACCTAGAGACCTAGAGACCCAGAGACCTAGAGACCCAGTGACCCAGAGACCTAGAGACCTAGTGACCCAGAGACCCAGAGACCTAGAGACCCAGAAACCCAATCCAGTATTTTCTGTAGCTTTAATTAAGTGGGTTATTTTTTCGATAATATATGATAATTATTATACTTATGCTCTGACGTCACCCGTGACTTGCTATATGGCCCATCAACTCGCCAGCACCTCCCCCCACCGACGCGCAAAGACGCAATTGACGAAGAAGGAAGTTTGGGAGTACATTTTCTGTTTGATGATCCAATTTGATTTCTCAGTGTTTTGGTGAGAGCGAATAAATGGTGGTTTGAATGGTTTCTTTCTTTAATTTACGATGTCCATTTCTAATATGTTACTAACTGCGACAAATTTGGTGTATTTCCTTGCACTGGGGAGTTGTTTTACCACGCAATCAAATAACATTTATTCTAGCTTTGATAAATCTCGTATTAAAAGTAAGTAGAATTTCGTAAAGCTTTCTTAAATATCTATTTACACGTTATGCCATGGTAATAGTATATCAATAGTATTTTACTGTTTTAGTCATTGGATATATATCTCTCTTGATATTAATATATATAAATCAATATATAATTCGATTATTTGTCTACGCTGTTGCGAAAGTGCTCGATGCGTTGTATAGCAGAGCGTGATACTATATTGTAAGAAATCAAAGACAAGACATGCTTTTCTGTAACTCTGAGTTTCACGCCGATGCGATCTTCAGACAGACTTTATATATAACTATTATATACATATAAATATAATACACATAATATATAATATAATATATATAAATATTAATTTGCAAATGCTAAAGTATTTACTTCCTTTTTTAACAGAGAATGCCTTACATAACTCTGTGAGTGTTAGAAATGGCCAGATTTTTGTCAACTGGAGTACCATTGGACCTTGGAATACATCAAAACAAGTCAATATGACTGTATATTTTCTAAGCAATTATATTCAAAATGGGAATATCTATGGCATCAACATTAGTACATGTTTTGCAAGCAAATACAAAAGGAATTCCTGGGTAATCAATCCATTGAAAGGCAATTTATTGAAGTTTTGTAAACAAAGTTCAAAGTGTGGACCATTTAATGATGACATTGTGGTTTTAACAAACAGTTCTTGGATGCCAGAAGATAAGCAATTGTCTTGCCAGCTATTTACAACGTGTTCAAATTTTGATGGTGTTTTTGGAATTGAAATTGTGGTCAATGCAGACAATAAACAATATAAATACTTTCCTGGAAACCTGACAATTTCTTCTCAACGTAAGTGATACAAAACTTTGGCATGTCAACGTAATCTGAAAAACCAAATTATAGATAAATCTTCCTTCCCCCAACAACCTGTAAAAATTCGGGTAACGTTATATCCCGGGCTTAGAGGGAGTAATTATTGTCATAAAGAAGTGCTGCTTGAAAGGAAAAACTAGGCCAATTCTGGATGTTGAGTTACAATTTATTAGTTTTAATAGGCATGTCTCAATGGACAAACTGTTTGATTTTGACTGATATTCTGGCAAACGAACAACAGATGGTAAATGGTTGAGGGATAAAAATCCCTCGTGTGGGATGTCATCGTTCCCAAAAGCATTGAGATACATAGTGTCTCCTTGAGTTAAAAGGCTGTCCATTGTTGTCGTATTCCACTCGAACACTGGAATGATCTGTGCTTTTAAAAGTGCTGATAAACACATAAAAGAGCATTGCTTTCCTCGAGACTGGCTACTAAAATATTCGTGGCCTTGTGGAACATAAATGAGAAACTGATTGTCTTACCGTCAATTTTCTCCGTTATACGTACGCGTCTCTTAGCTCCTCGACAAAGACCACGACCACGTGTACTGAAAATGCCATCGTGTTTCGTGGTCCCCCCGTGACCCCCCAGAATTGTGAACAAAAATCCAAGTTTTTAAATCGAGATTCACGTCGCCTCTACATAGTTCGCGGACAAGGTCTGGGCATGAGTTAAAGTTGCAAGATTAGTGTGCTGCCTTGAGGGGCAGCAATTAATCTCAACATGTCCCTCACTTAGAAAATCTGAACTTACATAATGATAATATAAAGTAGAGTGCTGCATAGGCAGTGTTTTCATTGGCTATCGCAGCAGTTACTAGCTATATCTGCTGATAGAAACCTCTGGCATAAAAGTTGCTTGATTTCGAAAGAATATTTACGTTTTTTCATGAAAAATGTGAAATAAAAGTTATTGCTTGGGTTAGAAACTTGTAAATTTATACTAAAACAATTACCGGTAGGCAACTTGCATATTCTATAATTATTTAAAATTATTTTCAGACGTCCCACCATCTCCTACACACATACAACTATCCGATGATGGAAATGGTATTTTATGGGATTACCCAAATTCAACACAGCTGTGTGGTTTTGGTCCAAACGGTTCCACAAAAATTAAATTTCTGATCGAAATCTATATGTCAAATCAGTGTAAATTTATGGGGAAGGTAAGTAATCTAATTAAAGGACATTGGCAATATAAAATAAGTACCTTTTCGATCAAAGTATGTACAGTAACTTAAATAGCCAGAATATAGTAGTGTGAGGTTATAAAAAAAGCTTGTAAAGCGTATTAATTGTACTATCAATGTTGCTATTCTGAATCATTGTCCACCATCTTGGATGTAATTTCGATATGCGTGTGACGTCACAACCGGTAAAGTGAAATTTTTATCTAGGCATCCTCGTGTCTTTTTATAAGTTTGAAACTCAATTTTTGTGAATGTCTTCCTTTTTCAATTTTAAACCACATCATTTTAAAAAGCATTCCGCAGAAACTCAATCAGTTACCTACAGAGTAGTTTTATCAGGTTTCAGACCCCCCGACTTCACCCACTTTATATCCATAAAATAATAATGACCAGTCCCTTGCAAGTGTAGGATGATAATGAAATGAATTACAAAAGTGAACATATGTTTTCCTTGACAAAGCTTTGTATTTAATTTTAGAGAACAGTAGATTTCCATGAACGCAGTGCAACATTCAACAACTTAGCAAATGGACACAAATATATATATTACTTATCTGCTATATCTACGATGAATAATCAGACGTCTTGGCTAAAATTGGTGGCAGATAAAACATCACAACGTGGTAAGGGATCATTTGGATGAATTTCATTCAGGTTTCCACACTACATTAACATACACCAATGGTCCCTTTGCACTCTAGTTAACCATTTAGTCACCTGCATTCATACAAATTCTCCTTATTGATCTCCAAGCATTTCTTATAGTACTAGTTGGGAGAAGTTGTTTGAAAAACATGTCAGTTAGTTCACCTTTGGTGATCATTTCTTTTATTCTCGTTACTAGTGTTGGGCGATATTTAAATTATAGTATAGAAATTATCACGATATTCGATTATATCGCGATAAATGCAATAAAAGCCAAAGCAGTTTCAAGTCTTTAATAAATATCAAAAAACACGATAACCTCAATAACTTACCAATTTTAAGCTACACTTAAGATATATAAAAATATATTAAATACTAATGTTTGACAAATGTTGTATAATGCATTGTTACCACTGGCACAAATACCGTGGGAGCACGGCGCAAACACATTTGGCAATTTCATTGGTGGCAAACGTACAGAAAATAATTTTAAAAAACTATATTTTCAAGGAATTGATAGAATTTTTTAGGGTTTTGTAAAAGATAAGTACACATGCAAAGCAATATCACGATAGTCAACGAGCATGGCAATAATTACAATATATCGTCGCTCCGCATGGCTAATTCTTCAAGTAAATCAAGGTCGTTTTTTCAAATTCTTCGTATGTTAAAGACTGAATATTTCATCTACTTCTCGAAGAAAACAAATAACCTCGACTGAAATTCAGGCGTAGCATTGAGAATCTGTTGTCACAAACAATATTACCTTTTGAAATTGTGGGCTCACTTGGACCACAACAACACTCATTTTAAGTTCCTTCAAATGGAAGTAATTCGTTATACAAATTTGACAGGTCAAATTAAAAATTTGGCCAGTCATTGACTGGTGACTGCTGTTATTTTGAGCCCGTGAAATACTATTCTATGCGAATGAAAATGAAAATCTAAAAGACGGTGGTGAATTTTCACCGTAGTGCCACTTTAAAATTTTAGTATTTGTTTTTTAGGTTCAAGGTGTTTTGTACATGGTGGAATGTTGAGTTTCTCTTGGTATCCAGAGTGGAATTGCCATGGAAAAGACGTTGTGAACCAAGCATTCTTTGTCCATGGTATTAATGCACCACCTGTCCTTGTCTGTCAAGCCACTCTGTTCAAAAATGGAACAATTACAGTAGCTTCCTTCTCAAAAAATCTCATCGGCTTTTGCAATGACTATTCAAGTTTTTGTCGGTTGGATTCAAATAATACAGACATGGTCGATGTCACATGGGATTCATCATCTGGGAAAATCAATTGCAACATTTTTAAACAATGCGTTAAATACCAAAATAGATTTACAATTAAAATGGTCCAACTTGATGCTATCACAAATGAAAGGATAGACAGCGATGACTTTTGTGATATTGTGTTGTTGAATGATAGTAAGTTTTGTTTTATTTGATATATAGCCATTTTATGTCAAAAAAGTATGGGGGCCCAGTGATAACTAGCCTGCATGCATATCCCACCCGTGCATACCCGGGGTCTGCACACAGGCTAAGTGATAACCAGGTTTCATTAAAGTGCCGCTCGCAGGCACATTTTTTAGATAATTATTTAGATATTTTTAATTACACAGATTTTTTAGCTAATTATTAAAACTGTGTTTACAAAGCATGACGTTCGCAGCCTGGCACTATTTACAATTCAGAAAGTTTGTGCAGGCACATAGATTTTATTTTTTTAGTTCATTAGCTGTGTTTACATAATGTATACGTTTTAAAATAATATATTTTTGTCAGAAACAAAAACCGTTTAAACTCTATACACTCCACGCAAAGTCTCTTTCACTATCATGCGTCAGTGGCGTTGGTCATGTTTATGAAGTGTGAACAAGTTAACAGTCAAACACTGAAAAAAATATATTTTGAGGTTTATCGAATAACATGTCGCGATGTAAGATTTCTCAGGTTTTATTGCATGCAATGCAAGTTTTTCGTTGAAGGACACATTGTCCAAAACGTCGTCTAAGTACTCTTAAACCTGGTTTCCATATGATCGCTGCGATCGCTCAATTTGAAAACCGGCGATTGTAGCGATCGTCATGTTTCCATATAATCGCTGCGATCGCTCAATTTTAAAACCGGCGATCGTGCAGGCGATGGTCATCGACGAAGTAAACAAAGACAACTTTCTTTTACTATCGCAAGTACAGCTTTTTATTCTAGTTGCTCTTATCAGTAAGGCATATTCAAACATCGAATTTATCATGTGTCAAATCTAACACACATTACTCATTATAGGTTCGACGAAATTCGACGTCGGTTTCAAACGTCGAATCTATCATGTGTCGAACGACGTAATAATCGACCTCTCGTAAAAAGAACTCGTTCGGATTCCATTTTAAAAGTACTGCCTTAAATGTCGTCCCAGTTTGTTTGGACGAACTTGCGCCAAGGAAACATCGTTTTTGGGTTCGACAGATATTTCGAATGAGAGAAGAGCTTGGAGCTTTTCACACTCTCGTCCCACAGCTTCGGGCATAGCTACGTCTTCAAGACAGATAATTTACATAAAATGATTTGGTTTCGCTGATTCATCTAAATTTGCGTGATATATACAATGAAGGAACCGTTTAATCTTATTGCTGTATATACCCGAATGTCGCTGGGGTACATACCGATCGTTGAGATCGCCAGGATCGCTGAACCAGTGTTTCCATACAATCTCGGCGATCGTGATCGCTACGATCGCTGGTTTTAAAATTGAGCGATCGTAGCGATCATATGGAAACCTGCAGGCTTTACTTTAGTATTTTTCAACACATTGAAATTTTCTATTAAACATATATATCTCTTTTGTTTATTTGTCAGATCATCCTCCTGCTCCTACAAACTTACGCATTGTTTCTATCCAGCAAACTAGTATTACATTTGCTTGGGACTTTCAACAGTGTGAAACACTTTTCAGTAGCACAGAAATTAAGATTTGTTATAAAAGTTCAGATGATCGTTCTTGTTTTGTGGTAAGATATTTATCAGTCTTTTTTAGCTACCGTATAAAAATGTAAAAAATAAACAAATAATTTCCCAGTGCAACCAGGTGATAAATCAGACATAGTTTGACGCTACTCTGGCTTTAAAACGTTTTTTGAACATAACTTTAAAAGTTACTGTCCACGACCCAACGTTTCAACACTCCAATCTAGTGTCTTCATCAGGGGTGATCGTTGTAAAATACATCGGTCAGACAATGTCAGTTTCGTACGTGTTTAAAAGAATACCAAAAGGCTGTTTTCTTTTAAAAAAAAAAGGAAAATTCTGCTTTGTCAGAACACGCGTGCGTAACCTGCCATGAGATTGCGTGGGAAAATTCCATAATTACCACTAATCCGTGGTACCATCAGAGACGTTGTCTGGAGGCTTGGCATATCAATAGCACCCACATCCCATTGAATCGCGATGACGGTGGTTTGTTACCATCATATTACCATTGCATCTTGTTAATAGATACCGTCATCATCGATTCTATGAGGATATAAATATAAGGATCCTAACTTTACAACGATCACCCCTGATGAAGACACTAGATTGGAGTGTTGAAACGTTGGGTCGTGGACAGTAACTTTTAAAGTTACATTCAAAAAACTTTTTAAAGCCAGAGTAGTGTCAAACTATGCCTGATGTGAAAAGTAGTTTTTAACAGAATTATGGAATTTTTTTGATAGGTTAAAATGCCAATGAGTTACATGTATACGCTGAGTAATCTCTCGTATTTTACAAAATATCAAATTCAAGTTAGTACACGGAATGAATTTCAGCAGAGTTACAAATCTACAACTACACCATATGTAAAGGGTCAAACAAAGGAAGGAGGTTGGTAACTAAAATAGTTTTGATTTCCAGAATTTATTAATATTACTATAGTTGTTGTGATTCTCAATGTTATCATCATCATCACTGTTATTGTGAACACCATCATTATCACCATCTTCACCACCACTCTTCACCACCATCATCATCACCACCATCATCATTATCATCATCATCATCATCACCACCATCATCACCACCATCATTATCATCACCACCATCATTATTACCATCATCATCACCACCATCATTATCACCACCATCATTATCACCATCATCATCACCACCACCATCATTATCACCACCATATTATCACCACCATCATTATCACCACCATCATCATCATCACCACTATCATCATCACCATCGTTATCACCACCATCATCACCACCATCATCATCACCACCATCATTATAATTATTACCATCATTATCATCATCACCACCATCATCACCACCATCATCATCATCACCATCATTATCATCACCACCATCACCACCACCATTATCATCACCACCATTATCATCACCACCATCATTATCATCACCACCATCATTATCATCACCACCATCATTATCATCACCACCATCATTATTATTACCATCATTACCACATCATCATCATTATCACATCATCATCATTATCACCACACAGGTGCTCTGGAAGCTTTTCAAAGTTGTGGGTGGCCTGTGTCTCGCAGAATGCCATAACCATGTCTTTCAGAGAATATAAATATATATAACTATATATACATAACATACAAGATAACATCACAACAACTTCAAGAACTTTTATTATTGAACAATATGATGAACAATTTGTGAAGAGTTACAGATGGTTTCCAAAATGTCTCCGTCACTGTTCGTTGTATTACAGTAAACACCCACTATGAAGAACCTACATTTTTCCAAACCAGCCTGGGAAAGGTTCTTATATATTATATTTGATATCTAACAAAAAATCAGGGTGTTAGGTTCTTATAAATTGGTTTGTAATTATTCAACTCAATAAACCAATGTCAATGAGATGATATGGATGAAATTAACTAAGCAGTACTTTCAGTTTTCTTTGTAGATGATAAGACTAGTATATAACAATATTAAGGTATATCTTCCTTAACACTGAACAGTTCTATAGTACTTTATCTCTTTAATGGTTTGTTTAATCCCTATAAGAAAACAGTAAGCATCTGCAAACTGAACAGGCTATAATTTATTGTGATCTGAAATACTGGATGTACCAAACTAGAATTTTGAGATCTACGTCAACATGTAAATGCATTGTACATTATTGTATAAAAGATAAGGAACTGCAACCAGATGTTGGTGTCATCCTCATTTGGGACTTTGCTACAGTGGAATTATAAATTCATTTTGTGACATAAGAACCTATTTCAAATATCAGGCTCAAACAGGTTCTTATTGAGAGGGGCACAAAATCCCTAATTTCAGCCTGAGGTTCTTATAGGTGGAAGGTTCTTCATAGCGGGTGTTTACTGTATACAATGCGTCACCTTATAATAATTATGTAAAATAATTATGTATAAAAACCGATAAGATGTAGTTCTTGGTAGCTGCTGTATTTTTTTCAAATGGACTTATTCAATTGGATTTTTTTCTCCCTTAGCACCACTATCAGCTCCAACAATCACACACACCGGTCAAGAAAAGCATGGTGTCAAACTCTCTTGGAAGGTACATAATCTTTAAAGTTGAACTGTACAAAAACAAACAAAAAACATTTAAATAAAAGACCTTTATAATGTAATCAGGCCATCCAAACACGGAAAATATTAGGTATTTCTTTATTCCAAACAAGTTTTCTTTTTGTTACTTGCCACAAAAATGCCTCTTGTGCCATCACATCCAATAACTTTAACAGCAAAAACTCCATGAAGATGAAATTTTTTTTAAAGATATATGATTTTGGTCAGGAAGACCCAAATATTACGAATACATGTAAAATCCCCAAATGTGAGATAGATACTTTAAAAATTCAGTGCTTCTTCTCTGGCTTTAAAAAGTTTTTTGAACGTAACTTTAAAAGTTACTGTCCATGACCCAACGTTTCGACACTCCAATCTAGTATCTTTATCAGGGGTGATCGTTGTAAAGTTAGGATCCCTATTTATACCCTCATAGAACCGATGATGCAAATAAGCTTCTGGTAATAAACCACCGTCATCGCGATTCAATGGGGCGCTATTGATATTAGCGCGATGATTAGTGGTAATAATTTTGGAATTTTCCCAAGCAATCTCATGGTAGGTTACGCACGCGTTCTCTAACAAAGCAGAATTTTCCTTTTTTGAAAAGAAAACAGCCTTTTGGTGTTCTTTTAAACGCGTACGAAACTGACGTTTAGTCTGACTTTACAACGATCACCCCTGATGAAGACACTAGAGGTCACTAGAGTGTCGAAACGTTGGGTCATTGACAGTAACTTTTAAAGTTACGTTCAAAAAACTTTTTAAAGCCAGAGTAGCGTCAAACTATGTCTGAAGGTCTATTGATGTATAATTAAAATATTTGATTTCTGTTTCTAGAACCAAGGTGTTCTTCAGGGTATTCCTAGACTGGTTGTCATCGAAGTCCTCGATGATAAGAAGAATATTTTTCATAATGAAACATTGAATGGTACCAACATTAACTCAACAATAATCAACTTGGATGAATTGAAGAAATGTGATTCCTTAGTCTTCTTCAAAGTAAAGATTTGTAATTCACCAAATTTGTGTAGCCCGTTCACTGATCCACAGAAATACAAACATTTATGTAGGACTAAAGGTAAATTAATTATTTACAAAATGGTTTCGTAACAGTCGGCGACCTCGGCGACCAGTCTCCGACTCAGTAGTCGACTGGTCTCCGACTCAGTAGTCGACAGGTCTCCGACTCAGTAGCCGACTGGTCTCCGACTCAGTAGCCGACTGGTCTCCGACTCAGTAGCCGACTGGTCTCCGACTCAGTAGCCGACTGGTCTCCGACTCAGTAGCCGACTGGTCTCCGACTCAGTAGCCGACTGGTCTCCGACTCAGTAGTCGACTGGTCTCCGACTCAGTAGCCGACTGGTCTCCGACTCAGTAGCCGACTCGTCTCCGACTTAGTAGCCGACTGGTCTCCGACTCAGTAGTCGACTGGTCTCCGACTCAGTAGTCGACTGGTCTCCGACTCAGTAGCCGACTGGTCGCCGACTCATGTTTACATATAGTCACGAAAGTCGCCGACAACGGTTTGAAAGAAGACGGGTTGTTACTTGGGAAGCCATTTTGAAATTAGCCGCAAAATGCATTATGGGATACATTTATTGTCGGCGACGATGACGCAGACAGACAAAATGTTGTGTTTCCAAAATGTTGTGTTTCCAAAATGTTGTGTTTCCAAAATGTTGTGTTTCCATAGTCGTATTTCCATAGTCGGCCGGGGTTCAGTCGGGAGTCGGCAACCAGTCGGCGACTGTTGTGAAAGTTGAACTCAGTTCAACTTTCCCGAGTATCTACTAATAGTATAAGTAATCTAGTAAGCCATAGTAATCTAGTAAGCTTTAGTATGTTATCAAAGCTTAATCCTGCGAAGTCACATGGGCCCGATGGAATTCCAAACTGGTTTCTACGGGAGTATGCCGAATTCCTTGCTTTCCCCGTAAGTAAAATCTTAAATAATTCGTTTAAAGAGCAACGTCTACCCAGTTTATGGAAACTTGCCGATGTATCTCCGCTGACTAAGAAAAAACCAGTGCAAAATTTAAATAAAGATCTCAGGCCCATTTCTCTAACTCCGTGCATTTCGAAAGTTGCCGAAGACCTTGTAAATTATTACGTCAAGCCTGCTGTACTTAAAGCTTTAGATTCGAACCATGAATATGGTGCAGTTCCCAAGTCATCAACCACACTTGCTACGGATGGCAACGGATCCACAGTGAGAACTATCTTATTCGATTATCGCAAAGCGTTTGACTTGATCGACCATAGTATTCTCGTAAATAAACTGTGTATGCTTGACATGCCAAAGAGTATAATTAATTGGATAATTGATTTTTTGTCAAACCGTTTCCAGAGAATCAAACTCGAACAGGGTTGTTTTTCCGAGTGGGGATCAGTTCCCTCTGGTGTTCCTCAAGGGACAAAGTTAGGGCCATGGCTCTTCATCTTAATGATAAATGACTTGGTAGTCGACGGCACCAATTTGTGGAAATATGTTGACGATACGACAGTCTCAGAAATAGTTACGAAGGGCGAGGTCAGTCGTGCCCAACTTTATGCTGACAGAGTGGTACAATGGTCTATTGACAATATAGAGTACAGTTAAATACCGACAAATGCAAAGAGCTACGTATTTCGTTCGCAAAGAAACAAAAATAATTTGTTCCAGTCTCTGTAAACGGCCAAGAATTAAAAATAGTAAACAGTGAAAGGTAATGAGACTTAATATTACAAGCAACCTCACATGGAACACTCACATAAACGAAGTTGCTTAAGAAAGCATCAAAGAGGTTATATTTCCTACTTCAACTTAAAAGAGCCAAAGTAACCCGTAAAGATTTAGGTCTATTTTATATCAGAATTGTATTAGATCAATTCTTGACTATGCTGTACCTGTTTTCCACTATAGTATTCCTAAATATCTCATGCATGAATTAGAACGGGTACAGAAAAGGGCAATGTCCATTATTTGCCCAGATCGTAATTATCATGATGTGTTAGATAGTATGAACATTAAGGAGTTGGTTATCCACCATAACAATATATGTGCAACACATTATTTAGCAATATCCAAAGTGATAAAGATCATCGCCTTCACAATTTATTGTTAGTTCCATATGCGACAACTTACTCATTAATACACGAGCGATATTTTAACATGCCTAGGTACATGTATAGAACAAACCGGTTCAAAAATTCGTTTATTATGTCTTCAAGTATAGCGGCAAATATGTAAATAGTGCCGTTTTAGTTTTTAAAAATTGTAATTATTACGAACAATATTTTGGTATAACTATTTTTTTATATTTGCATGTATACTCATTAAATTACTTTGTAAATATAATATTGGTATATTTTTAGAATAGCTGTTTATAATATGTTTTAATTTATCATTTTAAATACGCAATTCAGCCCTTGGCTGCAATGTATTTTGCGAATAAATCATCAATCATTTAGTAATCTAGTAAGCTTTAGTAATCTAGTAAGCCATAGTAATCTAGTAAGCTTTAGTAATCTAGTAAGCCTTGGTAATCTAGTAAGCCATATAGTAATCTAGTAAGCTTTAGTAATCTAGTAAGCCATAGTAATCTAGTAAGCCATAGTAATCTAGTAAGCTCTAGTAATCTAGTAAGCTTTAGTAATCTAGTAAGCTTTAGTAATCTAGTAAGCCTTGGTAATCTAGTGAGCCATAGTAATCTAGTAAGCTCTAGTAATCTAGTAAGCCATAGTAATCTAGTAAGCCATAGTAATCTAGTAAGCTCTAGTAATCTAGTAAGCTTTAGTAATCTAGTAAGCTTTAGTAATCTAGTAAGCCTTGGTAATTTAGTACGCCATAGCTTTAGTAATCTAGTAAGCCATAGTAATCTAGTAAGCTTTAGTAATCTAGTAAGCCTTAGTAATCTAGTAAGCTTTAGTAATCTAGTAATCTAGTAACCTTTAGTAATTTAGTAAGCCATAGTAATCTAGTAAGCTTTAGTAATCTAGTAAGCTTTAGTAATCTATAGTAAGTCTTGGTAATCTAGTAAGCTTTAGTAATCTAGTAAACTTTAGTAATCTAGTAAGCCATAGTAATCGAGTAAGCTTTAGTAATCTAGTAAGCCATAGTAATCTAGTAAGTTTTAGTAATCTATACTAAGCTTTGGTAATCTAGTAAGCCATAGTAATCTAGTAAGCTTCAGTAATCTAGTAAGCCTTGGTAATCTAGTAAGCCATAGTAATCTAGTAAGCCATAGTAATCTAGTAAGCCATAGTAATCTAGTAAGCTTTAGTAATCTACTAAGCTTTAGTAATCTATAGTAAGCCTTGGTAATCTCGTAAGCCTTAGTAATCTAGTAAGCCATAGTAATCGAGTAAGCTTTAGTAATCTATTAACAAGTAAGCCTTGGTAATCTAGTAAGCCATAGTAATCTAGTAAGCCATAGTAATCTATAGATTACTATGGCTTACTAGATTACTATAGTAATTAGCCATAGTAATCTAGTAAGCTTTAGCAATCTAGTAAGCCTTGGTAATCTAGTAAGCCTTGGTAATCTAGTAAGCTTTAGTATAATCTAGTAAGCTTTAGTAATCTAGTAAGCTTTAGTAAGCCTTGGTAATCTAGTAAGCCTTGGTAATCTAGTTAGCCTTGGTAATCTAGTAAGCTATAGTAATCTAGTAAGCTTTTGTAATCTAGTAAGCCATAGTAATCTGGTAAGCCATAGTAATCTGGTAAGCCATAGTAATCTAGTAAGCTTTAGTAATCTAGTAAGCTTTAGTAATCTAGTAAGCCTTGGTAATCTAGTAAGCCATAGTAATCTAGTAAGCTTTAGTAATCTAGTAAGCCTTAGTAATCTAGTAAGCCATAGTAATCTAGTGAGCCATAGTAATCTAGTAAGCTTTAGTAATCTATTAAGCCATAGTAATCTAGTAAGCTTTAGTAATCTATTAAGCTTTGGTAATCTAGTAAGCCTTGGTAATCTAGTGAGCCATAGTAATCTAGTAAGCCATAGTAATCTAGTAAGCCATAGTAATCTAGTAGTAATCTAGTAAGCCATAGTAATCTAGTAAGCCATAGTAATCTAGTAAGCTTTAGTAATCTCGTAAGCCATAGTAATCTAGTAAGCCTTGGTAATCTAGTAAGTCATAGTAATCTAGTGAGCCATAGTAATCTAGTAAGCTTTAGTAATCTAGTAAGCCTTGGTAATCTAGTAAGCTTTAGTAATCTAGTAAGCCTTGGTAATCTAGTAAGCTTTAGTAATCTAGTAAGCCTTGGTAATCTAGTAAGCCATAGTAATCTAGTAAGCCATAGTAATCTAGTAAGCCATAGTAATCTAGTAAGCCATAGTAATCTAGTAAGCTTTAGTAATCTACTAAGCTTTAGTAATCTACTAAGCTTTAGTAATCTATAGTAAGCCTTGGTAATCTCGTAAGCCATAGTAATCTAGTGAGCTTTAGTAATCTAGTAAGCCATAGTAATCTAGTAAGCCATAGTAATCTAGTAAGCTTTAGTAATCTAGTAAGCTTTAGTAATCTAGTAAGCCATAGTAATCTAGTAAGCCATAGTAATCTAGTAAGCTTTAGTAATCTAGTAAGCCATAGTAATCTAGTGAGCTTTAGTAATCTAGTAAGCCATAGTAATCTAGTAAGCCATAGTAATCTAGTAAGCTTTAGTAATCTAGTAAGCCATAGTAATCTAGTAAGCCATAGTAATCTAGTAAGCCATAGTAATCTATAGTAAGCCATAGTAATCTAGTAAGCTTTAGTAATCTAAGCTTTAGTAATCTACTAAGCTTTAGTAATCTATAGTAAGCCTTGGTAATCTCGTAAGCCATAGTAATCTATAGTGAGCTTTAGTAATCTAGTAAGCCATAGTAATCTAGTAAGCCATAGTAATCTAGTAAGCTTTAGTAATCTAGTAAGCTTTAGTAATCTAGTAAGCCATAGTAATCTAGTAAGCCATAGTAATCTAGTATAAGCTTTAGTAATCTAGTAAGCCATAGTAATCTAGTGAGCTTTAGTAATCTAGTAAGCCATAGTAATCTAGTAAGCCATAGTAATCTAGTAAGCTTTAGTAATCTAGTAAGCCATAGTAATCTAGTAAGCCATAGTAATCTAGTAAGCTTTAGTAATCTAAGCTTTAGTAATCTACTAAGCTTTAGTAATCTATAGTAAGCCTTGGTAATCTCGTAAGCCATAGTAATCTAGTGAGCTTTAGTGATCTAATAAGCCTTGGTAATCTACTAAGCCATAGTAATCTAGTAAGCCATAGTAATCTAGTAAGCTTTAGTAATCTAGTAAGCTTTAGTAATCTAGTAAGCCATAGTAATCTAGTAAGCCTTATAGTAATCTAGTAAGCCTTGGTAATCTAGTGAGCCATAGTAATCTAGTAAGCTTTAGTGTAATCTAGTAAGCTTTAGTAATCTAGTAAGCCATAGTAATCTAGTAAGCCATAGTAATCTAGTAAGCTTTAGTAATCTAGTAAGCTTTAGTAATCTAGCAAGCCATAGTAATCTAGCAAGCCATAGTAATCTAGTAAGCCATAGTAATCTAGTAAGCCATGCATAGTAATCTAGTAAGCCTTGGTAATCTTGTAAGCCATAGTAATGTAGTAAGCTTTAACCATAGTAATCTACGAATTTTGAATTTAATGAATTTGTCACAATTGTATTAAGAAAAAACAATAAAGAAATCAATATATAAGAATCAGTAGATAGTATTTACAAATGTGACAGGGATAAGAAACAGAACTTGCGTTCCAATTGATATCAAACCCCTAAATATAAGTTAATATTAATGTAAAAATATAAGCATCAAAGCTATTTAGGTGGACAAGATGTATAGTCAACTTGGCTTTATACATTGAATACAGAGCATTCCACATTTTGGCTGATCTAGGAAAATATGAATTACGGAAATAGTCCTGTTTGTGATCAATTTTTGGAAACAAGTTATTTACGTCGGAGTTGCGTGTGTTATAACGAGGAGCACGAATGTCGAAGTACTGAGTGGTATCAATAGATACAATATTATTTTCACATTTGAACAACAGTATCAAGTCACTGATTTCACGTCGGTGCTGGAGTGGTAGAAGGTTCAGCTTGATTAATCTTTAGATGTACGACATCTCACCAGTAGGATAATTTAGCAGTAATTTTGTTGCTCTGCGTTGGACGTTTTCGATCAGAAGGAGATGTTTATTGGTATAAGGTGAACAGAGGTTGCATCCATATTCTAACCTAGATCTTACCAAGGAGCAATAAAGGAATTTCCTGGTTGATGTATCAGTGATGTCTCTACATAGTCGTTTAATTAAGCCCAGAGTCTCATTTGATTTGGCCACCATTTCCTCAATATGATTTGCCCATCATAAGGTATTTAATTGATACCTGAATACCCAAATCAGGTGTGAGAGAAACATAATCCAAGGGTTGATTACCTATTTTGTATTGCCCATCAGTAGAACTTCTGGATTTTTTTTCTTGAAATATGGAGAGCTTTACATTTGGGCACGTTGAAGGATATACCCCAATCAAGGCTCCATTGATGTAGATGCTCGAGGTCTCGTTGGTGTATCCTCAGAATCAATTGTCTAAAGCTCCCCCCACCCACTGATAGACCACCCCCTCCCCTCGGATATGGCCCCGAACATAATTAGACAAGAACCACACACCCCAACATACTGA
This sequence comes from Chrysogorgia sp. JL179-B06, assembly GCA_035772405.1. Taxonomy (NCBI): domain Eukaryota; kingdom Metazoa; phylum Cnidaria; class Anthozoa; order Scleralcyonacea; family Chrysogorgiidae; genus Chrysogorgia; species Chrysogorgia sp. JL179-B06. The sequence continues at coordinate 880,271 of JAYKKM010000478.1, read as the reverse complement.
ACCGCACCACACTAAGTAACAATGATCTCGGTGCCTTCTCTCACTCCCTCACAAAGTTTGTCTGCACATTTTTGGGCATTCGGTTGCACATGGTTTAGTTTTTGGTTCTCATTGGTGGATAACACTGACAATTCGCAATGACACGTTTAACTTTTGGTGCGAGTATACCCCTAGCTCCCCGACCCAAAGCCCCAACAGTCGAACGGAGCACTGTTAAAAAAAAAGAAAAAAAAGAGAGAGAAAGAGAAAAATAACGTAAGAAAGAAAAAAGAAAGAAGGAAAGAGGAAATAATTGTATTGATTCGTTTAAGATTATGTTGAGGACTTTAACTTGTTGTAGTTGTCTCTTCTTTTCCTCCCTGACACGATAGTTACTCATTTAAACTCTTTCCTAAGTTCTTGCCAACACTTCGCATATACCTAAGTAACCTAAGCAGTTGGGTTAGTCATTATCTGTACCGAAATAATTGTAACCTTGCAATGATACCATGATGCACAACTCTCCATCCAATTTGAAACACAGGCAGGCTAACACCATCTACGCCATCCAAGCTGATCCAGTCATCCCTCTACGAAAACTACTGCATAACCTCTTCTCCGCCTGAACTCCTACAGTCCTACCAACATCCAGGGCCGCCGAGGGGGGGGGGGGGGGAGGCAAGGGGGCCCCAATTTGAGAGGGGCCCCCTAAAATTTTTGAACTTTTGAGTTTTGGACATGATGAAACTGGGTGGGAGTAAGGGTCCTCGACCACTGTGGAGCAGGAGCCGCACAAGGGCCCCCGACCTCAAAACTGACAACCGGTGATTTATTAAGGAGCCCAGAAAGCCCAAAAGCTTACTAGATTACTATGGCTTACTAGATTACTATGGCTTACTAGATTACTATGGCTTACTAGATTACTATGGCTTACTAGATTACTATGGCTTACTAGATTACTAAAGCTTATGGCTTACTAGATTACTATGGCTTACTAGATTACTATGGCTTACTAGATTACTATGGCTTACTAGATTACTAAAGCTTATGGCTTACTAGATTACTATGGTTTACTTTACTAGATTACTATGGTTTACTAGATTACTATGGTTTACTAGGATTACTAAAGCTTACTAGATTACTAAAGCTTACTAGATTACTAAAGCTTATGGCTTACTAGATTACTATGGCTTACTAGATTACTATGGCTTACTAGATTACTATGGCTTACTAGATTACTATGGCTTACTTTACTAGATTACTATGGTTTACTAGATTACTATGGCTTACTAGATTACTATGGCTTACTTTACTAGATTACTATGGCTTACTAGATTACTATGGCTTACTTTACTAGATTACTATGGTTTACTAGATTACTATGGCTTACTAGATTACTATGGCTTACTTTACTAGATTACTATGGTTTACTAGATTACTATGGCTTACTTTACTAGATTACTATGGCTTACTAGATTACTATGGCTTACTTTACTAGATTACTATGGCTTACTAGATTACTATGGCTTACTTTACTAGATTACTATGGTTTACTAGATTACTATGGCTTACTAGATTACTATGGCTTACTTTACTAGATTACTATGGCTTACTTTACTAGATTACTATGGCTTACTAGATTACTATGGCTTACTTTACTAGATTACTATGGTTTACTAGATTACTATGGCTTACTAGATTACTATGGCTTACTTTACTAGATTACTATGGTTTACTAGATTACTATGGCTTACTAGATTACTATGGCTTACTTTACTAGATTACTATGGTTTACTAGATTACTATGGCTTACTTTACTAGATTACTATGGCTTACTAGATTACTATGGCTTACTTTACTAGATTACTATGGCTTACTAGATTACTATGGCTTACTTTACTAGATTACTATGGTTTACTAGATTACTATGGCTTACTAGATTACTATGGCTTACTTTACTAGATTACTATGGCTTACATTACTAGATTACTATGGCTTACTAGATTACTATGGCTTACTTTACTAGATTACTATGGTTTACTAGATTACTATGGCTTACTAGATTACTATGGCTTACTTTACTAGATTACTATGGTTTACTAGATTACTATGGCTTACTTTACTAGATTACTATGGCTTACTAGATTACTATGGCTTACTTTACTAGATTACTATGGCTTACTAGATTACTATGGCTTACTTTACTAGATTACTATGGCTTACTAGATTACTATGGCTTACTTTACTAGATTACTATGGTTTACTAGATTACTATGGCTTACTAGATTACTATGGCTTACTTTACTAGATTACTAAGGCTTACTTTACTAGATTACTATGGTTTACTAGATTACTATGGCTTACTAGATTACTATGGCTTACTAGATTACTATGGCTTACTAGATTACTATGGCTTACTAGATTACTATGGCTTACTTTACTAGATTACTATGGTTTACTAGATTACTATGGCTTACTAGATTACTATGGCTTACTTTACTAGATTACTATGGCTTACTAGATTACTAAGGCTTACTTTACTAGATTACTATGGTTTACTAGATTACTAAAGCTTACTAGATTACTATGGCTTACTAGATTACTATGGCTTACTAGATTACTATGGCTTACTAGATTACTATGGCTTACTAGATTACTAAAGCTTATGGCTTACTAGATTACTATGGCTTACTAGATTACTATGGCTTACTAGATTACTATGGCTTACTAGATTACTATGGCTTACTAGATTACTATGGCTTACTTTACTAGATTACTATGGTTTACTAGATTACTATGGCTTACTAGATTACTAAAGCTTACTAGATTACTATGGCTTACTTTACTAGATTACTATGGTTTACTAGATTACTATGGCTTACTAGATTACTAAAGCTTACTAGATTACTAAGGCTTACTAGATTACTAAAGCTTATGGCTTACTAGATTACTATGGCTTACTATATTACTATGGCTTACTAGATTACTATGGCTTACTATATTACTATGGCTTACTAGATTACTATGGCTTACTTTACTAGATTACTATGGTTTACTAGATTACTATGGTTTACTAGGATTACTAAAGCTTACTAGATTACTAAAGCTTACTAGATTACTATGGCTTACTAGATTACTATGGCTTACTAGATTACTAAAGCTTACTAGATTACTATGGCTTACTAGATTACTATGGCTTACTAGATTACTAAAGCTTACTAGATTACTATGGCTTACTAGATTACTAAAGCTTACTAGATTACTATGGCTTACTAGATTACTAAAGCTTACTAGATTACTAAAGCTTACTAGATTACTAAAGCTTACTAGATTACTAAAGCTTATGGCTTACTAGATTACTATGGCTTACTAGATTACTAAAGCTTACTAGATTACTAAAGCTTACTAGATTACTAAGGCTTACTAGATTACTAAAGCTTATGGCTTACTAGATTACTATGGCTTACTATATTACTATGGCTTACTTTACTAGATTACTATGGTTTACTAGATTACTATGGCTTACTAGATTACTAAAGCTTACTAGATTACTATGGCTTACTAGATTACTATGGTTTACTAGATTACTATGGCTTACTAGATTACTATGGTTTACTAGATTACTATGGTTTACTAGATTACTAAGGCTTACTAGATTACTAAGGCTTACTAGATTACTAAAGCTTATGGCTTACTAGATTACTATGGCTTACTAGATTACTATGGCTTACTAGATTACTATGGCTTACTAGATTACTATGGCTTACTTTACTAGATTACTATGGCTTACTAGATTACTAAGGCTTACTTTACTAGATTACTATGGCTTACTAGATTACTATGGCTTACTAGATTACTAAAGCTTATGGCTTACTAGATTACTAGAGCTTACTAGATTACTATGGTTTACTAGATTACTATGGCTTACTAGATTACTATGGCTTACTTTACTAGATTACTATGGCTTACTAGATTACTAAGGCTTACTTTACTAGATTACTATGGTTTACTAGATTACTATGGCTTACTAGATTACTATGGCTTACTAGATTACTATGGCTTACTAGATTACTATGGCTTACTAGATTACTAAAGCTTATGGCTTACTAGATTACTATGGCTTACTAGATTACTATGGCTTACTAGATTACTATGGCTTACTAGATTACTATGGCTTACTAGATTACTATGGCTTACTTTACTAGATTACTATGGTTTACTAGATTACTATGGCTTACTAGATTACTAAAGCTTACGAGATTACTAAAGCTTACTAGATTACTAAAGCTTACTAGATTACTATGGCTTACTAGATTACTATGGCTTACTAGATTACTAAAGCTTACTAGATTACTATGGCTTACTAGATTACTATGGCTTACTAGATTACTAAAGCTTACTAGATTACTAAAGCTTACTAGATTACTAAGGCTTACTAGATTACTAAAGCTTACTTGATTACTAAAGCTTACTAGATTACTATGGCTTACTAGATTACTATGGTTTACTAGATTACTATGGCTTACTAGATTACTAAAGCTTACTAGATTACTATGGCTTACTAGATTACTATGGCTTACTAGATTACTATGGCTTACTAGATTACTATGGCTTACTTTACTAGATTACTATGGTTTACTAGATACTAAAGCTTACTAGATTACCAAGGCTTACTAGATTACTATGGCTTACTAGATTACTATGGCTTACTTTACTAGATTACTATGGTTTACTAGATACTAAAGCTTACTCGATTACTATGGCTTACTAGATTACTAAAGCTTACTAGATTACTATGGCTTATTAGATTACTATGGCTTACTAGATTACTATGGCTTACTAGATTACTAAAGCTTACTAGATTACTATGGCTTACTAGATTACTAAAGCTTACTAGATTACTATGGCTTACTAGATTACTAAAGCTTACTAGATTACTATGGCTTACTAGATTACTATGGCTTACTAGATTACTAAGGCTTACTAGATTACTATGGCTTACTAGATTACCAAGGCTTACTAGATTACTATGGCTTACTAGATTACCAAGGCTTACTATATTACTATGGCTTACTAGATTACCAAGGCTTACTAGATTGCTAAAGCTTACTAGATTACTATGGCTTACTAGATTACTATGCGTTACTAGATTACTATGGCTTACTAGATTACTAAAGCTTACTAGATTACTATGCGTTACTAGATTACTATGGCTTACTAGATTACTATGGCTTACTAGATTACTATGCGTTACTAGATTACCAAGGCTTACTAGATTACTAAAGCTTACTAGATTACTAAGGCTTACTAGATTACTATGGCTTACTAGATTACTATGGCTTACTAGATTACTAAAGCTTACTAGATTACTAAGGCTTACTAGATTACTATGGCTTACTAGATTACTATGGCTTACTAGATTACTAAAGCTTACTAGATTACTAAAGCTTACTAGATTACTATGGTTTACTAGATTACCAAGGCTTACTAGATTACTAAAGGTTACTAGATTACTAAAGGTTACTAAATTACTATGGCTTACTAGATTACCAAGGCTTACTAGATTACTAAAGCTTACTAGATTACTATGGCTTACTAGATTACTATGGCTTACTAGATTACTAAAGCTTACTAGATTACTAAAGCTTACTAGATTACTAAGACTTACTAGATTACTATGGTTTACTAGATTACTAAAGCTTACTAGATTACTATGGTTTACTAGATACTATTAGTACAGATACTAGATTACTACTTATGGAGATTAAACTAAGTATATTGGCAGCGAAACAGCGAAACATGAAGGATCAACCTTTGACCGGTCATGGTGACCGCTGACCCCCGTTATTTCGAACGCTGTTGTAAACACGTGGGATGTTATGAGACTCGAGAAAAGTAACGAGGTTGACGAGTGAGAGGCATTGGCGTTTTAGCTTTTCGAAAGTCTCACAACATCCAATCTTTTTACGAGAATTTGTGTGTTCGTGGAACTCAAGGGATCCCGTGGAAGATAAGGGATCATATGGAACACAAGGGATCCCGTGGAACACAAGGGATCCCGTGGAACACAAGGGATCACGTGGAACAGGAGGGATCGCGTGGAACCCAAGGGATCTCATGGAACATAAGGGATCGTATTGAACACAAGGGACCCGTGGAACTCAAGGGATCCAGTGGAACGAAGGGATCATATGGAACACAAGAGATCATATGGAACACAGGGGATCCCGTGGAACACAAGGGATCACTTGGAACTCAAGGGATCACGTGGAACTCAAGGGATCCCGTAGAACCCAAGGGATCCCATGGCACATAAGGGATCGTATTGAACACAAGGGATCCCGTAGAACCCAAGGAATCCCACGGAACATAAGGGATCATATGAAACACAATGGATCCCGTGGAACAGAAGGGATCGCGTGGAACACAAGGGTGAAATATGTCTGTTTTTTCTGTATATTTACAGAATTTTCTCTTTTTAGACTCTTCAAGTTCGCATAATTGGACCAAGAACAAATTGTTTTTCACTTTCATTATTCTTGTTTCCATTGCTGTGTTACTGTTTGTATTACTTTGTTATGCAAGAAAGCAAAGGTGAGTGATTTTGATCTGTTATAATTATCTAAAACTTTCCTTCTCTGAGAGATATTAATTTCTCATTTTTGCTGTATTTCTAGAAGAAAGAAACGAACGCTGCCCGTAAGTACTGCAGTTTCATAATAAGTGACTTTATTTTCACTGTATCTTAGGTGACAGTATGTTGAGCGAATTGTAGCTTTTTACTAGTTTTATTCAGACAACTGCAGGGTAGATAAAACTACTGTTTGTAAATGACTTTATGTATATACTTAATTGGCCCACGAGACACGTCTTTGTAAGATTGACACCTCTTTATTACAATATCAGACATAGTTTGACGCTACTCTGGCTTTAAAAAGTTTTTTAAACGTAACTTTAAAAGTTACTGTCCATGACCCAACGTTTCGACACTCCAATCTAGTGTCTTCATCAGGGGTGATCGGTGTAAAGTTAGGATCCATATTTATACCCGCATAGAAGCCATGATGACGTTATCTATTAACAAGATGCAAATAAGCTTCTGGTAATAAACCACCATCATCGCGATTCAATGGGGCGTGGTCGCTATTGATATGCCAAGCCTCCAGACAACGTCTCTGATGGTACCGCGGATTAGTGGTAATAACTTTGGAATTTTCCCACGCAATCTCATGCTAGGTTACGTACGCGTGCTCCGACAAAGCAGAATTTTCCTTTTTTGAAAAGAAAACAGCCTTTTGGTGTTCTTTTAAACGCGTACGAAACTGACGTTTAGTCTGACTTTACAACGATCACCCCTGATGAAGACACTAGAGTGATCCGTCAAAAACGACAAAATCTACGCGAGGAATCACGTCAGCTTATGCTTTATTGAATTATAACGACACGCGGTTTTTGAGCTCAGTAACCAATCAGACAGCGTGTTGTCGCTCATTTACTTCCGGTTATTTTATAATGATGGTTCCAGTTTCTTTGATTTCTAGAATCCAGAATTACCCATTGAATGCGAAACTGACTACATTGGAATAGGACAAATATCACAACCTAATGAATATAACTGTTTTGATATACAGGATAAAGAGGCACTGGTCGTGAATTAATATCACAAACTAAGGTAATCTTTACACTAGAAGTACGTTCCGCAATAACCACTCGCCCGCCTTTTCTAACCCCCCCCCCCCCCCCTCTAGAGTTTCTTTTCCTCATCCATGCTCCCCAGGGCCCAGACCGCGCACGCCGTGTATTTATAGCACTGATCTCTAAATAAAGACTGGATCGAGCAACTATTGTTCAGGAAATGAAGCCGGAAGTCCGCCATTACTAAGGGACCAACTGAGAATCCTATGAGGTTTTTTGATGGTTTATGTGCTCTTACCATCGACAAAATAAAATAATATTACTATAAAGAGAACCAGAAAACATTTTTCAAATGACTGGGTAAAACGATTCATCGCCTTACTGATTTACTGCGACTTTGGTCCCTTAGCAATGGCCGCCGTTGGCTCTAATTATCCAGTGAGAGAAGTCTGATATGAGACGTCAAATTAGGTTGAAGATTTTATGCATTTAATGTTATAAACAAAGAAACTATATTGGCCAGACACTAAACCTATTTTGCTAGCGTCACAGTTTGATTTGCTTGCAAACTCGGAGTTTCTAATGATCTCTCGTTAATTTACATTATGCAAATATGCAGGCTTCAAAATCAGCTCATCAGATACAATAGAAAGCTCAATCCAGTCTTTATTTGGAGATCAGTGATTTATAGTCACTGTAGATCATAACAAATTGCAAAAGGCCGTTTCGTTGTACGTAGATTCTGAAGGCAATCTCGGCCAATATTTACTCGATTTTAATTCTGAAAACAGATTTGGAATTACCGAGTCTAAATACATAACATACGTGTCTATTATATTACAAGAATGTGCATACCTTTCGTAAAAACGGTTTATGTACTGTACTTAGAAATAAGTCGGCAATCTAGTTACAGTCTTTGCCGTAGGCTTCTGCTAACAACTTTCTCCGGTGTTAGCCTGCAGAGGAAATATAAGGAGGTACAGCTTGGTAGATCATTGATGAGTATTATGAGATTAACCAACATGTCTAGGTTTTAAAGGAAGTCAACGGGAAGGATATTTTGCGAGGGTGGAAATTTTCTAAGACCCAACCGAGACCACTTGCGAAAAACGCAACTCCAAGACTAGCTTCGGTGAGAATTAAACTCACGCCTCAGCGTGAGATTAATCAATTACATGTTTAGGTTTTAGTCTCCCACAGTATTTACAAGGCTGTTGTATTACCACACCTGACGTATTGCCATTTAGCCTGGCACTTTTGTCGAGCATCGGATAGGCGTAAGATGGAGAGAGTACAAGAGCGGGCTTTACGTGCAGTTTTTAAAACCAAAGTGCACACGTATGAACAATTACTCACTAAAGCAAATCTTTCTTCGTTGTATAATAGAAGATTACAAGACATTGCTCTATTAATGTTTAAAGTTAAAAACAATCTAGTACCACCATATATTCAATACTTATTTTCTAGTAACGCCGAAACTAGAACATATAATTTAAGAAACTCTGATTTTAGAATACCTCGCTTTAATACTGTAACATATGGAAAACATTCAATTAGATATATAGGACCACTTTTATGGTCAAAATTAGGTAAAGATATACGAAATGTAAATAGTTTGAATGTTTTTAAGAATGCAATAAGGAATGTAGATTTTAGTTTTTTAGAGGCTGGTGGTTGTCAGAGCTCCCATTTATGTAACACCTAGGGAAAATTTTATACTTTTAATATATAGTTTGTGTAGTTTTTAAATTTTAATTAGGTTATTAGCTTATACTTTGTGTCCCCAATTAGTGCGTAAGCGCTAGAATTTTTATATGACACATTAATAAAGTTTCTATCTATCTATCTATCAGTACCGGACGCGTCGTCTTCCTAAGCCAAATACACGCGTGAGAAAAAAAATTAAGAAAGTCATAAATCATTCGAGATAGTTTTATCTCGTGCTGAATACCGTATATGGCCGTAGGTGTTTCATTAAATAACATTTGCAGCTAGGCGTTGGTAAGACTATTATAATACATGTACAGTAGAAGCTACTATCGCAAGGGAAGTGCTGCCTTGAAATTCAAAGCAGTCATGATTAAATTAAAATAAGTAGATCCATTATTATTTGTTGCCAGCAAGTGGGCAAAAAAGATGACCACCGCTGAGGCCGTCGAAATCACCAACAATAGTCTTTCTCAAGACTACAACAACCTAGTTGGTAGATTGTTCACTGATAAATATTCTGCATTGGGAATTATTTGATTCCCAAGCCAGCATCCATGTACATGCGGTTTCCTAGTGACAATATGCTGTCGACATTTTCGCAGTTCCAGTCAAACACAGAAATGGCTTGTTCGGTAAATAGCGCTGATAAACTGATATAGGACTGGGCATTGTTTTCCCCCGAGAATCGCTATGCTGTTGCGGTCACCCTGCCATTGTGTATAGTGTAATCTATGTTAGGTTTCTTTTTTGGTATTTTTTAATTTGCACAATGGTGAAGCTAATAAAATAAATAAATAATGTAAGCTTGATGACGTCTTAGTGTAATTTGGCGTGCAACTTTGTGACCTTATAATATAACGGAGGGCGTATAGATTCTATTTTTAAACCCACAACTCAGACGAAGTGAATTTGACTTTGAAAAATTCCCAAATAACCGTCCAATTTCCTATTGTTTAGGACTTAATTGTAATAATAATAAACTGGACCTCACAAATTATCGTAAATCCTTTAAATTAGTCATGCTTAAGTATTATTTTTCATCTTTGATAACTTGTTATAATTGTGTAGATCCTCGTACGTAACCCATTTCCTATTGTTTAAGACTTAAATATAATAATAATAAACTGGACCTCACAAATAATCTTAAATCCTTTAAATTAGTCATGCTTAAGTATTATTTTTCATCTTTGATAACTTGTTATAATTGTGAAGATCCTCGTATGTTCAAATCTATTTGTCACAAATGTAACTCTGTTCGTAGTCTCCCTGGTCCAATTTCTTGTTGTATGTAATATTCATATTGTAGTGTGATATATTTTTTCTATAGTTAACATTCTACCTTTTGTATACGTCTAAGGGCCCACAGTAATTGGTTAAATCATATACATATTACTATATCACAAGTAATATTTGGGATTTCACTTGATTAAATTACAGGTTCTAAGGATTTATGGTGAAGGAAAATTTCGAGTGTTGGAATATATACATTTTAAGACCAAACCGGGACCAGTTGCGAAAAATGCAACTTCAAGGCCTTCTGTGCTACGATATATCGCTTATTATATCACTTATTACAAATACTGACTTCCCAAATACATTATACTAACACACTCACGCACGCACAGTTAATATTAACAACAAATTCAGAAGTTCTGCGATTTAAGATCTCTAATAGAACTACAAATTAAACATATTGAGCGCCAGGTATAGATATAATATCAATATTGAATACAGAGCGACAAGATATATCTTGATTTTAAATAATTTTTAAAAAGACTATGTGTTACATACTAGAATTTATTACCACAGGAAATTAGAAGCTTTGAAATGTTAAGTAGTTTTAAGTCAGCACTTAAGACTTTTCTTTTTTTAAATTAATAGTTTTTTGTTCATGTTGGTAAAATATGTAGTATAGGCTTTATCTTGTAATGAAACTGTAAATAGTTTTATAAGTAACTTTAAGAATATATTGTTGTAAGAGCATTGAGACTATATTGTATAATGCTCCTAATACGTCTTTTATTATTATTATTATTATTATGTGTTAATTTCTTTTGTTTGATCGGAGAGTGTGTTCCAAAGTCTAGATCACTCTATAGAAACCCGCGGACAAACGTATTCTATTATTTTTATAAAATAATTCAGAAACAATTACTTTGGATAATTACGATATATAACGCTTTTGATTTAACGCAAATTCTCATTAGTTGCTGACGTTGGTATCCGTAGCCTGATCAAGACCGGTAAGCTGACCAATCACAGCATGCGTACAGTAAACATTATACGTCATCTGTTTTCAATCTCTTCCGTAGGACGTCTTGTGCTTTTTCTGGGCTCACAGGAAGATCCTGAGACGTGTGGGATGAATGGGGGTATGGAAATTGTACCAAGCAATATCCGGGCATCCCTCGTGCTGTGGTTATATTATGCATTATAAATCTATTTCCTGAAGGAAATACCTTATCAATATGTATGTGTGTGGTTTGAGATTTCAAAAACGCAATAATATTAGCACTGTTTCTCTACGGATTGGAAGTTTGGGACTCTGTCTTTCAAAGCAAATATTAGCTTCTTTAAGCGAGCCTTTCGCTTTGGATACACATCAAAGAATATTATAATATCGGATGTTATTGAGAAGAGAAATAGGAACCTATTTAATAGAATAATTAGTGACGCTGAACATGTCTTATGACTGACTTACTACCCCGCAAACGAGGGAGAGGTTTTAGAAAGCGAGGGCATAAATTTGTACTCCTTAAAGTTAAAACTAAAAGATTTAAACGAGATTTTGTAAATAGATGCCTTTTTCAATTTATGTAATAGTATAGCATACGTTTTAGCTTAGTTTTATATAATAATAATAATATCATTTATTTAATCACGATAATTACAACACTGCAGCTGACGCTGATGGGGTCGTGAATCTATAGTTCTAGTATGAAATATATAAGGATGTATAAAAAATGTATATAAAACGATTTAGAGTCTAAGTTCTAAAGTGAGACTAGAACTATAGTTCTAGTATAAAATATATAAGAATGTATAGCTTTTATTTAATGATTGTAAAGTCACACGTCTGTTGAGTCTCTTTTTAATAAAGATTATTATTATTATTGTCTGTGTTGAAGTCAGGCTAGGTCTTAAGGAACATCTCTCAGTGAATGTAGTTTAGTTTATTAGATTTATCACTCTTTGGTGAACGGAATACCCCAACAGGCTAGAAGCACAATTGATAGGGGTTCCGAGGGCCTACGATTTAAGTACAAGTACAATTATTTTCATTCTCAAACTCAATAATTATACTCATGAAGAAAATTCAAAATCACACCCAGAATATAAAGCGCTGCCAAAGAAATATATCATATTGTTCAACTATTCACTTCATGTAGTTTAGTTTATTATATTTATCACTCTTAGGTGAACGGAATACCCCAACAGGCTAGAAGCCCAATTAATATAGGGGTTCCGAGGGCTTACGATTTAAGATCGTTATCCGAGAAGACCCGAAAGTCTTACCATTTGCTGGTATTATTGCAAAGGTAGCACTTTCTCCTCAATTATTTTTAAGACCCTGTTCGATTCCTGGGACTCAGAATAATTTTTCTGAGGATATGAGTTTGACGATCGTCCACGTATCGTCTGTCTACTCCGAGCTCTCCCACATTCACTACAACATTGTGTATATGTTGTCAACATGGTTGTTAAACTATGATAACAAGGTTGTCATGTAGCTGTCAATGCAAAACTATTACAACTTGTTAACAAGGGTGAGTAAGATTGATAACAATTGCGAAAATGTTGGTCTGTCGATCAATATTGTTTTTTTCTTGTTGGAAGAACCGTTGTTAGGTATTCCATGCAGATGGTCATCCATCCATGTACTAACTCCGTCCGACCGCGCTTGACTTAGGGCCTGGTTATAAGGCTCTATAGGGTTACCTATAAGGCGCTAGGGTTACCCTAGGAATAGCGTTACCCTAGGAATAGGGTCACCCTAGCCGCCCGGGTGGTGATCCTAGTGTAGTTATTTTTCTACGTTGCGTTTACAAGCAAACTAGGGTTACCCTACTAGTAGGGTCACCCTGATCACTTAGCTAGGGAAAACATAGCACTAGGGATATATTTTTGCCTTATAAACACAATCGATAGGGACAACTCGGACACTTGGGTCTAGTTTTTAGGTATCAGGCCTCTTGATGTACTCAGCCTCGTATATGTTAATTTCTTTGACGAAGTCGTCGAGATAGGGCAGAGTTGGAATATAGAGCCGCATGAAGGAGACTGTTAGTTGTTTAACAGTTATAGACATGATTGAATAACAAAGAAGAATACCATCTAACTGAAGAGAAGTAAGCACAGGTAGTATAGAGAGATTAAAATCGATAATACAGCAACAATTTTCTTTCTTTCCGCCATGTTTACACTCGAATTTCCCGCGTACACGCTCGACGGCGCGAGTATACTTCACCCTAGTCCTAGCCCTAGCCCGATCATTTCCTTATAAACGCAAGCTATCTTTTCACCCTGACGCTAGGGTATAACCCTACTCCTATAGGGTTACCTTAGCGCTTATAAACAGGGCCTTATTGGTGAGTGGCCGCGCCCTATAACAGCACACGCCACCCGTTGTCTTAGGTGGGTAATTGTTTTTCCTGAAATATTACATGCAGTGGTGTTGCATTGCATTAACCGTGATCAGTTTGATAATTTCAGCTATGTTACCAGCTAGTGACAGTTGGAAGTGTGATGCCAACAAGCGATAAGTCATCTATGAAATCATGCCACTATGGGGGAGAAATAACATATAAACAAATGTGCCAAGCTGCAAAATAACACAATGGAATTTAATCAATTTAAGGGAAAAGGAAATGGATATTATGTCGATAGGAAACGTTACTATAGTAACTTTAGTCTTGACAATAAAGCCTACTACAAAATTTAGTAGGAACAGCGCGCGTCTGAGGCTTTTGGGAGAATGTCCACACACAACAAAGTCCAATCTTTTCATTATTTGTTAATAGATTCGGTTCCATTTTTAGCAGGAATGTCCTTTTCCTTAATCCCTGCAGGGAATTACTAGTTGTTTATGAGAAAAACACTTAAAATGTCATTTGGTATCCTATCTTAAATCCTCGACACGTTAGAGAGAGAATTTTAGATTTATTTCAACGTCAACATGTGATCTTGAACAAGTTAAGTTGATTGAAATGTGTCATATCTATCTTTGACTTCCATATTCATGCAAAGTGGTAGAAAATAGAAAATAGAGAATAAGGGACCAGTCGTTATTAATGGCAGGGGTTGGTACCGAAGAAACCTAAAAAAGTTGAAACCAAAAAAAAAAGGTTTCACCGGCCAACCTTTCAAACACTGAGGTTTTCTACCCAACCATCACTAGATGATGCTTATACTTCTTATATTGCATACATGTATATCATATACTTCTTATACTTCTTATATATTGCATACATGTAAAAATCATATACTTCTTATACTTCTTATATTACATACATGTATATCATATACTTCTTATACTTCTTATATATTGCATACATGTATATATCATATACTTCTTATACTTCTTATATTGCATACATGTATATCATATACTTCTTATACTTCTTATATTGCATACATGTACATATCATATACTTCTTATACTTCTTATATTGCATACATGTATATCATATACTTCTTATACTTCTTATACTGCATACATATACTTATTCTGCATACATATGTACATATCATATACTTCTTATACTTCTTATACTGCATATACATGTATATCATATACTTATTATACTTCTGATACTGCATTCATATACTTATATACTGCATACATGTACATATCATATACTTCTTATACTTCTTATACTGCATTCATATACTTATATACTGCATACATGTACATATATCATATACTTCTTATACTTCTTATACTGCATTCATATACTTATATACTGCATACATGTACATATATCATATACTTCTTATACTTCTTATACTGCATTCATATACTTATATACTTATTATACTTCTTATACTGTATACATGTATATCATATACTTATTATACTTCTTATACTGCATACATGTACTTATACTGTATACATGTACATATCATATACTTCTTGTACTTCTTATACTGTATACATGTATATCATATACGTATTATACTTCTTATACTGCATTCATGTACTTATACTTCTTATACTTCTTATACTGCATACATGTACATATCATATACTTCTTATACTTCTTATACTGCATACATGTATATCATATACTTCTTATACTTATACTGCATTCATATACTTATATTGCATACATGTACATATCATATACTTCTTATACTTCTTATACTGCACGTACATGTATATCATATACTTATTATATTGCATACATGTATATCATATACTTATTATACTTCTGGCTCCAACGTATTTAAGCGATCTTGTTACACCTTATGTACCTACTAGAAATCTTAGATCTGCAGACAAATTGCTGCTTAAGCCTACAACGTATCGGCTGAAAACATGTGGATCTAGAGCGTTTAGTGTTTGTGCACCGACTCTTAATTGGAACGCACTTCCTACGGAACTAAGAGTGAATACATCGATTGACATTTTTAAACGCAAATTGAAGACACATCTTTTTAAGATAACATTTGATTAATTAGTTTATCATTTATTTTAAGTAATTATTTCTAGTGTAGGTAACATTCTATTTTATAAACATTTGAAATTAAGATATAGAAAGAACGTGCGAAGAGGTTAATTTAGATATATATATATATTAGAATGTATTGTAAAGCGCATTTGGACTTGTAGGAAAATGCGCTATATAAATTTTATATATTATTATTATTATTATACTGCATACATGTATATCATATACTTATTATACTTCTTATACTGCATACATATATATCATATACTTATTATACTTCTGATACTGCATATACATGATATATCATATACTTATACTTCTTATACTGCATATACATGTATATCTGCATATACTTCTTATACTTCTTATACTGCATACATGTATCATATATGTGTAAACGCCCTTTGCCTACTGTCTCGTCCTTGCTCTTATCATAACCTTTAGATATTTATCTGACATTTAGTCCGGTTAAATATTGGTTCATATAGTATGAGATCAAATACATTATTCTAAGGAAGTTAAAGTTTACTGTTTATCAACATGAAAATATGTCTATCTGACATATTATTTAACAAGAGGTTTTATCTGACGCTGTCTTTGAACTGCCACTATAAATCATGCTTCTTACTGTGGCAAAGCTGTCAGCGGAATCGCAAGTGTCTGATATGTTATGGCAAAGCAAGCGCTAAACAAATAGACGCTGACTAAATAAAACCAGAAATGGTATGTAACAGATGTTTACAGTATTGTTGCTCCATTGTTTATATCGTCTAACTTTTATTGGAGTTCTTGTTGAGAATGCAATACTAGCCTCTCTCTGATGTATTACTTCATTGCACATGTCCATGACTCCACATATATACTGCGTTTGATTCCTCTGAGGTAATAATGTAATGGATTAATTTGTTGATTTTCTCTAAACCACTCAGGGTCTTAAAATAATTGAGGAGAAAGTGCTGCTTTTGCAACAACACCAGCAAATGTTAAGACTTTCGGGTCTTCTCGGAAAACGACCTTTAATCGTAGGCCCTCGCGGAATCCCTATCAGTTGGGTTTTCCGTTCACCTATAAGAGTGATAAACTGAATAGTCGAACGCTTAGAATACGAGCCTCTGGCTCGGATAAATAGGGTAACCTTATGAGTTATTTAGAGTCAATCACGCAGGATACTACCTTATAATCTTCCTAATTCACGAGGATCATCTGGCCGATATATGTGTGACATGAAAAAAATCTTATTTGGATTATTTGAAAGAAAAGACGTCCACGGATATTCTAAAACTTTTAAAATGAAGAGCTTTGGCAAGGCATGCATAGGATAGATTTAATACGGTATATGTGGGAAGACTGGGGTTAGATTAAGAATAAGCTGATTCATGTTAAGTTACTTTTTTCCTGCGTGTGGATTATGTGGGTATAAAAACAAGGCGTGCTTTAACACGAAGAGGAGAGTTGAAGAACTTGACGAAGGAGAAGCAAGACGAGTGCAAGAAACTCGTAACACTGCGGATACATATCCGCGTCAATATAGCGAGTGAAGCAGGAGGATGTGCCGTCTATTAGTTGTTTTCTTTTGTTTGGATTTGGTCGTTAGTGGGCAACGGTTGTTGCAATTGGCCACGCGTCGTAACACCAGTGTTGTTTCGCCTTATTTGCGACATAATGTTCCAGCATACATGATGAAGCATTATTTGATGCTTTCGAAACAAAATACGGGTAAAATGCCGTCGCAAAACTACGACACTGTGCGACATATTAACGGTAAAAGTAAGTGGTGTGTTTTTGTGAACTATTCTGTCTGGTGTTCGTAACGAACGAAGGTTTAATATTAGGGGCCATTTGTGTGATAAACTTGCTATTTCAGTTCTTAAAACAACTTAATATAATTATTATTATTATTAAAAATATTTTAAGAGGAATGCTCCTTCACCCGAGAGTGATTTTGAAGGAGGTCCTCTATCAATACAATAGTAGAACTAACTAATATATACCTATTTACAACATTATATTATATACCTATGTACGTATAGCATATATATATAAAAAAATAACTAAGAATAAAAGCAAGAAATAAGTAAATTATTTAAAGTTAATAAAAATATATACTATTAATAGTAAAAACGTCAAAATAACTCTGACTTCAACCGTCTCTTAAAAACAGCAAGTACTAGAATATCCCTGATGTCCTTATCAAGACTATTAAAGTCTGCAATAGCTTGACAATTGAATCGCAACTTTCCCCATTCAGTTCGTGGTTTTGGTAAACTAATTCTGTCAGAATTCCTTTGTCCATATGTGACACATTCACCACGACTTGGGAGTAATTCAACAGATGGTATCATGTTCTGGCGACATTTGAAGACGTATAGGCAACGGTGAAAGAATCTTCTCTTTTTCAGGGATAGCAGTCCTAAGCCATCAACATTTACTGTTGAGTCAACTTTTGAAATTTTTTTCATAAAACGTTCTTGAAATTGTTCTAGCTTAGCCATTAATACAATGTTCCTTTGGTCTCCCCAAATAACATCACCATAATTTAAAATCGGTAAAACGTAACATTTATACATTGTAGTCATCGCCTTCAAATTTAAGAATCCTGAAATACGGTTGAATAAAGAGAGGTTATGTCCAAGCCTTTTAAAAATGCCATGCAAATGAGGAATCCAGGATAGTCTCTCATCCAAAAGCACCCCCAAATATTTGAAATGTTGAGTACGTTCAATTGCTTTTCCTTGTAAAGTTATCTGAACATCACGATATAATAACATATAATAACATATCTGAACATCATAATATCCTAAATAATATCCTTAATTACAGAAAATGTCCGCACATGACGTCATTAGTTTATAATTGTGTACTCCAACCCATGGTCCAATCTCGTTGACAACTGCAATCAATGCGTGAGTTTCCTAGGGCTTTCCCAAATATAACTCGTTGTACATGTTTTAAGCAACATTGGCCTGCAAATATTTATCTTGAAGTAAAATATATATAACTGTTGTTTTGTAATAATTTAGATCTAACACTAGTTAGATAATCTTTTATTTGAATGAATGAATGAATGAATGAATGAAACTTTATTTTTCTTTATCTTTCCTGTCCGGCTGAAAAACATCCAAAAATTGAACTGGGGTTCTATTGATATCTCGGGAAAATGGGGATACATGTGGCACATGAGGGTACATGTGGACACATGAGGACACGTGAGGATTCACGTGGACACATGATACATGTGGACGCGTGAGGATTATTATTATTATTATTATTATTGTATGTTGGCCCGGATACTTGTGGGACACCCTGAACATTAAGAGGGGACCACGATGTAACAAGAACGAATAAGAGTTTGTAAATAAAATTATTTATCTAACCACAGTTAGATCTAAAACTATTACACTGGTGGTAGCGGAAACTAGACGAAGATGCCTAATTAAGAATCCCAGCTTTGTATCACGTTTGATTAGGAGAGAATCCGACTACATTTCTGGAGTTATCTGAGTTGTGAATTTCTGAGTTGTGTTACGTGCTACCCTCTTTAACTCTTTCCTGTCCGGCCCCGTCAATCGAAAAACACGGCACACGACAACGCAAGATTAAACATTGAGGCAAGCGCCCGGGGCAGTTGCCCTGGCTACCCTACCCTCTCGGCGGTCCTGCATCACTTGGTATAGGTGGTGGAGCGATACTTCATTTTGCACTCGGAAGAGGACTCGCGCGGCCCTCCGAGATGGGATTTTACCACGTTGCTTAAGGCTAAGGCTAACTGTATGACCCGACACTAAACGTTCTAATTGTGTTCTAATTTTTCTTAGAATTATTTTCCAAACTCGGTTCTTTAAAGATGTTATATGATCTCTTTGGTTTGTCCATGAATGAACACATCGAAGAAGATATCCTTCATGTCTACTTGAACCATATTACTAGCGCCGCGAGGACGTCTTCATACAGTCTCCAGGTTAAAGATATCTTCTCACGTCGTATCATTTCACATAAACCTATCGAACTCAGTTCGTCTACCTGGCATGAAGTACCTCTCAATGGCTGGAGCAGACGCTGGTCACGGTCACGTAGACTCAACCGAGGTGTAAAGATTATTGTCCGTCGTCGCGATGGAACGATTGTTCGCCGAGACACTCCGTTAATCCATAAAAAGCCAGGGTTTTTACCGTATTTACTACTATACTGTAGCACGAAATCGAGGTTACCCTCCCTATACTTGATAATGCGACTGTTGTCTTATGGTATTTTAAGAAAGTCAAAAATGCTCAACTCAAAGCCAACGCAAGCAGAACTAATACGAAATCCTCGCTCAATTAAGAATACATCTTGTAGTTATACTATAGTTGGTATGACCGTGAAACTGCATCCCACTTATGGTACATTGATAAGTCCTGCAAATTATACGACAAAACAATGCATTGGCAGTTGTAATTCTTCTTCGAGATCAAGGAATAACTCAAGTAATTGCAACAGCAGAATTCAAGACTGCTGTGTTCCAAGTGTGACCAAACAGTTTCCTGTGATGTACAAAGATAACTCATCTAGTTACATCATCAAAGTTATTCCAAATGCTATTGTTGAACAGTGCTCTTGTTTGAGTGCAATTCTTGGATAACTGCAATAATAATATACAACACTATAGTCGAGAACCAATAATCTAGTATTTTGTGATACAACACTAGTCGATAAGCAATATAATCTAGTATTTTGTGATACAACACTAGTCGATAAGCAATATAATCTAGTATTTTGTGATACAACACTAGTCGAGAACCAATATAATCTAGTATTTTGTTATATACAAAACTAGCCGAGAACCAATATAATCTAGTATTTTGTTAATTTTATATAATTAACAATTAATTTCTACCGGTGACTTAAACCATTTTAAATCAAAATTAAAATTAGGCCTTTTAGAAGGAAAAATAAGTTTTTAATCTAGTAGATTTGTGAACATTAGACAATTTTTAACGTATATTAGACTTGTTGATAACTGTTAACCCTATATAGGGTATTTGATCAATAGATAGATTACTTTAATATTGTAATAATTTTGTAAAGTGTCATTGAAAAGCCCGTTCCGGGAATGTCACTATTTGTAATAATAATAATAATAATTAAAATATCAGACGAGGTTAAGTAATTCGATAATTGTTTAATTATCAAATAATTTCCCAATGCAACCAGGTGATAAATCAGACATATAGTTTGACTCTACTCTGACTTTAGAAAGATTTTTGAACGTAACTTTAAACTAGTTACTGTCCATAACCCAACGTTTCGACACTTCAATCTAGTGTCTTCATCAGGGGACCCTCATAGAACTGATGATGACGTTATCTATTAACAAGATGCAAATAAGCTTCTGGTAATAAACCCCCGTCATCGCGATTCAATGAGTACTTTCAACATTGTTTTAAAGTTTGGGTATTTTACATATTCGTAATATTTGGGTCTTCCTGAGCTAAATCATAATATATCTTGTCAGCCGATGGAGTCATCTTCATGGAGTTTTTTGCTGTTAAAGTTATCGGATATGATGTCACAAGAGGCATTTTTGTGCAAGTAACAAAAGAAAACTGGTTTGGAATGCCTGTGACATCACATCCGGTAACTTTGACAGCGAAAAATTCCATGAAGATAACATTTTCGGCTGACAAGATATATTATGATTTTGCTCAGGAAGACCCAAATATTACGGATATGAGATAGGCACTTTAAGAAATATGGAGGGTTAGGATTACAAAGGATTCTTCTCGGTCATCCATTTTAGCCACAACCTTGTTTTAGTCGAGTGCCCTTTGAAACCAGGCTGGACACAAGGAGCCCAACTTTGCTTGACTTTCCTTTGTTTTATTTATTTTTGAATACTAAGATTGTAATTTAAAACTCGAAACAGGTAGAAAACCAGAGGGAACGGGTGGACAATGCCTCAGGTTTTCCACCAGTTTTGAGTTATAAATTACAATCTCAGTGCATCGCATGGTGGAGACTGAGAGCGACGCGCGCGATACCCATTTTGAGTTTCAAACATATGATCAAGATACTTGCCAGCCACATTTCATATGAATCTTATCACAAATTTATTATATTTCTTAGGATAGTTTATGAAGATGAGCACAAAGCGTGGTTTCGCAAAGCCTATCAGGATGATGCAATAATTGAACATACAGCTCACTGAAATGCGCGCGACAATGTACTGACAGCTCACTGAAATGCGCGCGACAATGTACTGACAGCTCACTGAAATGCGCGCGATATTTGGACTAGGCGAAACAGGATGGTGGCCACGGCCTTAGCCCCAGCTGAGTTCTTTACTAATTGAGTGCTGTAGGTCTGCTGTCTATAGATAACCATTGTTTTAGAAACGTCTAGAAACACTTTATTACAAATATGCCGTGTTCAGACTACAAATTAAAAATTTCTAGATGTTTCACTTGCTTCTTCGTTAGTCGACTGGAAACTCGAATATATTATCTAGTCTTTATGGTTAAATCTCGAAGCAGTCTAGATTTAACAAATAGATTACATTTTGCCATTGTCTGTTCAGTTATAGATGCACAGATGTCGTCAGAATTAACGTGGTAAGAACAAAAAAGTGGCCCACGAGACGATAGTCGAGTGGGTCACTGATGCTGATGTCTTCTGTGCATCTATAACTGAACAAACACCGAAAAAGTGGAATCTATTTGTTTTATACAAAAATTGAAGATGCTTAGTGAAGCGCTTAAGGTACGTTTACACACTACGATTAATCGGGCCGATTTCTGGTTTAGCTGGATGTTAAGTGGAGAAACAGTCAGCGGAGTGTCCCGTGGGCTCATTTGTCTTGGCGTCTTCCTTGTCTCTCATTACTTAACATGCATTTAAACCAGAAATCGGGCCGATTAATCGTAGTGTGTAAACGTACCTTTAGTGATTTCTGGGGCATAGAAAAAGACAAAAGCAGTCGGCTGACGTGAGCTGCTGACGTGACCGTACGACGTCTGTCCTCTTATAAATAGATCATGGCTAACAACCAATGATAAATGCGCATAGTAAACAGGTTATTGTATAATTCTAGATCTTTCATAAAGTGATTATTATGTCTGCAAGAGTTTGAGTAGTAACTACACTAGAAGAATCTACTTAAAACTCGAAGCTGTTGTATGTATATTTAGAGTTCTAGATCTTTCATAAAGTGATTATTATGTCTGCAAGAGTTCGAGTAGTAACTACACTAGAAGAATCTACTTAAAACTCGAAGCTGTTGTATGTATATCTTTCATAAAGTCATTAGTATGTATCTACTTAAAACTCGAAGCTGTTGTATGTATATTTAGAGTTCTAGATCTTTCATAAAGTGATTATTAGGTCTTTAAATAAACACGTTATCGTTCGCGTCAGATGCAAATAACTATACTAGAAGAATCTACTTCAGGCCTTCGGTTCATGTTGCATGGTTTTTGAACCACATGCGATCGGCGGAGCGCAAGGAGACGGGAACAAGGAAGAGAGGGCGACCGAGAAAGTGATGGATTGTGTTCGAGATGATGGTAAAGTGGTGGATCTGGGTGAAGTTGCTCATAGTGGAGAACGGTGTCGAGACGACCCGACTCCCCTTGAAGGGGAAAAACGGGATGATGATGAGTAAGAAATATACTTTCAGTACTAGTAAAGTTTTCTTCTGCCACTCAGCATGCTTTCGCAAACGTCAAATAATATTGATCTATTGTTGTCGAGTGTGATTGAGTTCAGAAAAAGTTTCCCTTACATTAAAAAATATTAGTTTTTTTTAATGCGGAAGTCCGTGTCACAACTTTGTATTTGTTTCAAATGCCTGGCTCTGGAGACCTCTATGTTCTTCCGCGTAATTTAGAAAGATTTCCGACGCAGACGGGATTAGATTATCGGCGTGTGAATTGACGTAATAATCGAAATAATAGACGGAGGTATGACGCAAGATATGGCGGCCACACATGAAACCAGGCGTATAGGAACCGTGGGTGGTGGTGTGGGCATGCGCCCCCCGCCACTTTTATGAAAAGGGATATTTTTTAATATCAGAAGTGCCCTTTTGGAACAAAGAGTATATAGACAACTGGTATATGTTTGTACCTCTGAAAGCTTGTGTCCCCAACTTAAGGGGGGCTGGCAATGTTTCAGATTATAATAAATAACGAACGTCAGAGGTTCATTGCATAGAGGGCTAATCACAGATTCTAAAAATATATAGGTTATGGGTACTTTTTTATAAAGCCCGGAAATTAGAAGCGCCAAACGACAGCCAAAAACACTTACAGCACTCAAGTCAGATGGAGCATGATAACATACAGCGACCGTTCGAACACTTTTCTCATGGCTAGCCGTTTTGTTGGATATCTGCGACCTTACGAGTATGGGATTTAGTTTTTACTGCACTCATTGAATGCTACGTTTTCTCTACGCACGCTGTGATTGGTTAGCTTGCCGGTCTCGATCAGGCTACGGAGACCGGAATAACGTCAGAATTTGCATTCAAGTTCCTGAAGATATTAATCTAGTGCTGGGAAACACAGGTTCAAATACTGGGTCGGACCACCACTCAGGGTCTTAAAAATAATTGACTGAGGAGAAAGTGCTGCCTTTGCAATAATACCAGCAAATGGTAAGACTTTCAGGTCTTCTCGGATAACGACCTTAAATTGTAGGCCCTCAGAACCCCTATCAATTGGGCTTCTAGCCTGTTGGGGTAGTCCATTCACCTAAGAGTGATAAATATAATAAACTAAACTACATGAAGTGAATAGTTGAACAATATGATATATTTATTTGGCAGCGCTTTATATTCTGGGTGTGATTTTGAATTTTCTTCATGAGTATAATTATTAATGATTTTGAGAATGAAAATAATTGTACTTTTAATTCTTATATATAATTTTACTCATGTATGTATCTTTAACTTGTATATGTATACACGGCTCTCTGGAAGAGCTTCTTGTAAGGAAACTTGTATATGTATACACGGCTCTCTGGAAGAGCTTCTTGTAAGGAAGAGACTCAGTGTCTTATAAATAAATATCCTCCTCATCATCATCTTCCTCCTCATCTTCCTCCTCATCATCATCCTCTTCCTCCTCATAATAATAATAATAATAAAGACGTATTAGGAGCATTATACAATAGTCTCAATGCTCTTACAACAATATATTCTTAATGTTACTTATAAAACTAATTACATTTTCATTATAAGATAAAGCCTACACATATATTACCACTATATGAACAAAAAACTAGTAATTTAAAAAAAGCAGTATGACGAATCCCGCGAAGAATCAACCAAACAAAAACGATAACGTGGATTGTTCGGAGCAAAATCATGGCGCGTGTGTCTACAGCGAGTACAGTTCGATTAGTTTTATTCCAAGTTAATTACTGCACGCACACAGATCAAGTTGAAGTTCGTTTGCTTGCGTGTGAAGACCAACAGCTTTTGCGCGAGCTTGAAAAACAAACGTTAAAAATCTCGGGACAGACAATCCGGTATTTCACGAAATGTTATTTAAATGACGAAAAGGATACTTGGAGTTTCTCAGATTCCAAAAGAACAACTCTTTACCGACCACGTTGAGAAGTATCCCGTTCAAAATCGTACAGGAAAAAATTAAATACGAAATAATTCGCGGAGCACTTCAGTACACGTCCAAACAGTTCACGTCACGTCACCAAGATCAACAATCATGATAAACTGTCTATCATAATTCTATCTACTAATTCTATCTAATTCTATCTACTGTCTATCATAATTCTCATCAACCTCATCATCATCATCTTCATCATCATCCTCATCATCATCATCAACCTCCTAGTCTTCCTCATCATTATCATCATCATCATCTTCCTCCTCATCAACCTCATCATCATCGTCCTCTTCCTCCTCATCTACCTCATCATCATCATCATCATCATCATCATCATCATCTTCCTCCTCATCAACCTCATCATCATCGTCCTCTTCCTCCTCCTCATCATCATCATCATCCTCATCATCTTCCTCCTAATCATCATCCTCTTCCTCCTCATCATCCTCATCATCTTCCTCCTCATCAACCTCATCATCATCGTCCTCTTCCTCCTCATCAACCTCATCATCATCATCATCATCATCATCATCATCATCATCATCATCATCATCAGCATCATCATCATCGTCCTCTTCCTCCTCATCAACCTCATCATCATCATCATCATCATCATCATCATCATCCTCTTCCTCCTCATCAACCTCATCATCATCGTCCTCTTCCTCATCAACCTCATCATCATCATCATCATCATCATCATCGTCCTCATCAACCTCATCAACATCATCAACCTCATCATCATCATCATCAACATCATCATCATCATCATCATCATCATCATCATCATCATCATCATCAGGTTTATTTTTTTAACATCCTAATGAGTGTGACGGTATTCGGCTTTCGTTTCTGCATTCCGTCTTATAAACTGGTTGAGGATTTGAGTGAAAAAGTTGATAAAATCTATAGTATAGCCTTCAAGTGTATCACCAATTAACGTTTGAATCTTCCCGGGACATTATGCGGTCGGCCACAAGATCTCATGGGCCCTTAAAATCATATTTAGAAGAGTTATTAAAAGTTAAAATTGCCATTATATGGAAATTATATTTCATTACTTTCCATTATATTTCATTGCTTTCCATTATATAAAATGTTTGAAATTATGATCTCTTAAATAGGCTTTCCTGACTTCTGAGAGTAATTTCCAGCAAGTTTAAACGGATCTAAACTGGCATGAAATCGCCAGAGCAAATTATTTGAGATCCAGTCAGCCCCTGAAGTCAGTTCAATCATGCCAATGGTTTTTGGTTATCAGACGATTGCATATTATTACTTATTGGATTCCTCTGAACCCAATATTACAAAATATTTAAGTCGAGAATTCAATATTGGGCGAGACCGAAGGTCGAGCCTAATATTGCAAATCGAGACTTAAATATTTTGTAATATTGGGCGAAGATGAATCCAATAGGTGATTTATTATATCGAACAAAATATCTTAACACAAAGATGTTTCTTCGCACGTAAACAGTCAAAAGGTTGCTGTTGAATATGTAGCTGTCCTACATCGAAAAATATTGGACTGTCTCGTGATGATAATAGCGACACTATTGATTGGACGATTATATATATGCGGGTATAATAAATTTCTATATGTACCCTGAACTATAATCATACCATATAGCTCTAGTGGTTACTGAGTGTCATGGCTCACTTGTTCCCAGAAGATCACTTGTATCAATTATTTACATTGAGAATAAATATGAAAGCTGTTAAGTTCTCATAAGAACTGGATATGATATGAAAAGGAGAAATAAGAGAACTTCAATGTGTTGAAAAATACTTAAGTAAGAGTACTTACGAAGTTAAAGTAAAAGGGTTGAACCTAGGAATATCATTAGATGTGTGAAATTGATCGTCCAGGTTGTTGTAGTTTTGAGAAAGACTATTGTTGGTGACTGACGTTTTGACGGCCTCAGTGGCGGTCATCTTTGACTCTGAAGATGACTGCCGCTGAGGCCGTCGAAAGTCAGTCACCAACAATAGTCTTTCTCAAGACTACGACAACCTGGACGATCAACTTTATACATCTAGGTTATATTAATGGACGATGTGTCCCCCTCAACCGTCAAGTCCTTCTTCATAACATCTCTTCAGGTCAGATCGTCCGATAGGACACATCGTCGGAAAAGGCGTCGTCCATAAATATACGTATAAGCACTCTTACTTAAGTATTTTTCGACACATTGAAGTTCTCTTATTTCTCCTTTTCGTATTATATCCAGTTATTTACATTAACACACAAGATTCGTTAAATCTTTGAGCGTTCCACTTGAAAACGACTAAAAACATAATAAACAATATGAAATCTATTCACTGAACTGGCAGAAATGTATGAAAGATTGGGATACTGTATAGTTTGCTAGTTTGTGTATCGGATTGAGTGAGACAACCTGTTTTGTTTTAGTTTTGAAATGCGTTATGGCGAAGCACTGCTTGAACCTTTTCCGCGATATTACGTGATCAGAAACCATGTAACTTGTTTTTACTGAATAAATATTAAATTGTTTATCCACGAGGCATAAAAAGACGTGTAAGGTTAATTTAGTTGACCTGCTTATAAGTAAAAAAATCTCATGCACGAGGCGTAGCGATGTATTATCATGACTTAGTGACGTAAATAACGATAGATTGCCAGTTGCTATACTTTAGGAAAATCTGACTTGTTTTTGGAATTATTAACGATGAAAAATATCAGATAAATAGTTTAGTTTGCAGATTTTGGCACTTCTAGTCAAAAAATTGATCTACAAAATAAAATTGATCTACAAAATAAACATTTGAATTTCAAAATTTAATTGTGAACAGAGAAATTGTTACGGCTTAGCCAGAAATGTCAGAGGTGGAATTTCTTCTATCGATTACGCTATATACATGGCGTTCATGCTGTAAATAAATTATACATCAAGTATATTGCACGTGATATTAAAAAATATCATCTTTAATATCTCGATGTGGTCTGCATTGTGTACAACAACTAATAAATGACACTGTTTAGGGGAAAACACTGACAAAAATTCAAGCAATTTGAGGCAACTCAAAGCATTTCTTTCGGCCACTCCTGAAGTAAACTAAATACTGCCAGACGAAATTATATAAACGTCAGTATTTCGTTCCTAAAAATCTTGGCAGTTTACCACCTTTTCACTTTGCTATATATATACAAAACACGATCTACGCAGCACTCTACTTTTTTACTTCTTTAAGACTATTAATAGACTAGGGGATTATAATAATTTGACTACCAAATGAATGTTCTACAATCATTCACACCAGCCTAGAAAATAAAAAATATGTAAAAAAATACTAATATCTTAATACCGTATTTCCTCTAATAAACACCTAGCCTCAAATAAACGCCTCCCTCTAATAAACGGCTCCCCTTTTCCTACAAGAATGCCAATAAACGCCTCCCTCTAATAAACGCCTCGATCCCTTTTCCTACAAGAATGCCAATAAACGCCTCCCTCTAATAAACGCCGCACACATCAGAGCGGCGTTTATTAGAAAAAATACAGAAAGTGCAAGAAAAAGGATGCTAAAATTGACAGATTTATTTATTTTTATGTGGCAACAATTAATGGAACCAAACAAGGAATCTCTAATTTTTTCCTTCTTGAGTTCATATTTTAACTCAACATACAATATAGTTTTTCTTTCTCCATCTCTTCGTGAACAGTTATTACTATCGGACCTCGCGCTCTGTCATTAATAACCTATTGTTTAATAAACGCCTCCGCATCAAATTGTTTCAAAATTTAATAAACGTCGGGGGTGTTTATTAGAGGAAATACGGTAACTTAATTAATATACGAAATAAAACATAAATCGAAGAAAAACATTGCGAGACTCTAAAATAGGAATATGAGGATATTACAAATCACCGAGCGAGCCGAAATATGGCCAGAGTTTATTACAATATATTTAATAACCGCTTATTGTTTGAGAATCTTTAATGAAACAACAAACAAGTAGTTTAGTTTAGTTTAGTTTAGTTTATTAGTTTCGCCATAACAAGAATACAAATACTTTACTTAACATATTGACAACATAAATGGCTAGGTGACCGCACGTGCCAATTACTGTGGGCCCAAAACACATAAAATAAGTTTTAAAATATGGAGTAATATAAAGTTTAAATATAAAGTATAAGATCAATAACAACAATTGACCAAATGACATCAATAACACCAATATAACCAATATATCTGATACTCTGATGAAATGCTTCATTGTTCTGGAAGGAACCTCGCAAACATGATCTTTTCTGCAGATGAGAGGCGTCGATAAAAACATAATTTAGAAACAGTAATTGCATGCATTTAAAAAACGTTAAACAGAGAAATTTAAATAACGGAATTCGGTAAAGTTTTCAAAGCATATAATTCAGAAGTCTTGGCTAAACACTTTCACCGTAGCTTTCTCCACAGGTCATAAGCAAACGAGACAATCGGGGGAAGTTTTAGTGTTAACTATTCGTAGTTTAATATTTGACATACTTTGATATACGAGAATCAATTTCGATTTGTTGCACAGCTTGTTTGTATAAATTTAGTTGGAATTGATAATGACTTCACTTTAGAATATGAACGCGACGCAATATTTTCATATTTGTTTTCTAGTCTTCTTGTCCAATAAGGGATCAGTCATTATTTATGCTTGGTGTCCAGGCCGTAGAGAAATAGATTTGGTCCTGAAAACTAATTTTACGGCAACCAAATTAAGATCAGAAATTTAACCGACCCAACCATTTATGGGTAAAGAAAATATTTTACCCAACCTAAGAAGAAAAAAAGTTAGATAAAGCCCAAATCCCAGCATATCGTCGATACAAGTTTTAATACTGTAACTTTCAGATTATTATCTCCCTATACAGATCAGAAATCCAAGGAAAACAAGCAGAGGAATACAATAACAAAATGCTAAATGTGCAATGATGACTAAAGAGAACTGATGATAACAAAAATGTAAATGATGCATGAACTCTTAATTTTTTATGTAAATAGTCATGAACATTTTGCTCCCCAACCTTCAGAGAAGTCATTATTTTTTTACCCAACCATTTAGGTCGTAGAATTTTTAGTTACCCAACCATTTTCTCTTTGCCTAAAATCTTGAATTCTCAAAGACTGCATTTTTCAATGTTCTACATTTGTATCTCTCTCTGAGGTCATCCATCTTTCAGATATGCCGTTTCCTTTCAATTGTCATTTTGATAGATGTGATTTAAAGGGCCCATGACCCCAAATACGATATTACGGATATAGATGCTACATGAACGGAAAAGTTGAATGCCAAAATATTTTATGATTTGAGCTTTGCGTTGATGTGCTATAAAGATTTGTTTGTCAGAAATGGTATCATTACCATTGTGACGTCATTTACGGCATTTGGCTTTCTTTTCTTCTTTCCGTGTGATAGACTGGTTGAGGATTTGAGTGAAAAAGTTGATAAAATCTTTACTATAGTGGTCAAGTACATCATCAACGTTTGAGTTAGATTAATTTGCTTTAACAGTAGAATATTGTATCCGAAATGATGCCGTAAATGACGTCACATCATTAGCATTTCTGAAAAACAAATCTTTATGGCACATCAACGCAAAGCTCAAATCATAAAATATTTTGGCATTCAACTTTTCACTTCATGTAGCATCTATGTCAGTAATATCGTATTTGGGGTCATGGGCACTTTAATGAGAAGCGTATAAAAGGCGTTGCAACATTAACCATCGAATTTTATTTTATTTTATTTTATTTTACTAACTTTGCCATACACATTACAAACATAAATACAGACATTAAGACAAGAGGCTGGGTAACCGCAACAGCTAGTGCCAATTACTGCGGCTCCAAAGCAAGTACGATTTAACAATCATTTTAAAGATACATAGCGATATACAACACACATTAATTAAATACATAAAATTTCCTACGATATATACTAAAAGCAACACGATGGTGGGTTCATAAGGCTTCGAGTTGTATTGCATTTTAAACATATGCTTTTCCACCGTCTGCACTCAATTTCATACGCCAAAATGCCAATCGTATTTTGACACATGTTGTTGACCGAGTTCTTTATATTTTCTTGGACTTAATAATTTAACTCATCTTAAAATAACACGACCCCTGTAAAGTTTTCAACATCACTTTAGTGCGAAAGTATGAGAGGCTCGACATTCTTCAGTCACATGTTGTGGTCGGATGATCCGAGTCCTGAATACTTGTGCTAATTGAAATATTTACTAATAAAGTCAAGTGGATTGTGGAGCTATAACAAGGTTTTTAGGGCTAATATTATATCTTTATCTGCCACTTTTGTGTAGAGTACTAGAGGGGAGTATGCCAAGCACGCCGTGCAAGACTCTCATGGAATGAGAAAAATTTCCAAAACTCGTAAGATAATATATGTGTTGTTATTATCATTATTGTATTGTTTTATAGCTCGGTATTTCATTAGAAAATTAATCGCAATGATGTGTGCAAAGCTAGCTATTTCCTCTCTTTGTGCCAGAGACTTTGCTATCGTCTATAGACTAAATACTTCCCTAATTTCCGCTAAGACAATGGGCTATATATCTTTCTACGTAATATATTCCAAGGTGGACGTCTTCAAAGACGTTTTCATCTCATATCCAAACACAAGAAGACGTAGGTTGAAGGAATGAGGAGTTGTTTTAACCAACGGCGCATCAAGGTCAGCGGAACGCGCGCTCGGCTTTCACTTTATCTTTCTTATCACTAAATAAATCAGGATTTTTTTAGTCGAAACTCATTAGTCGAATGATTATCGGTATAGTCTGTATCATCAAACGTCCAGCTTTGGCCTCTCACCTTACTTATTAACAAGCTAGTAACAGTTCTGGCCTTTATATAAATAAGCCAGTTCGTAATGTCAACTGCGCGACAAAATGACGTGTTCTGCGTCGGGATAAAACTTATTTCAATTCATAACATCAGGCTAAAACCACAATAGACATTTGAATTTCTATTTACACTTGCAAATTCGTTATACTGAATTCCCCAGCCTGATGTTATGAATTGAAATAAGTTTTATCCCGACGCAGAACGCGTCATTTTGATTAGCGCTGTCGACGCTACGTAATATATCCAGCGCAGGAACTTCGTTAGAGAGTAAATGTGAAATCACTTTATGTTTCACTCTATGAAGGGCCTTCGCTCGAAACGTTACACTATTAATTTCTGCAATACACCAACCTTATAAAGTGTTTGATTTGTATTTCTACACTACCTAAACTTCAACTTTTTATTTGCCACAATTCATAATAAATTACATAAGTAAAACAACTCAAAATAGATTAATTAGTGGCGAGGAAGTCTAAAATAGAAACCATTAGGCTTATTTGAATTTAGGCTTCCCCCCTTAGTACAACAAACCTACGAAATACAATGCTATATTATATGATTCATTCAATTCTGGGTTCATTTTTGTTTCTATCAAGGTTGCGTTCCACCGCGGCATCTACAATAGCTGCACTAGCTACACTTTCACTATTCATTTCAAACCAACAAAAGTTGTGTTTTGCAATTGCTCAAAAGGAATGTTTCTTTTTGATTGTTTAAACTACGGCAGCTTTTCCTGCAGCTGAGGGAGGTATTTTGAGGGAATTACGGCGAGATAAATGTTGACCACATCATCAAGATTCTCCGCGGTTTCAAACTTTCCCAGAGTTGATGTTGTTTTTTGGTTTAATTGATTATTAATTTAAAAAGGCATTTAAACTATGCGAGATTTCATTGCAAAGATCCCTTCAAACCGAGCTAAACGAAATTTTGCAACCCGTTTTCATACTCTCCACTCGTTGATGTCATTTGCGCGGCCAAGTCATTGAGAGGTCAAGAGATTTGCCAACGCAAACGAAAGACGATGACAGGGTGTATCATGTTATCCATATTTGGGACCTCATTGAGGAACTCTGCTATGAAGTTTACACTCCCACAAGGACAGAGCTGATCGTTCAAGGTTTAGCACATTCCTGCATGCGAGTGGACTTGGACGTAATTAACGTAAAACTAAGAAGAATTTGTCTATCTATTTGAGATATCGAGCGCATCACGTCTGTTGGTTCAACTCGAGAAATCCGCATTTGCGCGTGGGAACAGGGTAAAATGGGCGGAGTTCGCATGCCAGGCCAGTGGGACGTTACTATCTGTTCATTTCTTAAGCAAGCACAAATCATGTTTGACTAAGGTCTACTTATGTTCCATGTGAAACTACCAGGTAGCTAGCTCCATCGCGAGATTGCTCGGCTGCGATAGCATGGCCTGTCGTAGCAATGAAACTCGTGTGTGGCCTAAAACGGAAGTGTGAAGTCACCAGAGTCTTATGTTGTTAACATATAACAGATAATCTCATGGTAAAGCAACATCAAAGCAAGATAAAACAATGCGTTGACGCGCCAATATATACTAAAGCTAAACATATTTCCTTATTTTTCTAAATGATGTTCTTGGCAATGGTTCTAGTTGAATATATTGCCACTGGCGCGTGTGCAACGTGAACCGCAACGCTGATGAGAGTATTAGACAATATTCTCTCAGGAGAACGTGCGGGGGGGGAGGTCGCTGCGGTTACAAAGCTATCTTTGGGATGACTATTGACTGAAGTGAAAGGATTTAATATGCGTGTAATTCTTCTAGAGTATTCGTGAAAGCGTTATGTCGCGTAATGCAACCCCCC
This sequence comes from Chrysogorgia sp. JL179-B06, assembly GCA_035772405.1. NCBI lineage: Eukaryota > Metazoa > Cnidaria > Anthozoa > Scleralcyonacea > Chrysogorgiidae > Chrysogorgia > Chrysogorgia sp. JL179-B06. The sequence continues at coordinate 845,965 of JAYKKM010000478.1, read as the reverse complement.
TGCACTTTAATCAATTCCTAGATCCTTCCTTGTTCCTGTTGAATTGTTAAACATGAAGTGTTTCAGATAACACGCGATGTCGTCACGGTAATCGTAATCAAGAAGGAGACGTTATAACGGTAGGAATTTCATTGGCATCTTTGACAATAATATACATGGTTGATGGTGGATGATATAACATGTTATTTAACGAGGTGTGCATATGAGTTTTAAGAGACACACGTTAATGTAGATTTAATGAATTAAGATCGAGGGAAATCCGAATCATGCATGGGACACCCCACGATAAAATCCTGTTTTTGTTAAACAACGCTTGCTATTTATACAGCCACACTCTTACTGGGGGTCTCAGCTAGATACCCAAGGCCGATTAAACGTAGACGGAAGCGTTTACCGCTCTGTGGGTCGTTAGTTATCTTCGTGTATATAACAAATTGTGTATCATAAAGCAAGTCAGTCATAATTCACCATGAAGTGTGTTATAACAGAACTTCTAGTCTCCGTTCTTGCCTTGCTTCTTCTCGTCTTTGGTCATGGACGATGCACAGCCACTTCTTCACAAGTTGCAGTACAGAAACAGAACTGTCCTCAATTTATGGAAAACTTGTATAAGAGTGTGCTGAAAGGAAGACGTCATCTCTCTAATGTGATACACAGTAACACTGCTATTGGTAAGTGGAAATAGTTCTAGTATAAGTTAAACTATAGTGTACATCACAATGCTTGATTTTGTAACCTGTCCCTTTATTAACAGTAACACAACTAGTTGTAAGTGTAACTAGTTCTAGTATAAGTTAAACTATACATCAATGTTTGATTTCTTTACCTTCCCTACGGCTATAGTTGTAAGTGTAAGTAGTTTTAGTAAGTTAAACTACTATGATTTACTATATCGTCGAAATTCTACTTTTTTAACAAATAATTTCCCAACGCAAGCAGGTGATAAATTAGACATAGTTTGACGCTACTCTGGCTTTAAAACGTTTTTTGAACGTAACTTTAAAAGTTACTGTCCATGACGCAACGTTTCGACGATCGTTGTAAAGTTAGGATCCCTATATTGAACATTTTCCCTGGACAACCGTTTTGAAATTTTCCATATTTAGTATCAAGAAATATTCTCTTACTGTGACTGAGATATATTCAGTAAAAGTTAAAAATTACAACACAAGTGTCTCTCTAACACAGCCATCTACAATGTCCCATAAACAGCCAAAGTGTCCCCCAAATACAGCCAAAGTGTCCCCCATAAATACCCCAAAAACACAGCCATAGTGTCGAAAGCAAATCAAATGCGATGACATTTAACATTTCCTTGATTTCCTGGCTGAAACAGGCGAGTACTTAATAAACAAACTCTAAGAAACTCTGTTCCCCTGTACAGAGGATAAGAGGAAGAAATTCCAGTCCGTTTTCGAAACATTTTTTTGGATCAGAATTCCTCGTATCTTCGTGCAGATCAACACTATACTTGGTGTAATAACACTGACATTTTGAGTTAAAGGAGCTGTGTGACCTCATGCAAGCAATCTTTTTTAATATCCGCACGAGGTTGGACGAAATGAGAGATTGTACTGCTATCATACGATTGGACATGCCTGTATCGTGCCTGTATGATGAAATACATCGTAGAACTGCTAACCCCAAAACAACTTATGATGACTTCTAGCTAGTCGAAATGTTGAATTCTCAATAAATATGTTTACGTTATTCGGAGTACCTAATGGTTTTCTAATACTAACCTTAATACTAATAAAAAGATCGTCCAGAATTAGACGATTTCTTGCGGGACGGGGTCACAGAACACCCGGGATAAATTGATTACGAGCTGGGTGATGTTCATATGAACCTCTTGAGAGAGATTGAAATATTGAGATCAGCATTTGATCCTTTGGTATTTACATTCGTCACTGTCATCAGGCTTTCGACGTCCAGTGGGGTTATACTAATCTTAGAATATTTTATTTTTGTTCCTTAATCTTTTTTATTTTTGTACTCATTATTATTAATAATTACATTCCGACAAAGTAATACTTTTTATACTTTCCGGTCTCGTTGTTTCAGTTGGCAACACTTCTTCAGATTTTTTTAATCGACTTAAAGAGCTCATGTCAACCGTGACGCATTGCATGCTCAGTCGGCCATCAAGCACGAAATTCCCTTGGTGAACTACATCCGTAAATATCTTGTCAATCCTTGATATAAATTATTCATTTTGTCTTTTAATGACGCGAAGCGTGGAAGACCAAGTGACGAGTTTCAAACAAAAAAATCAGGGATTGTTGATGAATAAGAAAGCCTCTATAGGGGATGAATAAGAAAGCCTCTATAGGGTTTTCTGAGAAGACTCGGCGAATTTCCAGAGTATTTACCGCTTCGTTATCGTACGGAAAGATAAACACAAACGCGCAATGCATGACGGTTGACACTCACTTTTTGACTGAATGTCGTCGTCACATTTCCGACGATCTGTACAGTCAGGACCGTATTTGAGGTGGGGCAGAGGGGGGCATAGCCCGCATAGCCCCCCTGAAATTTGCTAATAAATAGTGTGATAAGGAATATACAATAGAGAAATGAGTATGAGCTGAGGACTTTATCTTTAAAATGGATAAGTTATATACTGTATATTAATAATTATAAATAATTAAGTGCACTTGATAAGTAATTGTCTGCCGAAATGCGTCGTGCTCTTTTATTGTAAGCCTATTTATTTCTCAAATCTTTAAACAGTTCTTCTAAGAACTCATTTCTTTTTCTCATCCTTTGCTCCAACATATTACGCCATTATTAGATTTTGGTAAATGTGTTTATAAATAAACAGTTTAGTTTTCAGAACGTTCTGAACTTATTACCAATCACCATGGTCAGTACGTTTTGTAAAGCGATATTTAAATTTGTCACCACGACAAAGTCACTATTTTATTATCTTTGTAATATAATCTTCAGGAAATAACTTTCATAATAAAATAAAATTTACCAAAACTAATAATGGCGTAATGTTGGAGCAAAGAGTGAGGAAGAGAAATGAGTTCTAGAAGAACTGTATCTTAAAACTTTCTTATTTACGAAAGCTTTTGGAACGTAATATTTTAAACATTTTCTTACTGTTGTATTTATTTTATATTTAAGTTTTCTTGTTATATTTTAGTTTTTAAGTACTAGTTAGTATATAATTATTTACTTGTTCAAGCGCTTGAGAATATTTTATAGTTTTAGCGCTATATAAATGTACTGTTATTATTATTATTATTTGCTAATACGAACGTTCTGAACTTATTACCATTCACCATGCGGTTAGTACGTTTTACAAAGCGATATTTAACTTTCATAATCTTAATTAATTAATAACTTAATTAATAACTTAATTACTTAATTAATTAATTATAATTAATTACTTAATTAATTAATTACTTAATTAATTATTTGTGGCGAAACCAAATTATTGATTTTTCTTTGTTATACAGATGTGAAAAGATGGAATGGATCGTTTGAAGCGATCTTCAACGATTTAAGTTTTTCACATAAAGAGATTCTAAAACGAGCCAGGCTACGGATAAACGTTTTAAGACAAAAACACTGTTCTTCAAAATACACCCTTCGTCTGATAGATGGTGGAAGCCATCGAGTGATACACGAATACTCTCGTGTACTGAAACACAATGGCATCAACTCCATTCCTCTTACCAAATCATTGAAGAAATGGGGTTTAGGATCCAGTGTAAACAAAAGTCTTCAAGTGAAGATTATTTTCGATAGCTTACTACCAGACGAAAGCTCGTGTCATGAAGTTGTGAGTGAAGTCAGCAAGGAAGCTTACCTGATAACGCATACAAAGCCAAAGAACAAGCCAAGAAGATCTCGTTTGAAACGTAGCCAAATGAATACAAGTTTGCCGTTGGGTTCAAAAGGCTGCACGAGGCAGAACATCTTCGTGAACCTAGGAGGAGGAAGTATCTTGTTCCCAACGTGGTTCAACACTAGTGTATGTGGTGTGTTACAACAGCTTCCTGTGGGGACTAACCCGATCATCAAAGAAATATCAAAAGCTTTGAATAATGCTATAAAGCGTAGCATGCCTCTAATCCATAATAACTTAACATGTTGCGTACCAACAGCGTTCAAGAAACTAGCTATAATATACCAAAATAGTAAATCCCACTTTGTTCTTCAATCAATAGACAATATCGTCGTCACCAAATGTGGTTGTCTATCAAAAACATAAAATGAAGACCTGCACTAGCTGCGTTGGAAGAACGCATGAATATAAATATATATGATATATAGTCTTACTTTGGATGTGCCAGCTTGTATTTAACTATTATTGCATAGCCAATATTGTACCCGACCACCCTGTCTCGCGGTTCACGAGCTCCTCCCAAGCATGCAATGAGGAGGATTATCAGGTCTAATCCAACTCGCGGCTTCCTAGCTGTGCGCGAAATGCCGTGGAGTTTGGTTTCAAAGGCAACATGTCCTCCTACCCTAGAATTACCCCAATAATTAGTAAGTGTGCAATGGCCTTGAATTACCAATATTTGGTAATTGTAGGAGCAGAAGATTCCCACAAGAATTATATATTGATCTATAAGTTTACAGTTGTTGGGTTGCGGGTTAGGATTGGTGTTGTGTTGGGGTTACCAATTTTTGGTAATTCATGCAAGGCCATTACACACTTACTGATTATTGGTAATTCGAGGTAGGAGGATATGCTGCCAAAGGAGGTATTAAGGATCTATGATGGGAGATTACCCCATGCTCTTATCAAAAACATTACGCGCACAGGAGACCACAGAGTTGCCAACAGATGTGACTACTGTAGCTGTAACAATGTATATATTTACATTGCTTTTTCGTGATGTCATTAATGACGCTTTATTGAGGTCACGTGTGACGTCACTGTTGTCATCTGTTATACAGAAGATACGATACGCCAAACGTCTTTGCAAATTTTTGTTCACATTAATTAATCTTTCCTCGTCTTCGAAGCTGTGCGGGGACACTTGGTGTAAATATACACTTAATTTCATTTTGCACAGCACAAAATCTCTTTCTAGTTATATTTTTAACATTGTAAGTTTCCACGCTAAACTGAACTATATTATCGATAATATTATATATTTACAATAGTAACTACTAGTATATAATATACATGATTAGAGAATATAGAGATTTGAACAAGAGAAACGTCTGTAAATTGTAATATAATAAAATTTTATCTTCGTGGAGTTACGTCTGCTCACTTATTTCCGATATTTTCACAATTCACATCACCATGATCATCACCACAATTATCATCATCATATTGACATCATTACCATCACCATCATGATCAATTACCATAGACCTCTTTCATAATGGCGGCAAATTTAAATATTCCTTTATGTGTGTCAGCAATTCAAAAGAGTCTTTGCTTCCTAACGAGGTTATAAAGGCTAATTTAGTTGCGCACATAAAAGAATATTTGAAATGGCAATAATTATGAAAGAGGTCTAATATGATCATCATCACCATTTTCATCACCATCATGATCTTCATTATGATCATCGTCACCATAATCATTATCATCACCACCATCATCATCACCATTATGATCATCATCGCCATCATCATCACCATTATCATCACCATCATCATCAATATCATCATCACCATTATCATCATCATGATCATCATTATCACATCGTCACCATCATCATCATCACCATTATGATCATCACCACCATTTTGATCATGACCACCATCATCATCGTCACCATCATCGTCACCATCATCATCACCATTATCATCACCATCATGATCATGATCATCACCATCATCATTACCATCATGATCATCACCGTCACCATCATGATGATCACCACCATCATCACATCGTCATTACCATCATCGGTTCATCACGATCGTTATTATCACCACCATTATAATTCTGATCATCATCACCATAATCATATATATCATTATCACATCGTCACCATCATCACCATGATCATATCACCGTTGTCAACATAATAACATATTACGGCTTGTTATAAATATTATCGCTATAATAACTAATAAATTAGCGTAATTATCATCCTCTTGTCATTATCATTAATAACATGCATATTCTATTGAAAAATGTTTCCGCTATTCAGCGCTTAAAATAACGCTGGCGCAAGTTCGGCGGTGCTCAGTCGACATTACGAACTGGCTTATTCAGTCAGCGTAATTATGCTAGTGAAAAAATGTCAAGGTCTGACCACTCATGGCCACCACATTGAACAAACAAAACGGCAAGTAATGCAATGCAATGCAACAAGCAATCCCGTTTTGGTGGCAGTATTGTACTTCCATGGTTTGTTAAAATATGACTGGTCATGCTGATTTCCTGTGGTCAAATCATGAAAGTCGGAGGTCAATGACCCCTGACCTCCCGTTGTTTCGAGCGCTGGCTATCAAGTTATCAACCTCGTACCCAGGCTTTTCACACGCGTGTGAAAAGCCTGGGTACGAGGTTATCAAGTTATATCATTGATCTCTGATCTTCTCAAACATTACAAGACTCTTTCTGAATTGATACTTTGTACGCGACCATAAATTATTATTCTTTTTTGTCTTTTTACTTTTTTGATGATTACGAATCTCCGAAAAGTGCGAGACAAAGATGGTCGCTGGCCAAGCCATCATTATAGTCGCGCCAAAAATAGAACATATTGCGCCAAATAATCTTCCTGGAATTGTCACCGGAACAATATCTCCGTAACCAACGGTTGTCAAGGTGATCATGGTATACCAGAATGCATCGAACATACTTCGGAAATCTTCGTTCTCTGGAGCCTCGTTGTAGTAAATAATAGCAGAATAAAAGAGCAGACATATCACGATACAATATAAAGATAAGATAAATTGTCCAGAACAGGCTTTCAGTGTTTGTCCAAATAATCTCAGTCCTGTCGAGTATCGAGAAAATTTAAAGATGCAAAGAAATGATGATAATCTCAGAATATTCGACAACCAGAGAAGAATATCAAACTGACATGTATCAGTTTGACGTAATAATATCTGTAAGAGAGTTGAGGCCGCAGAAATGATATCAATAGCGCCCATGAAACTGAGAATATACCGCAGTTTAAACACGGATAAATAGATCCTTAATATCAGCTCCAATACAAACCAAACGCTGCAAACAAAATGAAGAACCACCAGGTTGTCATGGGTGATAATGGAGCTGTCATCACTTTTACATGATGTTGATAACGTTGATTGATATTCAGGCATACTGGATAGGCATATTGTGAAAAGATAGACTATAACACATACAGCACAAGGCCACGACAAAAGAGCATTATACGCAGTTGTTAACCTCTTGGTGTGTCTCCGTGGTAAACTTGATTCCACACCTTCTCTTTCACTCATTTTCCCATCATCCACTGTAGAACGTTTCTCTGGTTTCTTAAAATTATGTGAATCGTATTCCAATTCGGCCACATTCCAAGGGTCGATCTCAAAGAACTCCAGATCGTCTAAAAATGTCTTCTCGTCAACATCGTTAGGTCGAATTAGTTTCCCTGATGATTGAAAATAATAGAGAATAGCATCAAAGGCTTGACGATTACGGTTAAAACAAAACTGACGTTTTTCTTCATCGTAATATTGATCCCTTTTTTGAGAACAGCCCAGTAAAGTGTCTGGAAATCGAGCCAATGTCCTCTCAAATGTCTCGTACACAGCTCCTCTGATATTGATTGTTATTTTCGTGTCTTCACACAATGGTTGACAGTTGTTGTTAGACGAATGCATGGTTGTTCTGTGGATAACATCATGCAGACTGTTGATAAAATAGGGTTTGTCGTTGTTTGATGATGCATTACAAAATTGTTTATCATACGTAGGTGACAAAATAACTGCGGCAACACTTCCTGCTATTGTATATGACATGTTCATGCAGAGATTACATACTTTCGTTGTCAAGTACAGGATTCTCGAGTTGAGGCATTGTAAATTCTACCTAGTATCTTTGCCGTCATGGATAATTAGCCAAATATTAATCCTATATGACTATCTGAATATATACAATATCCTTTAATATATAGGCTTTCAAATTTCAATAAATTTACTAATATCTCTCCCCCTCTGTGTGATGGAATGACATTTTAGTTTCTGTCATGTAATTGTCGAAAGCTAAGAAATGTATACGATGTATTAAATGAACTTATCTTGATATGTGGTTTCTAGGAAGAGATTACAGGAAAGGAGGAAGGAGAATTGGCAAACTTTTAAACAGCAGTGGACAGCAGAGTTTGGGGTACGAAAGACAACACTAAGTGGTCAACAAAGGTCATAATATGCCGTCTACCTGGGTGACCGGAAACTGAATCAATTGCCAAGTTCAAGATGTCAAAGTAAGATTTAGTAATTAGCGACAAAACTGGGAATGTATTAATTATAGCATCAATATATTATAATGTCAACCAAAATCAGTATTATGGTTAGTATTGGTTAAGGTTAGGATCAAGGTTAGTACGTACGGTTAGCACAAGGGTTAATATTAGGGTTACTGCAGTAGCGAACACCCTTCGTCACAAAGTGAAAATGATATACAAAGTGAAACATATTCTACTCGTGACACCCTTTTGGCATATATATATAAGCCCTATTTATTTTATTTCATCTCGTCTTACTCTGATGAAGGCCTCCGTACTAGAAACGTCAGTATTTCGTCACTAAAAATCTTGGTAGTTTACCACCTTTTCACTTTGCTTTTATATATATCCAAACAAACACTGTCTACGCAGCACTCTACTTTCTTACCACCTCGTCTTTCTCTGATAAAGGGCTCCGCTCGAAACGTCAGTATTTCGTCACTAAAAATCTTGGCAGTTTACCACCTTTTCACTTTGCTTTTATATATATCCAAACAAACACTGTCTACGCAGCACTCTACTTTCTTACCACCTCGTCTTTCTCTGATAAAGGGCTCCGCTCGAAACGTCAGTATTTCGTCACTAAAAATCTTGGCAGTTTACCACCTTTTCACTTTGCTATATATCCAAAACACTGTCTACGCAGCATTCTACTTTTTTGAAACATATACAGTTCATTTTCAAGGCTTTCAATCGAAACGTAAGACCGTTTGACCTTTTAGTATTTTAAATTCAATCTGTAATTAGGACCATTATTTGTTTTCGGTATTTGTAGATATGTTTATTCATTATATACCATTTAGTTTTTTTGTAGTCTTCTCGGATAACGACCTTATAAATCGTAGGCTCTCGGATAGGCGTATCAATTGGGCTTCAAACATTACTAATCCTCGAACAACTAGTTCTCAGTCTTTCCGCGGAAACCTTACTTTCTAGCGATCACCCTATTTCACAGTACACCAACCTTTTTAGATATTTGATTTGTATATTACTATTTTTGATTCGTTTATCAATACGATGCCATTGTGACGCGTCATGTTGAATATTAGCATCAATAGTAACTGAACTTCCTCTTTGCTTGAGAGAGTTTTATCATATTGTATTCAAATTTTATTTCCGTACATCAATGAAGTATTTCCGAAATAAGAATTGACATTTTGTCGACTAGAAATGGCTGTTGTCGGTATCAACGGTCATCGTGAGTTAATTTAACAATGGTAAGTCAACAGAAATTATTGATTTGAGTGGGATTTTTTGAACTCGTACCCAGTTTGGGATTTTGGTCCACTGATCTGCCAGTGACTGAGAGCTACCTGGACAAGGCTAATTGGGGAGCTGTCATTAATTCCACCCAGGAGTGGCGCAGAAGGAAAACTGAAAACTCTTGAGTTAAAGTTTCGTGACCCAACCAAATTTCCCTGGATGGTTTCATGACCCAACTATAGTCTATACATTTTGTTTTAGTTTCGTGGCCCAGCACATTTTAAATTTTCATTCATATAAGTCTGCCATATAGAGCAAGGAAAACAATCAACTTTGTTTTCAGCCAAGTTTTCACATTCCTGAACTCTTAGTCTCGAACCACTGAAACCTTAACCCTAACCGTAGCCGCTATCCTTAACCTAACCAAAAATAAAGACCAGACAAAAACAAAAAGGTCTTTTGAGTCATCCTTTTTATAGCTATATATATTTCCTGTACGCCAACTGGAACAGTGTGCTTATACTTAATGCATTTTAAGTGCAGGAAATATTTTCGCAACAACTTAACAGTTCTCCCGTAAGGTTGTGTAGTGTTTCAATTCTATTTCACTGTCATCTTCACGGTAACATGAACTGACAATTCATATTTATGATATATAGCAAAGTGAAAATTTGAAAATGAAATGAAAAATGAAAAAGATTTTTAGGAACGTTTCGAGCGGAGCCCTTCATTAGAGTAAAGTCTTACTTTGATAAGGGCGCAGCTCGAAACGTCAGTATTTCGTTCCTAAAAATCTCGACAGTTCACCATCTTTTCACTTTGCTATATATCCAAAATACTGCCTACGCAGCACTCTACTTTTTGACTAGCATATTTATGATAAACGTTCATGTTGCCCGAGCTGATGATTCCGTGAAATAGTCTCACATATAATTTAGATTATGTAGTTTACTGCAGAAGTGGCCGAATGAAATGCTTTGAGGCAATTTGCTTGAATTTTTGTCAGTGTTTTCTCCCAAACAGTGTTTAGTCTATCATTATGTTATTTTTTTTATCATCAGCCAATTAGGATATTTCTAATATAACGTGCAATATACTAAGAACCACTGGCACCCAGGGTAGCAATATACGTGATGTATCATTTATTTACGTATATGGCGTAAGAAAGAAGAAATCTCATCTCTGCTATTCCTGGCTATGCTTGAACAATTTATTTAAAAAAATATCAATCATCTCTGTTCACCTGATTACGTCTCAAATTCACCAGATATCATCTCGTGATTATACAAGTGCGCAATATTTCATCTAGGATTACAGTAAATTATGCAGTGAACATAAGGAAAGCGTCTTTATAGTTACACGATTACTTTTATTGATAACCATGGATGTATTTGCTGATGTGCTTAGGATCATCAATGCTGTAGTAATCTTTAATGAGCATTACGAACTCTGAAACACCAATCTTCAAGTTGTTGTTATCTGTTAACTGTTGGTGACAAAAACTCTTCGACTCCTTTCCAACACCAGGTAGTAACTCCAACCCATCTGCTTCAAGTAGGCCATCATTCGTCCCCCAACACTCCGAGTAAGACATACGCAACGAATCTTCAAACCATGATGGCAGAGTATCATTCTGCGCAATGTGTTCGTGGATGGACATGTTAAACGAAATGTAATCTTTCATCGTAATCTTCTTGGGGCCTCCTTCCTTGGCAAACTTGCTCATCTCGAAGAAATATTTCATTGCACCTGCCATCCATTTTACAGTGAACTCTTCAACTCGCTTTTCAATCTCAGTATCTTCGACTCCCTTCTCTTGGAGCTGTCTTCGTAGAATAGCAAGAAGTCTCTTGCTCTGCAGTTCTGCATCTTCTCTCTCAATGAACCCCTTTTTACTCTGGTCAAAACAGTTGAAAAGATGCAAAAACTTGCGTCGTAAAAAATCTTCGCCTTGCACGTCCATCGTTAATGTTTTCCTCTTTCACAGACAAACAATCCTGTGTTGTGGTCCTCGGAAGTCAAAGAGCCGTGACGAATATTAGTTCACTATAACTTGACCTTGAGTATTGAGTCACAGGTGTATATATCTTCCTCGCTGTGACAAATTGGTTGTCGTGCAGAAAACAATGAAAAACTTTGCAAGAGTTAAATTCTTTTAAGGACAAGTCGAGACATGATTTTTTGTTGCTATTTATTAAGTCCTATTAAAACAACAAATAAAACCGGCGTTTCATTATTTGCAAATGCACTACTAACAAAGAAAATACAATCAATGTAGGAGGATATGTTGTTCGTTTGATTATTAGGGTACATATCAGCAGCCATAGCAAATTCCTTGTCCTATTTTCTTTCATATTAATCCATGCAGTGTCCTGTGGTTGGATAGTCCTCATGCCAAGACGTGTATACATTGTTCACTTCTCATGTTGCTGTCAGCTGCATCAAATTTAGATCAATTTAAGTTAATTGTCAATAGATATACATGTATGTTCTCACTTGGTTGAGTTACTAATGTGGTGATTGCTTTGAAATGTTTCCTAAAAATAGCGTTGAGTAATTTAGTTTAGTTTAGTTTAGTTAATTAGATTTATCACTCTTAGGTGAACGGAATACCCCAACAGGCGAGAAGCCCAATATACTTTATGACCGGACCCTAAACAGATTCTCTTGAAACTCATGCAGAAACGAGTTAGTAAACGACTAATCACCGTTCTCTACATTGTTTTCCAATCCTTCCAGGCAAGTGTTGCGCTATGGTGGACCATCGTTTCGGTCAACTTTATCATCCTCCTTAATTAAGAGAACAGTTTGTGAGTTGAGAAATTGCAACTTGATCGGCATGTTCAGACCTGCCTCCTCCGCAGGCTCTTCTTAATCGGGAGTGTGCAGGCGGGGCGGCGCAGGCTAGCAATAGAGCATGGATGAGGCAGTGTTCAGACAGTAATCAGTTGACCTGAGACACCAAGCTTATAGTTAAGCTGAAAGTTTTTTTTAGTTTAGTTTATTAGATTTATCACTCTTCGATTTAAGGTCATTATCCGAGAAGACCCGAAAAGTCTTACCATTTGTTGATATTATCAAAGGCAGCACTTTCTCCACATTATTTTTAAGACCTTGAGTGGTGGTCCGACCAGGATTTGAACCTCTCTCCCAGCTCATAGACATGTGCAACCACTAGACCACGTCACCACAACAGCTGGTGTAGTATATAGTATAGTAGTAACAGCTAGTATTTCTCGGTTTTTAGGTGGGGTTTGTTAGGATAGCACTTACAGGATAACACTAATTTTGTAATAGTAACATTAATTTTGTTACAGTGCCTATCTCACGTTTGGGGATTTTACATATTCGTATAATATTTGGGTCTTCCTGAGCAAAACCATAATATATTGTCAACCGAAACTTTCATCTTCATGGAGTTTTTCGCTGTCAAAGTTATCGTATGTGATGTCACAAGAGGCATTCCAAACCAGTTTTCTTTTGTTACTTGTCACAAAAATGCCATCCGATAACTTTAACAGCAAAAGGTCGATGAAGATGAAATTTTCAGCTGACAAGATATATTATGATTTTGCTCAGGAAGACCCAAATGTTACGAATATGTAAAATCCACAAACGTGAGATAGGCACTTTAATATTAAAAGCAGGAAAGGATGGAAAAGGGAAAGACACTTTCGCGCGGTAAAAAAATAGTTATCGCTCGATGTCAATTGGTTTTGAAATCTGTTGTTTAACTTAGCATCAAGCCTAACTTGGGCCAACGTTTTGTAACCCACACAAAATACTTGACGCTTTGGGGCGGTGTGGGTATTAAATATTAATCTAAGCGTCATATGACGTCATAAGTGAGAGGGAGGAGGTAATGAAACTATCACAAGGGGAGGGGTAAAAAATCAGCGAAAAACGTTGACGCAATTTTTTCCTGTTTAGGTATACCAAATATTACATGAAGTAACCTTATTATGGCCTTCGATGTATCGCTGGCGTTGTTTAAAGATGGCGGCCAACACAAGTTATTTTATTGATTCGGAACAAAAGGTGTTGTCACTGTTGTGTAGAGAAACAGAGGAAGAGAATGGAGCAAAGGAGAGCGAATTTAAAAACAAAGATTTCGAGAAGGATGAGGTAGTTATTTTAAATATACTGAAGTTATAGGAGATGATTAATTTTGATGGCAATGTCTAGTATTGTCTAAAAATATATATCTCGATCTTTGTGCACCCCCTATAGGCTATAGCTATAAGACCTTAGGCTGTAAATATGGCCTATATATTGAGGGGTTTACAGTTAAGCCCTTTAGGATAAACACATCTTATAAAGTTATCCTAGGAATCAGGATAGGCCGTTTTCGACCTATGAATATCCATAGAAAGGGGTTATCAGGCTACACTCTACGATAAGTAGAGATCAGAGCTCCATGCCAGGGTGTATTCCGTGTAAACTCTACGCTGGAGATATGCCGAATACTTCCGAACGTCATGCCAAGATTACGCAATATAAAAATAGGGGTCTGGGGAGACTGATAGTCATGCCGAGATTTTAGGCATTTGAAAACTGAGGAAATACCCAATCTCATTCCCAGAGCCTGCATTCCTTTTGGCCTGAGGAAATATCTAGCCTGCGGTTTTTTAGGGGTTGGGGGTAGAGCTTGCCCAACCCCTAAAAAGCCACCGGGTTAACGCAGGCTAGGAAATACCATTCCTTCTTGTTGCTTAATTTCAAAGCAATATTGTTATGTCTAAACAAGTAAGAACATAAAGCAGAAATCACTTTTCGGCACACATGCTGCTATGCCAAGCACTTATAGTTTGATGATCCAGACCTGCCAAGTCTTGCTGGCATAAATGAGGGACATGTGTCGGTTTTGAATTATTGGTGAGTGGTGATGTCTGAGAATTAACAAGGTCCAACTGCATTTTGTACAGTTTTGAGAATTTTGCTTTGCTGTCATGGGCTTATGAATGATCAATAGCGTATAAACCCTGGCCCTAACCGTGGATCTATTATTTCCCCATAAGATGAAGTTCATACCCCAAAACTAGTACCAGACCTTGTGGAAGAGCCGATCAAGTTATGCAGTAGCAAATTATGCGATTGGACGTTTTAGCTAGAACCTCTTGCACACAGCGTATAAGGTATTATTCCACGTTAAATGCGGAGGGAAGAGTCATAATCCGTGGAAATGTGAAAAAGCGTAACGTTAAGGTGATTTTAGTCATGCAGGTGGGACAGCGGGAACAAAAGTAGAATGCGTGACTTTCACGCGGAATGCGGGACACTTGGCAGGTCTGATGATCTTACACTGACATGCCAACCATTTTTGCAAGTCAACGCCGGATATCTCTGGCGTAGAGTACATGGAACGCACACTGGGCTCCAGGGCCCTCATTTATATGTAATCATCTTCTGGCCTTTTTTGTAAAGGTAAATCCTAGAAAGGATATTGAAATGACATCAGAAGAGGTTGCATCTATACCAATGCCACCAACATTTGAAGAGAAAATTTGTGCACTAGAAGAAGAGGTGAAACTACCTAAAATATGCAGCATTACTGGTGGTGGTGACACATCTGTAGTAATTACTATTCCTCCATTATCTAACAATCTACAAATCAATCCAAATATTGTAAAGAGCAGGAGTGAAAGTACAAGAATAGGAAGAAAAGGAAAACGAAAATTTGATAGTGCTCAAGGAACATCAACAACAAAGAAATCAAAAAGGTAACATTTTAACATGGTTATAACCATTCCATTCATCAGAATATTACTTAAGTTACTACCTTTAGCTATAGATGTACAGTACTGTACACCCTCTAGCTGCAAACACAGACAGATTTGCAGCAGTTGAAAATCGTTTGACCAGCTGCTGTGATCTAGTGGTTACCACACATGTCTATGAGCTGGGTTCAAATCTTGGATTGGACTTCCACTCAGCGTCTTAAAAATAATTGAGGAGAAAGTGCTGCCTTTGTAATAATATCAGCAAATGGTAAGACTTTCAGGTCTTCTCAGGTAACAACCTTAAATCGTAGGCCCTCGGAGCCCTAGCCTATTGGGCTATTCTGTTCAGCTAAGAGTGATAAATCTAATAAACTAAACTAAATCTGTCTGTGTGGGGTTTGGCCCAGTCCCTTGGGGCATTGCACCAGGAATCCATATGTTACATGCCAGGCAAGCAGATGATTTGGATGATAGCTATATACTGCTCCAGAGTACAAAGAACTGCTAATACAGTACACTAGAGACTGAATGAAGAACTAAACACAGATATCACATCTATATAGCCAGAATGAAGAACTATTTAAATAATTTAATGGTACAAAACTTGATTTCATAATATTGTATGTAAACCTTGCAAAATGGTTGATTACTGGAGACTAGTGGTAGAGTAACCCAGAAGATGTTGTGTTTTCTAGTGACAATGCTCAACAAAGATTACCATCTCTTGGATACCCTTTGGAACATCCATTTAACAAAGTAAGTTTTTGTAATTATGTTTTACACTCGTCTTGCACAAACTCACATCTGTGCTCAGGGCCGGATTAAGGTTGCGCAGGGCCCCCGGCATATTTTCAGCACGGGGCCCCTAGCCACCGTTGAGACCCCCCCAGCTCAATGGTTTCACCATGAGCGCAAGGAAAAATTGGACTTATATATATAGGAAAAAGATATATAGGATTAAATTATTTTCCTCGCTGCCTGAAAAATTTCACGCTTACCGAGGACTCTCGCTTACCTCCCCCACATAACATTACTTCGGCTCCATACTTTCTAGAAAAAACGTGTGAAATTAAAATTGTGCAACAAAGCGCGGGCCCCAGCATATGCCGCTTCTGCCATAGGGTTAATCCAGCCTTGCCTGAGAGCTTGGAGTAGACAGCTAACTGCACTCTCACTGGCAAACAGGTTCAATTCCGAGAATAAGTCAATAACATTTGAAAGTGCTTATTGGCAGTATCCAAGTATTGAATGTGTTAACCATCATTTCTCCCACAACATCCATGATACACAAGATCTCCAGACACTAATTTTACATTCACTTTGCACATTTATTTTTTGAAATTTGTAGTCCATTGAGTCTTGTTTTGTACATGTGAACATTCACATCAAATTTTGTTCTTATCTTTAAGGATGGTTATCGATACATTCTGGCAGAAAAAGATGAAAATGCCCCCAAATCAAATGAAGACCTGGAATCTTGGGCAGGCAAACCAATTCCAGGAGAACTGTATCGTATTGCATTACATCATAAAGTTTATGTGGCATTACACGATAGAGGTAGGTCTTTAAAGCTGTTTGTATGTTGAAATAGTCTTGCCAGGTTCTGATTTAGGTTAAAACATCTCAATAGAGGATCAGAGTATCCATTCTAGTTAGTAAGCCTGCAACAATATACAGATTCTAGTTAGTAAGCCTGCAACAATATACAGATGGACAGACAGACAGACAGACAGACAGACAGACAGACAGACAGACAGACAGACAGACAGACAGACAGACAGACAGACAGACAGACAGACAGACAGACACACAGACAGACACACACAGACACACACAGACACACACACACAGACAGACACAGACAGACACACAGACAGATAGATAGATAGATAGATAGACAGACAGACAGACAGACAGACAGACAGACAGACAGACAGACAGACAGACAGACAGACACACACACACACAGACACACAGACAGATAGACACACAGACACACACACACAGACACACACATACACACACACAGACAGACACACAGACACACACACAGATCGATAGATAGATAGATAGATAAATAGACAGACAGACAGACAGACAGACAGACAGACAGACAGACAGACAGACAGACAGACAGACAGATATACTGACAGATAGATAGATAGATAGATAGATAAGTTGAAGCTTTATTTTAGCAGGGTAAACCTAGCCTGTGGGGACCTGTAATTCAGTCTGTGAAAACTCGCATGATAGCTTGTCGACCCCCCTGCTGAGCTTCTCTGATCTAAGAAGTAGATTTTGATTGTCCAAATCACAACTCTTGTCTTATTCCAGTTACAATTGGTTCTCTGGGAATTCTTGTGAGATCAAATAATCCATTCAAATAAACAATTATGAATGATATGAGTATTAAATACTTCTCAGATCTGAGAAGCTCAGGTTTTGCTGTGCAAGCTGTATTAAGTTGTCAACACCCAGACACTGTAACCATTGAGCCACTAAAACTCAGATGGCAGAGCAAGGCTAATTATGTTAAAGTTCAATCTAAGTTCCAGTGGCTCAATGGTTGAAAGTTATGTGTTTTATGTCCTGTCTGGAGCTCCAAGTTTTACTGAGTATTGACAACTTAACACAGCTTGCACAGCAAAACCTTTACAACTTTACAAGCATCAACAATACATTCGTAAAGTTATGTACCGATCAATTAGAAACTTCGCCCCCCCCCCCCCCCCCCCAAAGACCCCGGGAATTTGAACTTTTGAAAATTTGGTCGTTCAAATTCCCAACCCCCTGGGCGAAAAAGTGTTCAAATGCCCTACTGTAGCAAGAAATTAAACGGGCAAATGCCCGAGCCCATGGCCAAATTATGAAACTGGAAGTACAAAAATTCCATTCCATTCCATTTTTCACAAACCAGTCCTTGACTAAAGCGGAATCTTTCCCTTTAAAATATAACAATCGTTCAACTGATTCCGCCGCTATTGTAAAGAAAATGGTGCGTGACAAACTTTAGTTAAACCGCGAGCCGGCGAAGGCTCTGGGAATGAGATTGACCGCGAGCAGGAATTCCAGTATTCCACCCGAAAACGCGCGAATTCTAGACTTCCGGTTCAAATTCACCACCCTCCAGTCAAATTCCCCACCCAGCAAAAGGCCTTGAACGTCAAATTCCCTACTCCCCGGGCATGGTGATGTTTTGAATTGATCGGCCATCCAAACACGGAAATTTCCTGCCAAAATTTTACTCAAGTTTGTGTTGCTCGTTCGTTCGTATTATTTTATAAAAGAAATACCTAATGGTTTTTCCGTGTTTGGATAGCCTGATCCAAACACTTGGGATGTTGCTCGACTTTCGAAAAGCTAAAAACACTCGCCTAGCGGCTCGTGTTTGTTTACGTTTTTCTCAAGTCTCGCAACATCCCGCGTGTTTGGATCAGGCCATCCAAACATGGAAACCATTAGGTATTTCTTTATTGAAATTTATATATTGTATTTTATATTCAATTTTTATTTAGCTCCACAACTTAAAATTGCTGACAATCGTTTGTCAGTAACTGGAGAGAAAGGATACAGTATGGTTAGAGCAACACATGGTGAGATTAAATGGTGCTAAACCTTTGATAACTCCTTACCTGATTCGTAATTCTTTTTTTCATTAAGTCTCAAGTTTGTTTCCATATTTTTACTTTGAGTTCACTTGTTATTCCTTATATAATCTACAGGTGTTAATTGTGGCAACTGGTTCTTCGAGGTACAAACAACTTTAACCATTTCTATTGTTAACGTCTGTGGGGATTTAACATGTTTGTAATCTATGGATTCTCCTGAGATAAATTGTAATATATCTTGTCAGCTGAAAATTTCATCTTCATAGACTTTTTTGCTGTTAAAGTTGATGGAAATGACGTCAAATCGGGCATCCGTAAAGAGGTTTTCATGTCGACAGATTCCCGATTTGACGTCATTTCCGTCAACTTTAACAGCAAAAAAGGCTATGAAGATGACATTTTCAGCTGACAAGATATATTACAATTTATCTCAGGATAATCCATAGATTATAAATATGTTAAATCCACACAGACCTTATATGTACTTGAATGATATTTACTGTGTTGAAGAATTGAATCAACATGTCAAAGCACAATAATCATTCATAATTATTATTCAGATAATTAATCAAGTATTTTGTTCTGCAAATTTTATTTTTCAGGTTAAGATTGAAGATATGCCTGAAGGAACAGCATGTAGAGTTGGATGGTCTCAACTTTATGGTCAGGCTAAAGTATTATAGCTGCTACCTCACCTGAAGCTAACAAATTATTTTAAAACTAAATTAAGAGTTGAAAGAATTTCTTGAAAGGACATTGGCACCAAAAATTAAGTTTGTCTAATACGAAAGAACTCGTAAAATGATAGAGTAACACCTTTTACAACTTTTCCGTATTTTAAATATTTCAGTTTGTTTGATATGTAAATGAGATGGTCTCTGACGTCAGGTGCAGGGTAGAGAATTTTCACTCATTAGAATGTTTGTTCCATCTTCAAGTTTGTTCCACAAATTAACTTGAAAATGTGTGTATAATAACTCCTCATGATAATGAACGTTGTAAACTTAGCAATCACTGAGATATAAGACATTTTTTATGAGTGAACATTCTCTACCCTGCACTTGACGTCAGAGACCATCTCATTTACATATCAAACAAACTGAAATATTTCAAAAACGAAGTAAAATACTTGTAAAATATCATTTTACAAGTTCTTTCATATTAGACAAACTTAATTTTTGTTGCCAATGTCCTTTAATTAATTGTCTTGTTAGGTAATCTACAAGCTCCATTGGGTTATGATAAGTTTGGCTACAGCATACGTAGTAAGAAAGGAACTGTATTTCATCAAAGTCGTGGAAAACATTACAGTGATGGTTATGCAACAGGAGATGTAATTGGAATATTTATTAGTCTTCCTGGAAATGATAGATCATTAGGTAAAATAATAAATCAACAATGGCAACAACGACAACAGCAGCAATAACAGCAGCAGCAGCAAGAACAGCAGCTGCAGCAACAACAACAGCAGCAGCAACAACAACAACAGAAACAGTAACAACAGCAACAACAGCAACAGTAACAACAGCAACAGAAACAACAGCAGCAACAACTACAGCAGCAACAACAACAGCAGCAGAAGCAGTAACAACAACAATGGCAACAGCATCAACAACAACAGCAGTAGCAACAACAAAAACAACAACAACAGCAGTAGCAACAACAACAACAACAACAACAGCAACAACAACAACAACAATAATAACAACAACAACAACACCAGCAGCAACAACAACAACAACAACAACAACAACAACAACAACAAAAACAGCAGTAGCAGTAACAGTAACAACAACAAACAGCATCAACAACAGCAGCAGCAACAACAACAACAGCAACAACAGCAGCAACAACAACAGCAGCAGCAAGAAGAACAACAACAACAACAACAGAAGCAACAACAAATGCAACAGAAGCAACAACAAATGCAACAACAAATGCAGCAACAACAGATGTAGTAGCAGGAACAACAATAATAACAACAGCAATAACAACGAAAGCATTAACACCAATAAAAACAAAAACAACACCAATAACAACAACAACAACACCAATAACAACACCAATAACAACAGCAACAACAGCAATAACTACAACAACAACCTCAACAACAATTACCACAAAACATAATTATTCACTCTCTCTTTCTTCAATTATTCCTTTTTTCAGCTTCATTATTGCCTCCTACATACAAAGACAGGGTAAGAGATTATCAGAATACATAATTCCTCTTGTTGGTTTACAATATTTAGCAATTATTGAACGAGGTTGAGCGTGATATGAAGAATTATCATACCCGAAGTTTGCCGTTATCAACCGAAGCCGCAGGCTGAGGTTGATAACGGCAAACTGAGGGCATGATAATTCTTCATATCACGCGAAAACCGAGTTCAATAATTGTTTTATTATTTATTTAAAAAATGAAAAATATGTTGCGTGCTAGCAAGGTTGGCGAACCTTAAGGAAGCCATTTGTTTTTCCACGGCAGTGTTGGGAGTTTGTCATTGTCAACGAGTCAATATGATTGTCGTCGCCATAACCATGACAACGAAGTCATATTGACGCGTTAATAATTATCATATTGACTCGCTTGACCATATTTGGCAAGCTGTCGCCGCGTAAAGAGCCTGGACACGAGGTTGTTGAGTTGATATGACGATTTCACAGTTGGCTGTTAGCCAATGAGAAACCAGGAATTTTTTAAATAAATAATAATAAATATTAATTTCTATGAAATTTCACTTTATTTCTAGGCTCTGATTAAATTTAAAGGATTTCTATACTATGAAGAAAAAGACCATGTTGATCAAACAGAGAAGGTACTGTAAGATGAGAATTGTGTCTGGGATTTTACATATCCGTAATATTTGAGTCTTGATCCCGAGCAAAATCATAATATATCTTGTCAACCGAACATTTCATCTTCATGGAGTTTTTCGCTGTCAAAGTTATCGGATGCGATGTCACAAGAGGCATTCCAAACCAGTTTTCGTTTGTTACTTGCCACAAAAATACCTCTTGTGACATCACATCCGATAACATTAACAGCAAAAAAGTCCATGATGATGAAATTTTCGGCTGACAAGATATATTATGATTTTGCTCAGGAAGACCCATATATTACGAATATGTAAAATCCCGAAACGCGAGATAGGCACTTTAAAGGGATACTCCGGCCAAAATACAATGCAGTTCATATGAAAGATCTTACTGACTTTAGTTGATTTCCAAAGTTTCAGCATTCCTATCAATTTAGTTAAGAAGATATGGCTAGTTGAAGTTGAAAATTTGAGGAGTTTGACGCCATATTGGTTTTGCGAATATGACGTCATTGAGTGATTCTTTATCGTCAGTGGCGTAGATCACATAGTGATAGTTATTGTGAATGGTATTTGGACGAAAATTAGTCGAAATAAACTATTTAGTTCCTCATTGCAGGAAAGTAGAGGAGCTTCTTAGGCATAATACAAGATAGCATCACTCAGTGACGTCATATGTGAGAAACAAAATGGCGTCGAAATTGGACAAACTCTCCAACTTCAACTAGCCATATCTTCTCAACTAAATTGATAGGAATGCTGAAACTTTGGAAATCAACTAAAGTCAGTAAGATCTTTCATATGAACTACATTTGTATTTTGGCTGGAGTGTCCCTTTAACTCGCTACTAATGAAACGTTCTCTTAATATTTTGGATTCTAGGAGTTGACACCCTTGGATGGAAGCAAGGTACGTGAGAATTAGGAACTAAAAGTAGGAAACCTCTGTGTAGTTTAGTTGTGAAGATCGTTATTACAATTTAGACGCTCATTTCTTTTCCTATACTGCTATAGTTTTTTTGTTTTTTTTCAGATGATGTATTATCAAAATGGACAATCACTGGTAATTGAGATAATTTTGGGTAAACTTACATGAATAATTCCTTAACTCTTTCCTGTACGGCTGAAAAACATCCAAAATTGAACCACCTCTTTGTGCTATTGATATATCTTGAAATAACCATAACTGTTGCGAAAGCTATACATTTTCTGAAAGCCCAATAAATATATTTATACAATAAATACAGTTAACAGCGAACATTCTATCTGTGTATGGGTGCGGGCAGTGTTGCGTCATAGGGGTATGGGACTAGCCTCCGAGGCTGAGCACGTGATCACTGGACTATTTAAGTGACTGGATAGCGCGAGGCCCAGCATTGTTCACAGGTAACAAACAGATCATGCCGAGATTTACTCAAACCGGCTTTTACTTGTGCTTTTAAATTTCCCGAACAAAACACATTATGTTAATATAAATTAGCATAATTATCATAAATCAGGTTGAAAAATTTACATTTTTCTAGAAAAGGCCATCTTGCACGCCAGCGTAGCATCTTGAAAACTCAAAATGCCACCAATCGCAGAGTTGTTTATGAAATCAAATCAAACTTGGCGTGTGCGTGGATCTCATGTGCCTGGCGCTTGTCGAATTTCAATTTTTAATCTTGCGTTACCGTGTGCCGTGTTTTTCGATTGACGACTTTGCGGGTCTTCTAAGACCCGTTTTGACTGGGCCGATCAGGAAAGAGTTAATCTGTAAATATATTCTTTAATATATATTGTAAATATCGTTTCTTTTTTGAGGGTATTGCTGTTGAGAATGTGTTTGGCGGGACATATTATCCGGCTATTTCGATATATAAAAATGCGACGGTGAGTTTTTGAGATAATTTAAAGGGATACTACAACCAAAATACAAATGTAGATCTTACTGACTTTAGTTTATTTACAAAATTTCAGCATTCCTATCAATTTAGTTAAGAAGATATGGCTAGTTGAAGTTGAAAATATGAGGATTTTGACGCCATATTGGTTTTGAAAATATGACGTCATATTGGTTTTGAAAATATGACGTCATCGAGTGATTCTTTATCGGCAGTGGAGTTGTTTTGATGGCGATCATATAATGATAACTGTTGTGAATGCTCTTTGGACGAAAATTAGTCGAAATAAACTATTTAGTTCCTTATGCAGGAAACTAAAGGAGCTTCTTAGGTATAATACGAGATAGAATCCAACAACATCCAACGCCGAGCATCAAAATTTATCTTGAAACTACCATATATGTGCGAAGAATCTTACGAAGAGACACTCGTTTCTACAAATCTACAACCACTTTCTTACTGGCACGAGTATCTTGACTTACTGTTCTTCTTTAAGGCTATCAATGGCATTGTACCTATTTCAAGCGATATCTTACCCGAACGTCTTGTTCCCTTAAAAGACTTACTAGATCCTCCGCAAATGTCAATGCAATCTCATTCCGTCAACGTAAATGTAAAACAACTACTTTCAATCGCTTATTTTTTATTAGAACAACAAGGACTTGGAACTCTCTCCGCGGGGAGCGGAGATAAGGCCCTGGGAACGAGGTTGATAGGAATGCTGAAACTTTGGAAATAAATTAAAGTCAGTAAGACTACATTTGTATTTTGGCTGGAGTATCCCTTTAAAACGCGAGACCATCACTGATTCGAATTTTAAATTCAATCTGTTATTATTTTAAAATCCAGAAAATTAATAGACCTTTCCGCACGGTAACTAGCACTTATCCGTGTCGCCTTTTGATTGGCTGTTTAATAAGTTCGGACAACAAACAGCCAATCAAAAGGAGACACGCATGAGTGGCAGCTGCCGTGCGGAAAGGTCTTTATTTTAAGGATTAAAGTGCCCGTGCAGCCCTTTCGTTTTTTAGTTATCTGTATAGAGGATCAAAAAATAGCTGACAAGTTATTTTACAGTTTTTTATTTGGACTTTTCGTTTAGAAGATATTTTGCATCCAAATTAAGAAATGTAAGCAAATTCCGATTAAAAACCGAAAACGTATTTCTGCCAATTCTAGAGTCTGGAAACTAGGTTGTGACGTCATTTAAGAGATGGGTCCAGGATCTTCCCAGCTTCGTAAACAAACGAGCTCGATTCCGATATTATACTATAAAATTTATCGTTTATGTTGAACTATTCAATCATGCCAGACAGATATGCAGTGTATGGATGTTCTAATGAAGCGAATTTGAAAGAAACATATCTGTCCATCGTATTCCTTACTTAAACGATACCTTACTTGACCGATTCCTTACTTGAACGATACGCAGACAGTAAAGATGAATATCACATAGAGAACTTACAGTGTGTTTAATACAGTGTTTACAAGTTCCCCAAGGCAAAACATACATTCATCTCTTAAATGACGTCACAGTGTGGCTCGTTCCAGGCCTTTCTAATTGGCGGCTTTTTTATATAAATACCAATGTTTAAAGAGTGATATCTTCCAAACGAAAAGTCCAAATCAAAAACTATAAATTAACTTGTCAGCTATTTTTTCATCCTCTATACAGATAACTAAAAAACGAAAGGGCTGCATAGGCACTTTAAGCGTTGAATTTTTTCAAGTCATTTTTATGTACTTACAGTTGTCAGTAAATTTTGGTCCTCATTTTAAGTATCCTCCAGAAGATATTGAATATAAACCGGTGAGTGAGTTCAGGTATTTATCTGTTATCTACTAAAGACAAACTGACATTTCTGTTTTAATAAAAATATTTTGACGAATTTTAAAGTCTTCTTTAAGACAACAACACATCCTGTTCATGTAAGACAATTCGAGAAGATGGTAAAAATTAATAAACACTTATTGACCGAGCGGGAAAAGACCAAGTTCAGGATACTTTTGCCGTAAAGACCTACCAAACGAGGTTTATTATATGGTTCTTTTAACTCTTTCCTGTCCGGCTGAAAAACATCCAAAATTGAACTACCTCTTTGTTCTATTGATATCTCGGGAAATATTCATAACTGTTGCGAAACCTATACCTTTTCTGAAAGCCCAATAAACTGGCTGTTACAAATGCTAATGAATTTTCCGAACAAGACACATGTTAATATAAATTAGCATTAATTATCATAAATCAGTTTGAAAAATTTAAATTTTTCTAGAAAAGGCCATCTTGCACGCCCGCGTAGCATCATGAAAATTCAAAATGCCACCAATCGCAGAGTTGTTTATGAAATCAAATCAAATGTGGCGTGTAAGTGGATCTCATGTCCCTGGCGCTTGTCGAATTTCAATTTTTAATCTTGCGTTACCGCGTGCCGTGTTTTTCAATTGACGACTTCGGGGTCTTCTATGACCCCTTTTGACTGGGCCGGACAGGAAAGAGTTAAAGTGTTTATGAAGTGAAAAATCGCTTTTTGCTCTAACGAACAAAGTAGCACGGCAGGATCGTTCACTGAAAATTTCAAGTGAATCTGCTGCATAGTCTTCGAGCTATCAACTCTCAAAGTTTGTCCATTGGCATAGTTTAACGTTACAAAATAGGGAAAGACTGGGATTGAATATATGTGGTATATGACGTATGCAGGTGGATCATTAATGTTCAAATCCATTGTTCTTATGCATAGTGAGTACACCTGCATACGTCACCAAAAATATTTAGCCATGCCAAACTTTGAGAGTTGATAGCTCGAAGACTGCAGCAGATTCACTTGAAATTTTCAGTGTACGCTCCTGCCGTGCTACTTTGTCCGTTTATAAAGCAATAAAATGCTAGCGAATTTTTCACTTCAAAGACACTTTAAATTTCTCACATGTCCTCAATTTTTTCGCAATTTTTAAAAACTTTTCCGTTGTTTTGTAATGATCGATCTTTACCGGTTTCTAAAGACCGCTCAGGAACCAATCAGATTGCAGAAAAGCTGCGTTAAGACCGATCCACTAGCCAAGCCATATAATATAAACTCTTACAAAACCGAATAAAGAAGTTTTTCCAGTATTCTTTAAGTTTCAAAGACAATTCTCGTTTTGTACCAGTAGAATACTGACAATGGACTTTCATAGAAAGTTACAAACTAAGACTTTGAGAGAGGCAATTTTTCTTGGAACTTGTAATGCAACGAAAAATGAAATTGCTTCGTGTACTACTCCTATACCGGGTAGCCCAAAAAAAAGTACTCCGGTTTGATTCATAATAACTTCTAAACGAGTGAAGCTATTAAACTGAAATAACTTTCATTAGATAGAGGGAAGACTAACTTAGATGTTGAAATATGACAGTTGTATTTTACTTAAAAATTCACGGAGATATTAATGTTCAAACTCGGTAGCATATTTCTGGATGTGTCTAAAATATGCAAAAAATGCCGTATCAAATATTAATCAAGCTTTGCTCAACTGAAACACGCACTATTAGCAGTAAATAAATGACACTTGACAAATTGTTTATTATGAAACGAAGTATTATTATTTACAAAATACAAGCAAGATTTATTCGTTCGGAATCGCGTGTCCTCTAGCACGAATGCACTGCCTAGCCCGTGACACCATTGCGTCGAAGGAGTCATGGATCATTCGTTGTTCTAGATTACGGCATGCTGCCACAATTGAGTTGCGAAGCTCTTCTAAATTCTGCGGTTGCTGATCATGTGGTACATTCCAAATTTGTTCATGGTCAGAATAAACTCAGAATGAAACACAATCAAACCATAACTCCATAAGACATAACATGCAACTCCCCAGAGACATCCAACATTAAGTATTTGATACGGCGTTTTTTGCATATTTTAGACACATCCAGAAATATGCTACCTATTTTGAACATTAATATCTCCGTGAATTTGTAAGTAAAATACAACTGTAATATATCAAAATCTAAGCTAGTCTTCCCTCTATCTAATGAAAGTTATTTCAGTTTAATAGCTTCACTCGTTTAGAAGTTATGAATCAAACCGGAGTACTTTTTTTTGGGCCACCCGGTAGTTTGTAAGATATTACTGTATTACAGGTCACACGACAACTTGCATACATCTGAAATACTATGCAGCAACCAATCAATCTATCTTTTATAGATTAAATTGCCTCGTTGCAAAGCGCGTTCAATTTATGAAAACCCTTTATTCACAAGTTATTTTCGATCTTTCTCTTCAGATGTCAGAAATGGCGAAAGAACTTCTTGTGGAACAATCGTTAAGTGACTTGTTGTTTAATGTAGAGTCTTTACAAAACGATGTAGAAAGACAAGCGACAGCTCCAAAAAAGAAATGTTAAACACTTTATGCTTGAACTGAGCATTCTAGCCTCTGTGACATTGGCACCGCATTGACGTGTTGTTTAAAGTGCCCCTGACATCAAAAATTTTTATTGTCTTATTTGGAAGAACTTTTAAAATGATAAAGTAACTTCTTTTGAAGATTTTCGTTTCTTCGCTTTCTTTTTGAGATATATCAGTTTGTTTGATATGCAAATGTCCTGAATTTACGTCACACATGCATAATGACTTATTGGAGAAATGTGTGTATCGAACGAAATCCTTTAAAATCAAGAAGTTTGGTGTTGTGGGAGAAACACGCACACGTGTTATTCACACTTTAGTGTTTTCATTTGCATGTGTGACTTAAATTCCGGACATTTGCATATCAAACAAACTGATATATCTCAAAAAGAAAGCGAAGAAACGAAAATCTTCAAAAGAAGTTACTTTATCATTTTAAAAGTTATTCCAAATAAGACAATAAAACATTTTGATGTCAGGGGCAAATGTGTGGAATTACGTCACACATGCATAATGACTTATTGGAGAAATGTCTTCATTCTCGAACGAAATCCTTTAAAATCAAGAAGTTTGGTGTTGTGGGAGAAACACGCACACGTGTTATTCACACTTTAGTGTTTTCATTTGATGAAGGCAAAGATATCATAATTCATAACATTCTCCAATAACTCATTTGCATGTGTGACGTAAATTCTACGATGACGTTTGATGTCGGGGGCACTTTAATGTTGAGTCTACAGAGACGAAGGATAGCTGCAAAAAAGAAGTGTTAAAAGTTAAGCACTTTATGCCCGTATTGAGCATGCTCTGTGACATTGGCACCGTATTGACACTGCTCAACATTCACGTAACCAAAACATGCTTGTCACTTTCTTTGTTTCAGTCCTCCATACACCTGAGTTTTTATCGAAATCAGATGTATCTAAGACACAGCAATCAAAGCAGCCTATTCTATAACATCTGCGTAAAGATTGAAACTAAAAAGTCTTGAGCAAGATGCACACCAAGAACTTGATTATTACATTCATGAAGTTCATGAACTAACGTTCAGTTTAACAACTGTAAATAAATTGATTTCTCTTTTCTTGCAACCAAATCAAATGTGTTTTACTGAAGTTCGGCGAGGCTACGAGGTTGGTACCTCAACGCCGTGATTATATGGGTACCGCTGAGACTCCAAAACAGGTTGGTGTTCATGTATCGGTTACCAAATGGTACATAGTCTTCCTCATTGTCCTGATTATCCCCACCTTCCCGTGGCCATCTATCATCAGAGCCTTCGCCAGGTTATAGGGTTATTTTAGTTATCATTAGTTATAGTAGTTATCTTAGTTCTACAAGTTATCTTAGTTATTTTAGTTATATTAGTTACATTAGTTATACTTGTTATCTTAGTTATATTAGTTATCTTATTACATGGAGACATTCAGCCAATTCAGCCCAGGACGAGGTTGTGGAATCACCTCAAGTACAATCTCGGAGCCAAGCATCCCGATGCTTGGGTCTGGGTACGAGATTGCCTCAAGTATGCAACTCCGATGTATTGTGGTTTTGGTGGAAAATGTTTGTCTTAACGAGTAACCCCAACAGGTTTAGTGGGTTTATCGTTAACCGTTACGTTTTGAGTTAAACAAGAGGAAATTATTTTTCATCTTACCGGATATTCGTCCTTCGGAAAACAGACGAAATGCTGTCATTATTTCGCTTTTGCGCACTTCTGACGTCTTTCGTCTTCCGGTTACGAAGACTTGGAATATTAACCATGGGATATTTCATTTTCTAAGGTTAATTGTCAATTGAGTTTTTTTTTGTTTACTTCCCAATACCGGCAAAGGTCGCGAGAAGGTAAAACTGCCGGGCACAAGTGTTGGACTTTGTATTTTGAAGTGACCATATTCACGGATCTGCGTTAGCACGAAAATGCGTGAACACGCAGAATTCATGCACGCTCTTTTCGTAAACAACGACAAGTCGCCATGTTTTTTATGCAATCGAAATTTTATTGCATCAAAACAATTGCCTGAAAAATCTCCAAAACCCTGAACATATACGGTAAGTATTTCACTTTTTTCATTTTTTATAATTCTTCCAAGCCTAAACATCGTTACAGTAATATAATGTACAATATCTTCATGTTAATTTCAATTCTTTATGCAAATCATCTCCCTATGTTGTCCATTTCTTTGGCGTCTACCTTCCTAATATTGCCTTAGGGAATGGTCAGATATTATAATTAAGATAGGTCACATGTCCTGTTAACAAAAGATTTATCAATATTTTATGAAGCAACGAAATGCTTCGCATAAATAGTTCACGCTTGAGAATAGCCATGTTGATACGGAAGAGTCCAATCTAACGACAGGAAACCATCCTATTTCATAGTATTTGCCTTCAAGTTTGTTCGTTCTTATAAATTTACAAACAACTGCGGATTCCACGGTGTTTGGAGCAAGCGTCGACACGATCGATACGGACGTGTGAAACGTAAGTGCCTTCGTATTAAATTGTCGTAAAACTATCAACCCGTATCGCTTCTTGCAAAAACCGTTGTCGTATTAAACATATATAAATACTATCGCCTGGATAATATATGAAGCAAGCAAGCCCAGATTTTGATAAAACCGAGAATTGATTGTTTCGATACATAGTAGTGTTTTGTAGTTACTAAATGTATTCAACCACTACATGCGTCCACATAGCCCGCCATCAAAATATGAATATGCATCATCACCGCGTTGAAAAGCACGCTCGAAGAAAAGCTTGCAAAGAAATGAAGCAATTTTTAACGGCTTTCCAGTGTCCACCTCGTCTCTGGACTGCTCTACTCTCCGTAATTTCGTTATGGCTGTATAAAGTTATTCTCAAACGAGTTTGTATCGTTGAAATCTAATTATTGTATTTGTAAGTCGTTTAGATGAAACGTTGCAAGCAAGTAGTTGCTCAAGGTAGAGCAGTATTTGTTTGCAAACATTAAGAGGAAGTGAAAATGTGATAGTTTATAATGTAACCTCTCAAAATATTTGACAGGGAAGCTATCTTCATTTAAACAACTGTATGTGTTATAGAGATAGTATCAAGTAAAAAGAGTATAGCTATACTAATTTACGAACAAGATTATCAAACCCATGCATTTCACGAAATGTTCTTGTTTATACATGGCGCGAGACCCTGAACACCTCGCTGTAAATAAGGCTCTTCTTTCTGTGTTTACCGGCATTACAAGTCGATTTTATTACCCTAAATAGTAAGAAAGGTGTCGAACATTGTGCATAACAAGCATATCTAGTGTCGTTTAATAGCAGTTAAGTAATTTTTCAAATTTCTTATAACAGTTCTTCGTATCGAATTTGATACTAGAACAACTCTGATACTAGAAGTACCATTGAAGCAGTATTTGGTATACACACGTGTTTGTGTGTCTATGTTGATCGTCTTTATATAAAGGGCACTTTGCATTGTGAAATATCAAGATTGTCTTTAATTTTAAGCTGTCTTCAAAAACGAATTTCACCTTGTTGTTTTGAAATTTCTCGTAGAGTTCACGACTGCCTGTGAAATATGGGCGTATCTTATTATATGTTTGACTTGCTATATTCCCTTGACGGTTTAAATATTGTTGATCATTTTAATTTTAAACATCATAATTTTTGAATCCAAAATCAAGATATCTTTCATCTTGTCAATCATATCCACAATAATCTGTACAAATGGTTTGGTCTTGAGTTAAAAAAGTTATGGTTTTGTAAACATTCCATTGGCCTTTGGCTATATATTCTGACCTAAAGGTGTAGTACAAATTATTAGTGATAGATGATACCTATTTTAGTATTAGAAACTGTTTTTGATATATACAAATTGTAATTAATCTCAGGGTTTTTATAATGATTGATTTCAGAATATAAACATTATGTATCAATATAGGTTTACCACTGTTACGTACATATATATCCAAGATAATTTGTATAATAATTACGTGATACGTTAGACAGCTCCAACACACCATTTTGACAGTACAGAAACCGTAGAGTTTTCAATTTTAACACAACCTACAATATCTATAATATCTATCCAATTATCTTTATTAGAAATAGTTCAAAATTATACTACTGTACATTCAGTGTAGGTATCTACATTTTTTGAGTCATGATCTGTAACAGCCCTGGCAATCAAAGCAGTTTATACCTTGTAGATCACTCAGATAAGACATTAGTGATGACAAGTATATCTTCACTTCTTAAATGATTATCAGCTGGGAGAATTAGGTTTGATCCTGGCTCGTGCAGTTAACACTATCTGAGTCTAAAAATAGTTCTGGAGAAAGTGCTGCCTTTGCTGCAATTTGGTAATTAAGACTTCTTCATCTTCTTTGGATAATGACGTTAAGGTCATTGAAGTCTTAGAAATTGGGCATTCCACAGTAACACTGATACTAATAGTTGAGTGTTTAAACATATTAAAGCCTTGACTTACTGATGAAAAGGGTCGTCAGTTGCCTTATCCTCCCACATTATTGACTTTAAATTGATGTTACTGCATGATACTAGTGCAGCAATTCACAATTGGGTATCAAAGGTTTGACCTGGCTCGAACCCTTAACCTAGAGTCCAAAAATATTTGAAGAGAAAGTGCTACCAATTGCTGCAATTTGGTAATTAAGACTTGCATCTTCTTTGAATATGACGTTAAATCAACGTTGAAGCCTTTGAAATTGGACATTCCAGATCGGATGTAGTTACACCAACTTTTTAGATATTTGATTTGTATTTCTACACTGCCTATGCAGCACAACCTGTTTTATAACTAATAGTTGAGTGTTGAAAACATAAGGCTTGGATGAAAACGGCAACTTTATTGTGCATTATTGACTTTAAATAAATGTTACCGATACTACTGTAGCTATTCACAAAGCTGTTGAAGTATTTAAATAAGCTTGATCAATAGATGTTCTTCTATTTTATTTTTATAAAGTGATAAACAAGGAATGAATTTACAGAATATAACACTAGAAATCTTGGAAAGATGAAGGAAGTAAATATAACTTTGAATATAAAATAATATATAACCTTCAATTTGTTCCAAGCTTCTTCTTAACCAAGGGAAATGGTGGTTTAATTAAGTAAATTGAGCTTGCAATGCTAACGGATATTCAGCGAAAGTTATTCAAAGGTCTGGTTCGTTTTCCCCTGGAATTCTGGTCCCAAATGTACTCATTTTGAGCACAACCAATGAACCTGACGAGTTCTGAGGAACAGTTCCAGAATGCAGGAAATATCATTTCAGAGACTCTAGTTTTCTGGGGGAGCATGCTCCCGACCAGTTAGCCCCCCAAAATAAAACATCTTCCGCCAATGTTCCGGCAATGTTCTTAAGCTAACTACTTATGTAAATATTTTTATCAGGGGGAAGAAAGTAATGTAATTTACCAAGGAAAACATAATCAAAAACCAAAAATGGATCAAAGAATCTTGAAAAAAGACTTGGGATCTCCTGTAAGTTTTTATGGTTGCATCCTCTCTCTCTCCGCAGAGGTTTCCATGAGTTTTTTTCCATGTTTTTCGAGTTTTGATGTGAGGAACCAGTGTGTCAGCGGTTCTTGAACACGTAAAAATGTGAAAAATCTCACTGAAACCTGTGCGGAGGAGAGAGGCATCCTCTAACTTAAAGTGTCAAAACTTTATCACTTTAATTAGCTACAGTGGAGCCTCGCTATAGTGCGGTAGTCAGGGTCCATAGCGGAGACTGCGTTATAAGCGATGCTCTACTGTAGTTAAGGTTTTTTCTGCAAATGTTTCTGCGCCAGGGACGGGATCGAACTTGTAACCTGCAGATTGTAGTGTTGTGGGGTGCTCGGTTACAATGAGCTACCGAAACTGACACTTGTATTTGATTCAATTACCACATGCAGTACATGCAGATAACTACCACATGCAGTACATACATAACAATGTATGTACTGCATGTGGTAGTCACTACAGTAATTATCAATGAGTCATTAGGGCGCTTGCCCACATGCTCCCAACTTTGATCTGCCAGTGTGATCAATAGCATAGCGTCTGGTTGCTATTAATAGCTCTTAACACCTACGTAGGTGCAGGTCTTGCTACAGGGTTTTGCACACCAGTATTATTGTCACTTGTAATTCAGGTCAAGATAACGCGAGCTCACCACACCCTGTTGGTGGAACTTAGTTATTGCACCTTAATTGTTTCTTTGTATAATTAGGGAGGGTTGGTGGGATGTTTAATTTCACACGTTCTCGTTACTGCCCTCTAAGCCGTGTCGTGCTCTGGCTACGGTCACTCGCTAATGGTCGACCTCATCCCAACATGCTTGTCATATGATACCCGATGTCCCCCGCGCTTGCACAGTTCCCTTGTTGTTAACCTTGGTTATTACATAACCTCATAAAATGCAGTCAAACAAACCAAATTTGACTCACAAATTATTGCAAATGAGTTATTTTCTTTTGTTATGGATGCAATAATTATGGGTAAATGCGGACAAACATGGATACTGACGTCATCTTGACAGAGTGCTATTGTTTGGGCAGATAAGTAATTTGTTATAAATCACCCCCACCAGATTCACTTTCTCTGACTAGAAATGAGAAACATAAATAAGCATTTTTCATACACCAAAATTTTAGCTGTTTTTCTAGAGAAAACAAATTGCACTCTGCAATTGTGAAAACCTATTCTGGCTAGCCTGTGTACACAGCCTGAATATACACCTGTAATACAGTCTGTGAAAACTTGCACGATAGCTTGTCGACCCCCCGCTGAGCTACTCAGATCTGAGTAGTAGATTTTGATTGTTCAAATCACAACCCTTGACTTATTCCAGTTACATTTGGTTCTCTGGGAATTCTTGTGAGATCAAATAATCCAATCAAATAAACAATTATGAATCATGAGTATTAAACCACTCAAAATCTACTACTCAGATCTGAGTAGCTCAGCGGGGGGTCGACAAGCTATCGTGCGAGTTTTCACAGACTGTATTACAGGTGTATATTCAGGCTGTACGCAGGCTAATTCTGGCTAGGGTGATTGCACTTGCATATTATTTTCATTGATAGCACTGCACTAATCAGACAACAACAGATGTTTTACGGCCGTTTTCCCTGCTTACGCAGGGGTTGGCCGGTGGTTCCCCACGACAGTTTCCTCCACTTTCCACGATCATGTGCATCTTCCATCTTCAGCCCACACTCTCTCATATCCCTCT
The DNA here is from genome assembly GCA_035772405.1 of Chrysogorgia sp. JL179-B06. Lineage (NCBI taxonomy): Eukaryota > Metazoa > Cnidaria > Anthozoa > Scleralcyonacea > Chrysogorgiidae > Chrysogorgia > Chrysogorgia sp. JL179-B06. Next base: position 810,717 of record JAYKKM010000478.1, on the reverse strand, counting down.
CCACTACCTGGCTCCATGTCATCCTTGGCCTTCCTCCTCTTGCAACCTCAAGCGACATACACCTCTTCACCCAGTCACCATCATCTTTCCGCAGCACATGTCCCAGCCACCTTAATCGGCTCCTCTTTACCACGTCAGACACCTCAGCGATACGCCACACATCCACCGCACCATCCGCATCTCTGTCATCCGCATCTCATCATCATCACCGCACCATCATCATTCATCTGCACTACATCCTGTATATCATAATTATTGTGTGAGTTTGTGCATATAATTGATGCAGTGAATACTAAGGATCTTGGATTTGTTATCTACGGAGACTACAAATACACGGCATACACGGGCTGGGCCCTGGGGACCATGGATCATGGGGAAAAGAAACTGTAGGGGTGGGGTAGAAAAGGCGGGCGAGGGGTTATTGCGGAACATATTTCTAGTTTATGGATGATTGTGAAGCTCAAACCCTCCTTATGTTTTTAAGGGAAACAGAAGTAATCATGGAAGTCCAGGGCTGGACGAGGCCCACCTTGGTGAACCCAGTCTTATGCAGTATCGCTCAAAAAGACGGTGTGTCGTGGAGCGAGAGAAGAAAAAGAAGAAGGAATGGTGGGAAGAAGAGAATGTACTATCTGACGAGGAAGAGTTTGATGATATGGGTAAGAACCTGTGAGAAATACAGAACTACAGAATAAAGAGATTTTCTAAAGTAAATGGTTTGAACATAGGAGTATCATTAGATGTGTGAAGTTGATTGTCCAGGTTGTTGTAGTAAAGTGTGTTTGTCAGCGTTTGCCTATATATTATGTCTGGTTCATTACATCATCGTTTGTTTGTGTCATAATTAGTGTGGGTGGGTGTTGTGTTAAGTGTGGTCGAATATTGTTTGTTATTGGTTGTTTGTGTCATAATCAATGTGAGTGGGTGTTGCATCATGCGTTAAGCATGGGTGTATTGTTTGTCAGTAGGTCCATTGTTCGTTGGTGCTGTCATGGTTCAATGTTAATGCATAAATATAAATATGCAGATTCCTGTGTAGGTAAAAAGATTCCTGGTATGGTATTAGCTTTAATTGCATTGTTGCATAAATTTGTACGTACATAAAAATAAAATGTGTGTAAAAAATGAATTCTACACTGTTACTGTTATTTGTCATTATTGTATGTAGTTATTGTAAATTGTTGCAAAGCTAATCTTACCTAAACCATAACTGCATGGGTACAAGGCTGTACTACCTCCACTGCAACTTTGACTTCATTAAGCCCACCACTTATTTTTGTAATTTTGCACAATATCACGACTGCCTTGGATTTCAAGGCAGCACTTCCCTTGCGATAGTAACTTCTAGTTGTATGTAGTTATTGTACATTGTTGCAAAGCAAGTAAAACAATCATCTTTTCATTTTCTTCTTTTTATTTGTTAGATTCCGATAGCTCAGATAACCCCAGAAAACGGCAGAAGAAGAGAACTTTAATGCCTACAGGAATGCTACCTCCTCCAAACCGTATTTTTGTATTCTCAACTGAGCTAGCAAATCGTGCAGCAGAAGCAGTGACCCAGGGCCAAGTGTCGTCTATTGTCGCCTATCATCGTGCTCAACCTCAAAATCAACATTTTCTCAGATTACAGAGAAACAACGCTCCTGACTACATGATAAATCATTCAGCCGGCGTTAATCCTTATCGCTATGGTAACTACCCAGGTCACGTGTCCAAGATGGAGGGTGTGTTTCCTGCGGTAAAGTCCACTGGTATCATGATGGAAGGTCAAGGTCGTCACGGAGTTCCTCCCGGGGGGTTGGCGGCGGCGGCTACTAGTGGTTTTAGTTCAATGCATCAATATCAGCAATATTTAAAACAGCAGCAGCAGCAACAACAACAACAGCAAGAACTGAGACCCACGTTGTCTAGTATGGATGAAATGCAACAAATGTTATATAATCCAGTCAATGGTGGAACTAAGGGAATGTTTACCTCTCCTGTTATTCCAGGAAATGGAGAAGAACAGGGTGCAGGACTTCGCCCTCCGTTTGCATACGCTGGCCATGTACCTCCAGGTTTCAGACAGCAACAGATGTTTAATCAGCGAGAAGAACGTTTCAAGTTTCCACAGCAACAGAGCTTTCCAAATCCCACAACACAGCAACAACAACAACAACAACAACAACAGCAGCAGCAGCCACCACCACAGCAGCAGCAGCAGCAACCACCACCGCAGCAGCAACAACAACAACCACCACAACAACAACAGCCTTTTAGTACATCACAACCCAGCAGTCAGCCTCACTTGCCTGCTCTCTCGCCAAGTTCAAGTGTCTCTTCCTCCTCACCACTCAGTTCCAATATTCGTTCTCCTCCACCTTACCCCACCTCACGTGGTGCAGCGGAGACGAATACCCTGCCTGGTGGTAGTTCTGTCGGTGCTCCCTCACCCACCAACGCTAGCTCACCTCACACACCTCATGCCCCACTCACTCCTCGCCTCAGCACGTCGTCGCTTGCATCGCCAAAAGACGGACAACGACCGCCATTTTCGCCAGGCCACGTGCCGCCAACGTCATCAAGTTTCAGTACCCAAGCTTCTGGGCAACAGAACATTCGAGATAGTGCAGTCAAACATCCTCTAGCCCGCCAATCACCCAGCCCGTCACTCGCGAAATCTGAATTACCAGGTGATAAAGGTGTTCCGTCGTTTGGTATGATGAATGCAGAGTCACGACCAAGCTACACGGGGGGAAGTACAAGACAAGAGGTTGCTCAAAGACCAAACAGTTTAGATATTCCTCGTGATAATGCAGATTCTCCTCAGCTACCACCTCCCAATAAGAGTCCATTTCTCTCCAGTACTAGTTCACCAATGGCTCTTCATCCTAATCCAGCTCTCGTGGATTCCAGTACCACTCCCCATCATCCATCAAAATCGTTCTCAGTTGAAAGTCTAACTGCCCCTCCCCCGGAAAAAGAACGCTTTTATCGGCCTCCCTTGCCCGGAGCTTCACCATACGCGGCTTATTCGCAACAACCGGGACTTTTCTATCCCGGCAATAAGTACTCATCACCAATGTTGGCTCAAGGACAATACCAGTACCCGGCGCATATCCAGTCTGCACCGCAACAATTCTTCCCGCCTAATCTGCCGCCCAATATGTACTTCCCCCGTGGCTCGTTTCCAATCCACCACACGGGGAACCGTGAAGGTGGTGTCTAGAAGGTCGCGTGGGGGAAAAGTCTAGAACTAGTTGCTTCGTTAACCATACAATCATTGGAGTTGAAATTACGTCATTATTATTACACCACACGGCGTTTGTAATAGACCAAGAAACGGAATATAGCTTTGGCTATGAGTTGCTATGTACATTCTTTTAGAAACATGAGTTGCAGGAAAAAAACGATTGGTTAAATGTTCAAAAAAAGGGAACCGCGCGAAAACTATCTTTTTAATAATGTCGCTGCCAGATGATATTCAGCAAACATTCACTTGAACGAAATTATTTTTTAAACATCGCTTTCTTGGGTCAATTTATTTCCATACAACTCTTCAGAAGGTGACATAAGTAATATAGAAGAAAGCGGTATGGAAGAGATATTCTCATTGAGAAACGGTTTGAATTTAGACATCAGTAGACTCTCTCGAATGAGGAGTTAAAAGTTGGAAGAAGAACGAGAAGAAGAAATAATAGAGAAGTCATCAGGAAAAATAAGTGCGAGACTGGATTGCAGAAAGGGAAGTAGTTGCTCGTTTCTTTCCGGTCAAAGGCGATACCCATCGCCTTTGACCGAAAAGAAACGAGCAACCACTTTCCTTTCTGCTATCCAGTCTCGTACTCATTTTACCCATCACACTATTACTCCCGATGAGTTCTCTATTATTTTTTCTTCTCGTTCTTCCAACTTTGAACAACTCATTCGAGAGAGTTTACTGATTTCTAAATTCAAACCGTCTCAATGAGAACAACTCTTCATTTTTTCGTATGGGAGTTATATGATTTAATTACAGAGCAATTGCTGTCGTTTTACTTGTGATTTGGGATATCTAAAACCTTTCTAGTAAAAATGTTTGCTGTATATTTTCCTTCCCAACGAACTTTGATTTCATACCAATCTGAGTTTTCTAAAAATAACATTGTATTAGACGGCGTTTTAATATTAATACACTTTAAGTTTTAGGCAGTCAAAAGTGGTTTAAATTTTACCGATTGGATGTTGAGCGAGTGAATCTGTTAAATATAGAATAAAAAATTGTTTTAGGTATTAATGGACGTTTTCAAAAATCCATTCGCGATTTTACAAAAATGTTTATAATGTAAATTTTTCAACGTCATTCTTAATTACCTGTTCAATTTGTTTTCATGATTCTCGTATGTTTCCAAATAACTGAAGAAGTAGAAATATTTTCAGAAACTTTTTTGTGTATTTGTAGTCGTGTGAGTGATGTTTTAGAATGGGGATGTTTGTTTCTAGGAATTTTGAGTAGCCTTTGTTTTTTGATTGGCCCAGGCTACGGACCAATCATATTGCGAGAATAGCGCGGGAATTATAATATGTCAAAATGACTCGAAATGGCTGCCGAAAATGGGGAACTGTTTGAAAGTATTTTATCGTTAAACCAAGATATTTTGGCGACGAACGAGCACAGTATTGCGATATGGATAAGAGATGTGAGTGCTTGCCAGACTCGTTTTAATAAAAATGCAACTAAAACTTTTAAATTAATTTCAATCCATGAAATGAATTTGAAAGCTATGGTGGTGTGTTTGCATATTGTTTTATACATAAACAAAATGCCATTCGTGCGTCTTTGAAAATGGTCTTAAAAACCCAGTACTCTAGTATGTAATTGTGGTGAATTTATACAGAGTCCGGGGAAAACAATTCGTTTAAAAACAACATTTTATTTCAGAAGCTTTTTCATTAAATTTAGGAATGCTATCTCTTCCTTTATGAAATTGCTTTTTCTCTTATTTGGTTAATATTTGCGTACGCATAATAACCTCCGGTTTTACCTTTGTCTCAAATTACCATTTGAGACTCCTCCCTTTTGCGTCAAGTCTTGGTACCTGTTCTTGGTCCCAAATAATCCTGTCTTACAGAGGATTAATAAACAGTTCTTTGAAAGTCTTTCGTGTGTAATATCACACGAAAATCAGAAGTGCACCATGCCTGTGTTTCATACGAAAACTATCGAGGCAATATTAGAGCCAGTAGCTCAACAGGTACACATTGTTATTTAATCAATTATTTATGTATTTTTGTCGATACTCTGCCTTCGTATTTAGCCTCCTGTTAACTCCTCTGTCCGTTACGTTTCATGTTTAAAAGTTCTGTGCGTGTTTTCTACATTGTATCTTTGTGTATTCATGGCTAAAAATGTGCAGTATTTCTTTAAAATACCGTGATAGCATTTTCTCACTCTGTCGGTAGACATTTTAGTCGCGGTACTAAATTATTATCTGTTCATGACTACATGTATTTTAAATCGTGTAGTCTCGATAAGATTATTATAAGGTGCACAGATAAATTGTATGGTGAGACATTTATGTGTATAATGAGCTTTTACGATAGGAAAAGTCGAGTTTTTCGCTTGTAAATTCATGTGATGTGTTAATCACATTTTTGTACTCGTTTGACAAATAGCGTCGTCGCCTGTGACAGTGTATGGGCTGTATGGTTTAAACTTGCACAACGCATAGAGCCATAGACCGCATATATAGTCCTGTTTTATGTTGACACTCTTATTATAGAGATACAATATCTATCTTACCTGTTTATAGATATTATTCAAATACATCTCGAAGCGTTTGTTATCATGATATTACCCGTTTACCTTACGGTTAACAATTCCTAGTATTTAGTCATTAAATTGTCTTCATATTTTTGGATTACGAATTCAATCGCTGTTTATACAGATGTTTACAACTATATCTCAAAATTCTGCTAGATTATCCACTTATTATAAAGTAGCTATTTGTAAAATATAATTCGAATTGTTTAGCTATTTCAAGTTAGAAACAAAAATGTTATTTTTACGCTTATTTTTTTTCCATTTCATGCCGCACCCTTTGTGTCTGAAGCATTAAATAATTGACCCGTGGTGTTAGTCAAAGGATCAAACAATATGAATCTCCATTGACATTGTCCCATACCACATACCTCAGCATCCATTTATAGTTTAGTATTTCTTTGTTTGGACATAGTTTAAAAATATGTTTAACTAAAATCAAACTTCAACATAATGCTATTAAATTTTTGTGGACAAAAATGGGACAATCTGCTCCCTTAGCAAATGACTGAGGGGCTGTCACATTTGAAGGTTAAAATTGAAGGATCCATGATTATACAATAACTACTATGCGCATTCTCATTGGTTGTTGGCCATGACCTGTTAAAGGCCAGATGCACGGATCACATCAGACGACTGCTTTTATCTTTTTTCATGCCCCAGAGCTAATAAGCCTTTTGAATGGTTTGTTTTCAATTTTTATTGTATAAAACAAATAGATTCCATTTTTTGTTGTCTGTTCAGTTATAGACGCACAGAGGACGTGACAGAACGTGGTAAGAACATCAGTGACCCACTCGACTCCATCTTGTGGGCCACTTTTTTGTTCTAATTACGGCCACGTTCTGACATCATCTGTGCATCTATAACTGAACAGACAACGGCAAAATGGAATGTATTTGTGCCAAGGAAGGTTAAAATTATTAGTCATAGAATGTCACAGATTTAAAAAGCTGTTACAGCCTGTACAGTGTGTATAAAAAAAACTGAACCGGCATAAAATGAATTAGTATTGGCTTAGAGGTGTCTAGGGCTTTCAAACTACATGTACTACAATACTGTAAGTTATTTGAAAGGAATGTTAATTAATTTTATGCCGGTTCAGTTGTTTTTTTATACACACTATATACTGTATATGTGGGCAAAACAACCCTGAAGAATCTAACACATTGTTTCCTTATCTTTTTCTAATGAATGTCCTGTGGCATGAGATTGTGGGCAAAGCTCTTTTGTTTGATGATGTCATATGGTGACATCATCATCATGATGTCATTGAAAAATGAAAATCCTATAATTTTTTAAGGTTTTTAATTGACATTGATTTTCATATGCAAATTAGAAATATCTAGGTCTGTGGATTTTAAGAATGCTTGAGATATTGTTTTTTAAGGTTGATATACACAATAGAATTTTCTGGACTTGTATTTAGTTTATAAACAAATTTGTACATCAGTTATTGCAAGATGATACTCCACATTGCACAAATGTCAAAAAACGATAAAAATAGAGTTTTGCAGGCATCTTCTTTGTGTACCACATACAATGGCTGCAGACTACGTCATATACACCAAGGTTATTTTCTCGGGATTCAGAAGCTTTACAAGAACAAAAACCTTGACCACAACCCAAATAAAAACTCTAGTCCTAACCCTGAAATAAAGGAATACTAACCCTACTTTTAAACTAAATATTTCAATGATGTAATATGCAGCCTGTGTCCAGTACACAAAGTAGCGCCGTTTTGTGTTACTTGATGATATCAATATGCTACACATAAAATACATGTGCTGTATCTTACTTTCAAAATTGGATTGTTTGGTTGTAATTTGGATTAAGGAAAAAAACACTTTGTTTATTTCAAGGTTTCCCAACTGGTCATTCTTCATGAAGAAGCCGAGAGTGGTCTGGCTATGCCTGACTTGTCTGTACCTGTCCTGGCTGTCAGTGCAGCAGTACAAAATCTGGTTTTGGTAAGCAATTGAATTATTAAATAATGCCATTTTACATCACAAGTAAACAAAATACGGAAAGTAAAGTATTAATTGTATTCTGGATATATAGCCATAAATATATTAATCAACAGAAATATTTTCATTGTTTTGACTTACTGACCTATTTGACTGTTGTTGTCAAGTGGTAACCATCACATATGTCTATGAGCTGGGAGACACAGGTTCAAATCCTGGGTCGGACCACCACTCAGGGTCTTAAAAATAATTGAGGAGAAAGTGCTGCCTTTGCAATAATACCAGCAAATGGTAAGACTTTCAGGTCTTCTTGGATAACGACCTTAAATCGTAGGCCCTCGGAACCCTATAATTGGGCTTCTAGCCTGTTGGGTATTGCGTTCACCTTAACGAGTGATAAACTTACACAGCACACAACACTTTCATATTCCTTGGTATTTCCATTGTCACAGAGAGGAATTTTAAAGGTCTGGTCTGTTGATACATTAGTGAGAACTTGCAGATTTTATAGATTTATTTTTTTCTCATACTCAGGTTGGCAGGCAAACAATAGAAGAAAGCAGAGACAAGGTGTTAAAACAAGAAATGCCTTTGGCTTTTACTAAAGTTGAAGAATCCTCTGCATGGTTAATTGGAGCTACACAGATTTTTAAGAATGATCCTTATTCCCCAGAAGGAAGAAAGAAATTATTGGATGGGGCTAGAGGTGACTGCAATTGAAAATATAATCTTTTAAGTTTTGAATTGATAGTTGCTTAAAAATCAAGAACACAAATTATTTCCCCAGTGTTGTTAATTGGATTTATGCAATAAATAATATTAATACAAGAGGTGTAGCGTATATGACACTTCTAGGGGCAGAGATTTTGGCGGGCTTTGCGTATGAGGAACCAATGACATTGAGGCAGGTCACGTGAAGAAAGGGGGTCCCGTATCTGGATTTCAAGCAACGCACAACATTCAAATCTACCAGTCTCTGTGGCCAACAACTCCTTGGCTTGAGCAGGGAATCACCACAGGGTTCTAGCTTAACAATAGCGCATTGCATGCCAGGGCCACATTGGACTGCTAGGCCTGGGTGACTTACTGGACTGCCAGACCTTGGCGTCTCATCCCACTGCCAGGCCCTGGCAACTCCCTACTGGGTTGGTATGATTCCCTTGCCCGAGGTATCCCTTCTGGGACTGCGACCCTCCAAATGAGTTTGACCTTCCAACAACTTTACCTATCCTAGGGGGTGGTATAGCCTACAGGCCGGTGTGACCAAACACCGATTTGTTATTAATATATGTTGCTGTGTTTTAGGAATTCTGTCTGGCACCTCAGCGATGCTTCTGACATTTGATGAAGCTGAAGTACGTAAGATTGTCGCTATTTGTGCAGGTGTTATTAAATATCTTCAGGTTGCTGAGGTGGTTGAGAGAATGGAAGACTTAATAACATTTGTAAAAAATCTTACTCCTGGAGTTACAAATATGGCAAAGCAAGTTGTAGCACGAGCTAAAGAACTCACTCATGTTGCCCATGCAGATATTTTAGAGCAACGTGTTGCTAGTGTGAAGAAAATTATACCTTCATTGATTTCGTCTATCAAGACGTTTGTTACAACTGGTGCTGGTAAGATTCTTAAGTCACAATTGTACCAAACAGTAGAATTAAAAATACAGTACTGTCTAGTCCACTTGTCTACGATCTATATTCAAATTGTACTGCCAAAATAGTGTGTAGGTGCAGTCTAATGTTTTGAGAGAATGCCTGACCTTTGTCAGATAGTCTCTTATGAAAATGTTAAACCTCCTACACACTATTTTGGTAGTACACCAACCTTTTTAGATTGCACCAACCTTTTATAGTATTTGATTTGTATTTCTACAACTAGTGGTGGTGTGTGTTGAGTGGTGGTGAGTTAGTGTGTGGATATAAATGTAAAAGAACTTCAATGATGTATCAATTGAGAATTTCAATCAAGCCTGCAAATAATTATTTGTACCTGTCAGAATGACCAGCACAAATGAATTTGTAACGGACATACAAAAATTTGTACCTGTCAAGGTACAACTTAGCGTACTGTCTCCAAACTTAGCGTAACGTTTCAAACTTAGCGTAACGTTTCAAACTTAGCGTAACGTCTCCAAACTTAGCGTAATGTCTCTTATTGAGTTTGTACAACACAAAATCTAAAGCAGAGTCCATTCAACACAAAAATATTTAACTTTCACAAAAAGTTGAGTTAATCTTCGGACAAGATGAGCATCGGACAAAATGACAGAGACAATTAATATTGTAACTGTCAAATCTCTAGAAATGGAATATTTGTACCAGACAATGTCCGTGACCGGCCGCTAATATCCAGGCTTGACTTCAATGTGTCAAAAATACCTAAGTAAGAGTGGTGATGTGGTGGTGTTTTAGTGTGTGGAGGTGTGTTAGTGTGTGTGGAATGGTGGTGTGTTATAGTGTGTGTGTAGTGTTAGTGTGTGTGGAGTCACTGTGGTGGTAATATTTTTGGATGATGTTTTGTAGGTTCACCTGGTCGAGCTGAAGCTCAGGGTAACCGTAATTACGTCATTGAGAGAATGTTCACTGACATCGAAGAGATCATCAGGGTGTTACAGTTGACCACTTATGATGAAGATGAAAGTGATAATCCAATAAATGACATGAATAAGGCATCTTCAATTATTAATAACAAAATGGAACTAGCAAACTCTTGGTTGGATGATCCAAATTCCGATGCTGGAGGACTTGGTATGATGTTATATTTTTGAAAGACTTAGGGTTCGAATTAACTTTTCAAAAATGCATCGTAAAAACATTTTGTCAACAAATTGGAGGGAATGGGGCTACAGCCCCCAGTGATAGGCGTAACATGCGCGAAGAATATGCATAGCATATGCATAACATACACGAAGAATACGCATTATATCATACGCAAGGATGATGCATAACAATAACATATGCAAAGAACGCATATCATAACGCAAGGATATGCGTAACATACACGAAGAATATGCATATCATACGCAAGGATGATGCATAACAATAACATATGTAAAGAATACGCATATCATAATGCAAGGATATGCGTAACATACGAAGAATATGCATATCATATGCAAGGCTGATGCGTAACATATGCAAAGAATACGCGCGAAGAATACACACAATATGCACACAATATACGCCACTGACAATATGCGTAACATGCGAAGAATACGCGCGAAGAATACACACAATATACGCCACTAACAATATGCGTAACATATGCGAAGAATATATGTGACATACGCGAAAAATACGCGTACAAAACTTGCATCGCGATTTTAGTTTTTCAGTGTGCTTTTTTGCATCGCGATTTTCTAATCGTGATACGTTAATTCGAACCCTGAACTTTGTGGCACTTTACATTGAAAAAGTGTTCATCCATAATTCAAATAATTATTTAAAACAATCTTTTACATTACAATTACCCATACAACAATCAATGGCAACAATCATAAAACATGACTAGCAGATAACATCATCATTGGTTCTATGAGGTTATAAATAGGGATCCTAACTTTACAACGATCACCCCTGATGAAGACACTAGATTCGAGTGTCGAAACGTTGGGTCATGGACAGTAACTTTTAAAGTTACGTTCAAAAAACGTAAAATTAAGTTATACGTTCAAAACCTTTTTAAAGCTTGGGTAGCGTCAAACTATGTCTGCGTCCTTGGTATGTGCCACCTGAGATCTTGAAGATTAAGGTACATGCTACCTGAGATCTTGAAGATTGAAGGTAGTATGTGCTACCTGAGATCTTGAAGATTAAGGTACGGTGTGTGCCACCTGAGATCTTGAAGATTGAAGGTGTGTGCTACCTGAGATCTTGAAGATTAATGGTGCTTTCATGATCTAATGAATGACCAACTGAAATAAATGGAGATACTGGTGATTTATCAATATCGTCCGATAGTGAAGATAAGTTAATACTAAGGTTGGACTGTACAGGTAGGCAGAATAGCGTCAAACTATGTCTGATTTATCACCTGGTTGCGTTGGGAAATTATTTGTTGACTAGCTGTGGCATGAATTGTGTTTTAGGAGAGTCAGCTGTAAGGAACATTATTAACCAAGGACGTCGAGCTGCAGCATCTGCTACTGATCCTGAGAAATCAAGGATTGAAAAAGTATGCAATGAGTTGGACAAATTACTTGATGACTTAGCAGCATTGAGAAGACAAGGCAAGGTAATATACTGCTTCAAAATTATTCTCTTTTGTTTGACAGCAATACCTTGGAAATTGCTTTCCTTGTTTATCCTCATAATTTTCATTTTATTAGCTTTTAAAGCTAATACCATAAGAGTAGTAGTAATAATTAATTGCCCTATTTTGCAGCTTAGTACCTACTTTCTTTTTCTCTGTTTCTGCTCTTTGTCACACTTTATTTCCTTCTTTTTACACTGGTTATCTTATTCACTTTCTTTCACTTTTATTTTTTCACTTTCTTTCACTTTTATTTTTTCACTTTCTTTCCCTTTTATTTCTTTCTTTTTTTTACACCGGTTACATTCTTCACTTTCTTTCCCTTTTATTTCTTTACTTTCTTTCCCTTTTATTTCTTCACTTTCTTTCCCTTTTATTTCTTCACTTTCTTTCTTTTTTTTACACTGGTTACATTCTTCACTTTCTTTCCCTTTTATTTCTTCACTTTCTTTCTTTTTTTTTACACCGGTTACATTCTTCACTTTCTTTCCCTTTTATTTTTTCACTTTCTTTCACTTTTATTTCTTCACTTTCTTTCTTTTTTTTACACTGGTTACATTCTTCACTTTCTTTCCCTTTTATTTCTTCACTTTCTTTCTCTTTTATTTCTTCACTTTCTTTCTCTTTTATTTTTTCACTTTCTTTCTCTTTCATTTCTTCACTTTCTTTCTCTTTTATTTCTTCACTTTCTTTCTTTTTTTTACACTGGTTACATTCTTCACTTTCTTTCCCTTTTATTTCTTCACTTTCTTTCTTTTTTTTACACCGGTTACATTTTTTACACCGGTTACATTTTACTCTTTTATTTTTTCACTTTCTTTCTCTTTCATTTCTTCACTTTCTTTCTCTTTTATTTCTTCACTTTCTTTCTTTTTTTTACACTGGTTACATTCTTCACTTTCTTTCCCTTTTATTTCTTCACTTTCTTTCTCTTTTATTTCTTCACTTTCTTTCTCTTTTATTTTTTCACTTTCTTTATCTTTCATTTCTTCACTTTCTTTCTCTTTTATTTCTTCACTTTCTTTCTTTTTTTTACACCGGTTACATTCTTCACTTTCTTTCCCTTTTATTTTTTCACTTTCTTTCCCTTTTATTTTTTCACTTTCTTTATCTTTCATTTCTTCACTTTCTTTCCCTTTTATTTCTTCACTTTCTTTCTTTTTTTTACACCGGTTACATTCTTCACTTTCTTTCCCTTTTATTTTTTCACTTTCTTTCCCTTTTATTTTTTCACTTTCTTTCACTTTTATTTCTTCACTTTCTTTCTTTTTTTTACACTGGTTACATTCTTCACTTTCTTTCCCTTTTATTTCTTCACTTTCTTTCTCTTTTATTTTTTCACTTTCTTTCTCTTTTATTTCTTCACTTTCTTTCTCTTTTATTTTTTCACTTTCTTTCTCTTTCATTTCTTCACTTTCTTTCTCTTTTATTTCTTCACTTTCTTTCTTTTTTTTACACTGGTTACGTTCATCACTTCCTTTCTCTTTTTTCTTCACTTTTTTCTCTTCCACTTTCTTTCCATCTTCTCAGCTTTCATTTTACCTTTTTGCTCTTTCAGTGTAATTTACAGGTATATTTTCCCAGTAAATACGTACCTAAAATGAACAGGTTTGTGATTGGCTATATGGAACAAAGGTGGTTAGGGTTAGGACATTGGTTTCTTTGTGGTTGATTCTATTGTTTTATTGTTTTAATCAACCAATCACAAAACTTGATAGTATAGGTAGGTGACGACCCTATTTTCCAGGCGTCAACCCAACTTATTTAAACTTTAGGGTACCAGTCCAGAAGCTCAAAGATTGGCTGCTCAAATTAAGGGAAAACTTGGAGTCCTTCAAGGTGACATAGACGATGCAATTCAACACCAGGCTCTTACTGGTGGCAAAAAACCAAACATCACTTTTGCTGGAAAAAGAGATCAAGTACAAGAATGGTTGCACAATCCTGCTGGTGATCCTTCAGGCTTAGGTAAGTATAGGAACTGTTGTACACAGTATACACATTTTATTAAGAGGGTACTGAATCTGTTATATTTTAAATAATTATATATCTGAAAACTTTAATATGCCACAATAAACACAGATAATATATGCGCAACAATGAAGAGAGTTATATTTGCGCAACAATGAACAGAGAGATAACGCGCAACAATGAATAGAGAGATAACGCGCAACAATGAACAGAGAGATAACGCGCAACAATGAACAGAGAGATAACACGCAACAATGAACAGAGAGATAACGCGCAACAATGAATAGAGAGATAACGCGCAACAATGAACAGAGAGATAACGCGCAACAATGAACAGAGAGATAACGCGCAACAATGAATAGAGAGATAACGCGCAACAATGAACAGAGAGATAACGCGCAACAATGAACAGAGAGATAACGCGCAACAATGAACAGAGAGATAACGCGCAACAATGAACATGCAGAGAGATAACGCGCAACAATGAACATGCAGAGAGATAACGCGCAACAATGAACAGAGAGATAACGCGCAACAATGAACAGAGAGATAACGCGCAACAATGAACAGAGAGATAACGCGCAACAATGAACAGAGAGATAACGCGCAACAATGAATAGAGAGATAACGCGCAATAATGAAGAGAGTTATATTTGCGCAACAATGAATAGAGAGATAACGCGCAACAATGAATAGAGAGATAACGCGCAACAATGAATAGAGAGATAACGCGCAACAATGAACAGAGAGATAACGCGCAACAATGAACAGAGAGATAACGCGCAACAATGAACAGAGAGATAACGCGCAACAATGAATAGAGAGATAACGCGCAACAATGAACAGAGAGATAACGCGCAACAATGAATAGAGAGATAACGCGCAACAATGAACAGAGAGATAACGCGCAACAATGAACAGAGAGATAACGCGCAACAATGAATAGAGAGATAACGCGCAACAATGAACAGAGAGATAACGCGCAACAATGAACAGAGAGATAACGCGCAACAATGAACAGAGAGATAACGCGCAACAATGAACAGAGAGATAACGCGCAACAATGAACAGAGAGATAACGCGCAACAATGAACAGAGAGATAACGCGCAACAATGAACAGAGAGATAACGCGCAACAATGAACAGAGAGATAACGCGCAACAATGAACAGAGAGATAACGCGCAACAATGAACAGAGAGATAACGCGCAACAATGAATAGAGAGATACACACCTGCACAATGAACAGAGAGATGGACGCAACACGAAGAGGGGTGAACGCGCAACAATGAACAGAGAGATGGACGCAACAATGGATAGAGAAATGTGACTATGAACACAGGAAAGCGGGCGGTGTATCAACAATACAAAATACTTGTTCTACTATGTCTAACTGTAGGAAGAACCTCTATTTCAGCAGTACAACAAACTGCTAGTATTTTTCCTCATGTTTCCTTATTTATCTCAATCTTCAGCCCAACAAGCGATTACTCAGTGTGTGGCTGATGCTAGAAATTTTGCAAAGAACTGCCCAGGACCAGAGAGAAAAGAGATTTTGGAGCTTGCAGATGATGTAGAACATCTTTCTAAGCAGTTGGCTGATCTCAAGAGACGAGGAAAGGTAACGGACAATCAGATATGAAATAACATTATTTTTTAATAGTGGTTCCTAGGAGGTCTAACGTTTTTTCTTTTCTTGTTTAGGGGAACTCTTCAGAAGCTCAAGAAATTGCAAGAAAACTTGAAGGAAAGTTAGGAGAACTTGAACGCGTATTACAGAAAGCTGTAGCTGGTCATGTTGGTGATAATTTCATGGATGTACAAGGACCACTGAAACAACTAGAAAGAGCTGCAAAAGTACCATCAGGTAATGGTGTAGTTCGATTGAAAAAGGAAAACATTCACGATATGATATAAATCATTACAGATGATCAAATAGGCAAAAATATTTCGTGCAATTAAATGGTAAAATTAGCACACTGTTTCCAGTTGACGTGGTAGCTTAACTGGCAGAGCAATGGACCAGAATCCCGAAGGTGTGAGTTCAAATCTCGCTTTGGTCAACAATTTTCCGTCGACTAAGTAGTGTAGGTTAATCTTCCACCCAGGACATTAAAGATTCTTCACCATAAATTGCAGATTCGCAAGAGGTCGGGGGTGGTCATCGGGGCCCGCATAAATTAGTTTTGACTAAATATGACGAGGAAATATATTGTCAGTAATGTCGCTGTTAAGCCGTAATTTTTCATTATAATCTTCCACTCCATTTTTGGCAGGGGCCCCACTGGATCGAGGGTCCTTAGTTCTCAACCTAACCCTACCTAATGAGCGTTACGGCGCCACTGATCCTGAGGATGATTCTGAAATATATATATGTTATTTACCGGTTTGGAGGTCCGTATGGAGAAATATTTCCGGAGGTCTCAAAAACGGCCGCAGGCCGAGGGACGTTTTTGAGACCAAGGGAAATATTTCTCAATACGGACCGACCAAAACGGTAAATAATTTATTTATTTATTTCCTTAATATCGTGGCTTGTTTTTTTGGTCGTCATCAGTATTTCTAGTCAGTGGACAAAAAAGAAAAGTGTGTACTTTTTCTTCGTCAAAGGAAATTGAGAGTTAAGTCTCTATCCGGATAAAAATATCACTTATATGTCTTTCAATATGTTCAATCTCGTTTGAGTTCATTTTCAAATGTTTTTAGAATATTTTACGGCTTATAAAACGCATTTAAAACTGAAATTGTGTCGAGCGGTCCGTATGGGCTCATACGGACCGCTCGTCAGTCAATCAGAAAGCAGGATTTGGTAGGATACGGACCGGAAAAAAATATATGATATTATTTCTTAATTTCATAGGTACGCCAAATCGCGATGCAGATTTCTCGAACAAAGCGGCCGCGTTTGTGGTGCATGGTCAAACGTTGGCTGACACTGCTAGTCTTGTCGCAAACTTTGGAGCATCATCTGCTGATAAACAACTACTGGATAAAATTAATTCAACTGGTCAAGAGGTAGCTGCAACTATATTACCTCCGCCAGGAGGTTATGTTTTTACCTCTGTCTGTCTGTCTGTCTGTCTGTCTGTCTGTCTGTCTGTCTGTCTGTCTGTCTGTCTGTCTGTCTGTCTGTCTGTCTGTCTGTCTGTCTGTCTGTCTGTGTGTCTGTCTGTCCGTACTCCGTCCGCGTACTCCGTCCGTCTGTCCGTACTCCGTCCGTCTGTCCGTACTCCGTCCGTCTGTCCGTACTCCGTCCGTCTGTCCGTACTCCGTCCGTCTGTCCGTACTCCGTCCCCGTCCGTCTGTCCGTACTCCGTCCGTCTGTCCGTACTCCGTCCGTCTGTCTGTCTGTCTGTCTGTCTGTAAGCAGGATCATGCCAAAGACCAATCCATTAAATTTTGGTTAATTTGGCTGACAATTGGATGAAATATTGATAAAATTCTGTTTGTAAGCTTCTCCGTGTCAAATAAATGAATGAAAAAAAAAACGCTTGATTGCGCTCTATTATCCTTATAGTATGCAAATCTTTACTAGTAATATTCACAAACAAGCTGAATTCACAAAACAACGAGCTTGCCAGTTTCATTACAAAAGCCAAACGGTGCACTCAACGGAACAAATGCAATCAAGCATTTTATTCATTCAAGAGAGACCAGTTTATAGACATGTAGGTCTGGTGAGTAATTGGCCCAGTGCAACCCGCTGGCAGAGGTATGCAGTCTTTGAGTGCCTTCTAGTTTATTATGGGACTAATTTTAGAATGTCAAAACTCAAAAGTACGTAATACCCAGCCAATTATTTACGCGCACCAAACAGTCTCCCTTCTCCCTTGTAGTAATATTAAAAAGAGATCGCCAATTGACGTTATTGGAGGATTGGTGCCAATTAGCCACAGGGGGGATGCCACCCCCTGAGTAGAGGTAACCATGGCAACCCCGCCACAGCCCACCTCCAGGCACCAGTCACACTGTCAAAGCAGTGGAATTTATACTTACCTTGCATTTCCTTAGGTGTGGGAGGGTGGGACAACAAAGCGCAAGAGCACGAGATTTCACAGTATCCACCAAACGATAGCGCGCGCAAAACCAGTCAAGCTCAGACCACGCTGACAAGACTCTGACAAGTGCTGCGATTCCTTCACATATTTAATCGAGTGACCGCTGACTAGCATTGACTCCTTTTTTACCTTGCCTAAATTACATTTAGCCACATAAAAAGTTATTATATTTTTTTCGTAGTTGCGTAATTTAACTCCACAAGTGGCCCATGCTGCTCGTGTGCTCCTTAATAACCCCAATAATCCCAATGCACGGGAACATTTTGAAGAGATGAAGAAACAATGGGGAGATAGAGCTGATGCTTTGACAAACCTTGTTGATCAAGGAACAGACAGGCTGAAATTCTTGGAATCCTCAGGTTTGTTGTTAAACTTATTGCGCATTACGAAAGGCCTTCGCTAGAAACGTGAGGTACATTAGTTCGACTGTACTACTTGCTCCTTTCTCTCTCCACCCCGTAGCAAAACATGTTTTTCGTGCTAAATGTTTTTTTCTCTTTGTTACAGAGGATGCTATCAGAAATGATCTCTCTGATCTCAAAGCAGCAGTGGCTAACCAGGAACCACAGGTAAGTCTTGGAATTTCCCTCTCTCCATGCATCCCTCTCCCTCCCTTTCTCCCTCCCTCCCTTTCTCTATCTCTTTCTTTCTCCTTCCTCCTCTCTGCCTTTCTCTCTCTGCCCTTTCTCTCTCTCCATCCCATTCTCGCTCTTCCATCCTCTCTCCCTCCCCCTCTTTTCCCGGCCTCCATCCTTCTCTCTCTGCCCCCTTTCTCTCTCTAACCTTCCCCACCCCACCCTCGCTTTTGTTATGTGTAGTACAGTGTACTTCAACTGATTATGAAAACATGACGACCTAATCCGGCATGACGTTGCGTGGTTTTAATTTTCTAGCAAATTGCAGCAAAAACATCAAGTGCTGCTCGTCGTGCTAACCGCGTTGTAACCGTTGCTCAAATGGAAATGGACAATTCAGAAGATCCTCATTACATTGCTACGTTGACCATTCCAGTGGATGATCTAGCTAACAGTAAGTATAGACATGCTAAGTCAATCTCTTTGGTATAATACAAGACTGCTGCCAGTGTGTTAGGCAGTGTAGAAATACAAATCAAATATCTAAAAAGGTTGGTGTACTGCCGAAATAGCATGTAAGAAGTCTAACGTTTTGACTTCGCTCGATACGTTAGACAACTCACACGATATTTCGGCAATACACCAACCTTTTTAGATATTCGTTTATGTCTAAAATGTATTCACGACATAATGTTTATTGTTTAAATTCAGATATACCGCCATTTGTGACCGTTGCCAAAAATGTTGCAACCAATCCCACCGATGTCCAAGCCCAAAGAAGATTATCTGATTCTGCTGAAAGGGTAACCATGACAATGAAATTGTATCACGTAACTAGATAAAATTAGAGTAAAGGAAATCAAAGGGAAGGATATTTTACGAGTATGGAAATATTCTAAGACAACCGAGACAAGTTGCGAAAAATACAACTCCAAGGCCTTCGGTGAGAATTAAACTCACACCTCCGTGAATCTAGAGCAGCACTCTTGAATGGACCAAGTTATATAGTTTTACTATTGACGACAGTGACTATCTGTCTCTGATCTTTTAAGATGCTAAAATGAATCAGTTGTCCACGATTTTCCCATAATATAGAACACAAACTACGGCTCCATAATAGTAACTATGAAGCTGGAATTAGCACGCCTCCAATATGGCCGCGAAATATTCCCGGCTTCATAGTTACTGTAATAGAGCCGTGATTTATGTTCTAAATTACGGGTAAACCTTGGACAACTGACTCATTTTACCATCTTAAAAGATCAGAGACAGATAGTCTGTGTCGCCTATAGTAAAACTATATAGCGTGGTCCAAACAAGATGGCCGCCGCGAAATATTCCCAGCTTCATTTTTTCGCAGCATCCAAACAATAGTTGCTCGATCCAGTCTTTATTTAGAGATCAGTGACTTTACTACGCTGTTTCCATGGTTACGTAATACTCTTATTTCCTTTCAGATTAATGTTTCCGTAAGTGGCATTCGTAAGGCTGTCGCTGGAAACACTCATACAGAATCTGAACCAGATTTCCCACCACCTCCCCCGGAAATACCTGAAATTATACCTTCGGTAAACAAGTTGTATATAGCAGGTAACGGACAACGTGCAGTGTTTTAAGCAATCTCGTACCCAGGGTCTTATCTCCGCCCGCACCCGCCCCAAAATAAGTCTATAGCGTACTTCAAAATAATAATCAAAGTTATCATCATCTTACTCAACTTCTTTCCCCCCTATAGAGGAAGTCCCTCCTCCGCCCAGACCCCCTCCACCTTCAGTTGAAATGAACATACCACCCCGTCCCCCTCCTCCCATGGAAGATATCACCATCGATCCCTCGGTGGTAGAAATGTTGCAGAGTCCACCAGAAGATAACAGGATGGCGGTATGTAGTGCAACCTACGTCACACATGCATAATGACTTATTGGAGAAATGTGTGTATCTCTTTCATTCTCGAACGATCAAATCCCCTTTAAAATCGAGGGGTTTGGTGTTGTGGGAGAAACACGCACACGTGTTATTCACACTTTAGTGTTTTTATTTGATGAACGCAAAGATATCTAACATTCTCTGATAACTCGTTATGTATGTGTGTCGAGAATGAAAGAGATAGTACACACATTTCTCCAATAAGTCATTATACATGTGTGACGTAAATTCCGGACATTTACATATCAAACAAACTGATATATCTCAAAAAGAAAGCGAAGAAACGAAAATCTTCAAAAGAAGTTACTTTATCATTTAAAAAAAATTAATTAATTTGTTTGTATGATTACGTTTTTCAAGATGGCTGCCCATCAACTTCATCGTGAGACTGTGAGGTGGGAAGAACAAGGCAACGAACTTGTTACGGCAGCTAAGAAACTTGCTGTACTCTTTGCCAAAATGTCCAGATTTATGAGGTCAGTGATTAGGATACAGGCAGGGCCGTAGTGAGGGGGGTATTGTGTGTGTGTGTGGGGGGGGTATTGTGTGTGTGTGTGTGTGTGGGGGGGGGGTGGCATGCCCCCAAGTTCGTAATGTCGACTACGCGTCAAAATGACGCGTTTTGCGTCGAGATAAAACTTATTTCTATTCATAACATCAGGCTATAGACATTTGCATTTCTATTTACACTTGCAAATTCGTTATACTGAATTCCCCAGCCTGATGTTATGAATTGTAATAAGTTTTATCCCCACGCAGAACGCGTCATTTTGATGCGCAGTAGACATTACGAACTGGCTTATTGGAAATTTAGCAATGCTTGTCCTGATTTTTTGGGGGGCTCAGCCCACCATTCCTCCTGCTTCCTATGCCTCTGCATTTCACTATGATGGAGGACAATCTCTAGTCTAACTATATTAACTTCTTGAATTTGTTTCAGTGAGGATGGGAATGCAAAAGCTGGATCAAAGAAAGAGCTGATTGGACTTGCAAAACAGATTGCTCTAGAGAGTAAAGAAGTTTCAAAGCTTGCACGTGCCATGGCAAACAAATGCACAGATAAATCAATGAGAAAGAATCTTTTAACCGTCACTGACAGAATACCTACCATTAGTACACAGTTGAAAATTGTTGCCACTGTTAAGGCAACTATGATTGGGGCTGATGGTGAGTATTGGTAGTATTCCCCACCCCCTCAAACGATGGTGTGTTGGTGGTATTCATCCACCTCGCCAAAAAACGCTGAGTGTTGGTAGTATTCCCCACCCCCTCAAACGATGGTGTGTTGGTGGTATTCATCCACCTCGCCAAAAAATGTTGAGTGTTGGTCCCCAAACGTGTTGGTGGTATTTCCCCACCTACCCAAAAAATGGCGAGTGTTGGTAGTTCCCCACCTACCCAAAAATGGTGAGTGTTGGTAGTATTCCCAACTTCCTCAAACGATGGTGTGTTGGTTGTATCCCCCACCTCCCCCAAACGATGGTGTGTTGGTGGTATTCCCCTCCCCCCCCCAAATGTGAGTGTTGGTAGTATTCCACGTCTTTCCAAAAGATGGTCTCTCCAAAAGATGGTGTGTCTTGGTGGTACTCCCCACCTACCCAAAAAATGGTGAGTGTTGGTAGTATTCTCCACCTTCCCCACCTACCCAAAAGATGGTGAGTGTTGGTAGTATTCCCCCACTTCCCCAAAAGAAGGCGAGTGTCGATAGTATTTCCCAAAAGGTACATCCCCAAAATGTGGGTTTTACAAATGGCTAGGTGATAAGTGAAAATGGTGCACATCAATGGTTTGATTTTAATTTCCTCTTTTCCCTCAGATGATGAAGCTGATACGGAGGCAACTGAATCTTTGGTGGGCTGTGCCGAAAATTTAATGTCAGCGGTTCGTCAAACTGTGCGTGAGAGTGAGGCTGTTGGGGTGAAAATCCGCGGGGACATGATCCATGGTGTGAAATTTGTTAGAAGAGATTACCGTTAACTTACTATTAAATATTGTTTTAATATTTAGAAAACAATAGAGGTCACGGTTTATAGTTAGTAAGAACCAAACTATGAAATATTAAGAATTTTTTGTATGTTTTTTCAATGGTTTCTATAGCAATAAAGTTTTTATTTTGTTTATTTTATATTTTGTTCCATATTAGGATGATCTCCAACCTCGTTCCCAGGGCATTTTGCCTCCACGGTGGAAGGTCTGCGAAAATGGCCCTGGGATCGGCTGGTCACATGACACCCGGAAGGTCGGCGTAAATGGCCCTGGGATCGGCTGGTCCATTCTATAATCCGATTGGCTTGTCATAAAACAATTAATTCAGCCGAGTATAATTTATTCATCTAAATCTGAATGCTGTCTTCAAATTTTACAGCAAATTAGAAGTGATAGCTTTCGCTAAATTGGATATATGCTTCTTCATACCTTTTGTAAGAAATAACCATGGATGTATGGTGGATTATTCGGCTTGTTAGTTGCTTTTATGCCGACGAATGCTGACATGAACAACTCTGAATAGCGTTGAACATTTCTCAATTATTCAGGTCAACAATAGACAAAGGAAATGGAACAAAGACAACAAAAATTATCATATCTAAACACCTAGAAATTCTGCTGTGGAGGTAAAATGCCCTGGGAACGAGGTTGGGTGATCTCTAGCAACAAAAATTAAGTTTGTCTAATATGAAAGAACTCGTAAAATAATAGAGTAACACCTTTTACAACTTTTCCATATTTTACTTCGTTTTTGAAATATTTCAGTTTGTTTGATATGTAAATGAGAGGTGCAGGGTAGAGAATTTTCACGCATTAAAAATGTCTTATATCTCAGCGATTGCCACGTTTATAACGTTCATTATCATGAGGAGTTATTATACGCACATTTTCAAGTGAAGACGGAACTAATATTTTAATGAGTGAAAAAACAAACTGAAATATTTCAAAACGAAGTAAAATACGGAAAAGTTGTAAAAGGTGTTACACTATCATTTTATGAGTTCTTTCATATTAGACAAAGGTTAGTATAAAGGTTTTTGAAAAATAATCCTAACCCAAAATCAAACCCTTATATTGAACCACCAACCTCGTCCCCAGGGTCTTCGCGGTGCTAGGCAAGATGGCGGACGCCCGCGAAGGCCCTGGGGACGAGGTTGCCTTCCTCGGAAACCTTATTTTAAAGTATGCTTTTTAGTGATCACCTTGATATTAGGCGATAATGGTCACTTATTTCAAGTATTTAGAGCTTTAGATGAGGAGAAGCTTGGGATGACAGAGTACAAGAAGGAAAGTACAGGACAGAGAGGGACCATTAGGATCAAGATGACAAAATATTTCAAAATTTGACGTTTTATTGTTCTTCACGTACGTTTTCTATCGTTCAGGCTCTTTTAAAGGGATACTGCAACCAAAATACAAATGTAGTTCATATGAAAGATCTTACTGATTTTAGTTTATTACCAAAGTTTCAGCATTCCTATCAATTTAGTTAAGAAGATATGGCTAGTTGAAGTTGGAGAGTTTGTCCAATTTCAACGCCATATTTGTTTCTCAAATATGACGTCACTGAGTGATTCTATCTCGTATTATGCCTAAGAAGCTCCTCTACTTTCCTGCATGAGGAACTAAATAGTTTATTTCAACTAATTTTCGTCCAAAGAACATTTATGTGGTCGCCATCAAAACAACTCCACTGCCGATAAAGAAGCACTCAATGTCGTCTATTTTCAAAACCAATATGACGTCAAAATCCTCAAACTCTTCAACTTCAACTAGCCATATCTTCTTAACTAAATTAATAGGAATGCTGAAACTTTGGAAATAAACTAAAGTCAGTAAGATCTTTCATATGAACTACATTTATATTTTGGCTGCAGTATCCCTTTAATTTTTAACTGTTGTAACATTGACTTGTTTTGTGTTTGACCTTTCTCTAAAGTTTTCTATTCTTTGTTTTTGTTCGAGGTAATGTAGAAGATCGCGTGAAATATGGAATATAAAGGACTAAGAGAAAATATTTGAAATTGTGGATACAAATTAAGTTGTAGTAACTTCGTAAGTGTTTTATCCGTTTCTTAGTAGAACTTAAATATTTAGTAAAACATAGTCTTTCTAACTTGTACCGTCCGGCGGGGCATCGTTGCACCGTCGTTACAACATCGTTGCACCGTCGTTACAACATCGTTGCACCGTCGTTACAACATCGTTGCACCATCGTTACAACATCGTTACAACATCGTTGCACCGTCGTTACAACATCGTTGCACCATCGTTGCACCATCGTTGCACCATCGTTGCACCATCGTTACAACATCGTTGCAACATCGTTACAACATCGTTACATTATCGTTACAACATCGTTACATTATCGTTACAAGATCGTTACATTATCGTTACAACATCGTTGCACCGTCGTTACTATATCGTTATCACATCGTTACAACATCGTTGCACCATCGTTAAAACATCGTTACAACAGCGTTACATTGTCGTTGCACCATCGTTAACAACATCGTTGCACAATCGTTACAACATCGTTGCACCATCGTTACATTATCGTTACAACATCGTTACATTATCGTTACATTATCGTTGCACCATCGTTACAACATCGTTACATTATCGTTACAACATCGTGGCGATGTTACAAAAGCGCACGTGGAAATGACGTGTCTCTGACTATCGTAACCTAGAAACAGATGGCGGTTGACACTTAATTACTATTCATTGCGAACCATAAGATATCGTAAAGGTTCTGTACAGTTTAAAGTTCCAATAGTTGAATAGAATGAAGCTGTGAAATATACATCTAGTTGATACATCTTGCATCTTACTGACTTTGCGTGTTTCTTTTGGTATAAATAGCTTCGACGGCGTTTGCCGGAGGTTTCCGACACTTAAACATCATGAACAAAATCTTGCTATAGCCTCTACGAAAAGCCTTGTTCATAACTCCATATATTATCGGGTTAAATATGGCGTTAATATAACCAGCTTTCGATGTGATAAAATCGCCGATATCAGATCTATATCCTGTATGTAAACAATACAAGTTGAAAACAGTAAACGGAGTCATGCATACGACAAAAAGTCCAACAATAATAAACATTGTTAGCGCTGCTTTGGCTTCTTTCTTGAATTTCTGTAACAAACTTCGTTTGGCGTCGCTGTTACGGTCTTGGTTTGAAGGATGAACTGCAGTAAGTCGTATGGCTTTGAGTTGTTTTCTTACAGCTCTGAAGATTTGAATGTAGATAAAGAAAATAGCGTTCAGTGGGATCACGAAGACAACGATGAACACAAAGAGAGTGAAGGATCTATTTGTTTTAAAGTCAGTGACGCAGAGGGATGTTCCAGATGCGAAGACGTAACGTCCCCATCCGACCAAGGGAAAGATAGCTGTGAGAAAACCAAACGACCAAACAGCGAGTACTGCTATGGATGATCGTCGGCGTGTCATGATTTGATGGTATTTGATGGAATGAATAATGGCCACATAACGATCCACAGATATCACAGCAAGTGTAAGAACAGCTACAGAACAAAGACAGTGATTTGTAAAACCGTTAACAACACAAAGGAGTCGACCACTTTGCCATGAACCACCTGATAAAATTGTTGGTATTCCAAATGGTAAAAGGAAAGCGCCAACCAAGAAGTCTGTGAGTGCGAGGTTCCCGATGAAGATGCCGCTTGGTGTTTGCCATTGCTGTGTGACGTAGACAACTGCTATAGTGAGCAAGCTGCTGGGTATTATAAGGAGGATGTAAATAATATGAAGAACAAGGTGGAAAGTGTTGAATTCATTCATCTTTTTCGTTCCCACTGTTGGTCGATATGTTCTTGGCTTGAACTCCAGTGTACCTGCGAAGAGAGACAATTTTATATGGGACCATATGGCTTCTATACAGTATAACAACAAAGCGTTTTTATTTTGCTCATATGATTGGCTCGTTGTTCATTATCACATTGTTACAAGTACAACCCCTGTCAAATTAATGAAAATTGTTTTTCTGTAAGTTCAACTATTAACAATAGTTAATTTTGAAGACAATTCTCTTTGATGTAGCGCGGTTATTCATCCTTTAATACTAAATGAGTTACTAAATTTCACTAAATCTACTTCCTGTAACATAGTGGCACGAATATCTCTATTTGATCTTCTTTTTCAAAACTGTGAATGGCCTGGCTAAAATCAACCCTGAAATCGTAACTAAAATCTGCTCGATCCCAAATCTTCTACAATTTCGTCCACAAAAATGTAGAACACTAACTTTCCAGCGATCATTCTTCATGCACGAACATGTATAGGACGTGGAATGTCCTTTTGAACGAAATACGGTTGAAGGAACTTACGTTAACTAACTTTAAATGCAACCTCCTTCATTACTATACATCAGGGCATTCGAGCATTATGACCCTGAAGATCCGTGAACATGGAAAACGATTTGCTCAAAATACAATTCTGTTCGCAGTCTAATTGGTATCCAACGCTGCTGCGTCTATAACAACTAACAACTCTTGAACAGGAGCATTCTTAAAACTATTAAATTTTTACTTTAACTTAATTCATTCTGGAACCGCAATAATTGCGGCCATCCTGCCACTTTCATTATGTACAATGCAGTTGGCGAAGCATAATAAATAAATAAATAAATATCATGGAGTTATCTACTTCGTTTTTGTTAAATCACCTAGCAAATCAAAATGAACGTAAGTGGTTAGTAGTAACTAACCAATAGGTGAAGTGCATGATATTGAGAACCGGACACAGAAATTTAGCACTGTATAGAACTGCCTTTATTAAAAAATCCCATTTATTTTTGTCCTGGAATTGTCCAGTTCATGAATTAAACCTGTCCTAGATAAAATAAACGGGATTTTTTAAAGAACGAGGCAGTTCTACATGCAGTACTATAACTAACATTTTTCTCATACAAATTTCTGTGTCCGGTACACGAAGTAAGAGCCGAAGGCTGAGTGGGATCACACAAACCGAGGCCTTGATAATTCTCGATATCATGCAAAAACTGAATAAAATATTTAAATAAGTTTCTATTTCTTTACTTAAAATTAAATTTAAAATTAAATTAAATTAAATAAGTTATTTCACCGAGTGGCTACTTCACCGAGTGGCTCCTTTTCTTCGGGTATTTCGCTTATTTTCTTCGCTTTCGAATAGTCGTAGAAGATTCCCAGGGCTGTCTTTGTGTTCACTGCCTCCTTGTCGTCTAATAGTATTTCAATTCAAATCGTTTTCTGTTACGTTGGCGAATCTTTGCGAAGAACCCGCCATTTTCCCATTTTCTTTCGCCGTAAACAAGCTGGCTAGAGCAAGCTAGCAACATGAAGATATTGTAATAATAATGTCATATAGCTACACTTTTTGAACCATAATATTGGAACGTCACATGAAGCTGATGTCACGAATTAGTTGTATGCCAACAGTCAATCAAAATCGAGATAGAGAATGCATAATAATGCTCACGATATCAGTTCATGTTTAAGAAACTTACGCATTTTGCATAAACTTTATTGCTCTTATCTAAATTACAACTTTGTGATATATATATTACTCATGTATTTGCTGATTTACACTGGCTGTTAGTTAGATTGAGAATACTTTTTAAGATCTTTATTTTTAACTTTAAAACTATTCATGGTTGTGCTCCTAGTTGTCTGATTTAGTGACTATTAAGAAACAGTCTAGGTATAACCTTCGATTAGAACTGATATTACTCCTGTACTTGTTGATTGGACCTCCACACTAAAATAATTGAGGAACAAGTGCTGCCTTTGCAATAATACCAGCAAATTATAAGACTTTCTCGGATAACGACCTTAAATCGTAGGCCCTCGGAACCCCTGTAATTGGGCTTCTAGCCTGTTGGGGTATTCCGTTCACCTAAAAGACTGATAAATCTAATAAACTAAACTAAAACTGAACTAAACTCTGGTTGCATCCTCCGCTAAACTTCGCCCAACACTTGGTGTAGGAATTTTTACCTAACTTTTATAAGAAACATCAGTTCTCGAAAAGAATGGAACTCTCTCCCGACTTAAGAAACACGAGTTCTCTTCCTATTTAAAAAAAAACACTCAAAACATATCTTTATCGAAAATGTTATTGTATTATATTGCGCATATGAACATTTTTATGCTAATTTGCGCTTTCTAAATGTATTATTATTATTGTTATTATTATCTTCCTTCCCTGAGAAGACTCCGGCTGTTGTATGAAAATGAAAAAATATTGGATCATTGGTTTTGTGATGTTAACGAAAAATCTCATTTCTGGTTTTAATTTCAAACATTGATTAATTTATGAACATTTATATGATGGATGGAAAAGTTCAAACGAGCTTCGAGCTTTGAACGAGCTTCCTAGCTCTTAGACTTGCCCATTTTTCCACACCAAAATTATGGTGTCTATATCTCACGTTTGGGGATTTTACATATTCGTAATATTTGGATCTTCCTGAGCAAAATCATAATATATCTTGTCAGCCGAAAATGTCATCTTCATAGACTTTTTTGCTGTTAAAGTGCCTATGAAACGAAAATTAAGTTTGTCTATTTTAACGAACTCCTAGAATTATTAGGAATGGTAATTTATAGCTCTTTCTTATCTCACGTCGTTCGCGAGATAATGAAATAACCTATGTGTTAATTACACATAGCATGTGTATATTACTGATTTGCTAACTAAATATAAACCTACTCGTACTTTGAGATCATCTGACCAAAATCTGCTACTCGAGCCAAAATCCAAAACGGTGACTCATGGAGACAGAGCATTCTCGGTTGCAGCACCAAAACTGTGGAATTCATTACCACAGGAAATTAGAAGCTTTGAAATGTTAAGTAATTTTAAGTCTGCAGTTAAGACTTTTCTTTTTTAAAATTAATAGTTATTGTTCATTCATAGTGGTAATATATGTAGTGGGCTTTATCTTATAATGAAACTGTGATTTGTTTTAAAAGCAACTTTAAGAATATATATATTGTTGTAAGAGCATTGAGACTATTGTATAATGCTCCTAATACGTCTTTATTATTATTAATTAATTACACACTGCTGTAGTGAATGTGGACGAGCTTGGAATAGATACATGGACGATCGTCAAGCTCGTATCCTCAGAAAAATTATTCTGAGTCCCGGACAGGAATCGAACCTGTAACCTTCTGATTGCCGGTGAGACAGCTTCGATTCCTGTCCCGGACTCAGAATAATTGTTCTGAGGATACGAGCTTGACTATCGTCCATATGATCGTCCGAAATAACCTATGACGTGAAGAGTTTTACACATTTTTAGAAAATCAAATATATCTTTGAAATTATTCTACGAAATCACATTGCACAGTACGACACTTGTACATATATATATATATTATCATATCTAATATTTTTATCATATATTAATTACATGTAAGTGTTAACACGGCCCCATGAAAAGCAATCCTTTTTGGATTGATGCGGTTACCGTGTATAAAGATTTTTAAATAAATAAATAACACTTCGTTAAACCTAACGAAATAGTGATGCCAAATTAATTTACTATTTCTAATTTCTTGATTTTCTAAAAATGTGTGAAGCTCTTTGCATCATAGATTATTTCATTTGCATATCACATAAGTCTTTCGTTTCATAGGCACGTTAAAGTTATTGGATGTCACAAGAGGCATTTTTGTGGCAAGTAATAAGTCATCAAAAACGCTGACCATATGAAATTGCCAGGGGTATATATTTCGACGAGAAAAAGTGGGAGTGTGTTAATATACACACTGCTGTAGTGTTCAGTTTCACTTGCGTCTACTTCAGATGAGATTAGTCATCTAAAGATTGCGTCATTGCCCAAGGCATGAAACACGGTGAATGACATGTATATATCTTAGATAATTCCAAACATGAAATATACATTATTTAGCTCTACACTAAGTTTGCATACAGCATTCTATCTTCTGGAAAATACCCAAGTTATTCATTTATCTATTACGATATGTGGAGAGTTTTTAAGTTATTTCTGATTTAAACATACATTGACAGTGTTTGTGATCTATACGCTCTCGATATTGAAATGTAGAATTACTTATTCACAAGATTTGACAACAAAATGTATAAAAAATAACATTTCGGAGAGACTCACTTATTCTTGAATTGCTGCCATGTTATTCTTATCGGCATATGTGTGGACACTTTATTGAATTTCTCTCTGTCACTGGACGTATTTGTTCCATGTTATATAGCTTGTTATATATTTTATATAGCTTGTTATATAGCTTGTTCCATGTTATATATTTAATGAATTTCACATTGTTGTCATATACATGAAGTTAATTGATAGATATATGAGGAATATTTAATTGATGTAATAACTATACACGTTCGTATTGGTTATAAGAGTAGTTTCTTGTTTATTTATTGCCTCCTAAGACGTGGCATTGTTGAAACATCATATTTTTTTCAATTTGTCGTCCCGTAACTAATTTAAGTAATAGTTCTAACACGAGTAAGCGTTCTTCTTCTGATTTCTAAATACGGGCAGCCGGTTGAAAAAGGCGAAGCCGAGTTTTTTAACAGATTTATGCGTATTTAGAAATCAGAGCATGAACAAATACGAGTGTTAGAACAAACAAATCCATATTTCAAGACTGAAAATCTAGATTAAAGTTGGGGGAATTTGGCTGTAATCTTCCTCTTATTTCTAAATACTCATGATTACATTTTTTTTGAATTTTCGGCATGAATTATTAATAAGTTTGAGAAATCATCATAAACAACAGATTGTGGTATCTAGTACGTATTCCTTACACTGAGATCAGTGATTCCTTATAAGGAGGCGCAAATAAAAGGCATTGACGTGCCGAGCAAATAGAGTGAACTAAACGCGCAAAATAGCTGACTCGTTGCACCCTCGTACCAGTCTCCTAATTAATTGGATTGTAACCGACCCCAAAACAACAAAGGCCCAGGTAAAAGTCTTTGTTCTATGTTTTTGTCCAGTTTGTGCACCTTCATGGTTACTGAACACATTGTATTTTCTGTATAATGAAGCAGTTATCCAATAGCAACGTTTGGGTTTAATTGTTTAAATATTAATAAACCTAAAAATCTTCAGGTGCTAGCTCCTTTGAAGTTTGCCGCGTTTCCAGACCATAAGCAGTCTGGTGCGCACGCGCAGAGGAAACATTTAGTGACGTCATAAAAGCTTTAATTCAAATCAGTGGTTGGGACTCCACGCAACTGAACTTTTGAATAATGATGTGAATAATAATGCGAACATGTGATCAGAGTTGATCAGTCTTTGACTGGCTATGAAGTGATGAAGAACTCCATCTTTTTATCTTGTCATGTTTTCCTTTTATTACTTTATACTAACCATGCATGGTGGCCATTTGACAGCGCAAAAGTCGTGGACCCACCAACCGAGGTGAAAGACGAGAATGGCGAGAAAACAGGCGAGTTCCTTCGAAATAGTCCTGTCCCATTTGAGATGTCTGTCGCTGAGCAAGGGTTCTTGGTCGAGGCTCAACGTTACATGGGAGATATGTCCGCTCTAGATCAATGTCATCAAGTTGTAAGTTTAATTCAAATATCTAAAATGGTTGGTGTACTACCGCAATAGCGTGTAAGTAGTCATAACCAGCTGTTGTGGTCTAAGTGGTTACCACACATGTCTACGAGCTGGGAGACACAGGTTCAAATCCTGGGTCGGACCCACTCAGGGTCTTAAAATAATTGAGGAGAAAGTGCTGCCTTTGCAACAACACCAGCAAATGGTAAGACTTCTCGGAAAACGACGTTAAATCGTAGGCCCTCGGAATCCCTATCAGTTGGGTTTTCCGTTCACCAATAAGAGTGATAAACTGAATAGTTGAACGCTTAAAACATGAGCCTCTTTCTTGGATAAATAGGGTAACCTTATCCTGTGTGATAGACTGTAAATAAATCATACTCATATAACGTTTCGAGCGAAGGCCCTTCGTCGAAGGCCCAGCCTTAGCTCGAAACGTTAGATTACACTTACACGCTATTTCGGCAGTACACCAACCTTTTTAGATATTTGATTTGTATTTCTACACTGCCTACGCAGCACAACACGTTTTATTTATTACTAATTTGTAAGTTCATTTCGTTGGTATTCTGTAGGTTTTTGTACCACTGTTTGTCGTAAATTTGATGTTAAGTTATAGCTTAGACCTGGTTTAGATGTCGAACTTTACATGGCTAAACTCAATGCAAATTAACTTAAACAATATATTGCGCTCATTTGCATTGCCGAAGCTGTTACACAGGAGAATTTTTAACGACAATTTTTAATGCAAATAAGCTTGCACAAAAGGTTGACACGTTTTGTGCAAGCTTATATTTGCATTAAAAATTGTCCTGTGTAACATCACCACTTTAATTCTAGAGACTATATGGTTAGCGTAGTATTTAGTTGAAAGTCAAGGTTGTTTCAACTTTGAAGAGCGAGGAATTTATTGCGCATAACGCGAGCCATGTTAGTGTCGAAACATATTTCGAATTACTCTCGCTAATTGCTTTTCGTCCATTGATGATTTTTGCCAAAAATAATTATACTTATTATGAGGAAGGAGGAGTTTGTATTAAATTTTATAAGTTTTCAACCAAGCGACTGATGGGACAAGCGCGAATAACTTTCTTATTGTACAAATCGAATGGTTTTCTGGGTTTGTTCCACCCATAGTTAGAAGAAGGGATGGATTGGAAGGTCCGCAAAGTCATTGTTCTATGTTGTTGTTCACTTTCACGGTCACTGAACGTATTGTATTTTCTGTATAACAACGTTATGTTTGTCTGAGTTGGCTATAAATTCTTGCATTCTAAACAATAGAAAGAGTCAGGAATCCCTTGAAAGTCAATAGTGGAGCGTACAGATGACGTATGTTGTTGATGTTTGTCCGCATTTACGAAGTCCTAAACAATGGAAATTAGTCATTTGGGAATTCTTCAGACTCAATTTTAGTTTGTTTGTCCGCATTTTGGGTTTGTTCGCAGTTCGCTATTAATGTAGTCCTTCATCGTCACGTGTTGTGTGTCCTTTGCCGTCGCGTGTCCATAGATGGCATAGAATTTCCTTTCTCCAACCAATAACAAACATTTAGTCTCCAATACAATAACATGACCATTGCATCATCTTGGAAGACAATGGAACTCCAAACCATCCCCTCTACCAACTATGTTCCCCGGAAAGCTCAGAAAACAAAAGAGAAAACTCGCCCGCGCGGAACAACGTTTTTGCGCAACATTTGCATTACAAATCCTCTCGTGCTATAGACCCATTTATTTACAGCTTGTGTAGCAGCAATTTTACGAATTAAAAACATGATCAAGCTACAATTTCTTGTACACTAACCCTTATTTCTTGTATTATTTTTTAAAGATTATAACTCGTTTACGAAAATCATGCCATGAACTTGGAGAAGAAGAAGTTGGCAAACTGTCTGTTGCGTTGTTTAATTGTCAATCTAAAGCTGAAGGACGTAGTTTATATTATTGTTCAGAAAAAATGGTGAGTCGGAAATGGTTCGTGGTTTACCTATAAAGCGCAAGATTCGCTCGCAAGGCGGTGATAGCCAGCTGGAGCAAATCTAGCGTAAACATAACGTAAATATAGCGTAAATATAACGTAAATGTAGCGTAAATGTAGCGTAAATGTAGCGTAAATGTAGCGTAAATGTAGCGTAAATGTAGCGTAAATATAGCGTAAATGCTCGATTTAGCGCTGCTCTCGATTGAGCGCCGCATCCAGAAGTAGAATAATTTAATAAGCACCGCTCTTGATTAAGTGCCGCACCTTCACACCCATGATACGGCGCTCATTCGAAAAAGATGAATCAGGAAAAAAATAAGAACAAAACAATAAGCTAATACTAGGCACTTCGATCACAGCTGTCCATCTTAAACG
Organism: Chrysogorgia sp. JL179-B06; assembly: GCA_035772405.1. NCBI lineage: Eukaryota > Metazoa > Cnidaria > Anthozoa > Scleralcyonacea > Chrysogorgiidae > Chrysogorgia > Chrysogorgia sp. JL179-B06. The sequence continues at coordinate 776,271 of JAYKKM010000478.1, read as the reverse complement.
AGCCGGACACAAATCCCTTTGAAGTCACTGATTCAGATCAGTAGAAGGTGCTTGCTATTCACATCATGGATAGTCAGTGATCAGAAAGGAAATAATGACAATGAGATTGACGTTATTTTTGAATTTATTGGGTTTTTGTGTGAATAAAGTTATGTTGTGTCTTATGAGCATTTTGTCAATTTTTTTTTAATAAAAGCGGATTTCCATTCAGTGCTTTTTGTCACGCCATCGACTTTATTTGATCGCTTTCTTTTGAATTGTGAGTCCTCGACTGGAACGGATCCTGTCGAGAACTCACAATTCAAAAGAAAGCGATCAAATATAAAGTCGATCGCGCGATAAAAAGCAATGAATGGAAATACGCCTTCAGAGCTGCTCTCGATTTAATGCCGCACCCGAAAAGTTTCAAAATTTAATAAGCGCCGCGCCGCTAAATCGAGCATATTTACCTTACCTTGAATAAGATACAAAATAATGTAAATATTTGCTGCAATGTACATCCATTGATCTCGAAAGAAGACTGGATCGAGCAACTATTGTTCAGAAAAAGAAGCCGGAAGTCCGCCATTACTAAGGGACCAACTGAGGATCCTATGACGTTTCTTGTTTGATTATTATGTGCTCTTACCATCGACAAAATAAAATAATTTTACTTTAAAGAGGACCATTTTTCAAATTACTGGTAAAACGATTCATGGCCTATCTACAGATTTACTGCGACTTTGGTCCCTTAGTTATGGCCGCCGTTGGCTCTAATTATCCAGTGAGAGAAGCCTAATATGAGAAGTCAAATTAGGTTCAAGATTTTATGCATTTAATGTTAACAAAGAAACTATATTGGCCAGACATTAAACCTATTTCGCGAGCGTCAGTTTGATTTGCTTGCAAACTCGGAGCTTCTAATGATCTCTCGTCATTTAATTTACATTATGCAAATATGCAAGCTTCAAAATCAGCTCATCAGATACAATAGAAAGCTCAATCCAGTCCTATTTTTGAGATCAGTGTGTCCATCCCACATCCGTTTCAACAAAACTGTTGGCCCCAAAATGGGTTGACAAACGTTGCAACAATGGTACACGCAAGAAAGTGGATTTTTGATGGTGGCTAAGGTTTATGTCTCCTGTTGTTTTATTTCTGTAGAGTTTAAAAGATTGTACATCAGGAATGGATCCTGACGCATGGAACGCCTATCACATCATCAGCAACCGCGCACGATCTGTGTGCTATGCAACCAGGCATCAACAATTTCGACTAAAAACTGAATACTTGGTGAATAAACTTGCTCATACTGCTAGTGATCAAATGGACTTTTTGGAGCAATTAAAGGTATGGAGATTGTTCTTCCGGTTTTTATGACTTTTTACACGTTCTATGTCACACACAAAAGCACAAACACAATATGAATGTCCTGCAAACGGTCCCATCCGCTTTGTGTCTGGTTTTCCGCTCTTTTAGGAGACCTGTTGTGTTGTGTTGGGTTGGGTTGGGTTGGGCTGGGTTATATTATATGTATGTATGGTATTAATTACGTAATGCAATGCAATGCAATGCGATGCCATGTGTAATATAATGCGATTGCGATGTAATCTTGTGAAGTATTACAAGACCCCACTGAAAAACGCTTCGGTGACGTGGGTATCCTGAATAAATATTATTATCATTTATTATTACAAGACACTAGAATACAAAACACTACTCAAAAAGACCTCTTGATCCTAACCCTAAAAAGTCTAGATCTAAAGAGGTTCTTTTGGGTCATCCCTTTTAAGCTAACCGTGAACAAAATTTATTTAATTTAATTTAGTGAATTGTTTTCTATACTCAAGATTAAACGGAAACTCAGAAAAATGTTTCTGAGCCCCAGATGGGAATCGAACCCGTAACCTTCTGATCTCAGGTTTGACGCTCTAACCATTGAGCTACTGTACCAGAACATGGCAGAGAGAAGGCTACGTTGTGTACTAGTTCGTACGTGCGACATACGTCCTAAATCTGCAGTCTCTATATGTCTGCATATCTTTTCTATCAGATAAAATATTAGTGACTTTGTTTGCTATAGGATGGTCAAGAACGTTTACAAACTGTTACCAAGGGAACGCTGTCCAGGCTCGTTAATGGTCATAAAAACATGATTCAAGAGCAGGTTCGAATACGTGGTGAGTTTGGTAACGTGAATAAAGAACTAACAAGTAAGATGAGAGAAAATATGGTGGCACTAAACTACGAGAAAAGAATCATCAAGGAAGCTGAACAACAACTGTCATCAATGAACAAAGCCATTACATCAACACTAGGTTAGAAACAATATTATCGTGCCATTCTTTATATCTCTTTGTATTTGCTATACTAACACTAATAGTGGTAATGGTTAAAGTTCTTATCTCACGTTTGGGGATTTTACATTTCCGTAATATTTGGGTCTTCCTGAGCAAAATCATTATATATATTGTCAGCCGAAAATTTCATCTTCATGGAGTTTTTCGCTGTCAAAGTTAACGGATGTGATGTCACAAGAGGCATTCCAAACCAGTTTTCTTTTGTTACTTGCCACAAAAATACCTCTTGTGACATTAAATCCGATAACTTTAACAGCAAAAAAGTCCATGAAGATGAAATTTTCATCTGACAAGATATATTATGATTTTGCTCAGAAAGACCCAAATATTACGAAGCCTGGAAATAATTATTTTCGCTGTATACCTGTCAGAATGACCAGCGCAAATTTGTAACGGACACACAAAAGATTGTACCTGTCACGGTACAACTTAGCGTAATGTCTAAAAACTAAGTGTAACATCTCAAAACATAGCCTGACGTCTCCAAACGTAAGCGTAATGACTCCACGGTAATGACTCCACGGTTAGCGTAACGTCTCCAAACTTAGTGTAATGTCTCATAACATAGCGCAATATCTCCAAACTTAGCGTTACGTCTCATACTTAGCGCAATGTCTTAAAACTTAGCGTAACGTCTCCAGACTTAGCGTAACGTCTCATAACTTAGCGCAATGTCTTAAAACTTAGCGTAACGTCTCCAGACTTAGCGTAACGTCTCATACTTAGCGCAATATCTTAAAACTTAGTGTAACGTCTCCAGACTTAGCGTAACGTCTCATAACTTAGCGCAATGTCTCCAAAGCTTAATGTCTCCAAAGCTTAATATCTCCAAACTTAGCGCAATGTCTCAGAACTTAGCGTAATGTCTCTCATTGAGATTGTGCAACACAAAATCTAAAAAATGTTTAACTTTCACAAAAAGTTGAGTTAATCTTCGGACAAAATGAGCATCGGACAAAATGACAGACAGAATTTATATTGTAACTGTCAAATCTCTAGAAATGGAAAACTTGTACGGACAATGTCCGTGACCGGCCGCTAATATCCAGGCTTGCTACAGTTCCTCTTTAAACGCAATCTTTTTATTTGTGAAACAGAAAATACGACTGATGAACTGAAAAAGCAAGACGAAAGACGTAAAGAAGAACATGCGGCTGTTGTTGGGGACCTCGAGGAGATCAAGACAAAAACAATGGATACTTGGGGGAAAATTGGTACATCTAGGAACAAAGTTGCTGTAAGGAAATCCTCCCTGAAAATTAAAGTTGCGTTTTTGTTCCCTTTGTATAGATGAGAAAACGAGTGAAATTCGTGAACATCAAGAAGAGTCTTTAAACCATCATGTTGACATTATTGATAATTTATACAAACTTAACGACACCATTGGGTTTTTGCTCAAGGTAAAGTTTTTATCATATGACAGCTCTGTAGCCCGCCCCAGTCCCTCAACCCAATATCGTCCCCTACCCTCCCTACGCATGTCCACGTTTCTGTTTACATCGTTTGTTTACATTGCATTAAACATTGAACATGAAGTATTTCCGATTTGTTTCCACGCTTGAGCGTTTCCACCAAAAAGCGTGTTATAAGAAGCTGTTCTGTTCCTAAATGTGGATAATATATCAAACTACCACTCGCGCCTTCGCCACCTTTGACGAATACTCACTTTCGCACTGGCACAAATCTATTCCGTTAAAGTTTGTTGACATATGGAGTCCCGGACTTGACGGCACCTTTAATGGACATTGGCGACAAAAATTAAGTTTGTCTAATATGAAATAACTCGTAAAATGATAGAGTAACACATTTTACAACTTTTCCGTATTTTACTTCGTTTTTGAAATATGCGTTTTTGAAATATGCAGGTAGAGAATTTCCACACATTAAAATATTTAATTAGTTGCATCTTCAAGTATATGTTCCATACTTGAAAATGTGCGTATAATAATAACTCATGATAATGAACGTTGTAAACTTGGCAATCACTGAGATATAAGATATTTTTTAATGAGTGAAAATTCTCTATTAGCACCAGACGTCAGAGACCACTCATTTACATATCAAACAAACTGTCAAACTGAAATATTTCAAGTAAAGTACGGAAACGTTGTAAAAGGTGTTACTCTATAATTTTACGAGTTCTTTCATATTAGACAAACTTAATTTTTGTTGCCAATGTCCTTTAAGTCAAAATTTCATTGTCGCTATATTTTTCTCAATTTTTACAGTCAATTAAAGACTTCGAAACTCGATTTGACCATCGCTTATCGTGGTTGGCTGATCAGTTTGGTGGGACTGGAGACAAGATCACGACATTAACCACGTGTTTTTGTCATTTCTTGTTCTTTATTTTAATGATCGTCTGCGTATTGTTCCTCAATGCTCCTCCAATATCCCGTGTGCTCGTGCTTGTCATGGTCCCTTTCAATGCATGGGCTGAAATAAAACTAGCTACAAGTATGTCGTACATAACTATGACTGCGTTGATCCTTGCTGTTGTTGCTGGTAAGTTGATTAATATTTAACAATTAGACAACTTGTCCTCATTGACTATGAGCGATTAGTAGAAACTGACCATGGTCTATTACAAATGCTGCATTCTGATTGGCTACTCAACCGTTGTCTATTCGTGATAGACAACGTTTGGGAAACACGCTCAAAACAATGGCAGAAAACTCTCGTTTTGGGGAGGTTTCAGACGAGTTTTTGGATAATTTTTTGGAGAATGCATGATTTGTAATAGTCATAAATTTGTTTCTACTAAAACAATTAGACAACTCGTCCTCGTTGTCTATGAGCGAATAGTCAACTCAGGCTTCGCCTTCGTTGACTATTCGCTCATAGACAACTCGGACTCATTGTCTAATTGTTAAATAGTCAACTCAGGCAATCCAAAAACTCATGTGAAACCTCCCCAAAACGAGAGTTTTCTGCCATTGTTTTGAGCGCGTTTCGCCATCATGGTCTATCACGAATAGACAACGGTTGAGTAGCCAATCAGAATGCAGCATTTGTAATGGACCATGGTCAGTTTCTACTAATATTATTTATAGAACATATAAAACCGTCGTGCATTGCGCGTTTGTATTTATCTTTCCGTACGATAACGAAGTGTTTAGAAGAAGTGCTTCGTTGCCAACTTGACGTGGTAAATACTCCAGAATTGAAATTCACCAAGTCTTCTCAGAAAACCCTATAGAGACTTTCTTATTCATCAACAATACAAATACGTCCACTCAGAACCCGATTTTTTTTGTTTGAACCTTGTCACTTGGTCTTCCACGCTTCGTGTCAGTCAAGGCTGACATAATTCGAAACGAAAGTCAAGAAAACGTCGAGTTTTGCGAAAAATGTAGAAATAATAGGCTCTTCATGGTGACCAATTTAAATATTATTTTATGTGCATCTTAATTAGCCTTTCTGATCTCGTTTGTGTGTCTGTAATTCCAAAGAATCTTGGTTTCCTAACGAGGCCAGAAAGGCTAATTAAGATGCACATAAAAGAATATTTAATATGTCTTCTTTCAATTAAAAGACAGAATGAATAATTTATATCAAGAATTGACAAGATATTTACGGATGTAGTTCAGCAAGGGAATTTCGAAAAATGGCCGACCGAGCGTGCAATGCGTCACTCTTTAAGGCGGATTTTCTTTCAGTTCTTTTTGTGGTAAGGTCTTTGTATTTTGACTGTAAATGATTTTTTTCTAGGTCATTACGTCGTCGAGGTTACTGAACTAAAAGTTTTAAAAGAAGAAGAAGAAAAGAATCATGAAAAATGTTTGCATCCTCCACCCCAGAAATACATCGAGAACGTCGGGTTGCCTGCACCTGAACCTATCAGGCCTTGTACGCCCGTTCACGGGGCAGCACCTTACCCATTTTATACTAGTTACCAAGGTAACGAGCTTGGGTTTTATTTTGAGTTCTCCGCGCAATGTTAGACCAGCGGTCTAACCGACTAAGCTAATGTAATGAAAAATTCAAAAAAACTTTTGTTTGAAAGAACTCTTGAAACTATAAAGACTAACCATTTACAACTTTTTTATATCTCACTTCACTCTTGAGATATTAAGATTTGTTTAATATGTAAATGATCATACTTATGACATCACACTGCATAATAAATTGTTGAAAACGCTTATATATCCTTGAGATTATGTAATGAAATCATTTGAAATACAGGTGCATGTACGTGGATGTATCCAATAACATCAAATATGCAAATCATCAAATGATTCCATGTGATAATGGTAAAGAATGCAGAATGTTTCAATAAATCATTATGCATTGTGATGTCATAAGTATGATCATTTACATATTATAACAAATCTTAATATCTCAAGAGTGAAGTGAGATACGAAAAAGTTGTAAATCGTTAGTCTTTATAGTTTCAAGAGTTCTTTCAAATAAGAGTTATTTTACAACTGAATGTTTCATTACTTTTGACAAACACTTCTTTGTTATCTTATCATTCGTTCTATTTAGAAAATTCAACATTTCCCATTTCCTACTTTTTACATAATCTGTACTTTTCCTCTAGCTACTCCGATCCCAACAAGCAATTCTTGGCCACTGGATTACAATCGAGCATCTACTCCCAATCCTACCTCCAATCCCAATCCATCTTCCACTCTGCACCATTCCTCCTCGGTAACATTTGATCCCGTTGAGACAGAGAATGCGAAACGTCAACTCGATCTCACGTCTGACCAATCTAATACTCTCACCAGTTCTCCTTCCAAACGGTCGCTACTTAACACCAAAAGATGCGGAGCGCAAACTAGATTCGGCTCCGCTTGTAAAAAACGTGTCAGTAAAACCTCTATTGCTTGTGATATCCATCGTTAAAAGAACATATCTACAGTATTAGAAGAACAGAGAATCTATCTTTATCACTACCTTCACTCATTTAATTATGTTAGCTCATTTAATTATGTTAGCTCATTTAATTATGTTAGCTAGTAATTGTTACTTTACAATTTCTAATAACATTCGAGTGTGTACAAATAATGTAAATGTATCCAGATTGTAAATAAACTCAGAAACATGTAAATAAAAAAATCACTTTTGAACTTCTCAATTCTTGCCAATTTTCCTCTTTCATATTCTCTTGAAATGTAAATAATATTTGTTATAGAAAAAATAGATTCTATTTTATGGCAGTGAGACATGGACTATGAAGAAGGATCTCCAATACTGATCGACTTGATGGTACCTACACGTGCCTGTTAATGAGAGCCAAGAACATATGGCGTGATCAGAAAACCAAAGCTGAAATATTTGATGGTATTCCACCAATTTCAACTATTGTTGCTCGGCAAAGAGCTAGATTTACAGGTCACTGCTATCGTGATGTCATCTTAATGAGGCTGCCGACAAGAGCAGAAAACCATTCAACTACACACGTAAAAATCTCACAGGCTGTAACAAGGTTGTTGGTTCAACATGCCTGTAACAGCATTGTCAACATGTTAGAACATGACTGTTAAAATAACAAGACTGTTCAAGGATGTTTCAACATGTTGTCACAGGCTTGTTGAATCGACAGCAGTTGTTCATGCATGTTAGAACATGCAAAAACCATGTAACAACCCTGTTCAACCTTGCTATTTCATCATGCTCTGACAACATGTTGTATCATGCATGAACAATATTGTTCAATGCTGTTCAAGCCTGTTCGATCATCAGCCATGAACAATACTGTTTCAACATCCATGAACAGGCTTGTTGACAACACTGTTCAATCTGGCCAGCTCCACTCTGTTCAAGCATGTCGATATCAACCATGTTTTTGGCTGTTAACAGGTGATAGAAGACCTTCCTAATCAGATGATGGTTAAAGATTCCTGCGTCCGCATGATAGATAGAACATTAAAATACATGTATGTATATTCACACTATTGAATATTTTATTCCGTGAAGTAATGTATATTTAACTGTTCAAAATAACTTCCCGGCAAAGTTGTTTTTTTATAAATTTAGCGCGCATTATTTTTAGGAACTTTTCATTTGCGCAAAAGCCGTGCGCTTTCTTCCCATTCTCGTTCCCAGAGCTCTAGTCTGACGCGCCTGACATGAAGGACTCTGGGAACGATAATGGATGTTCCCGCTTTTTTTGAAAGACTTGTTGAAGAAAGGTTGTGAATATGCCATTGTTAGGGAAGAAAGTCTACAATTTGGCGCCTTTACCTAAAGACGTGAGTCAAAATGAAGAGCTATTTGTTATCCCAGAGACCAAAGAATGCTTCAGAAGTTATGAGTATCCTTAAAACTTGATATTAACACTTTTATTAACTGGATAAGGACCGCCAACGCATAATATTTACGCGCCATTACTCAAGTATCTTAAGATTTAAGGCCCTTTTGGTTAATAATAATAAATTAAAATTATAATTTTCCCTATTGATTAATTTGTTATGCAATGCCAGAGCCTGTATTATATCAACTTTATTTCATTTACACTTAATGGACACAAAATATGTGTGTAGATATTTTAGACCAATTAGTTGAGATGGAAGCCATGTTTGTTATTTTATTCAAATTAGAAAAGAAACCATGTCCTTCTTTGGGTATCCTCTTTGTGTACCACACACACATAATGGACACAGACTACATCATAGACACATCAAGGTTATTTTCTCGTCATTCAGAAGCTTAAAGGTGCAGTCCACTGAGTCCAGTCCGTTCTGCGCATGTGTAATATTTCAAACGTTGGGGACCCCACATGTCAACAAACTTTGACGGAATAGATTTGCGACAGTTCGAAAGCGAGTATTCGTGAAAGGTGGCGAAGGCACGAGTGGTAGTTTGATATATTATCCACATTTAGGAACAGAACAGCTTCTTAGGCAGAAAAGCTCAAGCTTGTGAACAAAATCTGCAATACTTCATGTTCAATGTTTATATAATGCAATGTAAACAAATGATGTAAACAGAAACGTGGACATGTGCAGAACGGACTGGACGGCACATTTAACAAGAACAAAAACCCTAACCATAACCGGTACCGATCAATTTGAAACATCACCACCCCCTGGGGGAATAGCACTTTGTCAAGATGATATCAGTACCCATGATTATTATTGCAGCCATAACAAAAGAAAATAGCTCATTTGTGAGTCAAATTTGGTTTGTTTGTCCACATTTTGAGCTATTAATAGCAACCGCTTAAAGGACTATTGGCTAAGCCATGTCCGGTGAGTAGGGAATTTGACGTTCCAGGCCTTTTGTCAGGTGGGGAATTTGACAGGAGGGTGGGGAATTTGAAACGGAAGTCTAGAATTTGGTGTGGAATTCCTGCTTGTGGTCTAACTAAAGCTTTGTCACAGCCTCCATTTTCTTTACAATGATGGCTGAATCAGTTAAATGATTGTTAATGTTAGATTTTAAAGGGAAAGATTCCACTTTCATCAAGGACTGGTTTATCAAAAATGGAATTTCTGTACTTCCAGTTTCATAATTTGGCCAGGGGTCAGTAGGGCATTTGAACACTTTTTTTGCACTGGGGGATGGGAATTTGAACAACCAAATTTTCAAAAGTTCAAATTCCCAAGGGAGATGGTGATGTTTCAAATTGATCAGTACATATCTCTTAGCACCAAGCCTTATTTGAAGTTAAGAGAGAATTATAATATAAATGTAAAAATGTATACCTTTATACATTTTTACATTTATATTATAATAATTCAATAATTACATTTATATTATAATAATTCAATAGCAGGAAGATATGAATTTTATGATTGAGTGGCAAGAACCATATTTCAAGTGAATGCAGGCAGCCCTGCCGAGAGGGTGTGGGGCAACTGCCCCAAGGCTTGGGCCAAATAAGAGGCCTGAAATGATAACCATCATACAAATCCTACACAGAATGAAGCTTTAGGGCATTTAGGGGCCCGTGAAAGACCATAACCCCATGGCCTTCCCCTGGGGGCCTATCTTGGCTCTCGGCAGCCCTAAGTGCAGGGAACAAGTGAAATATTGTTGCCACAAGAACATAAAATTCATATCTTTGAACTACCATGTGATGTTCGACATTCACAGGAATCTAATTATGGAGACTTTAAGATCTACACACGTAAAAATCTCACAGGTTGTTGGTTCAACATGCCTGTAACAGCATTGTCACATGATAGAACATGACTGTTAAAATAACAGCACTGTTCAAGCAAAACTTATGCTGATCGAAGGCTACACAAAATTTTTTTTCTCTACAACCTTTATTAGCGCTTAATCCGGTCAATAAAATTTTACTGGTATCCAGATCTGGTACATCCCTAATTAGTATTATTGGAAAGTATAGTAGTGATGGTTGCTAGAATATCCACCATACTAGGTGTATGTATATTGGATGAACAGCCTGCTTATTTTACTTAATAATCATATCAGTGAGTACATTAAAAAAGTATTCAATTATGGCTCTCAAGTGTGGAGTTGCCAATACAGTGGTCTTCGTGGAATGACTTATAAAGAAGCCATGGAATCAGAAAAGGCAGCTCTGGATCAGTTAAAGGATTTCCCAGAGTATATGAAAGAACCTTTGCTAAAAATTATCCATCAAGGTTAGCTATAAAGTAAATGGTTTGAACCTAGGAGTATCATTAGATGTGTGAAGTTGATCGTCCAGGTTGTTGTAGTCTTGAGAAAGGCTATTGTTGGTGACTGACGTTTTGACAGCCTCAGCAGCGGTCATCTTTGACTCTGAAGATGACCACCACTGAGGCCGTCAAAATGTCAATCACCAACAATAGTCTTTCTCAAGACTACAACAACCTGGACGATCAACTTCACATATCTAAGGTTAGCTATTATAAGAATATTTTATCTTTAAAAGCAAATTAAAATTAACCAAAACAACAATTAGGTTGTATGCAGTGTTGACAGGGCATTCAATTTCCTGAATTAATGATTCTAAAATCATGTGGCAAAATATGGGTGATGAGAAGTGCAGTTCTGAGGGTATGGGTCCTCAGAAATGGGAGAACAAGGTCAGAGTGAGGGTAAGGGTCCTCACTCCTTTTGGGAAGGACCTTGCCCTCACGCTAGAATGACTAACGTGACTGGTGTACATGTACCTGGGGATGGGGATGGGGCCTATAGTTAATAGTGCCTTTGTTCTTGGTTGAACAAAGGTTGTATTCTTGCAACAGTTCGTTGCTCTTGTACACAATGGTGTATTGACCATCATCAGCATGTGATAGCTCTGTGGTCCTAACAAAGCGATGTTGCTAGGTCATTATTAACATTAATTTATATCTTATTATATAAATTAATACTTAAAAACTATTGTTTTTCTGTTTGTAAACTAGTTTTATCATTGGCGTTTTTTTAGGAGAAGGAAGGTTAAATGATATTCTAGTAATCTTGGGAAAAAAAGTAAGAACTGAATATTTTCCCAAAGAAGAAGTTTATATCATATACAGCAAGAAAGGAAAGTAAGTATTAGTGTTATTTATATTAGGCTGAATTCTTAAATGTAAAAAATGTTTAAATTTTGAAAGAACTATTAAAAAGTGAGTGAGGAAATAGAAATAAGGGTCTTGGCTTTGGGTGGCAAAATGTCCACTTGATTTTTTTAAGCGTGAGTATTGTAGGGGGCATGCTTCCCCGGAAAATGTTTTATTTCTATAGGTCTCTAAAACACCATTTCCCGCTTTCTGAGGCGAGTTTTTAAAAGTGATTTGAGGCCATCAATTGCAAAAAAATTTTATTACTAAATGTTTTTACAATTTGACAATTGGATTTGACTTGTTACTCAGAACATCTACCCCCCTCAAATTTCTCCCTAGCCTCCTTCGCAGACGTTCTTTGTGGGCCGTGTATGCCCGCCCCCCAAGTGGGGGGCGAGCATACACGGCCCACAAAGAACGTCTGCGAAGGAGGCTAATTTCTCCCCGGATTTAGACTTTTCACAAGGACGGTCTTGGGGACCATTGGGGAGGGGGGGGGGGCGGTCACCCCCCCTTGGCTACGCCACTGTGCTTGATACAGTACTGCTCAGAAATAACCTAACAGTGTGGCTGAGGTTCAGTTAAACAATGATAGAACTGGTGCTAAACTTTAGCAAAGCACAATGGAATTATATAGTAACACAGAAAATAGTCCATATTTATATTCAGTGTGTTTTAGAGACAGTTTAACTAACACTGAACAGACTAATATCATTATTAAGGTGAGGTTCAACCTAGGTTTGACCTCGGTTTTTGTTAGGTTATTTCTAAGCAGTACTGTAACTCTTTGTTTGAGTTTGAAATTGTTTTGTTAATAACATAACTGCATAATCTAATCTTTGGTGCTCACTTGTGTTTCTTTCCTTTTTAGAGAGGGTGTTGGTGTAATTGTTGATGTCATAAAGTCGATTGGAGAGGTAATAATTCGTACCAAAAACCTGGTCTTCTGTTGTAAAATGATTTTCTCACACACTGCTGGGAGCCGTTGCAGCTGTACAGTGCCACGCTTGACATTTATTTCAACTATTGTTAGTTATTACAGCTCAATAGACAAACCTAACTACATTTAGCTTTTACAGTTTCTTTAAGACAACTAGTAATAATTACTCAACTTTGCTAAATAGATAAACTAAACTATATTATCCCCAGGGCTCAAGATTTGAATTTTTTTACCAGTATCCAAGTGGATACTAGCACCTTAAAATCTGGTATCCCTCCTTGAAATTTAGTATCCCAGATTTGGATAGTAGGTATTCCGATTAGCAGTATCCAAACAAGGTAAAATATCCAAAAAATAAGTGCTAGACAGGTGCTATCATTAATGATTTATGTAACGGTTTAACAATGATCTCCAGAAATATGTATTTTAGGAGCAAATATAGAATATCCGTCCACTTTTGAAACCGCATTACAAATACAAACCAGGATGCTCTAAAATGTCTTTAAATATAATGTAGAAGGTTTATATTGTGTGTACTGGTTGATTGTTATCAAATGAAATGGGGTTTTAAAATAGAACAAAGAAATTGTGCGAAAGTGGACGGGTATTCTACAATTTAGCGTATGTGGAGAATTAATCTTGTGCTCAGATCCATTCCGCATTCACGCGACAAACAACGAAAAAATACACGGAATAAGAAACAAAGCACCAAAACAGAGCTATTTTGTCGAACATTTCGCCAAAATGTACAGATTTCGGAGTTTGGATCGGAAATTCAAATTTTTTATAGTATCCCATCGGGATACTAAGCCTATGATATCCAATATCCAAAATTAAAATCTGGTATCCCGTGGATATCGGGATACCGCAAATCTTGAGCCCTGATATGCTTTTACAGCTTCTTTAAAACAACAGTAGTAACAAATAGATGATACGTGGATGATCGCCAAGCTCATATCCTCAGAAAAATTATTCTGAGTCCCGTACAGGAATCGAAATAGTAACAAATATTCAACTTTGCTATTACAGGGCTGGGCAAGTCAAGCTATGGTGGATGCAACAACAAAATCTGAACTGCCTGACTGACTCGCCTTGCTAATCCACCCTAGCTTGTCCCCACGCTCAGCAGAGCGTGAGAAATCATTTTCCACCTTTTTTCGTTCCTCAGCCAGTGGAAAATAGTTTAGTTTATTAGATTTATCGCTCTTTTAGGGGTGAACGGAACACCCCAACGCTAGAAGCCCAATTGATATGGGTTCCAAGGGTCTACAATTTAAGGTCGTTATCCGACAAGACCCGAAAGTCTTACCATTTGCTGATACCGACCCATGATTTGAACGGTGTCTCCAAGCTCATAGACATGTGTGGTAACCACTGGACAACAACAGACAATTACCATAATCTGAACTAGTTACACGAAGTGTGGTGGCTGGTACTATTTTTGCTGAATCAAATTTGTTTCCATTTTTTATGTTTATTATTTATTAGAAACTTGAATCAGATACCATGACACCTGACAAAGAGAATGGAAGCTTATCCACACAGAAAGAAAAGGTGAGAAATTTAGGAACATGCCTAGAACATGCCTTTCAATGGTGGAAATTGTTGTAACACAAATTGCTGCAATCGTTGCGTGATTACAGCAACTATTTTCGGCGTTGTACAGTGTAACACATGCCTTGCAATGGCGAAAATTGTTGTGACACAAGTTGCTGTAATCATTGCAGAACTAGTAGAATCTAGTTCTACTTTCTACAATGATTACAGCAACTATTTTCAGCGTTGCGCAGTGTAACACCCCCATCTGCAACTTGTCTCGCAATGCCGTTGCAAGACAAACAAGTTGCTGCAATCATTGCAGAACTAGTGGAATCTAGTTCTACTTTCTACAATGATTACAGCAACTATTTTCAGCGTTGCGCAGTGTAACACCCCCATCTGCAACTTGTCTCGCAATGCCGTTGCAAGACAAACAAGTTGCTGCAATCATTGCAGAACTAGTAGAATCTAGTTCTACTTTCTACAATGATTACAGCAAATATTTTCAGGGTTGTACAGTGTAACACCCCATCTGTAACTTGTCTCGCAATTTTCCTCTTTGGTGACTGCATGCGCTATGCGTACTTTGTCATAAACACAAAGATGATGAAGAAACTTTGCAAGTCAAGTTGCACAAAACGTTGGCTAGTGTACATAACACCCCCTTTCATGCAACTGCAACGTGGCAGATTAAGCCGTTGCGAGACAAGTTGCACGAAAAATTATGTAGTGTAACAATCTGGTCATATTTTATGGATATACTGGGTTGGGTAACATTGATGCCGTGTCATGAAATATTTTGCCCTGATTTCTACGACCTATGGAATTTTTCGTTCATCAAAAACAAGTGTAACACACAATAAGATGAGCACGCAAGCACACATTAATATACGTGAGTACATGTACTCTTTCTTAATTATTTGTTGACACATTGAAGTTCTCTTATTTCTCCTTTTCATATTATAAATAAATAAACATCTCATTGATTTTTAGATTGAATACAAGTACAATATTAATCTGACAAGATCTGAAGTGATACTGTCTGATATTTCTCCTGATAATATAAGGTATGTCTTTGAATGTAATCTTACTATCAGCCCTGCTGAGAGAGGAGGGTTAACTGGGGCAACTGCCTCAGGGCCAAATAAGAGGTCTGAAATGATAACCATCATGCAAATTAGGGATGAGCCGATAATTGGAAATTAATCAGTAGAAGCCAATAATCGGCAACATTCAGGCTGATCGGTTATTTGCCGATCGTGTCAACATATATCAGCGGTCCCGATAAATATTATTCTCGCTTTTCTACTTGTGATATTTCCTTTTGTTTGTCAAGAAAAACGCCAACTTGTTTATAACACAGATACTCTTCCACAATGAAACTGTCAAATTTAATATCTTCTGGAACTAGAACGTTGCAAGTCTATTTTCATTCTTGAAAATTTAGAATATTGTTTGTTTTTCTTTCTAAAGTTACGCGATTGTAGTTGAACGCATTTTAAAAGATAGAGACATGTGAACGAATGTAGTCTCAAATAGTCACCCCAGCATTGACACATCCGCCCTTTGAAGCCTAAAAGTTAACATCACAAGTAATATTTTGATCTAGTTCATTTGTTTATGTTTTTTCTAAGGAGGAAAACTAAACCTCCTGGTAGGGAACTGTTGAAGCTGTTTTTAAAAGCAAGTGCTGAAGAAATTAAAATCAACAAGAAACAAGTGTGGCTTGTTAAGGTAAACTAGAAATACGTTCTGCAATAATGCCTCGCCTGCTTTTTCTACCCCCTGGAGTTTTGTTTCCCCAGGGCCCCCAGACCGCACACCCCCAGACCGCACACCCCCAGACCGCACACACTGTGTTGTAGTAGGATGTTAGGTCAGGAATACTCCTGCTACTGGTAACCATGTAATCCGGTACCGGTACTACCTGCTCATGGTTGGGCTGTTGGTGACTAAACTGGCTCCCCCGCTGGCTAACCATTGAGGAGGATGGTTGGACATCCAGCAAGACTAAAAACAAGACTTGTCAAACGGCTGCTACTGGTAACCATGTAATCCGGGTTGGACATCCAGCAAGACTAAAAACAAGACTTGTCAATCTGGTACAACCTGCTCATGGTTGGGCTGTCAGCAACTAAACCTTCCCCCACTAGCTAGCCAGTGAAGAGGCATCCAGCAAGACTAAAAACAAGATTTGTCAAAAGGCTGCTGCTGGTAACCATGAACCTGTAAACCAGTACTACCTGCTCATGGTTGGGCTGTTGGCAACTAAACCTGCTCCCTCAATGGCTAGCCAGTGATGAGGATGGTTGGACATCCAGCAAGACTAAAAACAAGACTGGTCAAAGAGTGGATGGCTGAGCTCTTAGGAGCTATGGTTTATTAGCCATCCAACAAAAACTAATACTGATTGTACAGGGTTTTGGACTGTATAGCAGCATGTGCCATTGTAAGTTTTCGATCAACCTCGGTCTATTTGTGCATTACTGAGCAACGTTTCTTTGCTGCAAATAATAATCTGCTCATGCGTGTTAATGCTATTGACAACTGTAAACATGGCTCGTTTTGCCAAGATGTCACACTTAGATCTTGCTGGAAAAAATAAATTGAATGATAAAACAATTATTGAACTTGGTTATTGCAAGATATTGTGGTTTGTCAGTGGCTTGGCAGGTCAATTATTTGCCTCGGCTTCTGCCATCATCAAATAATTGATCTTCTGACAAATCACAATATTTTGCTCAACCTCATCCAATAATTGTTAATTATTAGTAGTAGTACAGTCAATAGTAAAAAATAACGTAACATTGTATTTTTCGAGGATGAACTGATCAAGAAATACCATTTACCTGTTGTATCTAAAGCAAAACC
Source organism: Chrysogorgia sp. JL179-B06 (assembly GCA_035772405.1). Classification (NCBI taxonomy): domain Eukaryota; kingdom Metazoa; phylum Cnidaria; class Anthozoa; order Scleralcyonacea; family Chrysogorgiidae; genus Chrysogorgia; species Chrysogorgia sp. JL179-B06. The sequence goes on along the minus strand of JAYKKM010000478.1, from coordinate 759,130 downwards.
AGAATTATCTCAACAAAAGGTGTGTTAATTATACTTTTAAAAATCAAAAAAGTTATTCAACTTTGTCTCTTCCTGAAATAGAAAACAGGATCTAAATACAGACAGACAGACACACACACACACACACACACACAGACAGACAGACAGACAGACAACACAGACAGACAACACAGACAGACAGACAGACAACACAGACAGACAGACAGACAGACAACACAGACAGACAACACAGACAGACAGACAGACAACACAGACAGACAACACAGACAGAATGCAGACAACACAGACAACACAGACAGGTAGACAGACAGACAGACAGACAGACAGACAAACTGGTTAAAAGCATCCACAGATGATGGAAAAACGTGTTTGTAAATCTATTTGTTTTAATTCTTGAGGTGAAAAAAACTCGTGACTTTCTCAAATTATACTGGGATTTTTTCTTGAATATTGTACAAGTGCAATACGTTGGGTGCATTCAAAAAACTTTTTAAAGTCAGAGTTGTGTCAAACTATGTCTGATTTATCACCTTGGTTTCCTTCCTCCCTCATTCCTTCCTTCCTTACTTACTTCCTTCCTTCCTCCCTTCCTTGTTTCCTTCCTTGTTTCCTTCCTTGTTTCCTTCCCTCCTTCCTTCCCTCCTTCCCTCCTTCCCTCCTTCCTTCCCTCCTTCCTTCCTTCCTCCTTCCTCCTTCCTTCCTTCCTCCTTCCTTCCTTTCTTCCTTCTTTCCTTCCTTCCTTCCTTCCTTCCTTCCTTCCTTCCTTCCTTCCTCCTTTCTTCCTTCCTTCTTTCCCTTCCTTCCCTTCCCTTCCCTTCCTTCCTTCCTTCCTTCCTTCCTTCCTTCCTTCCTTCCTTCCTTCCTTCCTTCCTTCCTTCCTTCCTTCCTTCCTTCCTTCCTTCCTTCCTTCCTTCCTTCCTTCCTTCCTACAAGTGCAATATTGTAATATATATATATATTTTTTCAGAATCCTTTAAGAAGTCCTCTGCATACTATCTCTGGTCCAAATAATGAAAGTGTCGTGCAAAATAAGGCCAAACATTCTTCAAAGAAATCTCCAAAAAACAATGATTCTACCCAAAGAACTCTTTGTTTTATAAAAGAAGTTAAGAGTGATCCAAGAAAAGCCACATCTACAAATGAGAAAGATACCTTCAAGAAAACAATCCTAAATGGTTGTTTGACTTCTGAAATTAAAGTTTATCTTACTCCAATCAAGAAACAGAAAGCCATGATGGTAGAAGGATGTGATGTTGATGAAGATGACATCCCTTTGAAACAAATAAAGAGAATAGTAGAGAACAGCAACTCTGTGAAACAGAAAGCCATGATGATGGAAAGCTGTGATGTTGAAAAAGATGACAACATTGTGGAACAGAAAGCCATGATGATGGAAAGCTGTGATGTTGAAAAAGATGACAACATTGTGAAACAGAAAGCTATGATGATGATGAAAAGCTGTGATGTTGAAAAAGATGACAACCTTGTGGAACAGAAAGCCATGATGGTGGAAGGCTGTGATGTTGAAAAAGATGACAACCTTGTGGAACAGAAAGCCATGATGGTGGAAGGTTGTGATATTTTTATTTGTTGTTTTTGATATTATATTTTTGATATATTTTATATTTTGATATTAAGTGTAAAGTAATTTTTTATGCACTCTGTGACTCCATGCTCCGTGGCTCCATACTGATTGAGGAGCAAGCAGTCTCAAAAGTGGCATTGCATGATGCAGTTTAACCGATTTGAGCAAGTTACAGCGAATTCAAAATACAGCTGCCAGACTTGTTGCAAGATTTAAAAAATCAGAAAATATCTCCCCTGTGCTTCGTAATCTTCACTGGTTGCCAGTGAGATCAAGGATTGTTTTTAAGATACTGATAATTACTTTCAAAGCTTTACATGGCCAGGCACCTATTTATATTACTGATTTGCTAACTAAATATAAACCTTCTCGTATTTAAGATCATCTAACCGAAATCTGCTACTTGAGCCAAAATCCAAAACGGAGACTCATGGAGACAGAACATTCTCAGTTGCCACACCAAAACTGTGGAATTCATTACCACAGGAAATTAGAAGCATTGATATTTTAAGTAGTTTTAAGTCAGCACTTAAGACTTTTCTTTTTTGAAATTAATAGTTTTTTGTTCATAGTGGTAATATATATAGTTAATCTTATTAATGAAACTGTAATTAGTTTTATAAGTAACATTAAGAATAAATTGTTTTAAGAGCATTGAGACTATTGTATAATGCTTCTAATACGTCTTTATTATTATTATTATATTGACAAAGATGACAACCCTGTAAAACAGAAAGCCATGGTGGTAGAAGGCTGTGATGTTGAAAATGATGACATCCCTTTAAAACAAAGAAATAAAGTAGGAGTGGAGAAGCAGCTGGAAAATGAAGATGATAGTGTTAAAAAGATTGAAGAAATAATCGATAATGATGAGATTTTTCTGATTGACGACGAAAGCAATAGCAACACAGTTAAAGATGACAACCTTGTGAAACAAAGAAAGAAAGCAGTGAAGAGGCAGCTGGAAATTGAAGATGAGATTTTTCTGATTGATGATGAAAGCAATAGCAACAAAACACAAGAGGTACTGAGTTTAAAGTGTCTATCTCACGTTTGGAGATTTTACATATTCGTAATATTTGGGTCTTCCTGAGTAAAATCATAATATATCTTGTCATCTGAAAATTTCATCTTCATAGACTTTTTTGCTGTTAAAGTTATCGCATGTGATGTCACAAGAGGCATTTTTGTGGCAAGTAACAAAAGAAAACTGGTTTGGAATGCCTCTTGTGACATCACATTCGGTAACTTTGACAGCGAAAAAGTCCATGAAGATGAAATTTTCGGCTGATAATATATATTATGATTTTGCTCAGGAAGACCTAAATATTACGGAAAGAATGACAAATCAAATCATAAAAAGATTGGTGTACTGCCAAAATAGCGTGCAAGTTGTCTAACGTTTCGAGCGAAGGCCCTTCATCAGATGTTTCACTGACGAAGGACCTTCGCTCGAAACGTTAGACTACTTACACGCTATTTCGGCAGTACACCAACCTTTTTAGATATTTGATTTGTATTTCTACACATCCCTACTCAGCACAATACGTTTCAAGAAAGAATGATTTGGATCCAGAAGTCGGTAAATAAATTATTTCATGTTGAGGGAAAATTATTTTGTTGTTTTCTAGAATGACCTGACCATTGATAAAGTTAACCAGGAATTATGTAAAAAAGACAAAAAGATTACGAAGAAAAATACCATGAAAAAACAAAAGACGATATCTGAAATGTAAGTAGATCAGTTGAGCTATCTTATTTGGTGGTTCACGGTTAGTAGGTTACTGGTTCAATTGGCAGGAGTAAGGCAATTAGGCAATTGTATTTTTTACAGCTGGTCCCAGTTGGAAATTAGGGAGGTGATCCTAGTATCAGAAAATCACAATTAATATATAAAATCCATGACCTTTGCTTTATCTAATCTTATAATGGTCAACTATATAATTTCTTTTTTCTGGTCACATTTAGGCTGAACTTGAACGTTTCAAAAAAGAACGAAAATGACCAACAAAAGAAACCGGTACCAATAATCTCAGTACCTGCAGAAGACAATGTATTGACACAACCACTTTTGCAAAGGTTTCTGCTGTTATTTTATAAGTATAGTTTAAAAACGAGCATTAGTGTTTTATCAGATTTCACGAGTATTTTAAATCTGATAAAACATTGGCGGAGTAATTTTGAAAATATTTTTCAAAGTGCCTATCTCACGTTTGGGGATTTTACATATTCGTAATATTTGGGTCTTGTTGAGCAAAATCATAATATATCTTAGATGTGATGTCACAAGAGGCATTTTTGTGTCAAGTAACAAAAGAAAACTGGTTTGGAATGCCTCTTGTGACATCACATTCGGTAACTTTGACAGCGAAAATCTCCATGAAGATGACATTTTCTACTGACAAGATATATTATGATTTTACTCAGGAAGACCCAAATATTAGGAATATGTAAAATCCCCAAACGTGAAATAGGCACTTTAAAAAATTTTCAATTGCTCAATCTGAATAACATTTTGTAAAGCTATACTTTATTTTATTTATGTGCACTGTAGCTCAACATTAAGTATGGAAGAAAAACTACGGATACGTGAAGAAAATGAAAGAAAGATTTGGTTTGTGTTTTAGCCTGTGATTTGTAGTTACAAAGGTTACAAAGAGAGCCTGTTTTGGTGAAAAAGAAATAATGATAAAACTTTGATATTGTCCTTTAAATAAACCAGCAGTGTTGAGTCAACGTATAGAATAATGATAAGAGCACAGCTCAACGGTATTTTTAACGTCGTAATAAAGAGACAAGTCAAAAAAATTAAAACATGTTTATTAATGTTTCATTGTGAACGTGTAACATCTTCAGTGTTCCTTTCTTCCTTCTTTCCTTCTTTCTTTCCTTCCTTCCTTCCTCCCTTCCTTCTTTCCTTCCTTCCTTCCTTCCTTCCTTCCTTCCTTCCTTCCTTCTTTCTTTCCTTCCTTCCTTCCTTCTTTCTTTCCTTCCTTCTTTCCTTACTTCCTTCTTTCCTTACTTCCTTCTTTCCTTCCTTCTTTCCTTACTTCCTTCTTTCCTTCCTTCCTTCTTCCTTCCTTCCTTCCTTCCATCTTTCCTTACTTCCTTCTTTCCTTCCTTCTTTCCTTACTTCCTTCTTTCCTTCCTTTCCTTCCTTCCTTCCATCTTTCCTTACTTCCTTCTTTCCTTCCTTCTTCCTTCCTTCTTTCCTTCCTTCTTTCCTTCTTTCCTTACTTCCTTCTTTCCTTCCTTACTTCTTTCCTTACTTCCTTCTTTCCTTCCTTCTTTCCTTCCTTCTTTCCTTACTTCTTTCCTTACTTCCTTCTTTCCTTCCTTCCTTCTTTCCTTCCTTCCTTCCTTCTTTCCTTACTTCCTTCTTTCCTTCCTTCCTTCCATCTTTCCTTACTTCCTTCTTTCTTTCCTTCCTTCCTTCTTTCCTTCCTTCTTTCCTTCCTTCCTTCTTTCCTTACTTCCTTCTTTCCTTCCTTCTTTCCTTACGTCCTTCTTTCCTTCCTTCTTTCCTTACTTCCTTCTTCCCTTCCTTCTTTCCTTATTTCCTTCTTTCCTTACTTCCTTCTTTCCTTTCTTCCATCTTTCCTTTCTTCCGATGGAAGGAAGGAAAGCTTGACGATCGTCCAAGCATCATCAATTATCTAAAAGTTGATATTCTAATTCCAGCTTCGTTTGAAAAATAATTCTCTTTTGTATTGTCTTTTTAAAAAGTGAATTGAAAGAATTGGAGAATGAGAGAATACACCAAGCCATGTTACAAGCTGCAATGGTACAAACATATTTTGATTTTGTGAAAATATATTACCCGTGTTTAATATAAATATTTTCTCTCATCCTGTTTCTTGGATTTATATCGTACTGTAGGGGAAAAAAACTATATTCACAAAAAACTCTAATGAATAACATTTTTCATTTTATTTAGCGTTACGAAGAGTCGGAGCTTGTTCTTGAGCCGTTACCTTCTCCCAAACCAGTGTCTGTCCCAGATGAATTGAAGCAATACTATGGTGATATTCTTATGATTGCAGACTTTATTTTTACGTACGCTGACTTCGTTAGTCAGGAAGAAGAGATCAAGTTCACTGCAGGTATAAATATATAGATCTTCCTGATGTATAGATGTTTAAAATATTAACCTATTGGCATTTTCATTGGTTGTTGGCCATGATCTATTAGAGGACAGATGCACGGATCACGTTAGCTCACATCAGCCGACTGCTTTTATCTTTTTTCGTGCCTTTTGAATGGTTTGTACTTAAAATCCGTCAAAAACGACAAAATCTACGCGAAGAATCACGTCAGCTTATGCTTTATTGAGTTATAATGCACGGTTTTTGAGCTCAGTAACCAATCAGATAGCGTGTACTCGCTCATTTACTTCCGGTTATTTTATAAAGTTACTAATGCAGCGTTTCTTTCCTACAATCATTGTGATAAAAAATAAAACGTTGGTCAATTTTGTGAATGGCTACTTTCTTGTTTTTTTACAGACGAACTCGCAACGTGTTTGATGTCTAGAACTGCAGAGTTTGATCTCATTCAACGTATCTTGGTTGTCTTTCTGAAAATTTTACTTAAAGAACTTCATGACAATGAAATCAACACAGATCAGGTAACTAGTTAACGTGTCTATCTCATGATTGGTTATTTTACATATTCGTAATATTTGAGTTTTCCTGAGCAAAATCATAATATATCTTGTCAGCCGAAAATTACATCTTCATGGAGTTTTTTTGCTGTTAAAGTTATCGGATGTGATGTCACAAGAGGCATTTTTGTGGCAAGTAACAAAAGAAAACTGGTTTGGAATGCCTCTCTGTGACATCACATGCGGTAACTTTGACAGCGAAAAACTCCATGAAGATGAAATGTTCCGCTGACAATATGATTTTACTCAGGAAGACCCAAATATTAGGGGTATGTATGTAAAATCCCCAAACATGAGATCGCCACTTTAAAGCAAGATTTATGTTTGTGTTCTACATTTCCAAGAAATATTCGACTCGCTGTCTACCAATGAGACAAAATTGTGAATAAAGCGGTGAAAGTTTTGAGCTTGATCTTTGAAAAATCGCATGTATGCAAGCCTGGAAATAATTATTTTCGTTGTACCTGTCAGAATGACTAGCACAAATAAATTTGTAACAGACACACAAAAAATATATCTTTCATCGTACAACTTAGCGTAACATCTCAAAACTTAGCGTAATGTCTTAAAACTTAGCGTAACGTCTCCAAACTTAGCGTAATGTCTCCAAACTTAGCGCAATGTCTCCAAACTTAGCGCAATGTCTCAAAACGTAGCGTAATGTCTCAAAACTTAGCGTAATGTCTCAAAACTTAGCGCAATGTCTCAAAACTTAGCGCAATGTCTCAAAACTTAGCGCAATGTCTCCAAACTTAGCGTAATGTCTCCAATATCAGCGTAACGTCTCCAAACTTAGCGCAATGTCTCAAAACTTAGCGTAATGTCTCTCATCTGAGATTGTACAACACGAAATCTAAACCCAGTCCATTCAACACAAAAATGTTTTACATTCACAAAAATTTGAGTATAATCTTCGGACAAGATGAGCATAGGGCAAAATGACAGACACAATTAATATTGTAACTGTCAAATCTCTAGAAATGGGATATTTGTACCAGACAATGTCCGTGACCGTAGCCGCTAATATTCCAGGTTTGAATATAGGACAGATGTGTTGTTAGTAATGTAAAAGTGGTGTTGTGGTGTGTAGACAATGTAGAAATAGAAATACATATAAAATACTCTAAAAGATTTGATTTGTGTTCGAATATAATAGTATCTTCATTCTTATCATCTTATGTATTGTTTTCCTTTTGTTTCTTAGATTTTTCAATTCGGCATTGATATTTTTTATGTCCCCTTAACGAAGGAAGCAATTGGCGAGGTAACCAGGCTGTATTTAGAACAAGATCAGAAAGAACAGCAATCAATATTAACTTCGAGAAAGAAAAAGACGACAAAACAGCCACTAGAATTGGTAAGAACATTTCTTTCTAAAGTCTCTGATCTTTGGAATCTCTTTGGAAAGTAAATATTTCTGATCTTTGGAATCTCTTGAGAAGGATTGTAAAATATCTTTTCGTGCGAAAATTTCATCTTCATACCTTTTTCTCCTGCTAAAGTAGTTTACTATTCATAGGAAATGACGTCAAAGCAGAGCTCCTGCTCTTAGGTGAACGGAATACCCCAATAGGCTGGAAGCCCAATTGATAATGGTTTCTGAGGGCCTACGGGAAGGTCATCATCCGAGAAGACCCAAAAGTCTCACCATTTGCTGGTATTATTGCAAAGGCAGCACTTTCTCAATTATTTTTAAGACCCAGAGTGGTGGTCTGACCCAGGATTTTTCCCAGCTCATAGACATGTGTGGTAACCACTAGACCACAGCGGCACAATCAACGTTAGTAGGGCAAAAAGGCATGAAGATGAAATTTTGGAACGACAAGATATATTACATTTCTTCTTGGTAGTACCCCGGATAGATACTTTACACTTTTCCACCTCCAAAACTATTCAAAATCTTACATTTGAAATGGGATATTTTATAGTCCCTGAACATCTTGGCAACTTTGAAGGAGAAAGAATTTGCGGAACTTAGTTCATCGGAAAAAGTTGAGGTATTTCTAAGTAAATCGTATATATATATATATACGTGAAAATTGAGTATTTGGGAAGGTAGAAGCGATAAAACAACGGAGGGAGGAGGGAAGGGAGGAAGCAAGCAAGCAAGAGGGAACGAAGGAAGGGAGCGAAGGAAGGAAGGAAGGAAGGAAAGAAAGAAAGAAAGAAAGAAAGAAAGAAAGGGAGGGAGGGAGGGAACGAAGGAAGAAAGAAGGAGTGAGTGAGTGAGCGAAGGAAGAAAGGGAGGGACGGAAGGGAAGGAAGAAAGGGAGCGAAGGAAGGAAGAAAGGAAGGGAGAAATAAAGGGAGGGAGGGAGCGAAGGAAGGAAGAAAGAAAGGGAGGAAAAGAGGGAGGAAGAAATAGTGAACATATAAAAATTTCCAAAAGGAGACCATTATTAATTTATTTGGTGATAAATATTTCAGGTATTAACTTACCTACTGCATAGAGTTCTTGAGTCAGATATCTTTTACAATTATTTGGATGGCTTTGATGAAAAGAGAAAACATAATCGGTAAGACATATTATGGTTGTATAGTGCATATGTTGTATAGTGAATCTCAGTAAGAACTTTCAACGTAAAAATTGCTTAAAAACCTTTCTTGACGTTGGGTCATTTTTGCAAAACCTAAAGATCGTATTTCGAAGGAAGAGAGGAAAGACGCTATTTATTCCATTCCGTGCAATGACTGTGATCAGGAGTACATCGGTCAGACTAAACGTCAGTTTCGTACGCGTTTAAAAGAACACCAAAAGGCTGTTTTCTTTCCAAAAAAGAAAAATTCTACCATGAGATTGCGTGGGAAAATTACAAAATTATAACCGCTAATCCGCGGTACCATCAGGTTTGGGGTCTTGGCCAACCTCGTTCCCAGGGTATTTTGCCTCCACGGTGGAAGGTCGGCGAAAATGGGATCCTGGGATCGGCTGGTCACATCACACCCAGAATTTCTGGGTGTTTAGATATGATCATTTTTGTGGTCTTTGTTCCATTGCCTTTGTCTACTTTGTTGACCTGAATAATTGAGAAATATTCAATGTTCTTCAGAGTTGTTCATGTCAGCATTCGTAGGCATAAAAGCAGCTAACAAGCTTAATAATCCACAATACATCCATCTCTTACAAAAGGTATGAAGAAGCATATATCCAATTTAGCGAAAGCTATCACTTTGCTGTAAAATTTGAAGACAGCATTCAGATTCAGATGAATAAATTATACTCGGCTGAATTAATTGAGTTTTTAATTAAGCCAATCGGATTATAGAATGGACCAGCCGATCCCAGGGCTATTTTCGCCGTGGAGGCTAGATACCCTAGGTACGAGGTTGGAGGCTTGGCATATCAATAGCGCTCACGCCCCATTGAATCGCGATGACGGTGGTTTATTACCAGAAGCTTATTTGCATCTTGTTAATAGATAACGTCATCATCGGTTCTATGAGGGTATAAATGGGGATACTAACTTTACAACGATCACCCCTGATGAAGACACTAGATTGGAGTGTCGAAACGTTGGGTCATGGACAGTAACTTTTAAAGTTACGTTTAAAAAACAATTTTAAAGCTAGAGTAGCGTCAAACTATGTCTGATTTTCTTATTCTTGTCAAATTAAATAGTTGCATTATTTTGTAGGGTGGAATATCACAAACAGAAAAGAGAGAAAAAAGATATCATTAAACAAGAAAAAGAATTAGGAAAACAGGTAACCCGTGAGTCTGCATGTTTCAGATCAGCGGTCTAACTGACTAAGCTACAGAGGATGATGATGTAGATTGTTTGTAAAGTGCCTATACAGCCCTTTCGTTTTTTAGTTATCTGTATAGAGGATGAAAAATAGCTGATAAGTTAATTTATAGTTTTTAATTTCGACTTTTCGTTTGGAAGATATCACTCTTTGAACATTGCTATTTATATAAAAAAGCCGCAAATTTGAAAGGCCTGGAACGAGCTACACTGTGACGTCATTTAAGAGACGAATGTGTGTTTCGCCTTGGGGAACTTGTGAACACTGTATTAAACACACTGCAAATTCTCTATGTGATATTCATCTTTACTGTCCGCGTATCGTTCAAGTAAGGTATCGTTCAAGTAAAGATTACGATGGACAGATATTTTTCTTTCAAATTCGCTTCATTAGAACATCCATACACTGCGTATCTGTCTGGCATGATTGAGTAGTTCAACATAAACGATAAATTTTATAGTATAATCTGGGAATCGAGCTCGTTTGTTTACGAAGCTGGGATCTCTTAAATGACGCCACAACCTAGTTTCCAGACTCCAGAATTGGCAGAAATACATTTTCGGTTTTTAATCGGAATTTGCTTACATTTCTTAATTTGGATGCAAAATATCTTCTAAACGAAAAGTCCAAATCAAAAACTGTAAAATAACTTATCAGCTATTTTTTGATCCTCTATACAGATAACTAAAAAAACGAAAGGGCTGTATAGGCACTTTAAGCATAAAAATGTTGATATTTGTTTGTTTTAATGTCTTCTGAAAACATTTTCTTGACTAATTTTCTCTTTAGGTGAAAGAAGAAGATGAAACGAAAGAGACATGTGAGAAAAACATTTTATTGTTAACTGTTTTATATCCTTTGTTTTTAATTTGACCGCACTCCATCCCAAATTCCGCACTCGGAACAATGATATTGACAAACCTGTAGCCCACCATTTCAACAGCTCCGACCATTAGACACGAACGTCTGTGCCATCCTTCCCATCTCAGGTGGTAACGACAACCGCAAACTGCAAGAGAAGCGTCTTATTTTTTAAACTTGGCACCACACATCCTCATGGCCTTAACGAACGTTTTTCTTTTATTTAATTTCCTACAAGTTGTTTTGTTATTTTAGTTTGCGAGGATGTTAGTTAGCTCATGCACTTTCATTCCTTTTCAAGTTTTACTATCGTATATTGGACCTGTTATTGCACCCTTAAAGGACATTGGCAACACAAATTAAGTTTGTCTAATACGAAAGAACTCGTAAAATGATAGAGTAACACCTTTTACAACTTTTCTGTATTTTACTTTGTTTTTGAAATATCTCAGTTTGTTTGATATGTAAATGAGATGGTCTCTGACGTCAGGTGTGGGGTAGAGAATTTTCACTCATTAAAAATGTCTTATATCTCAGTGATTGCTAAGTTTACAACGTTTATTATCATGAGGAGTTATACGCACATTTTCAAGTAAATTTGTGGAACAAACTTGAAGATGGAACTAATATTGTAATGAGTGAAAATTATCTACCCAGCACCTGACGTCAGAGACCATCTCATTTACATATCAAACAAACTGAAATATTTCATAAACGAAGTAAAATACAGAAAAGTTCTAAAAGGTGTTACTCTATCATTTTACGAGTTCTTTCATATTAGACAAACTTAATTTTTGTTGCCAATGTCCTTTAAATTATATTTTCTCTCTTGAATCTCACGAAATGCATTTGGCTTCTTTCGTAGCGAAAAATGGAACAACAGTGACTGATGAAGTTGGAGGTGATGTAACCAACAGTGCAGAGGAGAATGAAGAGCGTAACAAATATATCTGTAATTTAACCACACAAGAATCAATGACGAAAAATAAGATTGATAAAGAAAAAGAGAATGAACATCGACAGTTGAAGTAAGAAATTGATATACGATGTGCTCAATTCAGTTGTAAAAGAACTCTTTTGTTTGAAAGAACTCTTAAAACTATAAAGACTAACCATTTAGAACTTTTTGATATTAAGGGTAATATTTGGCATTTCACTCGATCAAACTACATGTTGAAAGGACCCACGGTGAAGGAAAATTTCGAGTGTTGAATACATACATTTTAAGACCAAACCGGGACCAGTTGCGAAAAATGCAACTTCAAGAGATTTGTTTAATATGTAAAAGATCTACTTATGACATCACAATGCATTAATGACTTATTGAAAAATTCTGCATATCTTTACCATTATCACATGGAATTGTTTGATGATTTGCATATTTGATGTCATTGGATACATCCACGCACATGCACCTGCATTTCAAGTGATTTCATTACATAATCTCAAGGATATATATAAGTGTTTTCAGTATGCAGTGTGATGTTATAAGTATGATCATTTACGTATTAAACAAATCTTAAAGTGGCACTACGATGAAAATCCCCCCGTCTTTTAGATTTTATTTACCATAGAATAGTATTTCAGGGTCGAAAGTGATCATCGATATAAAAAAAACTAAAAAAATGGTATTTTGAAGTAAGTATTTTGAGCTCTGAAATCACTATTATTTAGGCCACCATTACTAAAGACATGTTCCAAGTGACCCGCAATTTCAAAAAGTAATATTGTTTGTGACGTCAGATTCTCAATGCTACGCCTGAATTTTAGTCGAGGTTACTTGCTTTCTTGTTTTCTTCGAGAAGTAGATGAAATGTTCAGCCTTTCAGACGAAGAATTTGAAAAAACGACCTTGATTTACTTGAAGAATTAGCTATGTGGAGTCCTCGCGTTGAGAATCTGACGTCACTTCGTTACGCTGGTCAGGAATATGAACGATTAATGGCCGACATAACAACTCCAGATTCGGAATCAGAAAAATAATACTTGCCATCGTCGAATCGCAAAACGGTTTCGACCAAGTAATATTTAGAAGCTCTGCTGTATAAATACGTAAAAATATTGATAGTAAAAATTTGATCGCAGTACCACTTTAATATCTCAAGAGTGAAGTGAGATATGAAAAAGTTGTAAATGGTTAGTCTTTATAGTTTCAAGAGTTCTTTCAAACAAAAGAGTTATTTTACAACTGAATTTTTCATTGCATAGATACTTTAAGTTAACAGTATTAGAGATCATGAATGTCACAATGATTTATGACTTTGCGTTTTTGATTGCATTGAAATTATAGTATTATGTATTTATAGGTTAATAAAAGTAGATATATTATCTAGATTGAAGTAATCATTATTTTTATTATATTTTAACTATTGCTTTTCATTTATAGTGAAGAATTGTATCGGAAAGAACTGAAAATAACACAATTAAAGGTTGTATATGTATTTTGATTAACCTTTTATGTCCCAGGAGTGATCAGCAGTGATATTCTCCTAATAATATCAATAGTTAACCAAGCATAGAGGTAAGGAGAATAAAGGAAATGATCACCAAAGATAAACTACCAGCGGTGATACAGTAGCGGTGATACAGTTGCGGTGATACAGTAGCGGTGGTACAGCAGCGGTGATACAGTAGCGGTGATACAGCAGCGGTGATCAGTAGCGGTGATACAGCAGCGGTGATACAGTAGCGGTGATACAGCAGCGGTGATACAGCAGCGGTGATACAGTAGCGGTGATACAGTAGCGGTGATACAGCAGTGGTACAGCAGTGGTGATACAGCAGCGGTGATACAGCAGCGGTGGTACAGCAGCGGTGATACAGTAGCGGTGATACAGCAGCGGTGATACAGCAGCGGTGGTACAGCAGTGGTGATACAGCAGTGGTGGTACAGCAGTGGTGGTACAGCAGTGGTGATACAGCAGCGGTGGTACAGCAGCGGTGATACAGCACCGGTGATACAGCACCGGTGATACAGCACCGGTGATACAGTAGCGGTGATACAGCAGCGGTGATACAATAGCGGTGTTGTTTGTGTCATAATCAATCACTCACACTAATTATGACACAAACAAACTATGACGTAATGAACCAGACGTATATATAGGCAAACCTGACAAGCACGCTTTACCGCCGCTATGGCCGTCGAAACGTCAGTCAGCAACAATAGTCTCTCAAGACTACAACAACCTGGACGATCAACTTCGCACATCTAATGATACTCCTAGGTTCAAACCATTTACTTTAAGAGAATTACAATTAATAATTTTTTTTAATTTTTAGAAAGCTTATGAAAAAGATACTAGTCGTACTATCTCATGCGGAAGTGATCGAGATCGCACTCGTTATTGGCTGTTACCTTCACATCCTGTTGGATTGTTTGTAGAAACAACAACGAAGTATGTCGCAGCACTGGAAGGTGGTGACGCCAAGGACGAATTAGAAGAAGATAAAGAAGAAAATGTATTGCAAAAGTAAGCTATGCAGTTTGGAAATGCCTAAAAGGGATGACTGAAAACGACCTTGCTGTTTTTGTCTGGTCTTTATTTTTTGTTAGGTTAGGGTTAGCTTAGCCTGCGAACACAGACCATTTACTTTATAACTCTAACTTCTTAGGGAGGAGAAAGGTTGTTGGTTTTATTACGACAACATAGAGGACATCGAAAAGTTGATACAATCACTGAGTAATCAAGGTGTAAACGAAAGTGTTCTCAAGACGAAATTGGAAAATGAACTTACTGAGATGAAAATAAACTACATGAAGAGGTAATTTATAATACAAAGAAAATTCCGAAATATCATCACCATCATCGTCCCGGGGGGTCGTCTCGACACCGCTCTCCACTGTCTTCTATCACCAACTCTACTCAGATCCACCACTTTATCATCATCTCGAACACAATCCATCCATCGCTTTCGCGGTCGCCCTCTCTTCCTTATTCCCGTCTCCCTGCGACCATCTAACAAACTCGTCCTTTTCTCTTCACGTGTCCGTACCACCTCAGTCTGTTATGAATTGAAATAAGTTTTATCCTGACGCAGAACGCGTCATTTTGATGCGCAATTGACATTACGAACTGGCTTATTGGTCTTCTAGCCTGTTCGGGTATTCCGTTCACCTAAAAGAGTGATAAATCTAATAAACTAAACGAAGGTCCTTCGTTAGGGGAGAGGACAAAAAGGGGGGAAGGGGCAGGACAAGAAGGGGCAGGACAAGAAGGGGCAGGACAAGAAGGGGCAGGATGGATTAAGGGAGGGACAAGAAGGGGCAGGATGGATTAAGGGAGTGGACAAAAAGGAGGGAAAGGGGGAAATCAAAAAGGAGAGAAATCAATTGCTTGATTTAGTAGCAACTTATACATTTTTGAATTGTGTTTGTAATTTTCAGTAGAATTTTCAGTATTTTAACTTGCCATTTCAGACCAACCAATGAAGTAACTAACAGTGAAGAAGAAGGAGTAAAGAAAGATTTCTTGGGGAATTTGAAAAAGGTATAACCTTGTTTTATATCGAATAAAGGGCTCCGCTTGAAACGTCAGTATTTCGTTCCTAAAATTCTTGGCAGTTCTCCATCGTTTCACTTTGCTATATATCCAAAACACTTCCTACGCAGCACTCTACTGTTCTTTATACAATCACGTGACTTATATATGCATTTTCATTGGTTCTTGCACATGATCTATCAAAGGACAGATACATGGGTGGCGTCAAATCACGTCAGCAGCTGTGTTTTTCTTTTGTCATGCCCCAACAGCTTTGATAAACCTTTGGGGTTGTTTTTGATTGTATAAAACAAATAGATTCCATTTTTTGTTGTCCGTTCAGTTATAGATACACAGCACAGAGGACGTCAGAACGTGGTAAAAACATCATGGGCCACTTTTTTGTCTTACCACGTTCTGACCTCATTTGTACATCTATAACTGAACAGACAACGGCAAAATGGAATCTATTTGTTAAATACACAATACAGCACGTTTATAACATGTTTTATATCACTTTTTATTGTTTTTAAGTAATACCGTAAACTGCGGAATATAAGCCCCCGTTTATAAGCCCCCGTCTATAAGCCCATTTATCTAGAAACAAAAATTATATTCCGGTTATAAGCCCTCCGAATATAAGCCCCCCTCTAAAAATCAACGTTTATCCACCCCTAAAAAAACGTATATTGATAATGCCGTATGTTTGTCTCAATTTATTTCACTAGCAGTTCGATCATTCCCAAACGTTTTTTATTTCGCTTACAAGCCCCCCGCCGATTATAAGCCCCCCGTTTATAAGCCCACCCAAAACCCCTTACGAAATTGTATAAGCCCAGGGCTTATATTCCGCAGTTTACGGTATTCTAATGAAATATTTTATCTGCTATCATGAATATGTCATACTGTTGTTTATTTAGGAATTAATTGATCTTGGTAGTAGAGTGACAAATGACTTGATGGGTGATATGACAAACTTGAAATCTTGGGTCGAGGCTGTTGATAATTGTTCTTCTACAAGTAACATGGTAAAATAAACGTTCATTTAAAATTGCTAAAGATTAAAAACCACAAGGAGAGAATTTTAAGAAGTAAAACAATTAAGATAAGACAAAAAAGCTTCAGAGGCAGTCATCTTCAGAGCAATGCAATGGTTTGACAGCTGCTGAGGCCGTAAACAATAGTCTTTCTCAAGACTACAACAACCTGTACGATCAACTTCACACATCTAATGATACTTCTAGGTTCAAACCATTTACTTTAGTTTTAATTTTAGTCATTTAATTATTTTAGTTTGTTGTTGTTGTTGTTGTTGTTGTTGTTGTTGTTGTTGTTGTTGTTGTTGATTTAAGTAGCATGATATAATATGAAAAGGAGAAATAAGAGAACTTCAATGTGTTGACAAATACTTAAGTAAGAGTACTTACGTATATTAATGGACGACGTTTCGGACGATGTGTCCTTCTTGAATGAATATACCTAAGTACTCTGACTGAAGTATTTTTCAACACATTGAAGTTCTCTTCTCCTTTTTCATATTATATACAGTTCTTTTGAGAACCTAGCAGCTTTCATAGTTATTCTTATTATCACTTTAAGTAACATTTTAATATATTTTCTTGTTTCCTCTTTTACGCTACTCTGGCTTTAAAATGTTTTTTGAACGTAACTTTAAAAGTTACTGTCCATGACCCAACGTTTCGACACTCCAATCTTGTGTCTTCATCAGGGGTGATCGTTGTAAAGTTAGGATCCATATACCATCTAAAGACGTTGTCTGGAGTCTTGGCATATCAAAATGCGTCCACGCCCCATTGAATCGCGATGACGGTGGTTTATTACCAGAAGCTTATTTACATCTTGTTAATAGATAACGTCATCATTGGTTCTATGAGGGTATAAATAAGGATCCTAACTTTACAACGATCACCCCTGATGAAGACAGTAGATTGGAGTGTCGAAACGTTGGGTTATGGACAGTAACTTTTAAGTTACGTTCAAAAATATTTTTTAAGCCTGATTTATCATCAAGCCTGGATACAAATTTGACAGTTACAATATTAATTCTGTCTGTCATTTTGTCCGATGCTCATCTTGTCCGAAGATTAACTCAACTTTTTGTGAAAGTTAAACATTTTTGTGTTGAATGGACTCTGCTTTAGATTTTGTGTTGTACAATCTCAATGAGAGACATTACGCTAAGTTATGAGACGTTGCGCTAAGTTTGGAGACCTGATTATGCTAAGTTTAGAAACATTGCGCTGAGTTTGGAGACATTAAGCTTAGTGGAGACATTGCGCTAAGTTATGAGACGTTACACTAAGTTTTAAGACATTGCGCTAAGTTATGAGACGTAACGCTAAGTTTGGAGATATGCATGCGCTACGTTATGAGACGTTACGCTAAGTTTGGAGACTGAAACGTTGCGCTAGGTTTAGAGACGTTACGCTAAGTTTTGAGATGTTACACTAAGTTGTACCGTGACAGGTACAAATTCTTTTGTATGTCCGTTACAAATTAATTTGTGCTGGTATAGTTCTGACAGGTACAGCGAAAATAATTATTTCCAGGCTTGTTTATCACCTGCAGGTTGCGTTGGGAAATTATAAATTGTATTTTCTTGTATATATTCTTGCAGATTTCGTATGTTGTTGAACTCGGATCATCTGTAAAGATCAAAAGTTTCAGGAAGACTAAGCGTTTAAAAGACCCTGAAAAATGGTTAAATAAAAAATGGATTCCTTCTGTTCAAGAAGCTGAAACAACATCCAGACTTCATTTTTGTCTCACTGTCCTTGATTTTTGGATTAAATGGGAAACATGTGTATTATACTTGGTGAGTTGTTGGGACCTGGCCGTAGGAACAAGGGGGGCAAGGGGGGGGGGGGGGAAGCGCCCCCCTAATAGCCAGAAGCAGGGGGCTGAGCCCCCCTAAAAATTAGACGTGAAAGCACAAGTTTTTTGTGTGATCATTTCATCTTTATTCTTTCATATCTACTTTGTAGCAGTGTAAGCATTGTTTCTACTTTCTTGTTGCGATATTTTCGGGATTTTGCCAAGTGACCGCTTAATAAAGGGTGACCGCTTAATATAGGGACCGCTTAATACAGGTTTGACTGCACAATAATGTTAAAGTATACCTATCTCTCACGTTTAGGGATTTTACATACTCGTAATGTTTGGGTCTTCCTGAGCTGCAAAATCATGAATTTTCACACATTAAAATGTCTTATATCTCGGTGATTGCTAAGTTTACAACGTTCATTATCATGATGAGTTATTATTATATACGCATGTTTTCAAGTAAATTTGTGGAACAAACTTGATGATAGAACTGATATTCCAATGTGTGAAAATTCTCTACCCTGCACCTGACGTCAGAGACCATCTCATTTACATATCAAACAAACTGAAATATTTCAAAAACGAAGTAAAATACGGAAAAGGTGTTACTCTATCATTTTACGAGTTCTTTCATATTAGACAAACTTAATTTTTGTTGCCAATGTTCTTTAAGAATGTATTGTAAGTGCATTGAGACTATTGTATAATGCTCCTAAAACGGCTTTATTGTTTTTATTCTTTTTAGAAATGCAAGATCTGTCACAAGAGTGGAGAAAATGTTGTTTTATGTAAAGATTGTCGTAAAGCGTATCATATACGTTGTATACGTTATAATGAAGAAGAATGCTTGAAAGAATGGCTTTGTCCAAGTTGTAAGGTAAATACATGATTTAATTTACGCTGTGTAATGTATATATATATATATATACTTGGTTAAGAAGAATAAAAATACAGTTTTAAAAAATTCGGTTACTCGAGTTTCACGCTCAAAGCGATCATCAGACTAAAAGTTTTAACATGCGAATATAACTATAAGTAAGAATGTTTACCTAAAATGTGCATAAAATTTAAGAATATTTACATAAAAATATATTTACATAAAAATTTAAGTTTGTGTATTTGGACACAAGTTCAGATCTTTTCAATAAAAATCGTTTGTCGGCGTAAAGAATGCATAGTTTTTTTGTTAAACATAATTTGCATGTTTTGCTGCCGCTTTGGAATGCGTTTGCGTGTTTCAGGATTGACCATTTTATCTCATACTCCTGCTGTTTTTCCTTCAATTCCCATATGTGTTTTGAAAGGCTGTCATTGTCGAGATTTTCATGTAAATATTCTTAAATTTGTATGTAAATTTTTTTTTATGTAAATATTATATTAAATAATATATATGTAAATTTTATGCACATTTTAGGTAAACATTCTTACTTATAGTTATATTCGCATGTTAAAACTTTTAGTCTGATGATCGCTTTGAGCCTGAAACTCGAGTAAACGAATTTTTTTTTAAACTGTATTTTTATTCTTCTTAACCAAGTATTATTGCTCCACAGCATTAACTGCCGTGTAGAGCTCTCTCTTGACCAAGTGATCACAGTATTTGCCTTATCTTATCCTGTATATATGTATATATATATATATATATATATATATATATATATATATATATATATATATATATATATATATATATATATATATATATATATATATATATATATATTATATATATATATATTATATATATATATTATATATATATATTATATATATATATATATAAAGGCCGAAACGGTACCGTCTGTAGTTATATATATATATATATATATATATATATTATATATATATATATATATATATATATATATATATATATATATATATATATATATATATATATATATATATATATATATATATATATATATATATATATATATATATATATATATATATATATATATATATATATATATATATATATATATATATATAAATATATATATAAATATATATATATATATGGCAAAGTTCCGAGAGTGCTCAATATCTTGAAAGATAGAGCAATTTAATAGATTTAAGGTAAAAACTTAGAAAATGTTCGCTGCTACTCCGAGTTTCACGCCGAGTGACGATCTTCAGGCAACTTCACAATGAAGAATACATAACATTCAAAATAAAGATAAATTCAAAATAAAGATAAATTCAAAATAAGAAATTAAAACGTGAGTTGTATCGAAGAAGGAACGAAGTTCGGTACAAAACTACAAGTTTGTTTTATTCATTTATAGCCATCGATTAGTAAACGACGATCAATGAGAGAAGAAGTTGTAAGTATGATACATTTCAATAAAACTAATATCTGTTCTTTTGAGAACTTAACAGCTTTCATATTTATTGTCAACAAATAATTTCCGTTCCGAGGACATTTTGCCTCCACGGTGGAAGGTCGGCGAAAATGGCCCTGGGATCGGCTTTTTTTGTAGTAGCTTTATATTCATAAACAACTAGCCACGTGTTACCTATATGCGTCCGGGACATGTTTGAGTAATGGCGGCCGTATAATCTCGTATAAAAACAGTCTGAAAAGGCGACTTCCCATGCTCGTAATGACTTGAAATTTGGCATGTTAAGTAAGAACACCATAGGGCTTCGGTTGTCTAGTGGTCAGGGTCACTGCCTCCTACCTCTGAGGTCAAGGTTCGAATCCTGTGCTCGGACATTTGATCGCACATGGAAATCTCATATGCTAATTTGCGCTATATACACGTGCTAATTTGCGCTATATACACATGCTAATTTGCGCTATATACACGTGCTAATTTGCGCTATATACACGTGCTAATTTGCACTATATACACGTGCTAATTTGCGCTATATATACACATGTTAATTTGCGCTATATACACGTGCTAATTTGCGCTATATACACATGCTAATTTGCGCTATATACACATGCTAATTTGCGCTATATACACGTGCTAATTTGCGCTATATACACATGTTAATTTGCGCTATATAAATAGTAAACATTATTATTTGCAAATATATGTAAAAATTCAGGATACCAAAAATTTGATCACAGGGGCACTTTAATATTTCGACTAAAAACGTTAAACCGTTTATTCATCAAGTGGGACTGTTTGTTTTTTAAGGATGAGTCTGGAGAAGAACATGAAAATGAAGACTATTGTGATTTTTGTTGTCGTGGAGGTGAACTGATCTGTTGTGATTCTTGTCCAAGGGCGTATCATAAACAGTGTCATGAACCAGCATTGAGAAACACCCCAAGGTTAGCGACATCATATTTACACACCATTGCCGCCCCCATATCAGAACGGCTGTGGATCCTGGCGGCGGCAATGGTGTGTTTCTGCGCTTGGGCTGGGCTTTAGTGATCTCGATCCATCTGATGATGAGTTATTGATCATAACTAATCTTGGCGTGGTGTAGAAATGGAGTATTGCGGCCCTCCTGAGCTACAGTTGTGTATTATTTATAAATTAACAGTAATTATTTATTATTATTATTATTTGTAAATATACTTTTAAATTATGGGTCTGCAGTAATTGGCTATACTGTTGCGGTCACCCTGCCATTGTTTTATTACTGTTATCTATGTTAGGTTTCTTTTTGGTGCTTTTTTAACAATGTTGAAGCTAATAAAATAAACAATGAATACACTCGGTCATTAATTAACTAGTCCCCTCGCTCGCCTTTTCTACCACTAGCCCCACCCCACCCGTAGAGTTTCGTTTTCCCCATCCATGGTCGCCAGTGCTCAGACAGCGTCTGTCGATAACAAATCCCAAAAGGCCGGTTCGTCGTACGTAGATTTTGAACGTTATCTCGGCCAATGTTTACTCGATTTCAATTCTGAAAACAGTTTTGGAATTATCGAGTCTAAATACATACGTGTCTATTATATTACGAGAACGTGCATACCCTTCGTAAAAACGGTTTATATACTTAGAAATTAGTCGGCGATCAGACACGATTCGTCGCCGTATTATTTTGAACGTTATCTCGATCAATATTTAACCGTTTTCAATTCTGAAAACAGATTTGGAATTAGCTAGTCTAAATACATAACATACGTTCTATTATATTATGAGAACGTGCCGCATCGCGTTGTCTTGCCCAAATATTGACCGATTCAAACGGATCACCCAAGACGACTTTTTACTTCCTTATAAGGAGATGACCTACCATTTTACATATATACATATGGAAACTTTCGGTGAGAAATGGATCCCTGCCGCGGCGAGATTATCACCCTCGCTTCGCTCGGTCGCTTGCGATGGGATAAAACACGTGCTTCTTCAAAAACGACCCATTTGATAACATTCACGTAGTAATTTTGAAAATCAATGTTGTCTAAGCCGAGAAAATCAAAGATAAAGTTTATGTAAATCAAAATCTTTTTGTTAAATTTTCTAATTTTCTTTTAATATTTATGGGTTGAAATCTAAAACGCTTCTCTTCAAACCAATCGTCATTGGTAACTAACTGAGAATGTCCGTTAGTATTATTGTTATATGTTTATGTACATCATGTACTGTAGTCTAGTGGTTACCACACATGTCTATGAGCTGGGAGACACAGGTTCAAATCCTGTGTCGGACCACCACTCAGGGTCTTAAAAATAATTGAGGAGAAAGTGCTGCCTTTGCAATAATATCAGCAAATGGTAAGACTTTCGGGTCTTCTCGGATAACGACCTTAAATCGTAGTCCCTCGGAACCCCTATCAATTGGACTTCTAGCCTGTTGGGGTATTCCGTTCACCTAAAAGAGTGATAAATCTAATAACTAACTAAATCTTCTTGTGATCATGCGTGTGTTTCTTCATTATTAGAGGCATTTGGAAGTGCAAGGAATGCCAAGATTACAAAAGACACAAACTTTTTGTGATCGACGATTGTTCGGATTCGGACTTTGTGGATTCTTCAGAAGAGGAAAAGCGAGTCGTCAAAAAAGGCAATGCAACTGTTGACTTTAAAAGGAAAAGGTGATATATATGTTTACCATTGCGCATTGTTCTTTTCCATTGTTTCTCCACTGCGCAGAAAAGTTCGTCTTCGTCGCTAATGACTGGTAGTGGTTCCTAACCCAACGGTTTATCTAATATTAGGCTTGAAAACAAGGTAGCAGAAGTCACAAGGAAGAGAGAAAATAGTCCTTCAAACCCGGAGAGAGATGAAAAAGTTGGAGGGAAAAGAAAATCTAGACGAGATCCCGAGGTGAGGATCACATTTTAAAAAGTTAGTTCCTGGAATATTGTGATTGTGAATTATAGTTTTATAGTTCCTGGAATATTGTGATTGTGAATACTGTGAGAAATTGGCGCATGGATTTATAACATCAAGACTTGACAGCTGCAATAGCATCCTTTATGGCTTACCAGAAGCTGATTTGAGGGAGCAACTGCACAATACAATGCCAATTTTTCAAGCTTTATCTAAATTTGTAAAATCATTAATAATTCATGAAGAAAATTTAAAAGAAATTAATATTTAATCAGCATCTTTAACCCAGGATAAAACATTGATTGATGTTTTATCAAAATTAACTTGCTCAAATTGAGCTTTTTCGGAGTTAAAATAATTTGTTTGTACCGTTTCTACAACTTCCAACCAAAGTATATATTATATATTCTACTCATTTTACAAGTTCGTTAAAACATTCGCGGTCGATGTTTATGGGCAGTTACAACGGCTCGCATGCGGCTCGGCATTGTAACGAAACAATTCACGAAATTCAAGACAGCAACTGCCCATAAACATCGGCCGCTCATGTTTTAACTACTACATAAAGGCTCCATGGCTCCACTACACTCTCTATTCTGAGCATCAAAACTAATTGAACCCCTATATAACCTAGTTCGTATAGACAGTCTATATTACGCTAACCCCAAAACAACAAAGATCCTACACCCCCCCCCCCCCCCCCCCCCCCCCCCCCCCCCACCCGCCCTCCAGTTTTCTAACCCTAATCCCCCGCCTAACGAGTTTTGTTATAACTATCACCCTAATGCTAACACTATTAAGTGTAAAGTACTTTTTTATGTACTCTGTGGCTCCATGCTCCGTGGCTCCATACTGATTGAGGAGCCACAGAGCCAGTCTCAAAAGTGGCATTGCATTATGCAGTTTAACCGATTTGAGCAAGTTACAGCGAATTCAAAATACAGCTGCCAGACTTGTTGCAAGATTTAAAAAATCAGAAAATCCTCCTGTGCTTCGTAATCTTCATTGGTTGCCAGTGAGATCAAGGATTGTTTTTAAGATACTGATAATTACTTTCAAAGCTTTACATGGCCAGGCACCTATTTATATTACTGATTTACTAACTAAATATAAACCTACTCGCACTTTAAGATCATCTAACCGAAATATGCTGCTTGAGCCAAAATCCAAAATGGTGACTCGTGGAGACAGAACATTCTCAGTTGCCACACCAAAACTATGGAATTCAATACCACAAGAAATTAGAAGCATTGATATTTTAAGTAGTTTTAAGTCAGTACTTAAGACTTTTCTTTTTTAAAATTAATAGTTTTTTGTTCATAGTGGTAAATAAATATATGTAGTAGGCTTTATCTTATAATGAAACTGTGATTATTTTTATAAGTAAAATAAAGAATATATTGTTGTAAGAGCATTGAGACTATTGTATAATGCTCCTAATACATCTTTATTATTATTATTATTATTATTATTATTATTATTATTATTATTATTATGTTAAATTTGTCAATCTCTCGATTAGTTCACTTGGTGTTTTCGCAAAAGAATGTAGCTATTCTTAGACCTGCTTAGCTATGCTTAGACTTGCTTAGCTATGTTTAGAGCTATTCTTAGACCTGCTTAGCTATATGCTCAGAGCTGCTTAGCTGTTCTTAGACCTGCTTAGCTATGCTTAGCTATGCGTAGACTTGCTTAGCTATATTATTTATTTAGAGATCAGTAGGCTACCCTGATTAAATAAAGGTTTGATTGATTGATTGATTAATCTTATTTGTCTTTTCCCATATAGCTTCAAAAATGTGAAGAACTTTTGAAAGACCTGATGAAAAACGAAGAGAGTTGGCCTTTTCTTGAACCAATTGACTTAGACGAGGTTTCAATCTAATGTCATTATAATCCTCCACTATACTGCAATACACACGGCCCAGTACATTATTATAATCTTCGCTTTTAGTCCAGTCAATCTAGAATCCGGTTTTTCTTACAATTTAACTGCAAAAGCACCATCCTTTAAAAAAAAGTGAAATTTCAAGTTCACTTTTACACCAAATATGTCGTTAGAAAGTTCTCAAAAAACCATATGAAGGACATTTATGCGGGTAGTACAATTTTCCAGGCCCATTTTGAGTTACGTAATGTTAAACCTACTAAAAACAAGCATTTTGTGGTATTTTCCACTTTTCTTGAGCGAATAACTCAAAATGGGCCTGGAAACTTGTTCTATCCGCATAAATATCCTTCATATTGTTGTTTGAGAGTTTCTAAAAACATAGGTAATATTTGCGAAACGTGAACTTGATATTTTACTTTTTTTAAAGTGCCCATAACCTCAAAATGTTTTATTGTTTTGTTTGAAAGAACTTTCAAAATGATAAAGTAACTTCTTTTGAAGATTTTCGTTTCTTCGCTTTCTTTTTGAGATATATCTGTTTGTTTGATATGCAAATGTCTGGAATTTCGTCACACATGCATAATGACTCATTGGAGAAATGTGTATATTTCTTTCATTCTCGAACGAAATCCTTTAAAATCAAGACGTTTGGTGTTGTGGGAGAAACGCACATACGTGTTATTCACACTTTAGTGTTTTTATTTGATGAACGCAAAGATATAACATTCTCTGATAACTCATTATGCATGTATGACGAAATTCCAGATATTTGCATATCAAACAAACTGATATATCTCACAAAGAAAGCGAAGAAGTGAAAATCTTCAAAAGAAGTTACTTTATCATTTTAAAAGTTCTTCCAAATAAGACAATAAAAATGTTTGAGGTTAGGGGCACTTTAAAGTATGGTCCTTTTGTAGTTAAATTGTAAGAAAAACCGGATTTTCTGAACTTTCCACTGGGTTGATTTCTAGGGACTTTTGGTATGTGATTTCTGAATGTATCAAGGTATACTGAGAAAGATAAAACCATTTCTGTTGCAATTTGTTTGATGTTAAACCGTTGATTGACTGAACTATCTCTCTCTCTGAGTCTCGGTATCTCAATGGTCTCACTAGCAATCAGTTTCCTGATCTCACTAGTTATTTTGTTTTTTTACTCAATGTAATTTTAAAACTTCTTTTTAATTATATTTTAGGTGACTGATTATCTTGAAGTTGTCGCTTGTCCAATTGATTTTGAAACAATTAAAAATAAATTAGTTAGCCTGGAATATGCGGTTTACAATGACTGTGTTAGTGATATTCAACTTCTGTTTTCCAACAGCCGCGCATACAATGTGGTAAGTACTCTAAAGTATCGCGTGTTGTTGATCTTGTTTATTGCTTGGTAGTTGAACATTACTACATTATAAATCAACAAATAATTTCCCAACACAACCAGGTGATAAATCAGACATAGTTTGACGCTACTCTGGCTTTAAAAAGTTTTTTGAAGTTACTGTCCATGACCCAACGTTTCGACACTCAATCTAGTGTCTTCATCAGGGGTGATCGTTGTAAAGTTAGGATCCCTATTTATACCCTCATAGAACCGATGATGACGTTATCTACAAATATCCCATTTCTGGAGATTTGACAGTTACAATATTAATTGTGTCTGTCATTTTGTCCGATGCTCATCTTGTCCGAAGATTATGTGCTAGGTTATGAGACGTTACGTACGTTTGTAGACGTTACACTAAGTTTGAGACATTACGCTACGTTATACTAAGTTTGGAGACATTGCGCTAAGTTTGGAGACATTACGCTAAGTTTGGAGACATTGCGCTAAGTTTGGAGACATTGCGCTAAGTTTGGAGACATTGCGCTAAGTTTGGAGACATTGGGCTAAGTTTGGAGACATTGTGCTAAGTTTGGAGACATTGCGCTAAGTTTGGAGACATTGTGCTAAGTTTGGAGACACTACGCTAAGTTTGGAGACATTGCGCTAAGTTTGGAGACATTGCGCTAAGTTTGGAGACATGCGCTAAATAAAGAGACGTTACACTAAGTTTGGAGATATTGCGCTAATTTGTGAGACATTACGCTAACCTTGGAGACATTGTGCTAACTTTGGAGACATTTCGCTAAGTTTTGAGACGTTACACTAAGTTGTACCGTGACAGGTACACATTTTTGTGTGTTCGTTACAAATTCATTTGTGCTTGTCATTCTGACAGGTACAGCAAAAATAATTATTTCCAGGCTTCATGCACTAGACTGGCGTGTCGAAACGTTGGGTCATGCAGGACAGTAACTTTTAAAGTTACGTTCAAAAAACTTTTTAAAGTCAGAGTAGCGTCAAACTACAGTATGTATACATTATATAAATATTAGTGACTTGCAGCTTTATTATTTCAATTTAGTGAATTGTTTACTACTCAAGCTTAAACGCAAACTCAGAAAAATGTTGCCGAGCCCCAGACGGGAATCAAACCCGCAACCTTCATGATCTCCAGTTTGACGCTCTAACCATTGAGCTACCAGGACTCAGATGGCAGAACGAAGGCTACGTTGTGTACTAGTTCGTACGTGCGACATACGTACTACTAAATCTGAAGTCCAAATATATCTATATATATTTTCTATCCGATTTATTATTAGTGACTCGCAAAAGATATACAGACATGAGACTGCTGATTTCTGTCATCTGAGTTCTGGTAGCTCAATGGTTAGAGCGTCTAACCGGAGTTATTCTAACAATAGTTTCTCAATTTGCTTGTCAACGACTCATGAGCATGAGGAACGACTCTTGTTCAGACCACGTTTTGTTGTCACTTTCCGGCTTCCGCGGACAAGAATGTGTCTTTCCAGAAGACAGGGATTTGACGACTTCCACGGATTATTATAGGGAAGGCAGGCTGCTGAAAGCCTGAAACCTTTCTTAATGATGAAAAGGGCCCAGGCTAGTGGGGCAAAAACCAAAAAATTTGCTTCACTACTCGCGCAAGTCAAGGGCCTACTGGGCTAAATGCCCCAGTATTTGCACCGATATGTGTAAATGCACCGATATGTGTAAAAATTATTAATTTTATATTAGTCATTGACTATCTTTCATGGATTTGTTATTCAGGATACATCAGATCAAGGTGTGGCAGGAAAATATCTTGAAAAATATTTTAACGAAATATTGCCTTCTTACTTTCCTGAATATCGAGAAGTAAAACAACCGGCAAGAAAATACCCCGGAAGAAATAGAAAGAATTGATAACTATTAGGTAAAAATTGAGGTTTGATAGTATCGAAAATGCTGCAAGTATGAAAATGCTGCATGATGTTCCTTGGTCTAGGAAGAATGTGAACGTTGCTGGCGCAAAAACATCCATTATTTTGACTATAGATAGTTGTATTTAGGGTTTATCTTATAAAAATGACTGTCAATGAATTTTGAATTTAAAGGACATTGGCAACAAAAAAGTTTGTCTAATATGAATGAACTCGTAAAATGATAGAGTAACACCTTTTACAACTTTTACGTATTTCACTTCGTTTTTGAAATATTTCAGTTTGTTTGATATGTAAATGAGATGGTCTCTGACGTCTCTATCTCAGTGATTGCTAAGTTTACAACGTTCATTATCACGAGGAGTTGTTATACGCACATTTTCAAGTAAATTTGTGGAACAAACTTGAAGATTGAACTAATATTTTAACGAGTGAAAATTCTCTACCCAGCATCAGATGTCAGAGACCATCTCATTTACATATCAAACAAACTGAAATATTTCAAAAACGAAGTAAAATACGGAAAAGTTGTAAAAGGTGTTACTCTTATCATTTTACGAGTTCTTTCATATTTAAGACAAACTTAATTTTTGTTGCCAATGTCCTTTAACTTTTCGTTGGTATGAAATTAACTCAAAGAAAAGACGGTACGAATTTTTGTTCACGTTTTTAAACGCCACTACTAAAACTAGTGTTATTCCACTTTGAGCTGAGGGTATTCGTTTGTGAGAGGAACTTCCCGTATAAATATTCAAATAAATAAATTAATGTGTTAAAAATCATTAAAAGATTGGAGGGATTGATGGGTTAAGTAGTGAGTTAGGGGGATGATTGAAAGAAAGAAGAAGAAGAAAGAATTGAAAGAAGAAATATTGAAAGAAACGGAAATAGGAAAGCGCAAAAGGCCTGGGTCCTAGTAAAGTTTTCAAAATGGCGGCTACGTTGGAAGACAGTGCAATTTGGGATGATGGCGAGGTTAGTTGATTTCTAACTGTTTGTTTCAAAATATATGATAGTGCTAACATAAAACTAAGTATTTTAATGTATACTCTGTTTATATTTCTCAGGAAATTGACTTGGAGGTTCTTCGAATGTCCACAGAAGAAATAACAAGTCGGGCACGACTATTGGATAATGACATAAAGGTATTAACTAATTAAGCCCAAGGAAGTATTTGAAAATCGTTTTCTGGAAAATAAAACGAGGCTGAAAGAAGTATTAAATGACAAACCTTTCTCTCTCTTAGATTATGAAAAGTGAAATAATGCGTGTCACTCATGAACAACAAGCAATGAAAGATAAAATAAAGGTAAATATTAAAATATACAACCCTTGGAAATAGTTACTCACTGTAAATCAAATATATTATATAGCTTGGCTTGTGAGTAGTCTTTATGCATCTTTTCTTCAATCTTATTGGTCCATGAGCTGTCTTTACAAACTGGTAAAGATTGGTCATAAAACAACTGAAAAGTTTTTAAAAATTGTAAAAAAAATCGAGGAAATGTGAGAAATTTAAGAGTCATATTAATAAAAACCGTATTAATATTAACTTTGATCGGTCTTTATGGCAAAATTATCTAGCCTTAGTCTTCGGACAGACCTTGGTCTCTACTGAAAAACCACAGAAAGAATAATTTTGCCTTAAAGATGTTCCTTAATTTTATATAGGCACCATTTCAATCCTTATTCCTGGGAGTCAGATATACTTATTTTTATAAATTTTATTAGCTTCACCATTGTGCAAAAAAGAAACCTAACATAGATTACACTAAACCGTAAAAAAAACAATGGCAGGGTGACTGTAACAGCATAGCCAATTACTGCAGACCCAGAATTTAAAAGTATATTTACAAATAATGGTTTAATTTAATAATAATACACAACAACTGTAGCTCCAGATGGCCACAACACTCCATTCTGTATAACAAAGTGAAAAGGTGGCAAACTGCCAAGAATTTAGTGACGAAACACTGACGTTTCGAGCGGAGCCCTTCATCAGAGTAAGACTGTAACTGTTTCCCATTTATTACTCTGATGAAGGGCTCCGCTCGAAACGTCAGTATTTCGTCACTAAATTCTTGGCAGTTTACCACCTTTTCACTTTGTTATATATTCAAAACACTGTCTACGCAGCACTCTACTTTTTTACTACTCCATACTATACCCTGCCAAGATTAGTCATGATCAATAACTCATCAAAAATGATAAAGGATCGAGATAACCAAAGCCCAGCCTGAAACACACCACTGCTGCCACCCAGAAAAGGGTTTCTCTATTTGTGGCAGAAGTACCCTTTTTATAATAATAATAATAATAATAATAGAAGTATTAGGAGCATTATACAATAGTCTCAATGCTCTTACAACATTATATTCTTAAATTTACTTATAAAACTTATTACAGTTTCATTATAAGATAAAGCCTACTACATATATTACCACTATGAACAAAAAAAACTATTAATTTTAAAAAAGAAAAGTCTTAACTGCTGACTTAAAATTACCCAACATATCAAAGCTTCTAATTTCCTGTGGTAATGAATTCCACAGTTTTGGTGCCGAAACCGAGAACGCTCTGTCTCCATGAGTCACCGTTTTGGATTTTGGCTCAAGTAGTTTATACGGATCTTTTCTTAATAGGAAAACACAGAAAAGATTAAAGTCAACAAAACCTTGCCATACCTGGTTTCTAATGTGATTGAGGTAAAGTATTATCCTTGCTGCATTTTACGCAAAAAGATATGTCAAACAATGAGTTATTCTTTTTTTTTTGTAGTTATTAGAAGTTGATCCACAAGAACAGGTATAAAGCAACTAAACATTTTATATTTGGCATGTATAATTATAACAGGTAACCTTGCTTTAAAGGGACATGGCAATATAAATTAACTTTGTCTCATTTGAAAGAACTTGTGAAATGGTATAACAAGACCTGTTACAATTTTCCCTTATCTTTTTTGGTTTTCAAAATAATTTGACGAAAGACAGCGTGCTGTACACCATCTTGGAATTATTTTCTATATGCATGCGACGTCATAAGTAGGGTAAAGTGAAATTTTTATCTTGCCAACCTTACGACATTATGAGCCAGAAACTCTATTATGTTATTCGGTCACCTATGGAGTAGTTTCATCAGGTTTACCCTGCTTGTGACGTCACCAATTTCCTAGTTAATTAGGTCAAATATTACAACAAGATGGCGGATTGTAGACTGTCTTTTGTCATAATTATCTGAAATATTTCAAAAACCAAGAAAGATACAGAAAAATTGTAAAAGGTCTTCTTATACCATTTTACGAGTTCTTTCAAATGAGACAAAGTTAATTTATATTGCCATATCCCTTTAACTCTGGGTTCTAGAGTATTTGATTTGTATTTCTTTACTACCTACATACTACATAGTGCAACACATTTAAAGATTGAGTGTCAACCATGACGTATTGCACGCTTGGTCGGCCATTTTTCGAATTCCCTTGGTGAACTCATCCGTAAATATCTTGTCAATCCTTGATATAAATAATTCATTTTTTTCTTTTAATTGGAAGAAGATATACTTAATTATTTCTGCATTTTTTAGAAAATTCAACGTTTTCTATAATTATGTCACTTAGCCTAGACTGATGCGAAGCATGCAAGACCAAGTGATAAGGTTCAAACAAAAAAAATCAAGTCCGAATCGATGTATTTGGATAATTTGTGGATGAATAAGAAAGCCTCTATAGGGTTTTCTGAGAAGACTCTGCAAATTTCCGGAGTATTTACCACGTCAAGTTGGCAACGAAGCACTTCAAAACACTTTGTTATTGTACAGAAAGATATTGCTTTTGTAATATTTTTCGTTTTTTAGGCAGAGGAGGAAGGTGCTAATATTGATTTAGATTCACAAAGAAAAGGAAAATGTGCTGTTATTAAGACTTCAACTAGACAGGTAAAGTTAATTGACTAGCTAGGCCAAAATAAAAAATACCTTGGTTTCCAGTTTCCCGACCCTACCTAGTTTTTGGGCAATAAAATACCGACCCTAATCTTTTTATTGAAATTTTGAAAATCCTGGGCATGAGTTGCAGCTTGATTTGCATCCTAGGATAGCAAACATGGCTGCTGATCCTGGCAGAATCCTTAATATCAGCATGGTTTGGTAAAACCTATTGTTCGTCCATGCAATGTTTGGGAAAAAAAAGTATAAAAAAAAAGAAAAACCGACCTACCCTACCTAATTTTTTTCAGCATGAAATAGGAAACCCAGGTTGTTTTTTTCTTGGCCCTAGTATTATACATACTAGACTTACATTGGCTACCTGTGGAGCATAGGATACAGTATAAAATCCTCTTGCTAGTCTTCAAGTGTATGAATGATATCGCACCATCTTATTTGAAAGATCTCATTCGCCCATATGTGCCCAAGCGTCAATTGCGGTCTTCATCGAAACATTATCTCGAATCTGAACCATACAAACTACATGTTATGGAATTCTTTACCAGACCATCTAAGAGATCCCACCATACCTAAAGAAACTTTTAACAATAGACTTAAAACACACTCGTTTAATTTCGCTTAATATTAAGTATCCATTTTAATTATTGAACGTTACTTTTCTACTTGTAAATTATTAATAGTTAGGAGTTCTTTAAGCATGTTGTAATTATTTTATTTATCTTCATTGTAAAGCACTAAGGGCAGGGATTAGCGCTATATAAATAAACATTACATTACATTACATACAAAATGTTGGAGACTACTAAGGATAATTTCTATCTTGATACTGTTTTTAGACTTACTTTCTCCCTGTTATTGGACTTGTTGATCCTGAAGATCTTAAACCTGCTGACTTAATTGTGAGTTCTGGACTTACTTTGGGTGTAGAATAGTTTTGCTGATAATGATATGTACAAAGTAAATGGTTTGAATCTACGAGTATCATTAGATGTGTGAATTTGATCGTCCAGTTCTGGTTGTTGTAGTCTTGAGAAAAACTATTGTTGGTGACTGATGTTTCGACGACCGCCGCTAGGGCCAGTCAAAACGTCAGTCACCATCACTACTGTCTTTCTCAAGACTACAACAACCTGGACGATCAACAGGCCTCATTAAAGTGCACGAATGCGCAAGCGCTGCTCGCAGGCACATTTTCAATTTGTGCAGGCACAATTTCAATTTGTGTAGGCACAATTTTTTTGTTGATTTTTTAGCTAATTATTAAAACTGTGTTTACAAAGCATGATGTTCGCAGGCACTATTTACAATTCAGAAAGTTGGTGCAGGCACAGAGATTTTATTTTTTTAGTTCATTAGCTGTGTTTACATGACGTATATCATATATGTTTTCAAAATAATATCTTTTTGCCAGAAACAAAAACCGTTTAAACTCTATACACCCACCCAAAGTCTCTTTCACTATCACGCATCAGTGGTCATGGTTAGATGTAAACAGACTCGATATAGGCGAGCGAAAGGACGGCAGCACTCTACTTTTATACTGTAGTATGAAAGGTCGTTCAATTAAAAATTTAATATACCTGTAACTGAATGATAAACGGAACAGTGGAACACAAATTTTTGCAGGCACATTTCCAACTTCTAAATTCAGCTTGCAGGCACCAAAAAATATTAATGAGGCCTGACGATCAACTTCACACATCTAATGATATGTACATTGTAATTTCTAAACTAAGTTTGTCATTTTGATCTCAACATATTTTCTTTGGTAGGGTGTCAATAAAGATTCCTATCTGATACTTGAGAAGTTACCAACGGAGTATGATTCAAGGGTCAAGGCAATGGAACTAGATGAACGACCGTCAGAACAATACAGTGATATTGGAGGATTAGACACACAAATACAGGAGGTAGGTACCTCTCTTCTAAATATTGTGTC
This sequence comes from Chrysogorgia sp. JL179-B06, assembly GCA_035772405.1. Taxonomy (NCBI): domain Eukaryota; kingdom Metazoa; phylum Cnidaria; class Anthozoa; order Scleralcyonacea; family Chrysogorgiidae; genus Chrysogorgia; species Chrysogorgia sp. JL179-B06. Next base: position 724,666 of record JAYKKM010000478.1, on the reverse strand, counting down.
TTAATTAGCCTCCTCTGTAGGCAACTTTGTGGCTTCTTTTTTCAAATAGCTTCCAAGGATGTGTGAGCAATGTTTTGGCTGGGATTGCAGGGCATTATAGGGATTGTGAAGGGATTGGTTGACGAAGAGGGGACAGCTATTCAACTTGGAAAGAATAAGTCACTTAGTTGCCGGTGGAGGAGGCCATGTCTCAATTTCCATGCTTAACTGAACTTTGTGGCTGAGTGTTTAGTTTAGTTTATTATATTTATCACTCTTTGGTGAACGGAATACCCCAACAGGCTAGAAGCCCAATTGATAGGGGTTCTGAGGGCCTACGATTTAAGGTCGTTATCCAAGAAGACCCGAAAGTCTTACCATTTGCTGATATTATTGCAAAGGCAGCACTTTCTCCTCAATTATTTTTAAGACCCTGAGTGGTGGTCCGACCCAGGATTTGAACCTGTATCTCCCAACTCATAGACATCTGTGGTAACCACTAGACAACAACATTGGCTCAGAGGGAATGACACATGTTGTGGAATCGTTATAAAACATATTTTTATTGATATGTTTTACTTAAAGTACCTATCTCACATTTGGGGATTTTTCATATCCGTAATATTTGGCTCTTCCTGAGCAAAACCACAATATATATTCTCAGCTGGAAATTTCATCTTCATGCAGTTTTTTTGCTGTCAAAGTTATCGAATGTGATGTCACAAGAGGTATTCCAAACCAGTTTTCTTTTGTTACTTGCCACAAAAATGCCTCTTGTGACATCGCATCCGATAACTTTAATAGCAAAAAAGTCCATGAAGATGAAATTTTCGGCTGACAAGATATATTAGTATTTTGCTCAGGAAGACCCAAATATTACGGATATGTAAAATACCCAAACATGAGATAGGCACTTTAAAAGTGGAATTCTGTTTCATTAATGTCATTTATTTTTCGATATAGCTTATAGAAGCTGTTGTCCTACCAATGACACACAAAGATCGCTTTGATAATTTGGGAATAAAACCTCCCAAAGGTATGATAAAAATTGTGATCTATCTGATTATTTTGCCACTTTAATTATGTAGTATCTATATAGTCTAGCATTTTGAATAAACATCTGTAATATATCTAACCTTAGCAATATCTAACTTCAAGCCTGGAAATAATTATTTTTGCTGTACCTGTCAGAATGACTAGCTCAAATGGATTTGTAATGGACTCACAAAAGATTGTACCTGTCACAGACACTTAGCTTTTAGATGTTAAATTTTAAGTTGTTAGCATCTCAAAACTTAGTGTAATGTCTTCAAAGTTAGCATAATGTCTCCAAACTTAGTGCAATGTCTCCAAAGTTAGCATAATGTCTTCAAACTTAGCACAATGTCTCCAAAGTTAGCACAATGTCTCCAAAGTTAGCATAATGTCTCCAAACTTAGTGCAATGTCTCCAAAGTTAGCATAATGTCTGCAAACGTAGTGCAATGTCTCCAAACTTAGTGTGGTGTCTCCAAATCGAAATTTAGCGCAATGTCTCATCTGAGGTTGTACAATACGAAATCTAAACGCTGTCCATTCAACACAAAAATGTTTTACTTTCACAACAAGTTGAGTATAACCTTTGGACAAGATGAGCATCGGACAAAATGACAGACACAATTGTTTTTGTCAAATCTCTAGAAATGGGATATTTGGACAATACCGGACAATGTCCGTGACCGCTAATATCCAGGTTTGAACTTTTGTTTATTTTATCAGGTGTTCTTTTGTATGGTGCACCTGGAACAGGCAAGACCTTAATGGCCAGGGCATGTGCCGCACAAACAAAGGTTAATTTGTGATTTACTACAGACTATTACACGAAACATTACAGCTATTGTAGCTTGTACAGTAGTAGTAGTAGTAGTGATGTTGCTATAGTCTGTTATATTTTATATTTCTAGTCAACCTTCCTAAAGTTAGCTGGTCCTCAGCTAGTTCAGGTTAGTTAATAATAAACAGAGTTTTATATCACTGCTTAGTTCAGCACGGTTTTCAGCTGGTTGTGAAATTGTTTAACATAGTTCGATGTAAATATGTTCAATGTATATAGTTTGTATATGTAATGTTCAAGACATGAATCAATATGAAAGCTGCTAAGTTCTCAAAAGAACTGGATATATTATAAAAAGGAGAAATAAGAGAACTTTAAAAATACTTAAAGTGCCCATAACCTCAAAATGTTTTATTGTCTTGTTTGGAAGAACTTTTCAAATGATAAAGTAACTTATTTTGAAGATTTTCGTTTCTTTGCTTTTTTTCGAGATATATCAGTTTGTTTGATATAATGTCTGGAATTTCGTCACACATGCATAATGACTTATTGGAGAAATGTGTGTATCTCTTTCATTCTCGAACAAAATCCTTTAAAATCAAGAAGTTTGGTGTTGTGGGAGAAACGCACACACGTGTTATTCACACTTTAGTGTTTTTATTTCATGAACGCAAAGATATATAACATTCTCTGATAACTCATTTGCATGTGTGACGAAATTCCAGATATTTGCATATCAAACAAACTGATATATCTCAAAAAGAAAGCGAAGAAGTGAAAATCTTCAATGTTGAGGTTTGCGGCACTTTAAGTTCTTAATCTTACTTACGTATATTAATCTGATATGAAGGACACATCATCCGAAACGTCGTCCATTAATATACGTAAGTACTCTTACTTAAGTATTTTTCAACACATTGAAGTTCTCTTATTTCTCCTTTTCATATTATATCCATGTTCAAGACATGGTCAAGCTTTAGAATGTCTCTAAGCACCTAAAAGCAATCTTTAGATTGAAGTCTCATTTACATCAACTGAAATTACTGGCATTTCCTTTGTTGGTACCTTATTTCCTTTGTTGCTTTAAATATTATGAGAGTGTAGTCAAAAAATAACGTGCCTGCATGGGCAGTGTTTGGATATATAGCAAAGTGAAAAGGTGGTGAACTGCTGACATCTTTAGTAATGAAATACTGACGTTTCGAGCGGAGCAATTCATCAGAGTAATATTATGAATCTGTTTGCATTAATATGAAAGTTAACTATGTATACATGATTGGTGATGTAGTTTTTAATAAATTTAAATGATTATTTCTCAAGATGTTTATTGGAGATGGAGCAAAACTAGTTCGGGATGCTTTTGCATTAGCAAAGGAGAAAGCTCCTGCGATTATATTCATTGATGAATTGGATGCCATTGGCACTAAGGTAGCCATGTTTCTTTACACACTTTTAGTGTGTCATAAATTGTGTCTCATTGTCGTAACTTAGTGTTGTATATTTTTGTTTTCCAGAGGTTTGATAGCGAAAAAGCCGGAGACAGAGAGGTGGGTGTACATTCTGGCTCCCTGGTAATTGTGTGGTTCCAGAAAATCTCCATATCCCCCACAGAAGTATATTTTTTATATTGTTAATTCATTTTTCATATAATAATTCATTCAGGTTCAGAGAACAATGTTGGAATTGCTGAATCAAATGGATGGTTTTAGCTCACATGTAAACATTAAGGTAACTAATTAAAAATTATACCATTTGCTCTTGTCATATATGAGCTCATAGCCAGCAAGGCGCAAAGTGCCAAGTTGCCTATTACGTAATAGATCAAACACGAGAAAGAGTGTTTCATCCGATATCCAGTCCCTAAGAAGAAGTTTTTTAACCGAATTCGAGGTGACTGGATAGAGGATGGAACACTCTTTCGAGTGTTTGATATTACATCTCAAACGAATCAATATTTTAAGAGAAATCTGAGGTGGAAATTGTCAAAATCCTATGTTAATTAAGACCAGGTATCCAGTTGTCCGTCTCGGTAATGATTTCCTTTGTTTTCGGCTCATGAATTATTAATGAGAGTTTGAGATTGGTAGTTCACATATACGACGAGAGTGAATGGTATAATTGTTTTATTATATAGCCAAATACTTAGTCAGTTCTTAATATACTGTATTGTTCCATGTATACACCCCTTCATGCTGCAAGGTGTGTATCCCCCATATCACTGCCTAACATTTGGTTCTGTTCTCAGGTCATAGCAGCCACTAATCGTGTTGACATTCTGGATCCAGCTCTTTTACGATCAGGTATATCATTATTATTATAGGTTTTTACAATGCATATAGTACTTCTTCACTTTATTTCAATTTAGTATATAATAAATACAATAATAGTACATAATGTTGATATGCAGACATGTCTACATAAATAACTAAATAAGCTTGTTTTCAAGAGAAAATAGTATATTTACTCCTCAGATGTAATAGTGAATTAGTAAATAAATTATGTACAATTAAATGTGTTTTTGAAGGTCGTTTTGATAGAAAAATTGAATTCCCAAATCCAAACGAGGAAGCTAGAGCTCGGATATTGCAGATTCACTCTCGGAAAATGAACGTCAGGTAACTACTACTTTATCACTTTATACCCCGAGAGTGATCAACATCTAACTTCTCCTAATAATATCAATGATTAACCAAGTATAGAGGTATTGAGAATAAAGAAAATGATCACCAAAGGCGAACTTGGGCCTGTTTTAAAGCAACTCCCAACTAGTGTGGTAAATGCTTGGAGACCAATGAGGAGGATTTATATGTTTATAATGTGGAGTAAAGGGTTAAGTCAGACATAGTTTGACGCTACTCTGGCTTTAAAAAGTTTTTTGAACGTAACTTAAAAGTTACTGTCCATGACCCAACGTTTCGACACTCCAATCTAGTGTCTTCATCACGGGTCATCATTGTAAAGGTAGGATCCCTTTTTATACCCTCATAGAACCGATGATGACGTTATCTATTAACAAGATGCAAATAATCTTTGATGGATTGGCATATCAATAGCTCCCTGCACTCCCCATTGAATCGCGATGACGGTGGTTCATTACCAGAAGCTTATTTGCATCTTGTTAATAGATAACGTCATGATCGATTCTATGAGGGTATAAATAGGGATCCTAACTTTACAACAATCACCCCTGATGAAGACACTAGATTGGAGTGTCGAAACGTTGGGTCATGGACAGTAACTTTTAAAGTTACGTTCAAAAAACTTGTTCAAAAAGCTTTTCTAAAGCCAGAGTAGCGTCAAACTATGTCTGATTTATCACCTGGTTGCGTTGGGAAACCATTTGTTAAAGGGTTAAGGTTGATGATTTAACAAATTGTTTAATTGTGTACAGTAATCTCCACTCACCAACTAAATGTACTATGATGTATTCTGTCGATCTCTTTAGCACTGATGTCAACTTTGAAGAGTTGTCACGATGTACAGATGATTTTAACGGTGCTCAGTGTAAAGCTGTCTGTATTGAAGCAGTAAGTAATTTTACAAAACATAACAGGTAGGTAGGTAGGTAGGTAGGTAGGTAGGTAGGTAGGTAGGTAGGTAGGTAGGTAGGTAGGTAGGTAGGTAGGTAGGTAGGTAGGTAGGTAGGTAGGTAGGTAGGTAGGTAGGTAGGTAGGTAGGTAGGTAGGTAGGTAGGTAGGTAGGTAGGTAGGTAGGTAGGTAGGTAGGTAGGTAGGTAGGTAGGTAGGTAGGTAGGTAGGTAGGTAGGTAGGTAGGTAGGTAGGTAGGTAGGAAGGAAGGAAGGAAGGAAGGAAGGAAGGAAGGAAGGAAGGAAGGAAGGAAGGTAGATTGATTTGATTCACAACTACAGTATACAGGTAATATGAAGAGATGAGTCAACAACAGTAAATAATTTAAAGCAAAATCATGCAGTGATAAATCCAAGTAAATACCCTGGATATGATAAATCTTGCCATAATTTTCAACAATTAGGGTATGATTGCCCTTAGACGTAATGGAACAGAAGTTGTTCATGAAGACTACATGGATGGTATGTCGATTTAATTTCAAACTTTCATTTTATGATTTAGGCAATTTATTTATGTTTTATTCTCTGACGAACATCCTTTGCTTGAAACAGACTTGAAACACACTATTTCAGTGATACACAAACATTTTAGAGTTTTCGATTTGAGATTACTTTGACTTTGGTATTGTTCAAGTGTCGCTCTATTGTGACAATATTGTTCATATTTCTTTATTCCTTGACCCATAGGTATTTTAGAAGTCCAAGCCAAAAAGAAAACTAACCTTGCCTACTATGCTTAGAGAGCAATTTAAAAAATATTCCAAAACATTTCAGGCCTTGTCTTATGAAAATTTTTTTTCAAAAGATAAAAATTCATACTTGAATTATGTACTCCTCAAAGTTAACAGAGTATAATTTGTGTTAGTATATTGCATCGTTGTGTGAAGGTATGTAAGGGGATGTTTACATGAATCCGGATTGAGTTTCATTCCGGATTGAGTTTCATTGAAATTTCATTCCGGTGTCACGTAATGGTGGTGCGAGATTTCATTCCGGAATGAAAAATACGACCTAGAAGACTGAAAGGAACAACACATGCGTTCTTTTAACATTTATAGACAACAATTTGCAACTAGAGACAGGAATTGCGCCGACGTCATATTATTCAATATAAATAGCTCTTTGATGACGACGTTATAAATTAAAGGTGAATTAAATGCTTGTTTACTTGCGACCACATCGATTATCGTTGCTAGTAATGCTTTCCCCTTATCTTTATGTTTATTCTTCGTCAAATTATCAGTTTAAGGCACGTGTTGAAATGTTCAAAACATACCCGCTATAATGTTATTGATCGCCATCTTGAAATTTCAGATAATTCCCTATGTAAACGCGGTTTGAATTCACGTTTAATCCGGAATGGAACTGAATCCGGATTCATGTAAACCCTAACTAGACTAGGAATAATATTAAAGTGCCACTAAACTCAAAACATTTTATTGTCTTATTTGGAAGAACTTTTAAAATGATAAAGTAACTTCTTTTGAAGATTTTCGTTTCTTCGCTTTCTTTTTGAGATATATCAGTTTGTTTGATATGCAAATTTACGTCACACATGCATAATGGTTATCAGAGAACGTTATATATCTTTGCGTTCATCAAATAAAAACACTAAAATGTGAAGAATAACATGCGTGTGCATGTTCTTCCCACAACATCAAACTTCTCGATTTTAAAGGATTTCGTTCGAGCATGAAGAGATACACACATTTCATTATGCACGTGTGACGTAAATTCCGTACATTTGCATATCAAACAAACTGATATACAGTAAACACCCGCAATGAAGAACCTACATTTTTCCAAACCAGCCTGGGATAGGTTCTTATATATTTGATATCTAACAAAAAATTAGGGTGTTCGGTTCTTATAAATTGGTTTGTAATTATTTTACCATGCAAAAAACTGGAGAAAGACAACTCCATAAACCATAAAGCCACAATTCAGTAACTGATTAACACTTATGTCAATGAGATGATATGGATTGTCATGAAATTAATTAGGCAGTACTTTCAGTTTTCTTTGTAGATAATAAGACTAGTATATAACAATATTAAGGTACATCTTCCTTAACACTGAACAGTTACTGCAACTGCAACCAGATGTTAGTGTCATCCTCATTTGGGACTTTGCTACAGTGGAATTATAAATTGATTTTGTGACATAAGAACCTATTTCAAATATCAGGCTCAAACAGGTTCTTATTGAGAGGGGCACAAAATCCCTAATTTCAGCCTGAGGTTCTTATAGGTGGAAGGTTCTTCATAGCGGGTGTTTACTGTATCTCAAAAAGAAAGCGAAGAAACGAAAATCTTCAAAAGAAGTTACTTATAATTTTAAAAGTTCTTCCAAATAAGACAATAAAAAATTTTGAGTTTAGGGGCACTTTAGTGGTTCATTGTAGTTTACACAGGAAACATGTTTGAATTAATCAATGTTTTTATTTCGAATATCGAATTACTTTATACGTATACATGTATACAACATTTCTTCTCACAAAAATGGAGATTACCGTAAGAGTTTTTCTGGTGTAATACACATTATCATGGAAAGTGTTCTACAAGTTCCAGAATTCATCCTGAAACTCACTCAAAAACTGCTCAACGTTTTGGCTTTCATCATTAACAATGCAAGATTCTTTAAAAGTATTGGACTGTGGTAAGTCTACTTGTTGTTCAACAACCTCTCCTTGAAGACTACTTGTGTCTATTGTTTTCAAATGCTTGGCATTGACATAGTAGAGTTCAAAATGTTGTTGGACATTTGGTATCTTGTGGTGCTTTGTACACTTATGTCCATCAAGAATGTCTAGCAATCTTCTCTTTTCATCTTCAAATTCTTGGATTTCATTTTCAAGAAGTTGATTGCAATTCTCATATTTAGTAATTTTCTGCAATAGAAATAAACAACAAAGTAAATGGTTTGAACCTAGGAGTATCATTAGATGTGTGAGGTTGATCGTCCAGGTTGTCGTAGTTTCGACAGCCTCGGCGACGGTCATCTTTCATATACTTGACTCGATGATCGCCGCTGATGTCGTGGAAACGTCAGTCATCAACAATAGTCTTTCTCAAGACTACAACAACCTGGACGATCAACTTCACACATCTAGAAATAAACAACAATATGTTTATTGTCAATTAAGTAAGAAACTGGGATATTTTTGGTAAAAATATCTCTGCATTCATGTACCTTAACTATACAGTAAAAACTTGCGTATAAGAACCTGATAGAAGTATAAAGATAAGAGCCCAACCGAATATACGTGAATGTATTGCCATGATAATATGGAAACAATTCAAGTTTTAGAATATACAACATAGTTAGAACTTACAACATCTTCAGAGTAACAATCACAGGTGTGAAAACTATCTATATATAAGTCTAGTATATTTACATACAGGAGAATAATTAATGACCAATGAGGTAAATTGGTTATATAAATATAGACTTATATATAGATAGTTTTCACACCTGTGATTGTTACTCTGAAGATGTGTGGAAAAAAACTTGACTTGTTTCCATATTATTATGGCAATACATTTACGTATATTGAACTGGGCTTTTATCTTTATATATCAAAAGGTTGGTGTACTGCCGAAATAGCGTGTAAGTAGTCTAACGTTTCGAGTGAAGGCCCTTCGTCAGAGAGTGAAACGTAAAGTGAAATAATCTGTCTGAGTGAATTTCACTTTATACGTTTCACTCTCTGACGAAAGGCCTTCACTAGACAACCCATTAGACAACTTACATGCTATTTCGGCAGTACACCAACCTTTTTAGATATTACTTTGTATTCCTACACTGCCTACGCAGCACAACACGTTTTATTACTCATTTGGATCTTATCTTTATACTTCGATTACGCTTTCCGCCCGGAAAATCTATAGCCAAATATAAGGAACCTAGTTGATTAAAAACCTGTAGGTTAAATTGCACCTGACATAAAAAATGTTATTGTCTTATTTGGAAGAACTTTTAAAATGATAAAGTAACTTCTTTTGAAGATTTTCGTTTCTTCGCTTTCTTTTTGAGATATATCAGTTTGTTTGATATGCAAATGTCCGGAATTTACGTCACACATGCATAATGACGTATTGGAGAAATGTGTGTATCTCTTCATTCTCGAACGAAATCCTTTAAGTGTTGTGGGAGAAACACGCACACGTGTTATTCACACTTTAGTGTTTTTATTTGATGAACGCAAAGATATATAACATTCTCTGATACGTCATTATGCATGTCTGACGTAAATTCCGGACATTTGCATATCAAACAAACTGATATATCTAAAAAAGAAAGCGAATAAACGAAAATCTTCAAAAGAAGTTACTTTATCATTTTAAAAGTTCTTCCAAATAAGACAATAAAAAATTTTGATGTCAGGTGCACTTTAAATTTACCATTTTGACCCTCTAAAATAACCATATTGTTGTACAGTTTTTGATGTACAAACTATAACAATTTCTTGGTGTACCTACCTCTTCCAGGGTGTCAGTTCTTTTTCTTTTCTTCAGACGACATTTTGTAGCTGCCGTTCTATTCTTCTCTCGTCTCTTTCGAATTTCTTCAGTAACTTCACCATCTTTTAGCTATTTAGAAATAATAGTAAAAACAATTTCTCCTTGAGTAATTCAGCATAGTTAATTACAGTGCCTATCTCACGTTCGGGTATTTACATATTCGTAATATTTCGGTCTTCCTGTGCAAAATCATAATATATCTTGTCAACCGAAAATTTCATCTTCACGAACTTTTTTGCTGTTAAATTTATCCAAGTAACAAAAGAAAACTGGTTTGGAATGCCTCAAGAGGCACAAGTGACATCACATCTGGTATACTTTGACAGCAAAACATTTTTTTGAAATTTTCGGCTGACAATATATATTATAATTTTGCTCAGGAAGACCTAAATATTACGAATATGTAAAATCCTCAAACGTAAGATAGGCACTCTAAAAAGTTACAAAAAAAGAATATGAGTTTTGCTATATTCTAAAAAATGAAATGTTTTTCGATTATGCCCCCAGTTCACTCGGTTCCATATGGGTATTTACATGCAAGTTAGCGTTGGTAAATTTAATGTTGTTTTTAAACTTTTAACGTTGCTTTTTATGTTCTTCAGAAGTTCTTCTCTACTGTCGAAGAAAAGGAATATTTTTTCCAAGAATTAAATGAATTTTCGAGAATTACGACGACAACTTCCGGTGACGCTTTCAGTTTGTAAAAGTATTTTATTTTTGGAAAGCAACTAACACAAATTCATTACATTAATTATTACTAATTATTATTCATTATAATTCATTACATTAATTATTACTAATTATTATTCATTATGCATTATAATCATCACATTAATTATTATTAATTATTCATTATAATTTATTTCACAAATTCATTGTATCTGTTGGCATTACAATTAAATTAGATGTATGAAGTTGATCGTCCAGGTTGTTGTAGTCTTGAGAAAGACTGTTGTTGGTGACTGACATTTCGACGGCCTCAGCGGCGGTCATCGTCAGAGTCAAGTAAAGCCTGTTTGTCAGGGTTTGCCTATATTTACGTCATCGTTTGTTTATGTCATAATCATGTGAGTGGGTGTTGCGTCACGCGTGGGTATATTGTTTGTCGGTAGGTCTATATTGTTCGTTGGTGCGTGCGAAGAAGTCTTTTGTAAGGTGTCTTGTTTTGCTTTCTCATAAGTGACGGTATCGAAAAAGATGGCGACTGGTTTATTTATATATATATATATATATTATATATATATATATATATATATATATATATATATATATATATTAACTATATATATATATATATATATATATATATATATATATATATATATATATATATATATATATATATATATATATATATATATATAAATAAGCGTCTCATTTTTAAACTTGGCACCACACATCCTCTTGGTCTTAACGAACGCTTTTATTTAATTTCGTAAAAGCTTTTTGTCATTTTATTTTGTCTTGGAACTTTTTATTATTAGCTTATGAACTTTTTATTATTAGCTTATGCTCATTCCTTTTCAAGTCTTTGTTTCTATTATTATCGCCTAATCCCCTTGAATATTGGACCTGTCATTTCTCCCACCCCCTCAGTCTGCTTATTGATCGACTGCAAAAATAGTAAATGACTTAACTTTTCCCATCTCATTAATTATTAGTTAGTTTATTTCCCGTGCATTTGATTGGCTACTTTCTACCTGTGACACCCTTTTGGCATATATATAAGCCCTATTTATTTTATTTCATCTCGTCTTACTCTGACGAAGGGCTCCGCTCGAAACGTCAGTATCTCGTCACTAAATTCTCGGCAGTTTACCACCTTTTCACTTTGCTATATATATATATATATATATATATATATATATATATATATATATATATATATATATATATATATATATATATATATATATATATATATATAAAACATCAGGGATAAAAACTTTATTTAAACATCAACGTTTCGGGGCCCCGAAACGTTGATGTTTAAATAAAGTTTTTATCCCTGATGTTTTATAAATGTTTTTAAGCTTGAGAAGGAGAATTCCTGACAAATATATATATATATATATATATATATATAATCTTTGGCACTTTCTGATAAAAATTCCTTAATATTATCATCAGATAAAGTTTCATCTTGATGTCTATTTTCTCTGCTAAAGTTGGTTTACTAATGCACATGAAGTAACGCATCTGTATCTTACACGCAGTTCTTTAAATTGCATAAATCATGTTTGGACTTTTTATATATTTAAGCTACTTTTCGATTAAATTTCCTTAATATTAGGTTTACGGAAAGATTAAATTATTTTCTCATGTTCGCAAGAACAGAAGCATCAAGTTGCAAAGAGTAAGTTGTATCTAATTAAAATCTCCGGGGTTTTTCACTGGAAAATGTGCTTCTCTGTGTTGAACTCCTCGAGAAATATTAATAATAATAATATTTATTTAGGATACACGTCACCGAAGTGTTTTTCAGTGGGGTCCTGTAATACTTCACAAGATTACATTACATTACGTTACGTTACATTACATTACATTACGCTACGTTACGCTACATTACATTACGCTACATTACATTACGCTACATTACATTACATTAAGTCACGTAACATTACATTACTGTTAAAAACTGTATAATATGCTCTCATATATCTTAAATTGGTATTTTTTCAGTTCAATTTTAAATATTATTAACGATTTTGTGCTTCTTGTTTATTCCCTTAACTAAGAAGGTTTTGGAAAATAGTAAATAGCGTCTCCTAGTTTTATCTTTCACAGAAAACCAAACTATGGATTTGTAACTGTTTGAGATGTAATCATAAATTGATGTGAAAATTATAAAGATTTATTGAAGAAGTATTATATTAACTATGTACTAACGTTTCATTCTTTGTATTCAGAACTAAAATAAGGATAGATTGGAAGTAAACCTTGGAGCGGATATCCGGTTTCCTTCATAATATTACCTGTTTTGTCGCTCGCCGTGGAACCCGTAAGTTACCAATGACTGGCACTTCTTGACCTTTTCTTTTTATATTTTCCTGAAGATTTCGACGTAGAATATCTTTTGACGTTTGAATCTTTTAAAAAGGTAAGGGTAATAAAAGATTATAACTCTCAGCCTCTCCCAGCTCATGACCTCAATGGAATACCTCCCAGCAGAAAATTCCCGTTTTTCCGCCCATATTTTTTAACATTGAATATATTGTTTTTAATTGCTCACAACCAGAAAAAAATTTCAAAGTGAAAAGGTGGTAAACTGCTCAAGATTCTTACTCTGACGAAAGGCTCTGTTCGAAACGTCAGTATTTTGTTCCTAAAAATCTTGGCAGTTTACCACCTTTTCACTTTGCTATATATCCAAAACACTGTCTAAGCAGCACTCTACTTTTTTACTACTCTCAGAATAAATAAATATTTGAAAGTTCAAAATGTTTTGAAGGTTTCTTACGTGGGATATTCCACCATCGGGGTTTTTAATAATTCCCCTTTTCCCATCAATATTGTTTACGTTCCAATATATTATTTTTAATCTCTCACAACCAGAATAAATATTATTTGAACGTTCTAAATATTTTCTATGTTTGCTACGTGGAATATATTACATATCGGTGTTTTTAATAATTCCCCTTTTCCCAGCAATATTTTTTACGTTCCAATATATTGTTTTTAATCGCTCACAACCAGAATAAATATTATTTGAACGTTCTAAATATTTTCTATGTTTGCCACGTGGAATATATACATATCATCGGTGTTTTTAATAATTCCCCTTTTCCCAGCAATATTTTTTACGTTCCAATATATTGTTTTTAATCTCTCACAACCAGAATAAATATTATTTGAACGTTCTAAATATTTTCTATGTTTGTTACGTGAATATATACATATCCATCATCGGTGTTTTTAATAATTCCCCTCAATATTTTTTACGTTCCAATATATTGTTTTTAATCTCTCACAACCAGAATAAATATTGTTTGAAAGTTCTAAATATTTTCTATGTTTGTTACGTTACATATCATCCATCATCGGTGTTTTTAATATGTTTCATACATACCTGAGTAGCCGGAATCGTCGTATTCCACGTGTAGGGCATGGATTGTTTGGTTAAAGTCTCTTGGTGCATGTTGAAATGACCCGAAGTGTGGAACATAGCAATCGTAATCTGTATAAATCTGCGCACAAAATCCTTTACCGACCTGCAAACGATGCCTTAACCGATTGATGTGAGCTACGAGGCCACACATGTTTATAGAAAAATATTTTTGGACTTTCCCAAAATTCGACTTCCTGGAACAAAAACCGGATATGTTCTAATTATTGTTCTAATTAATATATTTCCAAAAATACATTCGGTTATACCAGGCAGCTGTCTTGGAAATTCCCAAGTTTTTGTTCATACCTTAGCTAAACAACAAGATAATTCTTTTTTCTTTAGATTATGTTTTATTTGATTCATTTAGAGTTCGCGCGCAGTAATATTTTAAGTTTGTAACTACAGCGCTCTATTTCAGATTTAGTTCCGGTTACGCCTCATTTCCGGTTCTTAATTCGTCGAATACGAATTAGGTGAAATTTGTGACAAGGTTAGGTAATGTTCCGAATTACATTAGAATACTGGGTCTTAACTTACGTACTATTTCAATCCTGTGTTGATATATACACTGCTGTAGTGAATGTGGGAGAGCTTGGAGTAGACAGACGATACATGGACGATCGTCAAGCTCGTGACTTCAGAAAAATATTTCTTAGTCTCAGACATAAGACTGTTTCATATAATCTTGTGATATCGTTTTTTATTGCTAAACTAACAACGACCAGTATATTTGACACCATGACCACACCTCAATACAGTAGCGGCGAGTGCGATCGTTAAGCTCATATCCTCAGAAAAATCATTCTGAGTCACCCGACAGGAATCGAACCTGTAACCTTCTGATTGCCTGTGAGACGCTCTAACCATTGAGATACCGCGACGCAGATGTAGCACTACGTATCTAGTACACTACGTATCTAGTACACTACGTATCCACCAAGCAAGCAGATGGAAACTCTATTTCATGTAACTCACTCTTGAACTCCGTAGATATTTCCTATATTTTCGTTCTCATCTCTCAATGGTTAGAGCATCTAGAGCTTAGAGTATCAATGGTTGTACACATATGTAACATTCACTCATCACCTTAGTGCATGTAGCTCAATAGTTACTAACAATGCCAACTTAAAACCACTGGCTTATAACCACTTGCTTATAACACCTGGCTTATAACCTGTGGCTAATGTAACATCTGGCTTATCACCTGTGGCTTATCACCTGTGGCTTATCACCTGTGGCTTATAACCTCTGGCTTATAACCTCTGGCTTGTACCCTCTGGCTTGTAACCTCGGGCTTATAACCTGTGGCTTATAACATATGGCTTATAACCTCTGGCTTATAACCTCTGGCTTATAACATCTGGGTTATCACCACCTTATAACATCTGGCTTATAACTACTGGCTGATAACCACTTTATCACCACTTGCTTATAACACCTGGCTTATAACCTGTGGCTAATGTAACATCTGGCTTATAACCTGTGGCTTATAACATCTGGCTTATCACCACCTTATAACATCTGGCTTATAACTACTGGCTGATAACCACTTTATAACCACTTGCTTATAACACCTGGCTTATAACCTGTGGCTAATGTAACATCTGGCTTATAACCTGTGGCTTATAACATCTGACTTATCACCACCTTATAACATCTGGCTTATAACTACTGGCTGATAACCACTTTATCACCACTTGCTTATAACACCTGGCTTATAACCTGTGGCTAATGTAACATGTGGCTTATAACCTGTGGCTTATAACCTGTGGCTTATCACCACCTTATAACATCTGGCTTATAACTACTGTTATAAGCCAGATGTTACAAGCCACAGGTTATAAGCCAGGTGTTATAAGCAAGTGGTGATAAAGTGGTTATCAGCCAGTAGTTATAAGCCAGATGTTATAAGGTGGTGATAAGTCAGATGTTATAAGCCACAGGTTATAAGCCAGATGTTACATTAGCCACAGGTTATAAGCCAGGTGTTATAAGCAAGTGGTGATAAAGTGGTTATCAGCCAGTAGTTATAAGCCAGATGTTATAAGGTGATAAAGTGGTTATCAGCCAGTGGCTATAAGCAAGTGGTTATAAAGTGGTTATAAGCCAGTGGTTATAAGCCATTGGTTATAAGCCAGTGGTTATACGCCCGAGGTTATAAGCCAGAGGTTATAAGCCAGAGGTTATAAGCCAGTGGTTATAAGCCAGTGGTTATAAGCCAGAGGTTACAAGCCAGAGGTTACAAGCCACAGGTTATAAGCCAGATGGTATAAGCCGCAGGTTATAAGCCAGGTGCTACAAGCCACAGGTTATAAGCCAGGTGTTATAAGCAAGTGGTGATAAAGTGGTTATCAGCCAGTAGTTATAAGCCAGATGTTATAAGGTGGTGATAAGTCAGTGGCTATAAAGCAAGTGGTGATAAAGTGGTTATAAGCCAGTGGTTATAAGCCAGTGGTTATACGCCCGAGGTTATAAGCCAGTGGTTATAAGCCAGAGGTTATAAGCCAGAGGTTATAAGCCAGTGGTTATAAGCCACAGGTTACAAGCCGTAGGTTATAAGCCAGATGTTATAAGCCACAGGTTATAAGCCAGGTGTTACAAGCCACAGGTTATAAGCCAGGTGTTATAAGCAAGTGGTGATAAAGTGGTTATCAGCCCTGTGACTTATAACATCTGGCTTATAACCTGTGGCTTGTAACCTGTGGCTTATAACCACTGGCTTATAACCACTGGCTTATAACCTCTGGCTTATAACCACTGGCTTATAACCTCGGGCGTATAACCTCGGGCGTATAACCACTGGCTTATAACCACCTTATAACATCTGGCTTATAACTACTGGCTGATAACCACTTTATCACCACTTGCTTATAACACCTGGCTTATAACCTGTGGCTAATGTAACATCTGGCTTATAACCTGTGGCTTATAACATCTGGCTTATCACCACCTTATAACATCTGGCTTATAACTACTGGCTTATCACCACCTTATAACATCTGGCTTATCACCACCTTATAACATCTGGCTTATAACTACTGGCTGATAACCACTTTATCACCACTTGCTTATAACACCTGGCTTATAACCTGTGGCTTGTAACCTCTGGCTTATAACCACTGGCTTATAACCTCTGGCTTATAACCACTGGCTTATAACCTCGGGCATATAACCACTGGCTTATAACCACTGGCTTATATAACCACTTTATCACCACTTGCTTATAGCCACTGGCTTATAACCACTGGCTTATATAACCACTTTATCACCACTTGCTTATAGCCACTGGCTTATAACCACTGGCTTATAACCACTGGCTTATAACCACTGGCTTATAACCACTGGCTTATAACCACTGGCTTATAACCACTGGCTTATAACCACTGGCTTATAACCACTGGCTTATAACCACTGGCTTATAACCACTGGCTTATAACCATTTTATAACCACTTGCTTATAGCCACTGACTTATCACCACCTTATAACATCTGGCTTATAACTACTGGCTGATAACCACTTTATCACCACTTGCTTATAACACCTGGCTTATAACCTGTGGCTTGTAACATGTGGCTTGTAACATCTGGCTTATAACCTGTGGCTTATAACATCTGGCTTATAACCTGTGGCTTGTAACATCTGGCTTATAACCTGTGACTTATAACATCTGGCTTATAACCTGTGGCTTGTAACCTCTGGCTTATAACCACTGGCTTATAACCTCTGGCTTATAACCACTGGCTTATAACCTCAGGCGTATAACCTCGGGCGTATAACCACTGGCTTATAACCACCTTATAACATCTGACTTATCACCACCTTATAACATCTGGCTTATAACTACTGGCTGATAACCACTTTATCACCACTTGCTTATAACACCTGGCTTATAACCTATGGCTAATGTAACATCTGGCTTATAACCTGTGGCTTATAACATCTGGCTTATAACCTGTGGCTTATCACCACCTTATAACATCTGGCTTATAACCTGTGGCTTGTAACACCTGGCTTATAACCTGCGGCTTATACCATCTGGCTTATAACCTGTGGCTTCTAACCTCTGGCTTATAACCACTGGCTTATAACCTCTTTCTTATAACCTCTGGCTTATAACCACTGGCTTATAACCTCGGGCGTATAACCACTGGCTTATAACCACTGGCTTATAACCACTGGCTTATAACCACTGGCTTATAACCACTTTATAACCACTTGCTTATAGCCACTGACTTATCACCACCTTATAACATCTGGCTTATAACCACTGGCTTATAACCATTTTATAACCACTTGCTTATAGCCACTGACTTATCACCACCTTATAACATCTGGCTTATAACCACTGGCTTATAACCATTTTATAACCACTTGCTTATAGCCACTGACTTATCACCACCTTATAACTACTGGCTGATAACCACTTTATCACCACTTGCTTATAACACCTGGCTTATAACCTGTGGCTTGTAACATCTGGCTTATAACCTGTGGCTTATAACATCTGGCTTATAACATCTGGCTTATAACCTGTGGCTTGTAACCTCTGGCTTATAACCACTGGCTTATAACCTCTGGCTTATAACCACTGGCTTATAACCTCGGGCGTATAACCACTGGCTTATAACCACTGACTTATCACCACCTTATAACATCTGGCTTATAACCACCTTATAACATCTGGCTTATAACTACTGGCTGATAACCTCTTTATCACCACTTGCTTATAACACCTGGCTTATAACCTGTGGCTAATGTAACATCTGGCTTATAACCTGTGGCTTATAACATCTGGCTTATCACCACCTTATAACATCTGGCTTATCACCACCTTATAACATCTGGCTTATAACTACTGGCTGATAACCACTTTATCACCACTTGCTTATAACACCTGGCTTATAACCTGTGGCTTGTAACCTCTGGCTTATAACCACTGGCTTATAACCACTGGCTTATAACCACTGGCTTATAACCATTTTATAACCACTTGCTTATAGCCTCTGGCTTATAACCACTGGCTTATAACCTCTGGCTTATAACCACTGGCTTATAACCTCGGGCGTATAACCACTGGCTTATAACCACTGACTTATCACCACCTTATAACATCTGGCTTATAACTACTGGCTGATAACCACTTTATCACCACTTGCTTATAACACCTGGCTTATAACCTGTGGCTTGTAACACCTGGCTTATAACCTGCGGCTTATACCATCTGGCTTATAACCTCTGGCTTATAACCACTGGCTTATAACCTCGGGCGTATAACCACTGGCTTATAACCACTGGCTTATAACCACTGGCTTATAACCACTGGCTTATAACCACTGGCTTATAACCACTGGCTTATAACCACTTGCTTATAGCCACTGACTTATAACCACTTGCTTATAACCACTTGCTTATAACACCTGACTTATCACCACCTTATAACATCTGGCTTATAACTACTGGCTGATAACCACTTTATCACCACTTGCTTATAACACCTGGCTTATAACCTATGGCTAATGTAACATCTGGCTTATAACCTGTGGCTTATAACATCTGGCTTATCACCACCTTATAACATCTGGCTTATAACTACTGGCTGATAACCACCTTATAACATCTGGCTTATCACCACCTTATAACATCTGGCTTATAACTACTGGCTGATAACCACTTTATCACCACTTGCTTATAACACCTGGCTTATAACCTGTGGCTTGTAACCTCTGGCTTATAACCACTGGCTTATAACCTCTGGCTTATAACCACTGGCTTATAACCTCGGGCATTAACCACTGGCTTATAACCACTGGCTTATATAACCACTTTATCACCACTTGCTTATAGCCACTGACTTATCACCACCTTATAACATCTGGCTTATCACCACCTTATAACATCTGGCTTATAACCTCTGGCTTATAACCACTGGCTTATAACCTCTGGCTTATAACCACTGGCTTATAACCACTGACTTATCACCACCTTATAACATCTGGCTTATAACTACTGGCTGATAACCACTTTATCACCACTTGCTTATAACACCTGGCTTATAACCTGTGGCTAATGTAACATCTGGCTTATAACCTGTGGCTTATAACATCTGGCTTATCACCACCTTATAACATCTGGCTTATAACTACTGGCTTATCACCACCTTATAACATCTGGCTTATCACCACCTTATAACATCTGGCTTATAACTACTGGCTGATAACCACTTTATCACCACTTGCTTATAACACCTGGCTTATAACCTGTGGCTTGTAACCTCTGGCTTATAACCACTGGCTTATAACCTCTGGCTTATAACCACTGGCTTATAACATCGGGCATTAACCACTGGCTTATAACCACTGGCTTATATAACCACTTTATCACCACTTGCTTATAGCCACTGACTTATCACCACCTTATAACATCTGGCTTATAACTACTGGCTGATAACCACTTTATCACCACTTGCTTATAACACCTGGCTTATAACCTGTGGCTTGTAACATCTGGCTTATAACCTGTGGCTTATAACATCTGGCTTATAACCTGTGGCTTGTAACCTCTGGCTTATAACCACTGGCTTATAACCTCTGGCTTATAACCACTGGCTTATAACCTCGGGCGTATAACCACTGGCTTATAACCACTGACTTATCACCACCTTATAACATCTGGCTTATAACTACTGGCTGATAACCACTTTATCACCACTTGCTTATAACACCTGGCTTATAACCTGTGGCTTGTAACACCTGGCTTATAACCTGCGGCTTATACCATCTGGCTTATAACCTCTGGCTTATAACCACTGGCTTATAACCTCGGGCGTATAACCACTGGCTTATAACCACTGGCTTATAACCACTGGCTTATAACCACTGGCTTATAACCACTTTATAACCACTTTATAACCACTTGCTTATAGCCACTGACTTATCACCACCTTATAACATCTGGCTTATAACTACTGGCTGATAACCACTTTATCACCTCTTTCTTATAACCTCTGGCTTATAACCACTGGCTTATAACCTCGGGCGTATAACCACTGGCTTATAACCACTGGCTTATAACCACTGGCTTATAACCACTTTATAACCACTTGCTTATAGCCACTGGCTTATCACCACCTTATAACATCTGGCTTATAACTACTGGCTGATAACCACTTTATCACCACTTGCTTATAACACCTGGCTTATAACCTATGGCTAATGTAACATCTCGCTTATAACCTGTGGCTTATAACATCTGGCTTATAACCTGTGGCTTATCACCACCTTATAACATCTGGCTTATAACCTGTGGCTTGTAACACCTGGCTTATAACCTGCGGCTTACACCATCTGGCTTATAACCTGTGGCTTGTAACCTCTGGCTTATAACCACTGGCTTATAACCTCTGGCTTATAACCTCTGGCTTATAACCACTGGCTTATAACCTCGGGCATATAACCACTGGCTTATAACCACTTTATCACCACTTGCTTATAGCCACTGACTTATCACCACCTTATAACATCTGGCTTATCACCACCTTATAACATCTGGCTTATAACTACTGGCTGATAACCACTTTATCACCACTTGCGTATAACACCTGGCTTATAACCTGTGGCTTGTAACACCTGGCTTATAACCTGCGGCTTATACCATCTGGCTTATAACCTGTGGCTTGTAACCTCTGGCTTATAACCACTGGCTTATAACCACTGGCTTATAACCACTGGCTTATAACCACTGGCTTATAACCACTGGCTTATAACCACTTTATAACCTGTGGCTTATACCATCTGGCTTATAACCTGTGGCTTGTAACCTCTGGCTTATAACCACTTGCTTATAGCCACTGACTTATCACCACCTTATAACATCTGGCTTATAACTACTGGCTGATAACCACTTTATCACCACTTGCGTATAACACCTGGCTTATAACCTGTGGCTTGTAACACCTGGCTTATAACCTGCGGCTTATACCATCTGGCTTATAACCTGTGGCTTGTAACCTCTGGCTTATAACCACTGGCTTATAACCACTGGCTTATAACCACTGGCTTATAACCACTGGCTTATAACCACTGGCTTATAACCACTTTATAACCTGTGGCTTATACCATCTGGCTTATAACCTGTGGCTTGTAACCTCTGGCTTATAACCACTTGCTTATAGCCACTGACTTATCACCACCTTATAACATCTGGCTTATAACTACTGGCTGATAACCACTTTATCACCACTTGCTTATAACACCTGGCTTATAACCTGTGGCTAATGTAACATCTGGCTTATAACCTGTGGCTTATAACATCTGGCTTATAACCTGTGGCTTATACCATCTGGCTTATAACCTGTGGCTTGTAACCTCTGGCTTATAACCACTGGCTTATAACCTCTGGCTTATAACCTCTGGCTTATAACCACTGGCTTATAACCTCGGGCGTATAACCACTGGCTTATAACCACTGGCTTATAACCACTGGCTTATAACCACTTTATAACCACTTGCTTATAGCCACTGACTTATCACCACCTTATAACATCTGGCTTATAACTACTGGCTGATAACCACTTTATCACCACTTGCTTATAACACCTGGCTTATAACCTGTGGCTAATGTAACATCTGGCTTATAGCCTGTGGCTTATAACATCTGGCTTATAACCTGTGGCTTATCACCACCTTATAACATCTGGCTTATAACCTGTGGCTTGTAACACCTGGCTTATAACCACTGACTTATCACCACCTTATAACATCTGGCTTATAACTACTGGCTGATAACCACTTTATCACCACTTGCTTATAACACCTGGCTTATAACCTGTGGCTTATAACATCTGGCTTATAACCTGTGGCTTATAACCACTGGCTTATCACCACGTTATAACATCTGGCTGATAACCACTTTATCGCCACTTGCTTATAACACCTGGCTTATAACCTGTGGCTAATGTAACATCTGGCTTATAACCTGTGGCTTATAACATCTGGCTTATAACCTGTGGCTTATAACCTCTGGCTTATAACCTCTGGCTTATAACCACTGGCTTATCACCACCTTATAACATCTGGCTTATAACTACTGGCTGATAACCACTTTATCACCACTTGCTTATAACATCTGGCTTATAACCAGTTGTACACATATGTAACCATGACTCATCGTCTCAGTCGATGTAGCTCTTTAAAGCCAATGGTTATATAAGCCAAGCCAACCAGAGGTTATATACAGTGGTTATATAAGCCAGTCAGAGGTTATATAAGACATTGGTTATATAAGCCAGTCAGAGGTTATAAGACAGTGGTTATATAAGACAGCAAGAGGTTATATAAGCCCCAGTCAGCGGTTATATAAGTCAGTCAGATGTTATATAAGTCAGTCAGATGTTATATAAGTCAGTTTGTGGTTATATAAGCCAGTCAGATGTTATATAAGCCAGTCAGTGGTTATATAAGTCAGTCAGATGTTATATAAGTCAGTCAGTGGTTATATAAGCCAGTCAGATGTTATATAAGCCAGTCAGATGTTATATAAGCCAGTCAGTGGTTATATAAGTCAGTCAGATGTTATATAAGTCAGTCAGTGGTTATATAAGCCAGTCAGATGTTATATAAGCCAGTCAGTGGTTATATAAGTCAGTCAGTGGTTATATATGCCAGTCAGATGTTATATAAGCCAGCCAGTGGTTGTATAAGCCAGTCAGTGGTTGTATAAGTCAGTCAGAGGTTATATAAGTCAGTCAGAGTTTATATAAGTCAGTCAGAGGTTATATAAGTCAGTCAGTGGTTATATAAGTCAGTCAGATGTTATATAAGTCAGTCAGTGGTTATATAATCCAGTCAGATGTTATATAAGCCAGTCAGATGTTATATAAGCCAGCCAGTGGTTATATAAGCCAGTCAGTGGTTATATAAGTCAGTCAGAGGTTACAGTATATAAGTCAGTCAGAGGTTATATAAGCCAGTCAGATGTTAAGCCAGTCAGTGGTTGTATAAGTCAGTTAGAGGTTATATAAGCCAGCCAGTGGTTATAAAAGCCAGTCAGTGGTTGTATAAGCCTGTCAGATGTTATATAGGCCAGTCAGATGTTATATAAGCCAGTCAGATGTTATATAAGCCAGTCAGTGGTTATATAAGCCAGTCAGTGGTTATATAAGCCAGTCAGTGGTTGTATAAGCCTGTCAGATGTTATATAAGCCTGTCAGATGTTATATAAGCCAGTCAGATGTTATATAAGCCAGTCAGATGTTATATAAGCCAGTCAGATGTTATATAAGCTATAAGCTAGACAGTGGTTATATAAGTCAGTCCATGGTTATATAAGCCTGTCAGATGTTATATAAGCCTGTCAGATGTTATATAAGCCTGTCAGATGTTATACTTATAACCACTGGCTTATTAACCTGTGACTTATTACCACTGGCTTATTACTATCTTCTTCGCGGTATCTCAATGATTAGAGCTATTGATGTGCCAATCATGGTACGATACGCCATCTCACCGGCAATCAGAAGGTTACAGGTTCGATTCCTGTCCGTGACTTAGAAATATTTTTCTGAGGATACAAGCTTAACGATGACACCCGCCGCTACTGCTGCATTGAGGTGTGGTGATGGTGTAAAATATACTGATTGTTGTTAGTTTACCAATAAAAAACGATATCATAGGCTTTGAAATTAAATATTGAATGAAACAATCTGAGGTCATGAGCTTGACGATCGTCCATGTATCGTCTGTCTACTTCAAGCTCTCTCACATTCATTACAGTAGTGTATATATTAACGAAGGATTGAAATACTAAATTTAAGAACCTGACATGAAGCGATAAGCCACACCGGAAGTAAGTCTGAAATAGAGCTGGAGTTAAAACATTACTGCACGTAAACTATGTGAATTAAATAAAACATAATTTTGAGATAGAAGAATGAAGCTATCAAGTCGCAGAATACATACAAAGAAAAGTAAAGAAGTAAGAATTGAACCGTTTTATTGTTGATAAGAACCTGCTAAGGTTAGACGCGTTGCAAACTAAGTGTCTCATCGTTGATTGGTTGGTATTTTGTTTGTGTTAATATGCGCCAATGGCGTGTGATTGGTCACCTGCACTAATTTTGCGGGATTTAGCGTCGCCTTAAAAAACGCATGCGCGCCAAGCAGCGTCGTATGTTTGTTTACAACCGCAATAGGCATCTGACGCTGTTTCAACATTCGCATTAAGTTCTTCTTATCAAATAATCTAGCGCGAAGCAAGTATGGGTAAGAAACTGAAACTGTTTGCTTTAGCAGTTGTTGTGGCCGTCATTGCTTACATTTATCCAACTGCTAAGCAAAAGTACGTCCAGTATGTACAGCATCGAGTGGAGGCCGCTGTGTCTTTTGGCCAAAAAGTGGCAAATCTTAAGATTCTAGGCAAACAAGTGCCTTGGAGATTTATTTTACCTGTAGCAGGAGTTTTGCTTGTCTTGCTGTATGTGAGGGTAGGTTTTGATTGTGTAAAGTATGATGTATAGATTGTATAAAACAACTTGTTTTATTGCAAATATTAATGCATGGATTCATCGATCTTGAATGTCATATTAAAGTAGTGAAGAAGTAGAGTGCTGCGTAGACAGTGTTTTGGATATATAGCAAAGTGAAAAGGTGGTAAACTGTTCTATGCTCTATTGGATCGTGATTGGATAAGTAATTTAAATTCATAAACAACCCCCGTTCGTTTATAAATTAGTTTATTTCTTAGTTAAAAAAAATACCTTGTGTCGCAAGTTTCATTGTCTTCAGAATGTAAACAGACTGTTTTATCTTGATTTCAATATTCCTACGAATGCCTTCATTATACTATGGCGAACATGATGCCAAAAGTATTCTTTCGCGAATTTGGTTTAATTTCATTTAAACTGAGATATTAATTTCTTGATTGAGTAATTTTAACATTTATTTATTGTTTTATAATTACGGTAGTGATAGATAGACAGTTTGCTGGTTATTTATTTGAATTAGCCATACATTTGGCTTTTTAAGACATCTTGTCAAAGTAAAATTGTAAAAAGTTCTGTTCATTCTCTGTGGAGCACCTGCTTGCATTGTAAACCAAACAACTTTTGTGCATAGGTATTTAATAATTAATAAGCCAAGCCAAGCGACATTTACATATATTATGAATATGGGCATTTACACTCAATAACTTGTAAAGGAAATTAACAGGAAGGATATTCGCTCTCAGCAACGCCTACGTGGCTCAGTTGTCAGAGCGCTGCACTAGATTTGTGGAGGTGTGAGTTCAGTGAGTTCAAAGGCCTTGAGTTGCATTTTTTGCAACTGGTCTCGGTTGAGTCTTAGAAAATTTCTACACTAGCAAAATATCCTTCCTGTTGATTTACATATACCGGTAAGTATTTCTCTTTGTTCTTCTTGGTCATTTCAAATAACAATATGGACTCATATTGTATTATTTTAACCTTTCTGCTGTGAGAATTGAAGAATCATTGTAGTCTGGATGACTGTTTAAAGTTATTGAAGAAGTACTATCACTATATTTATATTTAAGCCCTTCCCCCTGGGAGCTTATTAATTTAAGTCATCAAAAAGTACTGTGGCAATGATGAATAAATGTTTTCATCATCATCTAGGTCGAGCAAGCTCGGACAGTACAGATGAGATTATTCCAGACCTTTTGATTCTCCATAGCTTTCGCTATTTCATTTCTCCCGAGTCCAGTATCACTTTCAAGTTTGTCAATGTAGGTTGTAGCTGGTCTTCCACAAGAACATCTACCATGTGCTGGTTGCCAGAAAAGTAACTCTGATATGACTTCATCTTTACTTCTCCAACAGTGCCTGCTAAATTGTAGTCTGCGCTCACATAATGTCGTTGATACTGAAGGGTGGTATTGTACCATAAAATGCTCGGCATTCGTCATGTGTTGCCTCCAGCTGATGCTCAGTGCTGCCCTTAGTAGCCGGATGTGTTTTATTAACCATTATTTAACTATTCATAGCTAAATGTTACATTGTGGAGGGTTAATAGAGTGGGGCTTATTTTTATTTTGCACTTAATTGTGAGCTTCTAATGGAAGGGGACATAATAGAGGAAACACAGTGTGTTATATATTCACCTGGGGCAGTGCCATGGTTACTACATTAACATAGATATTCATTTATATTGTGTTTTTCTCAGCACACAATTATTAAGGTTGATTGCTAGAAAGTATAATTTAAAATAAGGTTTCTGTGGAACGACTGAAAACTAGTTGTTCCAGGGTTAGTAGGAAGGTTAGTAAAAGGGTTAATATTAGGGTGATGGTTAGAATAAGGGTTTGATTTTGGGTTAGGATTATTTTTCAAACCTTTATACTCTCCCTAATATTAACCCTAATACTAACCTTTCTACTAAATTGACCCTCAAACAATAGCCCCCTCCACAGGCAACTCTGTGGCTTCTTTTTTCCAAGTCAAATAGCTTCCATGAGGCTGTTTTGGCCAAGCTAGAGAAATTCTTCGTCAACCAATCCCTTCACAATCCCTATACTTCCCTACAATCCCAGCCAAAACATTGCTCGCACAGCCTTGGAAGCTATTTGACTCGGAAAAAAGAAGCCACAGAGTTGCCTGCGGAGGAGGCTACTCGTACAACTAGTTTTTAGTCTTTCCACGCTCTGTTGGTATTGATATTGTACATTTTAAATCTATTTCCAGAGGAGAAAAAAGAAATTACAGAAAGTGAAAGATGAGGAAGAAAGAAGAAAAGCAGAACTTGCAGCTCAGTACAAAGCTCTTGGTGGACCTATATTGAACCCAGAACAAGGTATGTTTTCAAAATAATTTGTTCATCTGAGCTTTTAATAACTCTGTCGCCATCTTTCAATTGAAACTAATTCATTCGGTGACTTTTAGATCAGCATCTAAGTTACACAAGTAAGTTAATAGACCTTTCCGCACAGCAACTGCCATTTGATTGGCTGTTAAATAAGTTTGGACAACAAACAGCCAATCAAAAGGAGACATGAGTGGTAGCTACCGTGTGGAAAGGTCTATTGCTATAGACCGCTCACAATGGCACCCAAATTAAATATTCATTTAAATTAGCCTTTCTGACCTTGTTTGTGTGTCTGTAATTCCAATGAATCAATGAAGCTTTGTAACGAGGCCAGAAAGGTTAATTTGCATGCATATCAAAGAGTATTTAAATTGGCCGCCAATATGAAAGAGTCTATGTCTAAGACATAGCTTCAACAATGACTAAAAATCATCATTATTTTGATTTATTTCAATCAACATGATGCAATTTGTTTATTGCATTATGGGAAGAATAATGTAAATTACTTTTCACTTTTATAAGGTCAACTGTCTCACCTACAAATATTGGGAACATAAAATCAGCCCTGGCTGAGAGGGTGGGGTAGCCTAAACGATAACCATCATGTAAATCCTACACATAGAATAAAGTTTCTAGGGCATTTAGGAACCCATGAAAGACCTTAACGCCACCTTCCCCTTGGCCTATCTTGGCTCTCGGCAGCCCTGCATAAAATAATGAGACTGTAACATCCTCGACTGCCTGCTTCCCACACCCTTGCATGACAATGTTGTTATTCGGCATGTTGTGGTAGATAGTGTATATGGTTGGTTATTGTCATGTGGTATGCATCCTTTTTTACATATTTTGATAATTTAAATATAGTTTTATTAGCCATATTATGTGAGGAAATTTTGCTTGATCAACATAAATTGTAAAATTTGATCAGTATATGTATTTAGGCAATTTTTCAATCAATTTGGATATTCAACAGTTTTCAGATAAGACTACCAATTTCCCATTACAAAGTTCAAAGAGAGACTGGTGAAGAGTTCGGGCCGCAAGGAGTTATGGGGCCCCATAACTCCTTGCGGCCCGACCTATTCACCAGTCTCTTTGAACTTCGAAAAGGGGAATAAATTCTCAATAGTGAAGTAAGGATGCGGAGATCACATGCCAAAAACAAACCAATATTGCAGTGATAGTTACCTTGAATAACATATTAATAATTGATGCATACCACAATAGATAACCAACCAAAGACACAACCCACGACGACGACGACAACAACAACGACGGAGACCGACGATGGCGACATCGGAAGTCGTATCCAGTCCTTCTCCGAGTGGTCGTCTACGAACACAGTGAATGTGTTCTCCCTGGCAAGGGCGGGGTTTCGTTACACGGGACGTGGGGATGTTGTGGAGTGTTTCAAATGTAAAGGCACGTTGAAAGAATGGGAACCAAGCGATGATCCACTACCTTTTCATCAACAATATTATCCCAACTGCGAGTTTGTGAAAAAACGTGTGTCAGAAGCGGAAATCGAGAAATTATCATGTCGTAAAAGAATTGAGGATTTACTTTCCGCTAGTACTTCATGTGTGAATAAATTAAAAGAAATGAAACTGATGAAATTATCGGGCGATAAAACAGGTATTGTGTGATTGAAACGAAAAATCAAACGATTCGGAAATCAAATGTTAAATTTGAAAAGGTTTTTCGCTGTCAAAGTTACCAGACCAGATGTGATGTCACAAGAGGCATTCCAAACCAGTTTTCTTTTGTTACTTGCCACAAAAATGCCTCTTGTGTCATCACATCGGATAACTTTAACAGCAAAAAAGTCCATGAAGATGACATTTTCTGTCGAAAAAGTAAGAGTACGGTACTTACGTATTCCATCAATAGACGACGTACGATGTGTCCTTATCTGACCTTAACAACACATCGTCCGAAACGTCGTCCATAAATATACAGTACGTAAGTACTCTTACTTAAGTATTTTTGAACACATTGAAGTTCCCTTATTTCTCCTTTTCATATTATATCCATAAACATCATTCTAGCATCTATGGACTTAGCCTGTAAATGGTTTGAACCTATATGAGTATTATTAGATGTGTGAAGTTGATCGTCCAGGTTGTTGTAGTCTTGAGAAAGACTGTTGACGTGTTGTTGGTGACTGACGTTTTGACGGCCTCGTCTTCAGAGCCGAGGTCTCAAAACCGCCACTGAGGCCGTCGAAACGTCAGTCACCAACAATAGTCTTTCACAGGACTATAACAACCTGGACGATCAACTTCACATATTTGATACGTATTCAGCACAGTTAGAACTTAATTGGATGAAAGTATAGATAAGGGAAAGAACTGGATATAATATGAAAAGGAGATATGTGTAAAAAAATACTTAAGAGTTCAATGCTAATTATGATGTATTTTCTCTTTTAGCTCAAAAACATTTGGCTGACTTGCAAAAACGCTTAGACACGACTGAGAGGACAATGCATTTGGTAATGAAACAGATGGAGGCTGTTACGAAATGTCTGGCACGAACACTAGAGAACGACCCAAGTGGTGATGTGAAAGAAATTAACGATGGTTTAAAAGTTATGAAAGAAAGTAATGTGTAAAGAACAGAGAAACATCGAACAATTAGAGTGATTAGAATTAATTTATGGGACGCTCAGAATTTGAGAGTGAAATCTCGATTTTTGTCGTTGTAAACATTGAATATTATATCTTATTTATTGGTTAAGACTGTTGATATTTCATCTTTTTCTCAATTTGGACACTGAGGTTAGAACTACTTTCAAATACGCAGCACAAATGCACATCTGTAGGTAAGTACTTCATCTTGCAGGATATAGTGAACCCATACCACTCAACAAGAGATTAAGGGGAATTCTGTCACCCCCCGCCTAATGAGTTTTCTAACCTTAATCTCTTGTTTAGTGGTGTGGGTTCACTATATCCTGCAAGATGAAGTACTTACGCATCTGTAGTTATAAACCACTGATCTCAAAAATAGGACTGGATTGAGCTTTCTTTTGTTTCTGATGGGGTGTCGCTATTTGTACAGCAGTCATAATTTTCAACATTTGGTTATTTTCTAGGTACAAAACTAGCCCTTACCCAAAATCAAATCCTAACCTTCACCTTATTTCATTTTAAAGTCGAACAATTCAAGGTGGTATTTTGACGTAATGACATGAGCTGCTATACATATAGTGAATGATATCCCCATCTGATGAACTGATATTTGCCTAATGTAAATTGACGAGAGATCATTAGAAGCTCCGAGTTTGTAAGCAAATCAAACTCATTTCGCTCGCGAAATAGGTTTAGTGTCTGGCCAATATAGTTTCTTTGTTAACATTAAATGCATAAAATCTCGAACCTAATTTGACGTCTCATATTAGGCTTCTCTCACTGGATAATTAGAGGGACCAAAGTCACAGTAAATCTGTAGTAGGCCATGAATCGTTTCCCCCAGTAATTTGAAAAATGTCTTCTGGTCCTCTTTATAGTAAAATTATTTTATTTTGTCGATGGTAAGAGCACATAATCCAACAAAAACCTCACAGGATCCTCAGTTGGTCCCTCAGTAATGGCGGACTTACGGCTTCAGTTGCTTGATCCAGTCTTCTTTCGAGATCAGTGATATAAACTAGGCCAGCATTGCGCGATATCATTTTTTTGATTTTAGTATTAAAAATGGCAATTTTGTCACTTAGTTTGTCAAGGTTAGGCTGATTTATCATTTAAAATTATTAAAGTTCGTTCTCTTATTAAATTGTCCAAATTCGCGTCAAATGTAAATTAATGTGTATTATCTGGCTTCGGTCTTGTTCGTGTGTATTCGTGATGCTGACTTCAGAATCTGTGCATGGATAAGGCAGAAATTAATGTGATTACTGCTGGTTCCTTTGATTGAAATTCAGAAAAGGTAAGTTTAAAAAGTATTTAAAGTTCAACTGTACCATTTGAGGTTCTATTTTCCTCCAAAAGAGATATCGAACTTTGTAAAAGTGAAGAAAAAAATGAATTTCATGATATAGCGCAGGTTTATTGAGGAGTATTTCTTCGGACCTCTTGTTGCTCGACCGTGTTATGAGAAGAATGGCACTATTACCGGTATGACGTCATACTGGTAATAGTTTATTGAACAAAATAATATTCCAGTGCTTGATATTTGGTTTGTCACTTATCACTCACCCAAGAGTAAACAGTATTTCAAACTTCACTAAAATAAAACCAAAATATACAGTATTTTCTCGCCGTATGACAGATCATTATGACATCACATACCGGTAGTACCAGGCTTTCTTTGGACGCGGTCGTTGTTAGGGCTGAAAACTCAATCTTTAAACACGGAGTGCTTGCATATGCTCACTGTGCCAATCATAATTAGTTCAATTAGTGTGATTGGTCAGGAAACAAAGAGAAATGAGAAGTAATCAAAACAACAAAATCTCCGTTGTTTCGAGACTCCATTGTTTGAATTGATTTTTAAAATTTCAAAGACTGCATTGTTTCGAGGGGGAGGGGATTCCCCTTTTATGCGAGCACTCCGTGTTTAACAGATCATAAAAGCAGAACCGAGTAACCAATTTCAATTATTTCTTCGGTTTTGAATTGAACTTTTTAAATTCTAACGAAAAATACAATAACTTCAAAAGGTATAGTTGACCTTTAACGATTAAAAAGGGCAAAGGGTGTGGTATAGGCTATTAGTTATTGCTGGTATTTTTCTTGATTAAAATTCGCAAATGGTAAGTTTAAATAGTATTAACCAACTCAAAATAGTGCAAAGGGCGTGGTAGCTCAGTGGTTTAAGCTAGTGACTTCGTTCTTGAACTTTCCGGATAGGGAAGAAATTAATGTAGTTACTGCTGGTACTTTTTTGTTGTATAATAAAATGTACTATAATATATTATTCCTCGGCTACTAGTTCCCGTAATATAATATAGCTCGTAATGTGCTGTAGTATAATGTTATGACTCGAGCATCTTTTTATTATGTATATAACCACTTACAATGGGATTACATAAATATTGATTATCAACCGAATATTACAAGTTCGCTTGCATAGCTTAGTGGTGTGTGTCATTGACTTTTTACGTGTGAGGTCGGGGTTTGAGTGTTGGGTGAGTATGATTTTTTCAATTTGTTTAATTTTTACTTTACTTTTTTCTTTTTAATAGAGTTAAGGTTAGGGTTAGTTTTAGGGTTTGGTTTAGAATATTATCAAAAAAATAGTCGCGCGTAAAAAATTCCCAAAGATGCTACAGACCGTCTACGGCTTCCACTCGTGTAATATATTATGACTCGACTAGCTATCGTGATGTACTGAAGTATAATAAATGGCTCGGGGCTAATAACCGTAATATATTATCACTCGGCTATAGTAGCCCTGACGGCTGATGTGCTGTAGTATTATATATATTATGGCTCGACGAGTAGCCGTGATAATAATAATAATAATAATAGACGTATTAGGAGCATTACTCAATAGTCTCAATGCTCTTACAACAGTGATGCACTGAAGTATAATATATTATGGCTCGGATAGTAGCCATAATGTACTGTAGTATAATATATTATGGCTCGGATAGTAGCCGTCATGTACTGAAGTATAATATATTATGGCTCGGATAGTAGCCGTGATGTGCTGTAGTATAATATATTATGGCTCAGATAGTAGCCATAATGTGCTGTAGTATAATATATTATGGCTCGGATAGTAGCCATGATGTACTGTAGTATAATATATTATGGCTCGGATAGTAGCAGTGATGTACTGAAGTATAATATATTATGGCTCGGATAGTAGCCGTGATGTGCTGTAGTATAATATATTATGACTCAGATAGTAGCCATAATGTGCCGTAGTATAATATATTATGGCTCGGATAGTAGCCATGATGTACTGTAGTATAATATATTATGGCTCGGATAGTAGCCGTCATGTACTGAAGTATAATATATTATGGCTCGGATAGTAGCCGTAATGTACTGAAGTATAATATATTATGGCTCGGATAGTAGCAGTGATGTACTCGGTTAGTAGCCGTGATGAACTGTAGTATAATATATTGAGGCTCGGTTAGTAGCCGTGATGAACTGTTGTATAATATATTGAGGCTCGGTTAGTAGCCGTGATGAACTTTAGTATAATATATTGAGGCTCGGTTAGTAGCCGTGATGAACTTTAGTATAATATATTGAGGCTCGGTTAGTAGCCGTGATGAACTTTAGTATAATATATTGAGGCTCGGTTAGTAGCCGTGATGAACTTTAGTATAATATATTGAGGCTCGGTTAGTAGCCGTGATGAACTTTAGTATAATATATTGAGGCTCGGTTAGTAGCCGTGATGAACTTTAGTATAATATATTGAGGCTCGGTTAGTAGCCGTGATGAACTTTAGTATAATACATAGTGCTGTAGTATAATATATTAGCCATAATATATTATATCGGATAGTAGCCATAATGTGCTGTAGTATAATATATTATGGCTCGGATAGTAGCAGTGATGTACTCGGTTAGTAGCCGTGATGAACTGTAGTATAATATATTGAGGCTCGGTTAGTAGCCGTGATGAACTTTAGTATAATATATTGAGGCTCGGTTAGTAGCCGTGATGAACTTTAGTATAATATATTGATGCTCGGTTAGTAGCCGTGATGAACTTTATTTAGTAGCCGTGATGAACTTTAGTATAATATATTGAGGCTCGGTTAGTATCCGTGATGAACTTTAGTATAATATATTGAGGCTCGGTTAGTAGCCGTGATGAACTTTAGTATAATATATTGAGGCTCGGTTAGTAGCCGTGATGAACTTTAGTATAATATATTGAGGCTCGGTTAGTAGCCGTGATGAACTTTAGTATAATATATTGAGGCTCGGTTAGTAGCCGTGATGAACTTTAGTATAATATATTGAGGCTCGGTTAGTAGCCGTGATGAACTTTAGTATAATATATTGAGGCTCGGTTAGTAGCCGTGATGAACTTTATTTAGTAGCCGTGATGAACTTTAGTATAATATATTGAGGCTCGGTTAGTAGCCGTGATGAACTTTAGTATAATATATTGAGGCTCGGTTAGTAGCCGTGATGAACTTTAGTATAATATATTGAGGCTCGGTTAGTAGCCGTGATGAACTTTAGTATAATATATTGAGGCTCGGTTAGTAGCCGTGATGAACTTTAGTATAATATATTGAGGCTCGGTTAGTAGCCGTGATGAACTTTAGTATAATATATTGAGGCTCGGTTAGTAGCCGTGATGAACTTTAGTATAATATATTGAGGCTCGGTTAGTAGCCGTGATGAACTTTAAAATAATATATTGAGGCTCGGTTAGTAGCCGTGATGAACTTTATTTAGTAGCCGTGATGAACTTTAGTATAATATATTGAGGCTCGGTTAGTAGCCGTGATGAACTTTAGTATAATATATTGAGGCTCGGTTAGTAGCCGTGATGAACTTTAGTATAATATATTGAGGCTCGGTTAGTAGCCGTGATGAACTTTAGTATAATATATTGAGGCTCGGTTAGTAGCCGTGATGAACTTTAGTATAATATATTGAGGCTCGGTTAGTAGCCGTGATGAACTTTAGTATAATATATTGAGGCTCGGTTAGTAGCCGTGATGAACTTTAGTATAATATATTGAGGCTCGGTTAGTAGCCGTGATGAACTTTAGTATAATATATTGAGGCTCGGTTAGTAGCCGTGATGAACTTTAAAATAATATATTGAGGCTCGGTTAGTAGCCGTGATGAACTTTATTTAGTAGCCGTGATGAACTTTAGTATAATATATTGAGGCTCGGTTAGTAGCCGTGATGAACTTTAGTATAATATATTGAGGCTCGGTTAGTAGCCGTGATGAACTTTAGTATAATATATTGAGGCTCGGTTAGTAGCCGTGATGAACTTTAGTATAATATATTGAGGCTCGGTTAGTAGCCGTGATGAACTTTAGTATAATATATTGAGGCTCGGTTAGTAGCCGTGATGAACTTTATTTAGTAGCCGTGATGAACTTTAGTATAATATATTGAGGCTCGGTTAGTAGCCGTGATGAACTTTAGTATAATATATTGAGGCTCGGTTAGTAGCCGTGATGAACTTTAGTATAATATATTGAGGCTCGGTTAGTAGCCGTGATGAACTTTAGTATAATATATTGAGGCTCGGTTAGTAGCTGTGATTAACTTTAGTATAATATATTGAGGATCGGTTAGTAGCCGTGATGAACTTTAGTATAATATATTGAGGCTCGGTTAGTAGCCGTGATGAACTTTAGTATAATATATTGAGGCTCGGTTTAGTAGCCGTGATGAACTTTAGTATAATATATTGAGGCTCGGTTAGTAGCCGTGATGAACTTTAGTATAATATATTGAGGCTCGGTTAGTAGCCGTGATGAACTTTAGTATAATATATTGAGGCTCGGTTAGTAGCCGTGATGAACTTTAGTATAATATATTGAGGCTCGGTTAGTAGCCGTGATGAACTTTATTTAGTAGCCGTGATGAACTTTAATATAATATATTGAGGCTCGGTTAGTAGCCGTGATGAACTTTAGTATAATATATTGAGGCTCGGTTAGTAGCCGTGATGAACTTTAAAATAATATATTGAGGCTCGGTTAGTAGCCGTGATGAACTTTAGTATAATATATTGAGGCTCGGTTAGTCGCCGTGATGAACTTTAGTATAATATATTGAGGCTCGGTTAGTAGCCGTGATGAACTTTAGTATAATATATTGAGGCTCGGTTAGTAGCCGTGATGAACTTTAGTATAATATATTGAGGCTCGGTTAGTAGCCGTGATGAACTTAGTATAATATATAATTATGGCTCGGATAGAATAATTATAGAGAAGTGTCCCACAATAATTGTTAAAGATAACTCTTTACAAATGAGTTCTTTCACTGAATGAATGAAATGAATACTACCTTATGTTTTCAAACACTTCGCTAAAACTACACATGTTATTGAGTGATAGTGACAGCTTTAGATGAAAAGCCTAAAGAATAAATAAAAATAAATGGCATATTTCCGCTAAAGGCGAGCGCCGTTATATAACACAAAAAATTTGAATATTATAATTTTTTGAACAATCCCACAATATTTAGAACGAAGACCTCTCTTTAACTATGGGATCATTACTGACTGAAGTCAGTTAATGCTATGGTGTTGACAGCTGTTTAATGTGTTTTATAAATGCGTTACGTAGCTGTAGTACTTTAGTATACCACGGCACTGAATAGCGGCAGGGTTACATTTATAAATGCACACCTCGTAGCTATCGTAAGTGCTGAGGAAGAAAGCTCCAGTATATAGAGCTACATGAATCTCAAACAAAATGAAAACAACTGTACTGCAGAAAAATAACCAGGTTTAATGTCTTAAAATAACGTCGTCCAAATATCGTCCAAAAATTGAATATGATAATTAGTTGAAAGAATCCCACAATATTTAGCACGAGGACTTCTCTATAACTAAGGGTCATTACAGACTGAAATCGGGTCATGTTATAGTACTGACGGCTATTAAATGTGTTTCATAAATGCATTACGTAGCTAGTTTAGTACTTGCGGCACTGAATAGCCAACAGCGTTGTATTTATAAATGCACACAACGTAGCTATAGTAAGTGCCGAGGAGAAGAAGCTCCAGTAAATGGAACTTTAATCTCAAACAAAATGAAAAAGTATAATAATACTGTAAATAAATTTATTATCCTGAACAAATATTGAACATTTATATTGTCAATTATAACTTCCTTCTTTCTTTCCTCATTTCTTTCTTTATTTCTTCCTTTCTTCATTTCTTTTGCCATCCTTCTTGCCATTTCTGTGTCTCTATCTCTTCCTTGATCTCGCAGTCACACGCCTAACCGCATCCGCCACCGAACCTTGCGATGAAGACTCTCGGTAAATTGCTAATTTCCTCCTTTAAGAATAAAATTAAACAAAAAAAAAATTAAACTAAAATCACTAAAATAAACGGTTTTTAAAAGATACTGAACATTATATGACAAGCAGTGATTAACAAGACAACATTACAGTAAAAATATACAGGAAATGCAGCGTTTAAAGTATTTTATCGGATTTTATAGAGAAATATAGACATAGTTCAGTGAGATCAAGCGCGCGTGGTGGGGTCACGAGGGGAAACTGGGGTGGGGCGGGCGGTCACCAAACTCGAAGGAGACGCCATTTTGGAGAAGCTTCGAATCCCATAACTGTAATTTGGATGGGAAATAATGGCTATAAAAGGAACCTAAGACGTCCGAAAAACTCTTAAAAGGAACCTAAGACGTCCAGAATGCCGAAACTGAAGTTTTGAAGAAATTCGATGAAAGACTTGGAAAAAAATGGCTTTCAGAAGAGACCATGTGCGGACGACAAAGATGGCAGGCCGAATCCTCAAAGATTTCAAACATAAAAAAATCATGATTTTACTGGCAATAGAAGACAGCAATATAATATCTCAACTAATCTGTAAGTAAAGTATCTCAATTGGGAAACATTTGAACCCTCTTTTAATTTTAAACAAAATTTTATGAAATTCCAAATTTCGCCCAGACTAATTTGCGACATTTTGTCTGAGCTAATTAATTATTCATGTTCTTCTTGCACTGATCTGTTAACCTTCATTCATTTATTTATTTATTAGTTTAAAAACATTATTATGCAGTTAAATAAAATAAATTCTGTTAAATTAAATAAATTCTGTTAAATAAAATAAATTCTGTTAAATAAATAATGTTAAATTAAATAAATTCTATTAAAATAAATAAATTCTGTTAAAATAAATAAATTCTGTTAAAAGATTTTAAGCAATAAATTATGTTAAAAGCAATAAATTTTGTTAATTAAAAATAAGTAAATTCTGTTAAAATCAATAAATTCTGTTATAAATAAATTTAGTTAAAATTTAAACCTGGATATTTTTATGTTACATATTGAAATCAAACTATTAAATCTTATGTTTCACTCTTTATGTTTCACCATCTGATGAAGGGCCTTTGCTCAAAACCTCCTACACATTATTCGGCAGTACACCAACCTTTTAGAGTATTAAATTTATTAAATCTTACTGCGGAAATCACCAAACTATGGAAAGTGTGAAATCTTCAAATCACTGCCACACCCACAAATGTTCAACAAACATTGGAAATTATGCAGAACTTTTGAAAATATACATTGTAAATAAAGGCAACAGAATAATTCTGCAAAGAAAAAAATCCCATAGAAATCTCGAAGAAAACTAACTATTTTGCTAATTATTTTGTCGATCTTAATAATTTTGTGAAGTAGTTAATTACTTTTGTCTACCTTGTTATAATTCCTTATTCTTATTGATATTATGTGACTTGTAATCCAACAAGAATACATTAGACTCAAACTAGTAAAAACTATCAAAAGTAACTTTGCTATACCACCTGAATCCTGGTAGCTCATTGGTTGGAGCATCCGGCTTGCAATCGGAAGGTTGTAGGTTCGATCCTCGCTTGGTGCTCAAATTTTTCCTAATTTTTTGCAGCTTCTACAGCAACAGTTTACAAAATATCAAGCTGAAACTTAACATTAACTAGTTATAACTTTGTTTAACTTGTTTGTTTTGAAATCCTTGTTTGTTGAATGGTTGTGGATATGGCAGTGATTCAAAATGAGGATTGCCGTAGACTTATTTATTTAATAATTAATTAGTTAATATTATTTTGTATTATTTTAGCTGTTAATACATTTGGCATTATTAATTTCTAATCATTTTGTCATCATGTTTTCAGATTTACCTAAAAAGATGGTAAGACAACTCAAGAGACAAGACTCCATATAAGATAAACCCAGAGACAAGAACCCATGCAAGACAACCCTAAAGAAAAGTCCTAATGCCACAACTCGAAACTGAAAGGCAAGATCTACTGTATGTTAGTTGCCCACAAGAGAGATTACCAACACTGGTGAGTTCCTACAATAAGTTTAACGTAGTATTATAGTTGACATATTTCAACGAGATGAAAGAGAATCCCATATTTTACCTAATAAAGAATATGGTCCTTACATCATTATTTTATATTTAATTTTCAAAATGAATGCTGCATTAAGTATTTAAACAAAAGCTATTTGTTATTTGAATTTGAATTGAGAGCTGAGACTTTGCAATTATTTATTTGGACCTAATTATAGGGATATTGTATTTCTATGATTAACCTAGCTAGTCTGTTTCAAAGCCTTGCAAATATGATTATTATAAATGCAGAGGTTTCATTAATATTTGTCATAGCAGGCTATGTTTCAAAAATAGATGAATGTGATCCGAAAATTACATATACAGTAAAGAAAGTGTTGCTCAAAAATTACAATACAAAAAATAGCCATATTTTATAGCTCTCATTTGACAATTTGCTGAAAGATATGAACTATATATTGCATTTAGAGAATGAATTAAGTCAATTTCATTTTACTTTTTATATAATTAATTTAAATTTTATTAACTTTAGTGACCATTGTGCACTTGACATTAATTATTTCTAATCATTATGTTATCATTATTTCCAGATTTACCTAAAAGATGGCAACACATCCCATACCACAGCACCCGAGAGACAATTGTGCTGATGCCAAGATAACCCTAAAGACAACTAGTCCCCATGTATGACAACTCAAAATATGCCAAGACAACCCTAAAGACAAGATGTCCTCATCCTGTACAAGACGATGCTAGAGACAAGTCCTAATGCCAAAACAAAATTGAGAGACAAGACCTATGTCAAGCCCTATGTCAAGCCCATAAGAGAGCTTGCCAACAATGGTAAGTTCCTATGTTTAATGCATTACTGTAGTCAAGATATTTCCATGAGATAAAAAACTCTTTACCTTTAAAAAAATAGTCCTTACTATCGATAATTTTTTTTTTTCGATTTTAAAAATGATTATGCACTCAAAATTCGCTATTCTTATTTGAATTTAATGACTTTGTCAACTATTTATTTGGACAATGGACATGAAGGGATATCTCTATGATTAACATAGCCAACCTGTTTCAAGGACCTCAAAAATTATAGTACTGTTTTAAATGCGTATCATTGAAGTGTGACGTTAATTGTCCAGGTTGTTGTAGTCTTGAGAAAGACATTCATGGTGACTGACATTTTAATGGCCTCAAAATACAGTATGTGTAGCCCACAAACCTCTGTACTAACTAATGTAAAAGACAAAGAACAGTCTCACAAAAGACGGGTACAATTTACAAGATAAAATGCACTGACTGCCAGGATACTTATATTGGTGAGACTAGCAATAATCTAATAACCAGATTAGCTGAACACAAACAAGCAACTAGAAATGAGGACAAAACTAATCACATTGCTGAACACCACATACAAACGAAATACAACATTGACAGATTGACTGGGATTCGTATAGCATTCAGAACCAACTACAAACAGAAACATACAAGAACATAAACCACTTAACAGATCACAACAATTACCAACACCTTGCAAATAATTCTTCATACACACCAAAGAAAAATATACACACCAACAAACAACATACGAATATAGGCCCATGCTTAACGCACGATGCAACACCCACTCATGTGATTATAATATTATGACACAAACTGACAAACACACTTTACTTGACTCAGAAGATGACCACCGTTAAGGCCGTCGAAACGTCAATCACCAACAGTAGTCTTTCTCAAGAATACAACAACCTGAATGATCAACTTCACACTTCTTGTTTTTTTTTGAGAAACCAGTAGGATTTTAAATTGATTTATTTATAATTTATTGAATATAAATTTATTAATGTACTGTTTAACTTTACAAAACAAGAAGTTGTGTTTTATTTGGATTAAAATCATGAAGGACTATCCCAACTGGTTTTAGACCTGATAGAACATGTGCTGTGAGTTTCGTGAAAAACATTAATGACATTAAATTTTATTGTTGATGTGAGAAACTTAAAATGTTGTTAAGTCATACAAAAACCATAATCATATTATAACAATCTTTATATAAAAGTTGTTATGCACCTACAGTAACAGTGAGGGGAATGTTTGGACAATGAAAACTAATTTTGTAGCTCTCGTTTGACATTTTTCTCAATGACATGAACTATATAAATGCATTTTAGAGTTAATTAAGTCAACTTCATTTTACTTTTTATGTAATTAATTAAAATGTTATTAATTTTAGTGACCATTGTGCACTTGGCATTAATTATTTCTAATCATATGTTATCATTATTATCCAGATTAACCTGGACAACCCAACAAGGCAAACCAATGGCAAGAGATATGGTCCCACGCAAGATAAGATCCCATGCAGACAAGCAACTTCCCAAGAGATATTGTCAACAATTGTGAGTTCCTGTATGTAGTAATCCATTATAAAATAACATTTTGAAAATATGTGATTGGCTAAAAGCCATGTTTCTATAACTGTATAGATACAAGGAAATTCCGCTGCCATTCCTTAAGTCAAACAAAAGCTTGCTAAAAGTTTTTAAAAGTTTAAAAAAGGTCAAATTTCTATTTTTCAGACACGTTATATTTTTAATTCATGTGTTTCTTGTCAAATGAATTGCTCTTTGTATCGCAATTGAGTTGCATTCACAGCTTGCATGAATAAATAGGAAGAAGGTTAATTTATTAAATTAATGAAAATTAATTTAATAAACTAACCATATTCAAATGTTTTACTTTTTCAAAATGTTATTTTATAAAAGAAATAGAAAACATTTTCTGCACTTCCATACAAACTGTATGGTTGAAACAGAAAATGTTTTCTGCTTCTTAAGCATGTGATCAAAGAGGTTCCCTTACCTTTATATAACAAGTGGTCCTAACATACTTGTTCTAGTTTTTTTCATTTCTCACCTAAAACAAAATGATAGAGCACAAAAACTGTATCAATTTGGACTTGGCAAAACAATAGAAAATGTGATGATAATGTAAGATAATGTAAGAGACCCTCTTTGATGTTTGTCATTGGTAATTAGTTTTGAGAGCAACAAGGGATGTGTCGGATCCAGATACTCAGTAAAACTCCTCTTAATAAGTCGCGCAAATCATTTGTGGATAATTGTAGGCGCCCCCAGAAAAAATTCCATGTGTTTCACCTAGTCGAAATACATCGTGCACAATAAATTGAACAATTAGCACTTGTATCGTAAATCAAACACTAAAATTTATCACTGCAAGTGCATACGTATATTGATTGCCAATATAGTATTGTATATTACTGGCTTTTCCACTATTTCAATAAAACCAAGATGTATATGTTACAAAAGAAAATAAAACAAATAAACATAAGCCCCCCCCCCTAGGCTCAATGCTGTATATGTGACTTATGACACTCCTACCCTTTGTAAAGCTTCGTCGGGGAGCTATAGCTGTCTAATATCTTGGCCCCGACTCAGATTTCCTGCCCAAGGTTTTTCCTAAATGGTTTTCCTGGGCAGGTTTTTTCTGGCCTCCCTGATATGTCAGCTGTCCTGAGGGTGCCGTAAATCACAATGCAGCAAAAAAAAGGAAAAGATGGTTTCTAAGTTTCATAAGAACACCTCGCTCCAGCATTAAGACTATAATCACATTTGTACATATAGACGTAATAATCATAAATATTTTAGGCTTCGCGTGGGGG
Source organism: Chrysogorgia sp. JL179-B06 (assembly GCA_035772405.1). NCBI lineage: Eukaryota > Metazoa > Cnidaria > Anthozoa > Scleralcyonacea > Chrysogorgiidae > Chrysogorgia > Chrysogorgia sp. JL179-B06. The sequence goes on along the minus strand of JAYKKM010000478.1, from coordinate 681,176 downwards.
ATCTCCTTTTCAATTCGATCAGTGGCGGAAAGTAGTATCCCCTCGGCCACACTTTGCCTACGGTGAAGCACACACTCCGGTGACGGAGAGCAATAACCCTCATGTATTGATGCTTTGATGAAGGCAGTCAAAACGAGAATGAGCTAGCCTATTTTTTGGCCAGCCTTAAAGCTTGTTGCCTTGGAATGTCCAATTAGGTTAGATCCTATTAGATAACTTGTGCGTGCGCTTTTAGCAAACGTTAGGAGCGATAAGCGCGACAGACACAGGGGGTTCTCAGTAGATTGCACTATTGCATGAGAGTATTTAGATGTTGTTTCTAATTAATCCCAATTTATCTAGTTAATATAAATTGGCACTATACACATCTGGTTACTTCAGCTATTCGGTTTAATCTGGTATCCGTAGTATCTGGCACATCCCTTACTATTAAGTTTTATTTATTTTATTATTTATTTATTTATTTTATTTATTATTAGTTTTATTTCATTTACACACTGTGATTAATCGGGCTGATTTATGGTTTAGATACGTGGTGAGGAGAGTAAGGATTATGAGACCACAAATCATTCCTTTGACAGTTTCTCATCCTTAACACGCATCTAAACCATAAATCAGGCTGATTAATCACAGTGTGTGAATGTGCCTTAAGACCAAACACATAGAGTGTTTTCACTTGATGTCATGACCACACTGCTAAGTTTGTTATATGCACAGTTTCTTCTGTGTGAAATTCTCATGGCACCACAAAACAATTACCAACACCTTGCCTTAACATACATCAATGAACAAAACACACACCTATGCTACAAACAAATACAGTATAGGCAAATCTTTTAGTTGACTGTGAAGATGACTGCCGCTGAGGCTGTTGAACAGTCAGTCTTTCTCAAGAATGCACACACCCAGTTTGCAAACAAATATAGGCAAAGCTAACACTTTTTTACTTGACCATGATGACCTCCTCTGAGGCTGCTAGTCACCAACAAATATTTCTCAAGACTACATTTGTAACTTCAAACATATGCCATACCTAGTTTGTAAAGTAGGCAGTCTGTCATTTGAAGTGAAAACACTATTTTAATATATTTAATATATTATCTATATATTCATAAATATAATATACTTATTCATAAATGGCGGTCAATTTAATATTCATTTACATGTAAGGCAACATTTGGGCTCAAAAGAGCCACCCAAATAGGAAATCTGATTGGCATAGTGGCTAGATGGGTTAAGTTTTCTTTTCTTTTAAATTTTATTTTGGATTATTGTAATTTTTAATTATCGGGATGTGAGGACTGGTGTACACTGTAGGAATTAGTTAGCTCAACAGATGGGATTCATCATGTGCTGCAATAATGCCATGCGTTTTCCTGGGATTCATCATGTGCTGCAATAATGCCATGCGTTTTCCTCTGCTGAGGCTCAACAGTTGGGATTCATTATGTGCTGCAATAATGCCATGCGTTTTCCTCTGCTGAGGGGGTGGTAGTGGGATGGGAGAACTGGGGTGGGGGCCTGCATGATCAGGTGAAAGAGAGTGTGTGGTAAGTGTGTTGGTGGAGAAAGAGAATGAAAAGAGTGTGTGGGATAGTTAGGTAGAACAGGCAGTGAGGCAGTTAGGGCTTAGCTAGACTAGCTAGCGACTTAGCTAGGGCTTAGCTAGCGAATTAGCTAGGGACTAGTTGGGTAGTGGGTCTATTATAATGTAATGCATGTTTTCTGATTTGCATATATGGGATAATTTGCATGTTTCACAAATTTGCATGTTTCAGTTGCCTTTACACAAGCAATCGTGTAAGTAGTTGTTGTTATCTTTAGTTCGGCCCCAGCTGACTAGCTTAGTGCTACTCCTACTTTTAGTATGAGTAGCATTAAGATAGTGCAGTTTAGTTTTGTTGTATTTTAGTTGTTATCTTAGTTGCTCAAGCTGACTCACTTAGTGTTACTCAGCTTGGGCAATTTAACTTTGTTGTATTTTAGTCTTAATGCCCCAGCTGGCTCCCTTAGTGCTACTCCTACTTTTAGTAGGAGTAGCACTAGGGGAGTCAGCTGGGGTAATTATTTTTTAAGTATAGGAGAATTCCCATGGGAATTGAATTTTTTATTAAAAAGGAGTCATTTTATTTTTTTGAAATATTTATTGAAAAAAAAACAATTGTAAATAGAGTAATTACAACTTGAATAAATATTTACAAAGAAAAACTTTTGTATTTGTGTGAACCATTTAAAGAAGAGAACATGCATTGACTGATAAGAAAACACAGCTTTCGTTTTAAACACAAGTCAACAAGAACTGTATTTCCAAAGCAATTACTAACAACATTGTCAAGAATTTAAAACCAATTCAGTAAAAGAAAAACACTGATTTACTGGCATTAAACTCAGAAACAACAGCTATTAGTTATTGCTAAAGATGACTGTCCTTTTAAACTCAAGTACAAGTATTATACTCAAAGAGATTAACAATTGTGCAAGCTGTTTTTGAAATATCACAGCAAACCCTGACATTTATTCACAAATTATTTGCATAATTGAAATGAAAGAACATGGCTGTTGAATTATGATGGATGGATTTTTAATTTCCACTAAGATAGTTTTCAATGTTCAAAGCAATAAAATAACAAAATGGAATTCATACAGCCATAGATCTTTCTCTTTTTAACCTGACTACCATCATTGTCATCAAAGGATGAACACCCTCAATCAAAACATGTTCTTTGGCAATGTCAAATTGAAATGTTTCTATCTGAGTCAATCAATCATGGACACATAAATGTACCCAAGTCTGACCAATCTCAGTGTCAATTTCAAAATAATGGTTAAAGGGGAACTGTAGTAAAAAAAACCAAATAAATCAAAGACCTTTGAGTATTATGTTTAAAAATGTTAATTTAATATCTGATCTTGTACTTGAGACTTTCCTACTTTTTATTAAGAATGCCTAATTTTCCTTAGCTCAAAGTTGATTTACAGCAGCTAGTTTTTTTGTTTTGTCAAATCTGTTTGCTTTTGTTTTGATACTGCCTGTAGTATTTTCTCCTAGCTTGAGATAAACCACTGAATTTTGTGAAAAAATAAGGTTCAATTATATATTTGTGGTACAGGTAAGAATGCCTGCTGTATTTATCTTAAAATCCTATTTTTTTATATTTTCATGAAAATTGTTTTGATACTGCCTGTAATACGTTCTCCTGGCTTGAGATAAACTGCCAAATTTTATGAAAAAATAAGGTTGAATTGTATTCTTGGACGAAAAATTCCTACTTTTGTATTATTTTTTGTACATTTTCCTACTTTTCCTACTCTGTCAGAAAGCTTGCAAGATTTTCAATTTTTCATTCTCATATTTTATGCTTCTTGACAGCACCATTTTAGAGTTTTCATGGCAGCTCAAAGTTGATTTACAGCAGCAGTTTTCTTTTTCAATTTTGACATCATTGAGTGCAAAGAACAAAAGACAAGCACTCGATGATGTCAAAATTGAAAACTTCCATTGCACATCAACTTTGAACCATCAAGCAAACTCTAAAATGGCAGTGGCCAGAAGCATAAAATACAAGAATAAAACGTTATTTCTCGAGTACAAGATCAGATGTACTGTAAAACCATTAACATTTCTAAACATTATACTTAGAGGCCTTTTATTTAAATGTTATTTGACTACAGTTCCCCTTTAACTTTGACATTAAATTCAGAACATGTTTTCCTCAATAGTGTTCACATGTAGATGACAATGACAGTATTAATAATGGTAAAAACTAAAGAACTTTGTTCATGTTGCCGCTAAGAGGTGATACAAATAATACTCGGAAAGATTTGTAATAACAAAAATGGTCTGAATTTTCTAATTATCAATCACACTGCCATAAAACATTTCATCCTTTTTAGGAAACAATAATCTAGTATTGTGGAGGCTTTCATTGTTATTTTCTTGAAACCTTGCAATGGATTTTTAAAAGTAATCTTAGAATATCAAAAAAATCAAAAATGTCACTTTTCAATTTTCAATTTTTATCACATTTTTTTAAATCACCTTCACAGTTTTATCACCTTTAGCAGCAAAACAAAAAACAAAGTGCTTTAATTTTAAAAGTGTCGATCTTGTGTTTGGGTTTTTATACTGATAAAAATTGATTAATATTATCATCAATAAAGTTTCATTAGAAGTGTGAAGTTATCAGCGTCCAGGTTGTTGTAGTCTTGAGAAAGACTATTGTTGGTGACTGACGTTTTGACAGCCTCAGTGGCAGTCATCTCCAGAGTCAAGTAAAGCATGTTTGTCAGGTTTAGTTCTTTGTGTCAATTAGTGTGAGTGGTGGCCTATTGTTTGTTGGTGGGCCTATTGTTCGTTGGTGGGCCTATTGTTTGTTGGTGGGCTTATTGTTCATTGGTGGGCTTATTGTTCATTGGTGGGCCTATTGTTCGTTGGTGGGCCTATTGTTCATTGGTGGGCCTATTGTTCGTTGGTGGGCCTATTGTTCGTTGGTGGGCCTATTGTTCGTTGGTGGGCCTATTGTTCGTTGGTGGGCCTATTGTTCGTTGGTGGGCCTATTGTTCGTTGGTGGGCCTATTGTTCGTTGGTGGGCCTATTGTTTGTTGGTGGGCCTATTGTTCGTTGGTGGGCCTATTGTTCGTTGGTGGGCCTATTGTTGATTGGTTGGCCTATTGTTGATTGGTTGGCCTATTGTTTGTTGGTGAATTGTTCATTGGTGGGGCTATTGTTTGTTGGTGAATTGTTCATTGGTGGGGCTATTGTTTGTTGGTGGGGATATTGTTTGTTGGTGGACCTATTGTTCATTGGTGGGCCTATTGTTCAATGTTCATTGGTGGGCCTATTGTTTGTTGGTGGGCCCTATTGTTCATTAGTGGACCTATTGTTTGTTAGTGGGCTCTATTGTTCATTAGTGGGCCCTATTGTTCATTAGTGGGCCTATTGTTCATTGGTGGGCCCTATTGTTCATTAGTGGGCCTATTGTTCTTTGGTGGACCAATTGTTCTTTGGTGAGTCCATTGCTTGTTGGTAGATCTGTTGTTAGTTGGTGGGCCTATAGTTCGATGGTGGGCCTATCATTCATTGATGGGCCTATTGTTTGTTGGTGGGCCTATTGTTTGTTGGTGGGCTTATTGTTCGTTGGTGGGCCTATTGTTCATTGGTGGGCCTATTGTTCATTGGTGGGCCTATTGTTCGTTGGTGGGCCTATTGTTTGTTGGTGGGCCTATTGTTTGTTGGTGGGCCTATTGTTTGTTGGTGGGCCTATTGTTTGTTGGTGGGCCTATTGTTCGTTGGTGGGCCTATTGTTCGTTGGTGGGCCTATTATTTGTTGGTGGGCCTATTGTTTGTTGGTGGGCCTATTGTTTGTTGGTGGGCCTATTGTTTGTTGGTGGGCCTATTGTTTGTTGGTGGGCCTATTGTTTGTTGGTGGGCCTATTGTTTGTTGGTGGACCTATTGTTTGTTGGTGGGTCTATTATTCATTGGTGGGCCTATTGTTTGTTGGTGGGCCTATTGTTTGTTGGTGGGCCTATTGTTTGTTGGTGGGCCTATTGTTTGTTGGTGGGCCTATTGTTTGTTGGTGGGCCTATTGTTTGTTGGTGGGCCTATTGTTTGTTGGTGGACCTATTGTTTGTTGGTGGACCTATTGTTTGTTGGTGGGCCTATTGTTTGTTGGTGGGCCTATTGTTTGTTGGTGGGCCTATTGTTTGTTGGTGGGCCTATTGTTTGTTGGTGGACCTATTGTTTGTTGGTGGGTCTATTATTCATTGGTGGGCCTATTGTTTGTTGGTGGGCCTATTGTTTGTTGGTGGGCCTATTGTTCGTTGGTGGGCCTATTGTTGATTGGTTGGCCTATTGTTGATTGGTTGGCCCATTGTTTGTTGGTGGATTGTTCATTGGTGGGGCTATTGTTTGTTGGTGGGGATATTGTTTGTTGGTGGACCTATTGTTCATTGGTGGGCCTATTGTTCAATGTTCATTGGTGGGCCTATTGTTTGTTGGTGGGCCTATTGTTCAATGTTCATTGGTGGGCCTATTGTTTGTTGGTGGGCCTATTGTTCAATGTTCATTGGTGGGCCTATTGTTTGTTGGTGGGCCTATTGTTCATTAGTGGACCTATTGTTTGTTGGTCGGCCTATTGTTTGTTGGTGGGCCTATTGTTTGTTGGTGGGCCTATTGTTCATTGGTGGGCCCTATTGTTCATTAGTGGGCCTATTGTTCTTTGGTGGACCTATTGTTCTTTGGTGAGTCCATTGCTTGTTGGTAGATCTGTTGTTAGTTGGTGGGCCTATAGTTCGATGGTGGGCCTATCATTCATTGATGGGCCTATTGTTTGTTGGTGGGCCTATTGTTTGTTGGTGGGCCTATTGTTTGTTGGTGGGCCTATTGTTCGTTGGTGGGCCTATTGTTCGTTGGTGGGCCTATTGTTTGTTGGTGGGCCTATTGTTCGTTGGTGGGCCTATTGTTTGTTGGCCTATTGTTCGTTGGTGGGCCTATTGTTCGTTGGTGGGCCTATCATTCATTGGTAGGCCTATTGTTTGTTAGTGCCTTGGTGGGCCTATCATTAGTTGGTGAATGGTGGGTCTATTGTTTATTGGTGCATGTGAAGAAGTCTTTTGTGTGGTGTTGGTAATTGTGATCTATTAATTGGTTTATGCTCCAAACTAGTATACTGTACCAACTTTCTAATGTAAGTCCCTTACTATGTGCTGTTTGTAGTTGGTACTAAAGGAGATACATTCAGCTGAGTGCCAGTGAATGTTGTGTTTCGTTTGTATGTGGTGTTCACCAATATGATTAGTTCTGTCCTAGTTTCTAATAACTTTCATCCACTTTTTGTCAGTTTCGTTTTTGTTACATTGTAATAGTTAAAGTTTTGGCAGTCTGCCACAGTTCCACTGGTAGTTTGTGTGATATCGTCCTGCTGAAGTTGGTTTACTAATCACAGGAAGTGACATCAACCCAGGGATGCACAAAGAACATTGAATAGTGATACAACAGTGAAATATGACGAGAGTTTGCTCTGAGCTAAAAATCGACCGGTTTAGAAAAAATGTGTTCAATTCACAAACTGTCTTAATATTTCACTGCTGAATCACTGTGCAACCAACGTCTTTGTTTGTCGCTGGGTAGATGTCACTTCTTATGAATAATAAACCAACTTTAGCAGGGAAATATGGTATAAAGATGAAAATTTAGCTGATGATGATAATAAGCAATTTTTAGCAAAAAGCACCAAAGATGGAAAGCCCAAACACTAGAATATAGACACTTTAACAAAAACAAAGTTGTGTTATCCAAAGAACTAAAGACAATGGAGAGATAGAGAGGAGGTACAATATTGGAAAGTTCTACAGTGGAGAACCATGCTGTTTTACATTGTCAAAGGTTACGGTAATGGTTAAGTTTAGGATTGGTTTAAGATTAGTTCTTGAAAATGGGAAGGAACTTTTGAGTTATATTTAAACTTCTAAATCTTTATTATACTGTTATAATATTATACACTGTTTTTACGATGGGAAATAATTATATTTATAGGTTTTAATAGTTGGGAAATAATTACTTTATTGACAATAATGGACAAAGTATTATAATTAAAATGACTTTTAAATGTTAACATGTAATTTTTAGTTCTTTAAATTCTCTTAACTGAAATTGATAAACTACAAATTACTTCTAATGAGCTTTCTTGATTGCAAACTTCCAAATTTTTATTATACTATTAGAGTGTTCTTAGGAAGTCTTTAGATAAAACATCTTTATACACTTAGTCAGGAAATAATTTATTAACAATAATGCACAAGTGTTATCTAGAAAGAGAATCGTTTGGCATTATATGTTTTTTGTATGCTGTATAAATGGTAATGAATACAATTTATTTATCACTCTTATGTTAATCTTACTTGCCTGTCTGCCTAGCCTTGACTGACATTTTCTCAGTAAGGTCTATAGTAGTAAGGCTTTTAGCTTTCAATTATAAATTATAGTTTATAATTTAACATAGTAGTAAATCAATACAGACATAATATGTACAAAACATTTCATGGCAGTTGTGTTTTAAAGATGGCTCTGGGAAAATGGTTGAGGGAAGAATGGATTTAGAAAGTTCTTTGGATAATACAACTATTAATGTCAGGTTAAATCTCTTCAAAGTATAATTACTTACTGTACCTGTTAAAAAGACAGTCTGCAACAGCCAGGAGGACCTGTTCTCTTACATTACGAGTACACACAAATACATGGAAAGACAATGATTTGAGATAACCAAAAACCAAACCTGCAATTGTACATGCAGGCATTCGCATGTGCATAGAGTGAAAATGTGTTTGATGGATTGCAGGTACCCTAAGTTGTCTATAGTCTTAGAACGTAGCATAAAGTATTCCAATGTATTGTAAAGTCTTCCAAAGTAGTGTAATTCGGCTAACAACATAGTATAAAGTCTTACAAAATAAGACCTCTTCCATAATGGTGGCCAGTATTGAATATTATTTTATATGCATGCAAATTAGTCTTTCTTTACAAGCAAAGATTATTTGGAATTACAGACCTGCAAACGAGGTCAGAAAGGCTAATCTAAATGCATATAAAAGAATAATAGTGTAAAGTCTTAGTGTAAAGTTTTCCATTGTAGTGTAAAGTCTGTCAATGCAGTGTAAAGTCTTCCAATACAGTGTAAAGTATTACAGCATAATGTAATTACTACCAATGCAGTGTAAAGTTTTCCAATGTAGTGTATAAAGTCTGCCAATGTAGTGTAAAGTCTGCCAATGTAGTGTAAAGTCTGCCAATGTAGTGCAAAGTTTTCCAAAGTAGTGTAATTACTAATTAGTGTTCCAAAGGAGTGTAATTAGTCTTTGAATGTAATGTGGAAGACTTCCAATGTAGTGTAAAGTCTTACAACACAGTATAAAGTCTTTGAACACAGTGTAAAAGTCTTGCAATGTAGTGCAAGGTATTCCAACATGGTGTAAAGTCTTACAATGTAGTGTAAAGTCTTACAATGTAGTGTAAAGACTTCCAAATAAGTGTAATTAGTCTTCTTAAGTAGTGTAATTAGTCTTCCAACTTAGTGTAAAGTCTTCCAACATAGTGTGAAGTCTTACAAAATAGTGTAAAGTCATCCAAAGTAGTGTAATTTGTCTTCCAACATAGTGTGAAGTCTTACAACATAGTGTAAAGTCTTACAACATAGTGTAAAGTCTTACAACATAGTGTAAAGTCTTACAACATAGTGTAAAGACTTCCAAAGAAGTGTAATTAGTCTTCCAACATGGCGTAAAGTCTTCCAACATAGTGTGAAGTCTTACAACATAGTGTAAAGTCATCCAAAGTAGTGTAATTAGTCTTCCAACATAGTGTAAAGTCTTCCAACATAGTGCAAGGTAGTCCAAATGTGAAGCCTTACAACACAATGTAAGTCTTCCAATGTAATGTAAAGTCTTGCTGACATATTGTAAAGTTTTACAATGTAGCTTATTAAATTCTTCCAATTTGTAATGTCTTAGCAATTTGCATTGTTCTAGAACTAAGTTCTCAATGGTTTTAGGGGTTCTCAAATCATTGACCACTCCTTTGATGCATAGTGGAACATGGATTAAGTGAAACTTGTAAGATGTTGGGAATAAATTTAGTAACTTTTAGGGGAAATTTGGTAATTTTAGGGGAAATTTGGTAATTTTAGGGGAAATTTAGGAAAGCTGAAAGTGATGTGTAGTGAAAAGGCAAAATTGATAAGAAATGTGATTGGCAATGTGGAAAGAATGTGAAAGTGATCAAGTGTAGGGTGTACAAGAGATAGTTTGAAGGGTTGTTTGAGAGAGTCGATGGTAGCGAGTTGCAGGTCTCTAAGATGTAAATGTGGAGAATACATGAGGCGAGTTATGTTGACTGATGGACCTGTATGCAAAAGCGCAACTGAATTTTGCTATCTGGTGACATGATATTAAATGCCGGTGGTGGAGCAGATGCAGCAGTGATGCAAGGACTAGAAGTGGATGGGAAAAGTTTATGAAGCGAGCACCCATTCTGACTGCAAGAGGCATATCATGGAAGTAGAAAGTGTATGTGGCATGTGTATGGAGTGCGATGATCTATAATGTGGGGAAACAGGGGTGATGCAAGGTGAATTAGATGATTTGATGGAACGGACTGAGATGAGGAAGGTCAGGTGGTCAGAGATGAGGATGGTCAGGTGGTCAGAGATGAGGATGGTCAGGTGGTCAGAGATGAGGAAGGTCACATGGACAGAGATGAGGAAGGTCAGGTGGACAGAGATGAGGAAGGTCACATGGACAGAGATGAGGATGGTCAGGTGGACAGAGATGAGGAAGGTCAGGTGGTCAGAGATGAGGATGGTCAGGTGGACAGAGATGAGGATGGTCAGGTGGACAGAGATGAGGAAGGACAGGTGGACAGAGATGAGGAAGGTCAGGTGGACAGAGATGAGGATGGTCAGGTGGTCAGAGATGAGGATGGCCAGGACTCAGGTGGACAGAGATGAGGATGGACAGAGATGATGGCCAGAGATGATGGCCAGAGATGAGGATGGCCAGAGATGAGGATGGCCAGAGATGATGGCCAGAGATGAGGATGGCCAGAGATGATGGCCAGGTGGACACACATGAGGATGGCCAGGTGGACAGAGATGAGGAAGGTCACGTGGACAGAGATGAGGAAGGTCAGGTGGGCAGAGATGAGGAAGGTCAGGTGGACAGAGATGAGGAAGGTCAGGTGGACAGAGATGAGGAAGGTCAGGTGGACAGAGATGAGGATGGTCAGGTGGACAGAGATGAGGAACATCAGGTGGACAGAGATGAGGAAGGTCAGGTGGACAGAGATGAGGAAGGTCAGGTGGACTGAGACGAGGAAGGTCAGGTGGACAGAGATGAGGAAGGTCAGGTGGACAGAGATGAGGAAGGTCAGGTGGACAGAGATGAGGAAGGTCAGGTGGACAGAGATGAGGAAGGTCAGGTGGACTGAGATGAGGAAGGTCAGGTGGACAGAGATGAGGAAGGTCAGGTGGACAGAGATGAGGAAGGTCAGGTGGACAGAGATGAGGAAGGTCAGGTGGACTGAGATAAGGAAGGTCAGGTGGACAGAGATGAGGAAGGTCAGGTGGACAGAGATGAGGAAGGTCAGGTGGACAGAGATGAGGAAGGTCAGGTGGACAGAGATGAGGAAGGTCAGGTGGACAGAGATGAGGAAGGTCAGGTGGACAGAGATGAGGATGGTCAGGTGGAGAGATGAGGAAGGTCAGGTGGAGAGATGAGGAAGGTCAGGTGGAGAGAGATGAGGAAGGTCACATGGATGAGTGATGTATCCCTAAAGGAGGACATAACTAGTAATGAGGGAGATGATGGATATTGAGAGGATAAGTGAGGTACTGAGGAGAGCAAGATTGAAGTGGTCTGGGCAAGGGAAAACCCCAACATAAGCAGTGTCAGTTTACTTTTAGAAGTTTGAAATTTTAGAAAGAAGTATCTTATTGAGTTTAACCTAATATATCCATGTTCCACTTTGCATTATTAAAAAATTCAACACGCCAAAAGTTAATATTTAATAACAACAACTACCGACTTGATTAGTTGAAACATGCAAATTAAGTTATGTTTTTTATTATAATAATGCATGACAAAATTACTGTATTCTGATTGGTCAAGAGGAATGGAATTATTGTGTTAATATTTCCTAGGGCTTGTGTTATGCTAGTAATTGAAAATTCTCTGAATTTTTAAACATGAATGCAGTCTAAGAAAATTTGGTGTGAAGCATTTGCATTGTTCTTATTGGGAAAGATATTTACAAAGGTGTGAATTAATGAAAAGCATACTCTGTGGTACCATATCTGACCCAGTAAAGTACGAACCAACTTTCTATTTTTCACAAAAACAAAGGGATGTTTCTTTACGCAAGCAGTTGCCCTTATCCAAGCAATGGGAGCTTATGTGTGCGATGGGCACTTACATGAGCGATGGGCACTTATGCAAGCAATGGGCACTTACTTATGCAAGCAATGGGCACTTACGTATGCAAGCAATGGGGGCACTTACTTATGCAAGCAATGGGCACTTATACAAGCGATGGGCACTTACTTTATGCAAGCAATGGGCACTTACTTATGCAAGCAATGGGCACTTACTTATGCAAGCGATGGGCACTTTATTATTATTATTACTTTTAATATTATTATTATGCAAGCAATGGGCACTTACAAGAATGATATGCACTTACACAAGCAATGGGCAATTACAAGAACAATGGGCACTTATGCAAATAATGGGCGTTTTAGAGAGCAATGGGCGTTTTAGAGAGCAATGGGCGTTTTAGAGAGCGATGAGCACTTATGCAAGCAATGGGCGTTTATGAGAGCAATGGGCACTTACGCAAACAATCGGCTTTATGAGAACAATGTGCACTTATGCAATGGGCGCTTATGTGGGAAAAGGAACTCATTTACAATCAATGCAAAGACACCACACAAATATTGAGCAAACATTTAAAAATAGCCTTCGGCACTAGAAATGACTTTTTTAGAAACAGGTTATGGGCGCTTCCCCAAGCATGAAAACTTAACCAGTCAAATACCGTACTTATAATTCGCTCAGTAAGTATGTGAGTATTTAGTAAATTAAGTTGGCTTTTTTGGTTGTGTTTAGTCATTTTCATGAAATTTTCTTGTCAATAAATGAATCAGGGCCTCGGTGAGATAGCATAATCTAGTTATTGTTTATGGCTAACAAACCTTCAGATGAAAATAAACATTTGAACAATGTAATTTTGTCATGCATGATAATACATAAGTAATTATATGATTTTGATTGTGCAATTAAGGATTTACAGTAGTACTCATGATATTGGAAAATTTCACTTGCATAACGGCTTGTACAATTTTCGTAAATATCACTTGTGGTGTAAACCTTGGGGATAAGAACAGTGCCAGAAACTGCTGACTGTCCTGACCATGTGCCTCATTAGCACATGGTCGAGGCACTGGTATGTTTACAGTAGACCAGAGACCATGGTTTTAATTCCCAGTCGGGGCAGTTAGGTAAATAATATTCTGAATTAAATAAATCCTCTTTCCCTCAAGCAAATCCTTAATTGCACTTGCTATCATATGATTACCTATAGAAATTCTATTTTGCTAACGACTGACAAAACTGATGTAAATTTAAAAATAATAGTCAGGGTTCGAATTAGAGAAGAAAATTCGATTCGCAAAAAATGTTGCAAATTTCGAGGTTTCCGGAAGCCCCGCCCTCTTTGGGGAATGCGCTTATAATACTATTAAACACCCGTTTTTATATATTTTAAATAATTTAAAATAAATCTGTTTCCTCAGAGTCTTACATGTCGTAGTACTACAAGCAAAAGAAACACAGAACAGAACAATTACATTTCTTGTCTTAGTTTATAAATTAATATGTCACGCATGTTTACGTTTGAAGTTTGACTTTCACCAGCAAAATTTTCAAATGTTGAACATTTAAAAACAAATCAATCAAGAACTCAAGCAAAGGCATTTTGACAAGTTTATTTGATTGATTCTGCAATGATTTGTTTTCAATGTTCAACGTTTGCTGGTGAAACTGGTAAACCGAAGCAACAGGTTTTATACAGAGTCTGAATCTGTATCTGTTTCTTCTAGATCAGATAATGTGTATTTAGCGATGTTGACTGCTTGAGAGGATGGGCCAGATTTTTGACGTTGTTCAGGATATCTGTGAGGTTTCGCAACTGAAATTCGACGGACTTTCTGCTCGTACCAAATTTCGATAGCTCCGTCAGGATTAAAGTCTTCTATGGACTCCCCTTCTTCACTTATCCGCAAGCACGAGTCCAACCTTTCTCTCCCTAACTTGTTTCTCCAGTCGGTTTTCACTCGATTCATTCGACTAAACATGCGCTCAAGTTTTGCGTTCGTGAATGGAGTAATCAGCAACAACTCAATGATATGAAGCGCATCTGAACATTCCACTTTTAGGATGTCGTTTGTAAGAACTCTTGCCCATATCTCCAGATATTTCTGTTTGCCGTCATGAGCAATCGTGGGCCGAATTCGATTCTTCAGGATGTCCCACTGGCTGGAATATTTGTTATGTCACAACCATTCCTTTCCAGAAATTCCTTCCAAAACTCGATCAAATCGTTAATCGCGTTATCACCATAGTTTAAAAGAGAATTTTCATCCAATGGCCAGCTGTTAACATCGAGAATCGATACCGAATGTTGAAATATAGGATTATCTTTCACATCACCGAAACGCCCTTCGACAGAATTACAAATGCTTGTGACGATTTCACTAAACGAACGTTCTACTGCAAGTTTGCTGCTTTCAAATTGCTTCAGCTTGATGTTTTGGTAGACTTTCGTGTCATCTTCATCTTCCGATACCTCGTTAAGAAATTTGGTATAATTCGTCATCCTGCTAGTGCTGGAAGTGTCGCGCAAAGAGTTCTCAACTAGCAGTTTCAACTTTACCATTGTCCAATTGAATTCTTGTATGCGACGTAGCATGAACACCGGATCATGTTCTTCTTTTTGCATGCTCACACTGAGAACTTTAAGAGGTGTTAAAACATCTAAGTATATTGCTATGTGTAGCGGGAACTTAGCATACTTCCACTTCTTCACAAAGCCTTCGATTTCTGCTTTCTTGAGTGATTGAGAATCTGTATGAGCTAAAGATTCGAGATGGGCGATAAAGACACCATAATGCTGTAAAACGATTGCCATTGCCCTAAACTTATGCGCTATCCAACGCGTACCTCCTACTTTAGTTGGCCTTGGGACCGATTTTTCGAAAATTTCTCCAAATTCATGGAGTTCTCGCAAACGCTTTGAACTTTTCTTGTACAGATAGAATAGTTTAACTAGCATAGTATCTATTTCATCAAAGAAAGTTCCCTTAAATGAATCTTTGATAGCAAGCTCAAATCGGTGATTAAAACAATGGATCACAGTCAACCACGGCGAATTCTCACGCAACAACACACCCAAACCTCTGTGGATTCCTGTGTTTACTGAGGCACCGTCTACATTAAATCCATGTAACTTGGTGGAGAAGTCAACCAAACCTATTCTATTGAAGGAAAGTTCAATTATTTCCTTCAGTCCTTCAGCATTTGCATGCTTAGGGCATTCGATGCTCAGGAATTTAACCTTTGGGTAGCCATCATGGTTGAGAAACAAAACGTAAACAACTTCTTCCTCTATTACTGCGGAATCAGTACTTCCATCAGTCAGAAGCGAATAATACCTCGCGTTTAGTAACTCTTTTACCAAACTGTCCTTTATCATGTCCCCTACTACGTCAGTAAAACCAGCCGCTGAGCGGTCATTCCTGTAGCACTTGAAATCTTGAACTCCGTTCTTACACTGCAGGTTAAGCAGTGTCGGATAATCACTGTAAGGCCGCTCTTGTTTCACTAAATAATACGCAGTATTGAAACATACTCGTAGGACTTCCTTATCCTTCTCTGCCATTCGCGTTAACCCACGACCAATAGGGGTATTCTGAAGAATATGCTGGTTGTATTGAATCGGTCCCAGTTGTGCTTTGCTGTTAAGATCAATAGCTTTCAGGTGTACTTCGCTTGCTAAATGCTTCTTTAGAGAGTCTTTCTTTACAGACTTGGTACCCTCAACCCATGTTGCGGTGTAGCTGCGCATTTTATTCAATTGGCTATCAAACGTTATACACAAAGAACATTTTATCCTTGTCACTTTGCCACGAACGATGTCTTTTTCTAGTTGGCATTTTAATTCTTTCTCCCATTTTATCACAGTGGCTATCCTTACAGCGCCTGCGGTCGCACTTTCTGCCATTTTGTCTTTACATGTTGTCTGAATCGAGCGCAATTTATTAATTATTTTACTTTATACACAATTTTATTTCACTATCCACAGGGTACAATCACCGGGGGTTAGTTTGACATGTTTACATTGTTTTCATTGGCTAGGTATTTATAACCTGGCCAATCATAACAAAGTATATAGGTGAAACTGTTGCTAGGCAATCTCAACTTGAATTTCCTAATCCAACTCGTGGCGCACTATTATTATAAAAAATAGCCGTAAAAAAGTTGAAAATGTTGCGATTTAAAGTGCGAAAAACATGGTTAATGAAATATGGATTCGCAATAATGAAAAGTGGACTCGCAAATGCTTCAATTCGGTTCGCAAATTGCGAACTGCGACCCGCTAATTCGAACCCTGATAGTAAAGCACTTGGTAATGAACAAGAGTAACTCAAATTAACCAAATCTAATGTAATGAATAAATTAGTACACCAACAGAAAAGGTTTTTGATCTTTAGTTAAATTACTTTGTCAAAATAATATGATTTCACAATCTGCTATATCCTTTAAATAATTTTAATACTTTAAATAATTTATTTTTGAAATTCTCAAATTATTTTTGTTCTATTCTTTTTAACATGCAACATCAGTTTTCTCAATCACAAAGAAAATACCTTTAGATAACATTAAATGTATATTTACCATAGTAACATCTGTTTTCAATAACTTTGATTACTGGTAATAAGAAGCTTGACCAAGTTACAGGTAATCAATGTTGAGCATTGTGGTCACTACACAAAATACAGAAGAAAGTTGTTACGATTTTAGGCCTATACTACAGGTATCTACTCTACAGTATATTATTGACAATCTAAAATCAGGAAGTAATATAAAAGTTACAGAAATACGGTGAAACAGATGAACATTCTATCATACAAAATATAGGCCCAATTTACATAAAAATTGTTAACCTATAAAATGTACGTTACTACGTTGGTGATATTATTGTTGCAACATACATTTTATTCATTATCATTGTGTAGTGTGACCATGCCTTCAGCCTAGTTTATCTCAGTTGCATAATTTTTTGCTATAATTTTTTATAATTTTTTTATAATTTTGTGGCCATGAAGATTACTTGTTGTCATACCATTTTTATCTAGACTAGGCAAAAATTGTAAAGAAAAGCTGTTGTAGCTTGTGGTAGATACAATTTTGCGCATGTGGGAACAAGTCATTTTCTGGTGAAATTTTTACAAGCTGCCCATGCAAAATGGCGAGTGAAAATTTGATATCAGTTGTGATTTTACAAACTTTCCAGTTTGGCAAGTGTGCAATAATGTTTGGCCAATGCATGTCAACATTCGCCATCGATTATAAACAAGAATTATGTAGATGGTTTCAAAGTAATAGTCAGATATTCCTCAAAACATTTGACCACGAGTTCCTCAGACATGAGTCTGACCTCACCTTCAAAATTTAAATCTTCATTTTTAATAATTTTTCGTGCTTCAACAGCCTAAAAACAACATTCAAGGAACAAATATGAGGTTATGTCTAAAATTCATCCAGTTTAATAAGCACAGTAAATTAATAATACCTTAAAATAGAGCACGAAGACAGCAAGAATTTTCAAAATCACCCGCCATTTCACTTTCACGAGGCATGTGTTGACTGTTGAGCCCGCCATTCCGCCAACACCGCTAGTACAGCGGTAACATGTTCGTCGTAAAATATTACGAAGCATTTCGCCAAACGGTCGGAACCACTCGGAAATCGAAAATATTTGTATTAATGGCACAAAATATACTGTATCCAAACCACATAGGCTTTCATTTCATACTGTATATATATATAATATCCACAAAATATCTTTCACATCTTAATTTTTTTATCATTTTTATTGCTTATTCTTCTTTCTATTCCAAAACTTTGAACTGACTTTAATTAAACAAATTAATTTATTTAATGTAAACTATGGGTCTTAATAAAAAGCCTGTTATGGTTTCTAGTAGGCCCATAGCCCTTTAAATTATTAAATCGATATAAAACCAATAAAACCCAAGCATCCATTGCCAAACCAGGAAACTCTCTTCGCCACTTTAAGATGGTAATGTTACCGCTGTGATGGTGAACACGGGCTCGTGTTCATGAAAACATGGCGATTCATGATACCACTAAAGAAACAAAATATTATTACAAATGTAAGGTTTAACTTGGCTATACAAGGAGATATTTACAGTAAAAAAGAGCAAGATAGGTAAGAGGAGTCTTTTGTAATATACTTACAGTAATGTATTGAAATTATACTTCAATAAATACATTCAAAATGTAGTACATGTGATAGGTGAGAAACGTTGTCCAGACAATAATAGACAACAAAATAGACGAAGGGATTTAATTAGGTTTGCATTGTGTTAGTAGGGACTTCTATCTTGTTTTTATCAGAATATAAGTAGAATATGTGATAATACATATGTATATATCCTATAGTAAAAGGCTGAAAGAGTTAAAAAGTTTAAACTACCTTACTAAGTTTTTTAACTCTAGCCTTTTGTAGGCCTTCAAATTGCATTTTTTGCAACTGGTCTTCACCTTGGTGGGTAGATCTTGTTAAGGTATTAAAAGATATATATATTCACACTCAAAATTTACCTGTCACACTTACCAGCAGTATATCGACAAGTCACATCACATTTCCTGCCTTTTGTTAGTTTTGAATAAAAGCAAGCAACTTTGTTTCTTAATTCCTTGAATGTTTGCATTGCTGAGTTTTCAACCTGTTGACTCAACCTCATACGAGGTTGGTACACAACACTGATCTCTCTATATAACTGGACTGTGGCGTCTCTGCAAAAACGATGGTGTCATGGTAGCTACCACCTGACCTGTATTTCCAGCAGGAAGGCCTTAGAACATGCGGTTTAACCAAGTGAAATACCACAACAGTATAAACACGTATCTAATATCTAATCAGCATTCCTTCATTCATTATATGTCAACTGAGGATAAAATAGATGTCATACAACCAAAAATATGTCCAAGTGTGTTGAAGTTGAACTAGTATTGAAGGCTTGTAAAATTAAGTTTTCTGGTCATAAAGAACATTTGCTACAGTTTGTTTCAAATGTCCAATTTTGGTCAAATTTTCCAGCATTCAATGGCAACAGCTAACCAAAAACATTTTTGTCTTTTGTAGAATAAAGCCGCTAAACCCAGCCACTATTGATTTTAATTGAGTGGGAAAATGTGAGAATAATTGGCACTATGAGAGGTATTATTAATGAAAATATAAATTTTACTCAGTGTCTATTTGTATGACACCATTATGCAAAAAATGTTTTGCTATTAGTCTCGGATGTTCAATGTACACTAAACCAAACATGCAGCACAGGCGAGCCTGTAATTGTATTGTTTTTTAATTATCTTTTTTGAGACAAAGAAATTTTCAAAAAACAAAAACTGCATGATTTGGATGCTGATTCCTTTGATGGAGTTAACGAAACAAAGAATGTGAACCTGGGCAAAGTAGAAAAACGTACTCGCAAAAGCCACAGAAGATCTTCGAGAAAACATAGTAACCATTATCAATACCAGGTAATAAAGTAAATGGTCTAAACGTAGGAGTATCATTGGATGCGTGAAGTTGAATGTCCAGGTTATTGTAGTCTTGAGAAAGACTATTGTTGATGACTGATATTTCGGCTGCTGAGGCTGTTGAAAAGTCAGTCACCAACAATAGTCTTTCTCAAGGCTACAACAACCTGAATGATCTGCAACTTCACACATCTAATACCAGGTAAAGTGTCTAACAAATTATTAATGTTACTACATAGTTCTTAAGGATTTAAATTTAGCAGCTTGCAAACATTGTAAATAATTAATATGGAAAGCTGTATAACAGTCACTATAAGTACTGTTTTCAGTATGTAATAATATTAAGATGGTTCATTAAATTGGCTATGCATAGACGTAATATAAGGCAAAGCCGAGGACTAACTAATTGCAAGGATTTGAAATCCGGTCCAGTCCAAATTGTAGGCTTTGAAATGGCATCT
The DNA here is from genome assembly GCA_035772405.1 of Chrysogorgia sp. JL179-B06. Lineage (NCBI taxonomy): Eukaryota > Metazoa > Cnidaria > Anthozoa > Scleralcyonacea > Chrysogorgiidae > Chrysogorgia > Chrysogorgia sp. JL179-B06. The sequence goes on along the minus strand of JAYKKM010000478.1, from coordinate 661,319 downwards.
CAAAGTCAAACAAGTCAGTATCATAAATTTGAGGTTGAAATCGTCAAAATCCTATGCTAATTAAGATCACATATCCAGTTGTCCGTCACGGAGTTGATTTTCTTTGTTTTTGGTTTATGAATTATTAATGAGTTTGAGATTGTATGTATACTACATGCACGATTGTTGTAATGTATTTTAAATATTTATTATTTAGCATAAAGAAGTTGGTTCTCCATGTATAAAAGATAGTAAACAGATGATAATAAAAGACAAGAATAGAAATGTGAGTTGATCTTTGAGCCGCAGGGAGTGATCATTATCTAACTTCTCCTAATAATGTTAATGGTTAACCAAGCATAGAAGTAATGAGAATAAAGAAAATGATCAGTTGATCACCAAAGATAAACTGACGTGTCTGAAAACAACTTCTCTCAACTACACATGTAAAAATCTCACAGGTTGTAACAAGGTTGTTGGTTCAACATGCCTGTAACAGCATTGTCAACATGATAGAACATGACTGTTAAAATAACAGCACTGTTCAAGCATGTTTCAACATGTTGTGACAGGCTTGTTGAATCGACAGCAGTATGTTCATGCATGTTAGAACATGCAAAAACCAGCTTGATAGAACAACCAAGTTCATGGTTGTTGTAACAATGCTGTTCAACCTTGTTATTTCATCATGCTCTGACAACATGTTGTATCATGTATGAACAATGTTGTTCAACACTGTTCGATCATCAGCCATGAACAATACTGTTTCAACATCCATGAACAGGCCTGTTGACAACCCTGTTCAAGCTGGCCAGCTCAACCCTGTTCAAGCCTGACGATATCAACCATGTTTTAGGCTGTACACAGGTAGAAACAGACTGTGCATTTTTATGTGTGTAGTACTATAAGAAATGTTTGGCGACCAATAACGAGAGTTTGTACTGGGCCCTTTGACCTAAATTATTGTATTTTTCCATAATGGTCATCGTTGAAACATCAATCACCAATAGTCTTTCTCAAGACTACAACAACCTGGACGATCAACTTCACACATCTAATAACGATGATGTTTTAAAGTCTTAAGTATTTTTTGAAGAGTTTATCATGACTTTATTGTGTACTAGATTTTGAGTGATGTTTTTATCCCAATTTATTATTTAGTTAAGTGGAGAAACATTTCCCCAGGTTGAAAAGATACATAAGAGAAAAAGTATTATTTCAAGGAACAGAATAACTGTAAGTTGGATGAGAAATATTAGTTCTGACACACTGCACTTATAATATATGACTGAAGCTCGATTATTATTAAGCTGAGTTATAACATTTTTTGTTAGAGAGCTATTGGAATCTATAATAAAGGGAAAAAATCTGAGACAATATGTAGAGGTTAGTATACTTTTCATGTTGTAACTACAGTAAAACTTGAGCATGTATTAACTGTGTGGTAAGATTATATTTTCTTATACATTATCTTCTGATTTCATGCTGAGCTATCAATTGACATGTAGCAGCATGGTACTGTTTCCCTTGTACTGTATCAGTACACGTCTCATCAGGTAAATTAATGACACATATTTTTTGTTAACTGTACAGAACAAAGAAAGTCCAGGTTTTTTAACAAGGTTTGTTATTCCTATTTGTCATGACTATAATTATTATATAGCTGTTTCCTTTGTGTTTAAATACTGGTAAGTTAATATAGAATTTATTTGAATTCATGTATGCTGATTGCTGTATGACATGACATTGCTCTTTTAGGTTTCTGATAGATTGAAAGAAAAAACCAACAAAGATATATCAAAAGTCCTCGACTGTTCTTCATTTCAAATCAAACCACTTCTAGTAGCTTCCAAAGACAACATTATGCATGACCTTAACAATCAGGATAACAACTCAGGTTTGTTTTTTGAGTACCAGTATAAGAATAAAGAACTAATTTAACGAGGGTTACACATGACAGTTATCACTGGATTTTAAATAAAAGAACTGTTTTTAAATAATTTAAAGTAGTAAAAATGTAGAGTGCTGTGTAGGCATTCTGTTTTGGATATATAGCAAAGTGAAAAGGTGGTAAACTGTCAAGATTTAAACATATTTTACGAGATGTAAACATATTTTTATGTTTGATGTTTCCAGGTTTCTCAAATTTCTACTCCGAGCAGATGAACCAATTTAGGTTAGTAAGTTTTTGTCTAAAAACCATTTCAAGCTTTATTGTTAACACTTTGAAAATTGTAATGTATTTATTCAAATGTACAAGTAATGAAATACACAGTACTTGCTGATTTACAGTGTACATATATATCACAGGCAATTTCTCCGATTGCAATAACATTCACAGTCAGATAACTATAATGATTTCCTTATTTTTTATTTGTAAAGCAGTTGTACCCCAGAAAAAAACGAAATTCATTTGTTTGAAGCAAGGTACAATACTGTAATATCATCTATATCACCTAGGTATGCAATAAAATTACTCAATACATTACTGAAATACTAGCAAGAAATGTGTTCAAAAATTAAACTTATTTAAGAATTATTGAAATATATAGTCTTCAAACTATCTCATCTTTTCATGTTTAGCCCTGTTAGTTTATCCAGAGATCAGGTTACTAATAATGATCTGTCATCCTTGCCAATTGAGGTGAGTTAAGCTAGCTTTGTTTTTCCAGATTTCAGACAATCTTTCTTCATTGTCAATTCTGTTCTTTCTGGTGCAATTATTAATACCTGATATGTAACATTGTTTTACTTCCTGACAAAAGTTCTTGGTGTCTCAGACACCAAACTATATACTAGGGCAATTCAATTGTTGCTCATTATTGATACTTCAAAAATATATAGTTGTATGGTAGGTGTAATTGGATTTATTCAAACTTGAGTTTGTTATCATGTGTATTTTCAGACTCCTCTTGAAGATATAAAAGAAAACATAATGAATAGGATGAAACCATTGCAAACATTTGAAAGAGGTATCTAAACATGTTATATTATGTCATTTAATATTTCCTGTGTCAATATTGACAACTGAAATCATTGTTTGTCATTCTTTCTACAACTTGCATCATTCAGCTATTTGATATCTTATTCTTTGCTGGGGTATCACAAGGTATAATTTGTTATAGATTATTTACAAGAAATCGTTGATGAGCTAAAAGAATATTACCATAAAAGGTTTGCAGACTTCTTGAATTTATCTGAAATTTATGTTTAACTCTGCTCCTCCTAGTGCAGTCTTATCTCAACTACAATCAAATATTGAGTAGAAGCATTTGTGATGGTGTGGATTATTTTTCTTTGTAAAAGATATTCATATTTAATATTCTCATTGAATTTATATTAAATTTATAACTACTTAATTTGAATGTTATTGCTCCTCTTCTATTTGCCAATTCCTTTGCAAGTCGTTTCATGTTTTTCCAGAAATACATTTTTCCAGCAATATGAAAAGATGTAAAGGTTTTGCTGTGCAAGCTGTGTCAAGTTGTCAATACTCATCAGTAAAACTCTGAGCACCAGACAGGACTTGAACCCGTAACTCGAACCTGTCTGGTGCTCAGAGTTTTACTGAGTCTTGACAACTTGACACAGCTTGCACAGCAAAACCTTTACAACTTTACAAATATCAAGCTGCAACTACCTAACTTTACTAATATGAAAAGAGTCGGAGATTCTTCAATTGCTTATGCATATAATCTAGATCCAAAGCATTCATACTATGATCTAGATCTTGTACTGGACCCAAGCCTAATGACCGAATACATTAATCTTGTTTTAGACTCTGAAACAGTCATTGCTTTCTATCATTTCCTATATAGTTCTATGTTGAATCATTGTGGAAGTAACGAACGTCATTCAACAGCAAATAGCACATCTGTAACCCCAAGTAAGGATTAATTTTTGGGTGTTTAATAATTTATCAAAAAATAATATAAATAGTTATTTATATGATCATTTAATATGGTTGTTTACATATTGTTTACATACTAATGGTGCCTCTGGCTGTTGCTGTACAGTCCAATTAAACCTTTGTACAATTATTAATTTTTGTTCGATGGCCGTTGGCTCCTAAGAGCTTGTCTGCCCTTTGACCAGTCTTGTTTTTAGTCTTGCTGGATGTCCAACCATCCTCCTCACTGGCTAGCCAGTGGGAGAGCCAGTTTACAAATCTAAATACGTCCAAACACCCTTAAATCAGTCCTGCCGAGAGGGGAGTTAGCCGGGGCAACTGCCGCAGGGCCCGGGCCAAATAAAGGATCCGAGCCAAATAAAGGATCCGAAACGATAACCATCATGCTAATCCTACACATAGAATGAAGCTGCTACGGCATTTAGGGGCCTGTGAAAGACCATAATCCCACGTTCCTCTGCCTTAAATGGATTACAATTGTCTACCAAAAAGAGCTGACCATCATGACCACGCATGTATTGTTTAAAGTTTTGTACCGTGTTTCTTTATATGATGTGCAGTTCACATTACGCCAGAGCATAATCAGAATTAAAGTCAACAGGTTGAATACTAGTTAATATGTAAAAACATATTTACTAACATATCTTGTTATCTTCAGTTTTGTTAGGAAATACTTCTAAAATGATATCAAAGGGGGAAAATGTTTCTTCAATTGGCAAAATTGAACGTATGGGAAAACGAAATATGCAGTCTGGAATTCATCAAGGTAGAATTTCCGAGTGTGACAAAACACTGATGGAGTCGACTGAGGAGGTGCAAATAGAAAATGTAAGTGAAAATAAATATAATTTTCTGATCAAAATCACTTAGAAATATTGTAGTCCCCGTAATTTGCCTCGACACTTGACAATTGCCAAGGCAAATGGCAAATGCTGAAGCAAATTGTAAATCTCAAATACACTGTACTTACATTATTTTGCAGAATGAACAACTTCACACTTTCTCACAATCATCTCCAACAAGGCTACAACCTACAGTTTCAAGATGCATGGATAATGATCAAAGAATATCTGTAGATAATAACATAATGCATGGCAATATTGATATATTAAGCATGTTAATGGACGAAGACTTAAGATATACAGATGAGGTAGACGATCTCATTAGTATACGATCCCCAGTTTATTCAAATATTATATCTCCATTAAAGAAACCTTCCCTGGAAATACCAAGTCCACCAGGAAAAATGTTTCCAAGGAAATTATTCTAATTTATTCACTACTGTAATTTAATATATTAACTATATTACTGTATATAAAAAATAATTACTGTACCAAAGTATTATGTAAAGTTACTCGTGTTTTTGTTAATATATTGTTAAGACCACCTCCTCAAAAAAGTATTGCATTACACTACTAGTAAGTTTTACTAAGGCCACTCCAAGTAAAAAAATTATGTGGTTCCGACTTCCGGTTACATCTTGAAAAAAATTAGGGTAGGTAGGTCGGGATTTTATTTTTTTTGAGAAAAGTTTTTGGTCATCTTGTTCCATTATATTGTTGTGCAATAATGACAGCCTGGGAACTAATTTAGCAAAATGGCGATTGTTACAAAGCCAGCGACGGTGGCAGGTCACGTAGTGAACTTATTTTATCATCAAAGTCTATGTAAAAACTATAAAACCTAGTACCTTTTTTATGGCTAATAGTCCTTTGACACAAAAATATGTCACAAAATTTACAGGGTCGGCCAAGCTGAGCTAGGGTTGGTCGGGTAACCGGAAATCACACAATTATTTTTATTTGGCCTAATCATTGTTAGATTTTGAGTAGCAGCGGAAGATCTTGGGTCATCATCACCTACCTATTACCGTATGAACAAGTTTTGTGATTGGTTGATTAAAACAATAAAATAATAGAATCAACCACAAAGAAACCAACATTCTTATAACCCTAACCACTTTTGTTCCATGTATAGCCAATCACAAAACCTGTTCATTTTAGGTACGTATTTACCGAAGATCTTCAGCGCACTCGAAAATCCGCGTGCACAAAATTTGAAGAGCGCGCACAAGTGAAATCTCAGCATAATGTTTTACGTGCGAGCCCGACGGTGAGATAAAGCTGCATTTCGATTAAGCAAATATAGTTGCGGGAACGACTTTTTACTTTTGTTTTATGAGTGCTCATGTGCAACCAAGTAGAAAACCATTCAATTTGGCCACTTTTAGGGACATGGCGCGCATATTGCCTGCGGAGATGGGTAATGGTATACATTGGTGGTATGTTAGACAGTTGGAATTAGAAAACCAGCTCACTTGTCTTATATTACAAAGGATAATTTTTAATGCATTGATTTCTGTAATCAGGCGCTGAAGATATTGTGCAGCGCTGGTTTAAAGTGGGAAACTTTTAGAAGCATCAAGCAAGTTGGGCTAGAAATGAGGACGAAGAAAAATCAGGCGTCTACATGCAGGCTAGCCCCCCTCCCCCCCAATGCAGAATGCCTGACACGCAGATGAAATTTAATGTAAACACGCTATTTTTCTAATATCTGTTCGATTGAAGGTCTTCGTGTATGAAAATTTATATAAAAATCAACGGCAAGGTATACGAAACATATCTGATACGAAATTACATCGGTTTAATAGACATAAAAGCATTAAATCATCGGGTAAACGACGGACAGATCTTGAAGCCATGTCCTTTGATTAAAGACAAGTCTGGCTGCAACGTTCGATTCTCCAGATTCAAGTGATCATTTCGATATAGAATTGATTTAAATCGCACAAAAACACAAGTTTCATAAAATAAATAAATAAATGGTTTAATAGAGAATACCTTTGCACCCTAAAGGTGAATTGCGATAACTTTACAATCATGGAAATATAGAAATAAATAATATATTACATAAAGTTACAGTTACAAGCATAATAAATCTATAAATCTATTAAAATATATAATTACAGACTATATACTGTAGTGTATTATAATAGCGTAATAAGTTCTAAAAGCAGTGTTAAGTATAATAAATTTAAAATAGTAAATAAATAACAATCATCTGCCCATACTTTTAAAAAGCATGGCAGGGATAAAACTGTTATGATATCTATTAGTTCTACATTGAGGAAGAGACAGTGCTTCGGAGTTCCGTAGGATGCGTTGGGGGGATACTGCTCGACTAGGGGGCAGAAGATGATACAAGTGGGATGCTGGTTGGTTGATCTTCTCGAAGCTTTTCACACAAAGCATTTCTCTTCTGATGTCGAGGCGGGGACTGGAACATAACAAAAGAGCCTCCGAGTAAGGGTTATTCGGATAGAAGATGCGCATTGCACGTCTCTGTATCGACTCAATAGAGTTTGATAGATAATCTGGAAGGCTTGTATGCCACACCTGGCAACAGTATTCTAAGATTGACCTTACTAATGCATAATATACAGTACTGCTCAGAAATAACCTAACACTGCGTTCGCGTTCGGAACGCGTTTGGAACGCGTTCAGAACACCATTGTGACTTCGGTTAAAAGGTTAATCGGAAAAGTTCGTTAATTTCTGACTTTACCAAACTGCTAAATGGGTTTAACTTGATCATTTGATTGCTGGACTGGTTATGGTATATGTTCATTAGACAAGATTAAAACAGAAGGTATATTGTTCGGAACGCGTTCCAACCTCGTTCCTAGGTCTGTAGGCGGAACACCACTCTTCTTTAAGACCCTGAGAATATACAAGCGTTTAGATGCCTTGCCCATCATAATATCTATGTTTTGAGACCATTTCAGACGATCGTCCACGGTATAAATGTCAACACGGCATAATAATATTTCCCTGTCCTTCGGCTGTCCATTCCGTCTTCACGATTGATCTCTCATCTGTGTTTCCCTCATCTTGGAGAGAATCTTTGCATTAGTTTGCGGGTTTACAGGTCTCGTAAATGCTTTCCAGACTGCGATTCATTTACAACAAGGGTGAAGGCAAGGAACATGAAGGCAAGGAACATTGAGGCAAGGAACATTGAGGCAAGGGTGTAGACCCTGGGTACGAGTTATTGCGCAATTTTGCAAATTTATTTAACCCCAAAAATAATACTAATACCAATACCAATAATATTGAAGCCGAAACTAAGACTTGCGCTACGGCCGGAGTAAAAAGTCATCTGCGTGACTATATTTGCTTAATCGAAATCACCTTAAGGTAGTACTGGAGTCTCATTTCTCAAAAATTGAAAAATTCTGAAAACTGGTATTTAGAAAGGTTTACGGTTGTCTAAGTTGTGGGGGCTACTAAAAAATATTTTGAGTCCATGGGGGGGTGGCCAGCGGGGTGCTAAATTCCCAAAACGCCCATCTTTGATCATTGGTTGTAGCTTTCGTTTTGAACTTGTCGAACTGAAACAAAGAGGACTTACTTTATGTATCAATACGAAGATTTAAACTCGGAGTCCGCCATCACTCGAGTATTTCTCTTTGATTTATAAGCATTGCCTTATTTTGAATGATGACAGATCTTAAAAAAATTCTCAACCAAAAGTTTCAAAGCGGACAATGGCGGACTCCGAGAGAATTTGTTTATTACAGTCTTGTGTGTAATCAGGTCAAATTTAGTTGAAATAGATTGCATAGAAACAAAGATATGGAACTTTTAGATGTTACTCTGATGAAAATAGATGAAATTTTTGCAATAAAACCTCAAATTACAACTATTTTGACCACATAATTTCTTCGTTTCGACTTGCCACACGATTTTACCTGATCTTGTGCGCCAACAGTGAATGGTCAGTGGCTAATACTTATAATTTACTCCCATAAAAGGACAAATAAGTAACGCAACCCCTATTTTTGGCTTGGGAAAATTCCGCGCGAAACCGAATTAACCAATTATAGATCAACAACACCTTGGGTGTTATTGATGACATGTCAAGATGTCGTATTGGATTACATCCTGATTGCTCTTTGCGAAGTAATATTCATACGAAATGGCTGCGCAAACCCGTGATAATGTGTTCAATGTTGGAGAAACCCTGAATCTCTCTCAAGGAGTTGGCCTCGCATCGAGGATGAATTTCAGCACCGAGAAGCTTGTCTCCCTTGGATGGACAGTGAGCGAGAGAGAGAGTTTGAGTGGTGGCCGAAAGCGAAAAATAGTTTCGTTTGTAGATCCAGCGGGAAAGAGATTCAAGACAGGGAAAGATGTAGAAAGACATTTGAAAGAAAACAACCTCTGGGAGAAAGTGAAGAAGGAATATGAAGATGAAATGGATCGCTCAGGACCGTCGGGCGACTCGCAGGAGGAGCAAGGACGGCTTGGTTCTAGTTGCGATGAACACGACGACGCGGTCGACGCAATTGTTCTCGACCCCGATTCTGGCAGCAGCGATGAGGATTTTGAGCCAGCTGAAGAAAGCTTCAATGAAAAAGATCTCAACTCCAACGAAGAGTAAGTAGAAAATGTTTTGGACATTTGTCATGTAGTATCACATAAGTTTTATAGAAAGTTATTTGTTATTTGGTGTGTAACAGGCCATCCTGAAGCTACTTACTTGAGAAACAATTCAACGATTCAACGCGCACATGAGTTCTGGTTTAAAGAAGTAAAACTAGATGCAATGATTGCGAGAATTTGCGCACTTTCACTGTTCCTTGCATGTATTTGCATCATTGACGGAAACTGATCGTTTGTAGACAATGGGAACTGACGACTTGAAACCAAGCACATTTCCGCTCAATAATATATTTGGAAGAAAAGTTTTTTTTTTTTACTAAACTGTCCCTACGGAACAATTCATTCTGTGCGATACAATTTGTATATTACAGATGTTTAGACTCTATTGGTTTCGGTTTGGCAAGTTTTGCTTCAAACATTTTTTCGAACAAAATCATTTGTGAAACTAAAGTTTGCCAAATACCGTCAAAAATCCGTCCAACAATAAGACCCCCCAAATTATAATAAGGCCGTGAGCTTGTGTGTACACTGTATAGATGCGTATATATATATATATATATATATAGCGAGATGAACAAACAAGCTTGAGTTACTTCACTATATATGTATATATATGAGTTACTTCATATATATGTATATATATGTATATATCTAAACGTCAGTATCTCGTCACTAAATTATTGGCAGTTTACCACCTTTTTTATCACCGCAACGAGCGCAGCGCGCATATTTTCGTGGGGGGATTCTTCCGCGCGCATTTCACAAAGATTCCACACAATAGCCTTAAAACACAGATTTATAATTGTATTTTGGTAATAACCTTGATGTGTCTATGACGTAGTCTGTCTCCATTGTGTGTGCGGAACACGAAGAAGATAACAGTTGATTTGAATTTCACTAGTCTGCGAATTGCGAACGCAGACTAAGTTTTACTAACCGATAATTTATGATTTTATGACGTCATTTCGGGATCTATGAAACTTCACCCAATAAAATCAACCAAGCAATATAAAAATTAGGACTATTGTGAAACTACATCAAGAACTGGCAGTAAATTTAATTTACCTGTTCTCCTGTACATGTAGTGTTGCTCTCTTCGTCCATGTTTGTCTGGTTGGCCAATTAAAACGCATCATCCAAAAGGCGTACTCGGAACGTACAATTGGAATGCTAGGAATGTTGCTACATTCATTTGCTACATTCATTCCAGAATTCAAATACGCTCATAAGCTCATTGAAATTGTACCAACAAGTATATTTGGCATTGTATCATTTCAAAATTCCAGGTATTTAAAATATTTAATTAGTGTGAACTGGGAATTGAACCCAGAAACCCTAAATTTATTTAGGCTTCCAAACCTGGACACACCACTAAAAAAAAAAGAAAGAGAAACAGCTAGAGTTAGTAACTTAATTGCCACATTAAACAATTATTGGATGAGGCTGAGTATATCAAGAATTATCCAGACTAAGGTCAAGGCTTGGCAGATAACATTGACAAAGTCTTGATAATTCTCAATATTTGTGATAAGTAAAAACCTATAGACAATTCTTGATGTCTTGCCAGACATATAATTGTCTTTGTGTGGATTACTTCCTAAACTCCCTGAAGGTTGTATAAATAAAACAATTATATTGGATTATAGGCTTACACATATGATACCTGTATCAAGAATTATATATTGAAACCTTTGATCAATATGTTATCCATCTCAGCCTTCAGCAGATAACATTGACCTCGGTCTGGATAATTCTTGTTATTATATACAATACTGTACTGACTGCATACAATCTCAATATTTGTGATGTAAAAACCTATAGACAATTCTTGATGTCTTGCCACCTACAAGATATAAAAAATTACCTATAGGTGACATAATTACCTTTGTGTGCAATTACTTCCTAAACTCCCTAAAGGCATTTATAATTGTATAATAAAACAATTATTGGATTTGGCTTACACGTGATATCAAGAATTATCCAAACCTATGTCAATGATATCCACCTCAGCCTTCGGCAGATAGCATTGACCTCGGTCTGGATAATTCTTGATGTCATGTGTAAACCAAATACAATCACCTACAGACAATTTTTGATATTTTGTAGGTGGCAAGACATCAAGAATTGTCTGTATGTTTTTTAGCCAATCACAATTGAGATTGTATGAGTATTATATTGTATAACATTTATCATATGTATGACAAAATCAATTTGTCATACATATAATAAACAAGTAAAATCATATGATATATTGCTCATACAATTAAGAATTTACACTACTCGTGATATTAAAAAATTGTACCAAATTGCGCAATTTTGGCACAATTTTCAAAATATGAGTAGTGTAAATCCTTAATTGTACAAGCAATATCACGATTAGCTATATATACATGTTATAAGGATTTATTTTATATCATTGACAAACCGGTGCCAGTTTTACCTACAAAAACAAAAAGAACTGATTTAGCCACAATTACATTCAATATTAATCTTTCTCAATCAGATTTATTTCACATATTATTTTTCAAAACTGGTTAGAATTGGTATAATTATTTAAACAAGTATGAATATATTTGTAAAAAATTTTCAGGTTAAACAAATAATTATTACAAACAAATAATTATTATAAACAAACAATTACTTCATTATTTACAAAAATTATTATTTCACTACATAACTGTCGACTACACCATGACGTCACTAATTAAAAAAATATGTGATGTTTGATTTGCCAGCAAAAAAAGAAAAGTTATATCAATGCAAGGCAATTGCTGGCTAGAACCTGTAGAGAAAACATAGCAATTAACTTTGTACTGAAATATGTTATACTCATATGTACAATTACAACCAAAAACAAAACAAATAATTTGAGTGGTGCAGCTTTGCATAGCTGCGAGCAGCATTAAATAGTTCAATACTTGAAATAAAACACACACACACAACCATTTTCTCTTTATTACAATATTACTATTACAACTTATATTGCAGAGAACTATATATACCGGTATATATCTATATATCTGAAAAGCAAATTGTAAAGAATGCATAATTCCCACAGATCACAATCCCTAAAAAGCCCAAATATTTGATGAGCCAAAGACAATTTTTGGGCTTGGAAAGCTTAATTAGACACACAAGACACATATTTCTCTTTATTAATTTTATAACTATTACAATATTAACTATTACATTAAAAAGCTCAAGGCCAGAATATTTGATGAGCCAAAGACAACAATATTTGGGCTTGAAAAACTTGAACAATAATTAAACACACACACAAGACACAATTTTTATTTTTATAACTATAAACAACATTAGCTATTACAACTTATATTGCAGAAAACTGCAATTTTTGAAAAGCAGATTGTGAAGACTCCTTGACCATAGCAGATGACTGTTATCCTAATTAAGAGCAGACTGATAGCATTTAAGCCTGTAATCCTTAAAAGTGCACTGAAGGCCGGAATATTTGAAAAGCCGGAATATTTAAAAAGCCGAAAGCCAGAATAATTAATTAATACCTTAAATGTTCGGCCGGAAATCAAACCTTGTAAGTTCTTACATTGCTAATTCCTAAAAAGCTGGACTATCAACATATTTCACTTTGTAATGTAACAATGTAAAACAAGTATCTAGAACCTCGAGGTGTGATATATCTTAACCTTGTATATAGGTAAATACAAAACTGTATACCTATATTGGGACCTAGGGTGTGGGCAGGACCACACCGCCAACAAATAACACAATTAATAATACCAAAGGTCAGATGATAAATTAGACCATCATTGTTAAGACAGCTCTTTTACATGATAGCATAACTTATTAAACAACCTACCATCCTGGTGGCAACCAACTAATTATTTAAAGAAACACTTTCCAAGCACATCACAAGGAAATGAACCACTACCTTCAGCAACTTGGCCAGTATTGTTCCTGTTATCCTAAGTATTACACCATAAGCTGTCTACAGTTTCCAACCTGATCTCTAAAATGTTTTAACACACCTGAAGTCCAATTGAGTAGTGATGCATTGTCCCTTTGAAGTGTTGTTCTTGGGTGCATGTCCACCAATGATTAATACCGGTACCTATTATTTAATTTTCAACATTCTTATGTTATTCTGCATGCAAGCTTTCCTCAGTTTACCGAATGCTTCCTAAATTAAATCATGCAACAACTAAGTTTGCAATCAGTGTCTCATGAGTAGCAGCTGACTGTAAAGTGAAGAATCCTATGAGAAGCTCCTCCAGAATTGCTCTTTTTTGCAAGTGCTCTACTGCTTATCCAAGTCAGTGGCACAGAAAACAAATCCTTAAAATAACTGACCTACAAAACTTATCTTATTTTGATCTATAAATATAATTTAGCAATGATCGACCAGTTCTCACCTGTTGCCTTCCACCAGAAAGACAACTACGATTGGAAGATGATTTCCACCAAGTCCACGTATATCCATTGGTTTCCATAGACAATGGGTATACAATTATACCCAGTTAACTATCTCAAGAAAAGGTATATCAAGGATTGATATACATTTTCTTGTCCTTCCTAACTGATCTACCTAGCTTCTCTACAAACACAACTATCTAACTTAAGGCCACCAGGATTTACCGTAACTTCACTCCATTTTGACTCCAGTAGAGTATCCATTAGCACCAACATGCATCAATTTGAATCCAATGAAATCCAATCCAGTGTTGTCTAGTAATTATCCATATCCCAGTGTTGTCTAGTAATCCATATCCCATTGTACCAAGTACTCCCACTCCATGTTATTATGCAGGGTTCTCCCCATTTAACATATAATTCCACCAGCTGATTGCTCAATATGCAACAGTCTGACTGGAGTTAGGAATTTCTTAAATTTTTTATGAAACTTTCAATTTTTCACTCTAGCCTCCAGCTGATTTAGTGCCCAAAGCAACAGACTGGAGATTAGAACCAAGAGTTTATGGACATAGTGGATTGCTTTGTGTGCAGACGATGACTATAAACAAACACTGTGATTATCTGGTAAAAGAAAACCGATGTTGAATTGAAAAGGGAACTCAGTATTAAGAGAAAGAGACAGGTTGGCCTAACATACAGGGAATTATGGTCAACTGTACAAGGGAAAGAAAAACATCAATCTGTCAACTTAACCATCACTGTGGAAAATGTCATTTTAATCTAATGATTGGTACCCACAAATTGTGTAAATTATCCTAGGTTTATTGTTTATTATTATTATTATTTTATCTGGATTTAAACTGATTATTTCCGTGCTTACACTGTTTTATGCGCTCCTAAATTATTATTTTGAAAATGTAGCACCGGCTAAACAAAATGGCATTTTTCATAGTGAAGGTAAAGTTGACAGATTGATATTTTCCTTTCCTTTGTACAGTAGACCATGATTCCCTGTATGTTGACCAGCCTGCCTTTGCCTCTTAGTACTGGATTCCCCTTTCAATCCAACACCCAACTTCCTTCCATCAGTATATCACAATGCTTGTTAGACACCCTCTGCACAAAAAGCAATTCACCACATCCATAAACACAACACTCAATTATAATTTTTGTGACCTAATAATTTTCATGAAATATAATCACATATATTTCTTAAAATATCAGTATTTCTAGAAAAAATTGTTTTATGTGGGAGAACCCTGCTTTTCAATAACTCAGTGCAATTAATTCCTATAAAAAAACATTAAAACTCAATCAGTATTCTGCTGAAAGTATTATATCCAATGGGCTAAATTGAACTTCACTTGTTTTCTTAAAAGATAATGGTTTTGTACACAGACGTAGAATACTTTTCCAGTAGGTTAACACATTCAGACCGTGAGAACATTTTTGAACAACTCGCGAAATAAGGCAGAGAGTACTAGCTGTTCAGATTTTGACTTTGAGAAAGTTTCTTGAACTGTAGAGGTAAAACATGAAGCGAGTTTTATGTAGAGCCATTGGTATTGGTGAGTTAAATATCTATCAAAAAGACCGAAAAGACTGACCAGTCGTTTCTTGTTGGTTTTTCTACTAATACTGAACATTAATGCTAAAGTATTTCTAGGCGAAAGGTCGACCTCTGTCGTTTGGAAACGTGTACAAGCTTTTTTTAGTCAAATGGTAAAAGAATATGTCGACGCCTGACTGGGCGACAGCCGGACACACTGAAGCAACTTCTTCATAATTTTAACAGACCTGGAATAGGCTAACAGCTTCTAATATTCACTTAAAAATTCTTTCGGATAACTTGACAAGTGTTGTTCTTCAAAAATTCGTTTTTATTCAGCAAAAGGCTTGAAAAAATGAGTTCAAACGTGAATTTTAATCAGTGGTTTAAACGGACGAGCCACAAGCGACCTGACACGTGTAAATTTCACGGGATTTTTTCTCGCAAAATATTCACTAAATATAAACACAAAATGCACGAAACAGTGCCCGAAACGTCTAAAGATATATCCCTGCTGTTTAACCGAAGAAAAAATGCGTAGAACTAACCAGGTTTGCAATTTCTAGTTCAACACGTTCCCGCCGACAGAAAAACCTCGAGGAAGAAAGTGAGATTTTCAGATAGAAATTTTGGTAAAAAATCTCAAGTAATGCTACAAAAAGGCAGACCTTGGTGCCAAAAACATATTCCTTTACCGTTGGTTTGTTAAGAAGGCGGCAAGAGACGAAAAGAAAACGATAAAAAACGACCGCAGCTATAGTACTTCGACATTCAGGAATGGACCGGCCAGAACCGGTTCAAAGTTCAAGCGAAAAAAGAAAAGAACACATTAATACATACCTCAAAACGCTTCGTTGAGGACTTCAAGACCATCTTTCTTTACTCTGGGCTGCCATTGCAGAAACATTTAAGGCATAGGACGAGACGTTAATAAAGGATTTTTCAAACTGACACACCTTTCGTCTTCTTCGCCCAAAATAAATGCCCCAAACCAAAAAATATTAAAATTATCACGTGATGGCGCGAACGAAATCTCGATGTTCATTGGCTAACGCAGATTTCTAATTGTCAATGATTGGTTATTTTTCAGAGCTTCTGATTGGATAGTTTGTTTCACCTTGAGAAACACAATTAGCCTGCGATATTAAATTCATTATCAGGTGGAGTCTGCACGCAGGCTAGATCACAATTTGTGTTTTCTCTTTGTAATAAATGAAGAAATATGAAGATCGTTTGGGAGCATTTAACCGATAGGAATAAAGCTTAGTATCTCAATAAAGTGTGAAGCATAAAAAACGTCGGGTTCTTCGTCTGTTGCCAGTGTAATTTGGGATACGAGTGAAAGCGTTCAACAAAAACAAATATTCTAGCAGTACTTCATGTTGTTTTTATTGATGTTCTAGTTCATGTCTCCAAAGTATTGTGTTGGACTAAATAGCTGTCATTCAACAAATATTACAAGACAAGTACATAAAAACACGCGAATTATTTGTACATAATTTGTTTTAAAATATTAATAGAATTACATATCAAGGATGAATTAATTAGAAAAGTACGGACCTCTACGAAGACATCCCCAAATTAAAGCAGATTTTGCGCGTTTTCGTAGCTCTTCCCCCTTATTCCTCCCCCTCCCCTCGAGAGCCGCTACGCAGGCTAGATTTTGATCCGGTCACAGAAGCTTTGGTTGCGTTACTTCTGTACATAGCGCAATACAGTTTGTACATCAACTTTTATTATTCAACTTGTGAAATGGCAAAAGTTTGTTTCGTTTCTGAAAACAAATTTTGGTAATAACCCTGGCCCCTAGGGCACATACCTTGGACCACATGCCTAGGGAATGTATCCCAAAAGAAGCTGGGCACTATGGGACCCCCTAGTGTACTTACTAGAGATAAATATTACTCCTTCAAAAACCAGGAAAAGAAATTACATTGGTTGCATCTCTAAGTGAACACTGCCACATTGGCAGGGGGTTAGGGCTCTGTAAGGAGCAAAGTATTTAGGCCAAAAATCTTATCAACATTACTGTACAGGGGGGGCGTGCCTCAAAAATAGGGCTCGGGAAACTATTCGATGGGGGCTCAATGCGGGAGAGCAGGGTATATCATTGTTTGGGGCCTGCTTGGGGCCCACCATCACCAGATTTTCGGGGGCACACCTGGAAATCTCCCGGTGCGCCACACCGCCCCTGCTATTGTACATACCTGCCCAGGAGCATGTGAGTGCCGGGTATGCCTCTCGTCCCCCACCAGGGCTATGACAATGCAATTTTTCAAATTCTGAGCAAATCATAATGTAATGCCTAGCTCCCAAGTCATTAACTAATCGAATCTGGTTTTTGAGGGATATTTAATTACACTGGAAGCTTACTATTGTGGGCATTGTGTTACTAAATTTCACCGAAGATCAAAAAATGAGTTAAAAACGTATAAAACTACAATATTTTCTTCGTTTTTGAGTGCCAGGTGGAAGTATCCGCTTTTGCCTAATTGCCGGGCAGCACTACTGAGTGGTGGTCACATCTGCACACTGCTGCCCACCATGGGCAGAACCCTGCTGTGAGATTAGATTGGAGGAAACTCTTGACTTCGATCCAGTATATACTGTACAGCTGCTCTTGTCTATATTCCTCAATTCATTCAGTAATACCAAGATAGTGGTCCTTGCCACGATATCCAGGTATTGCGTCTTCATGATTCAAAGGAATGGATGAAAGAAATCAGACGGAGCCTTGGACTGGAACTCAGGGAGAGATTTTTGGTCTGATGTTGGAGGTTGAGAGACATCAATAAATGATACAGATGAAACCACTTCAATAAATTGGCTAGCAATGTCATTGTCGTAGCAAAATTGACCAACACACTAGTAGAAAAGAAAACATCTACTTAACATTTTATATGAAGATGGATTTGTGATGTGATGGAGTTACATTGTGAACAGTAAAATAATTAATTTGCTAGTTGAAGAGGATTTTTTCCAGTCATCTTTGTTTTTTCTTTCTTTTATAGACAATTACAAATATTTAAGCGTGATTCAGAGTTGTAAAACACGCGTAAGAACAAGCCTGGATATAATTATTTTCGTTGTACCTGTCAGAATGACCAGCACAAATAAATTTGTACCGCGCACACAAACAATTGTGCCTGTCAACGTATACAAGTTAGCGTAACGTCTCACAACTTAGCGTAATGTCTCACAACTTAGCGTAATGTTTCACAACTCAGCAAAATGTCTCACAACTTAGCGCAATGTCTCACAACTTAGCGCAATGTCTCACAACTTAGCGCAATGTCTCACAACTTAGCGCAATGTCTCACAACTTAGCGTAATGTCTCACAACTTAGCGTAATGTCTCACAACTCAGCACAATGTCTCACAACTTAGCGTAATGTCTCAAAACTTAGCGCAATGTTTCACAACTTAGCGCAATTTCACACAACTTAGCGCAAATGTCTCACAACTTAGCGTAATGTCTCACAACTCAGCACAATGTCTCACAACTTAGCACAATGTCTCACAACTTAGCGTAATGTCTCAAAACTTAGCGCAATGTTTCACAACTTAGCGCAATTTCACACAACTTAGCGCAAATGTCTCCAAACTTAGCGTAATGTCTCACAACTCAGCACAATATGAAAATATTAAAATCCTACCTGATAAGATATAGTTTTTGCTGGTTCGTATTTGAAGTGTGCACCAACAACCTATGAAAGATAAACATCTCAAATTAAATTAAATTAGTGAAAAGTGAAACAAAGAAAGTTATATCTTAGAACTAAAACACGTACTGTATCAAAGAAAAGATTCACCATTACAGTGATCAACTCAAAAGCTAATGCTACAGTACGTCTACTACTATATGCATAATTTCTTTATTATATTTTCTCTTCCATAAATTATCTTTTCTATAGTTTTGTAAACCTTTAAATAAGGTTGTACAAAATAAACTAAATCTGTTACTAATACCTTAGCTTGTGGGTTAGCAAGGTATCCAATTTTTGCAAAAAGGATTTCTATATGCATTCCCAAAACCATATTTTCACAAATACCTTTGCTACCAGTTACCTGAAAACCATTAAAAAAAAAATACAGTTAAATAAACCCCAGTACTAATCTACAAATTCTCCTTATTGGTCTCCAGACATTTCTTATAGTACTAGTTGGGAGAAGTTGTTTTAAAAACATGTCAGTTTATTCCTCTATTCTCATTACCTCTATATATATACTGACCCTACCTACCTACATACCTACCTACAGGTACCAGATAGAGAGAGAGATCGAGTGAGATAGATAGAGAGTGAGATAGATAGAGGGGGATAGAGAGAAATAGAGAGAGACAATACCTTACCTTACCTTACCTTACCTAACCTAACCTAACCTTACCTTACCTTGCCTACCTGTAGCCTTCCTTACCTTGCCTACCTGTAGCCTTACCTAACCTTACCTTACCTAACCTTACCTACCTGTAACCTTACCTTACCTTACCTACCTGTAACCTTACCTAACCTAACCGAACCTTACCCAACCCAACCCAACCCAACCCAACCCAACCTTACCTTACCTTACCTTACCTTACCTTACCTTACCTTACCTTACCTTAACCTACCTACAGTACCTACTCAATATTATATACTGTAACAAAATTCTTCAGAAAATGTTAGAAATACCAACACTATTTCCTGGCTTGTTATTGATAATCTTCACCCAATCTGCTGCATTCTTTACATCTGAATTTCCAAAACTGCCCAGAAAGTTAGGAGGGTTGATACCCAATAAAGCAGAGAATGCAAGGTCTTGAAGTAGTGAACAATCAGAAGACTTGTTCAGTCTAGAAATATAGCAATGGTGTTAATATCTAGGTGTATATGTTTGCTTAATACTTCTTTCATTTAGTTTATGGTAGTTTATTAGATTTTATCACTCTCTTAGGTGAATGGAGTACCCCTAAAGGCTAGAAGCCCTATGTTCCGAGGGTCTACGATTTAAGGTCGTTATCCAAGAAGACCTGAAAGTCTTACCATTTGCTGGTATTATTGCAAAGGCAGCACTTTCTCCAACCCAGGATTTGAACGTGTGTCTCCCAGCTCATAGACAATTGTGTAGTAACCACTAAACCACAATATTTCTTCCCATACTTTACTCAGCATTACCTTATCATACAGCCAGATCTTGCATTGACATTAAATGTGACAGAGAGACGATCATTAATTGAACTGCTACAGGAACCATCAAAAGACGCCTTTGCCATTGTCAACCAATCTTTTTTGTTTGTACTCAAAAGGATTGCTTTTCTGTGAAGAAACAATATAGGTATATATCATAGACGACACGTGGACGATCGTCAAGCTCATATCCTCAGAAAAATTGTTCTGAGTCCCGTACAGGAATCGAACCTGTAACCTTCTGATTGCCAGTGAGACGCTCTAACCATTGAGATAACGATACTCAGATGGAGAGCGAAGGTTACAATGATGTACTGGTTCAATTGATATATGTACTGCCTATGCAGCAGTCACTATATATCGGTATATCGGTAATGCTTGGATGCGTTAATATACACAATGTTGCAGTGAATGTGGAAGAGCTCGGAGTAGACAGACGATACGTGGATGATCGTCAAGCTCGTATCCTCGTCCCGTACAGGAATCAAACCTGTAACCTTCTGATTGCCGGTGAGACGCTCTAATCATTGAGTATCGTTATCTCGTTACAGGTTCGATTCCTGTACGGGACTCAGAACAATTTTTCTGAGGATATGAGTTTGACGATCGTCCACGTATCGTCTGTCTACTCCAAGCTCTCCCAATTCACTACAACATTGTGTATACCGGTATTAGTATCATGTTCAAAATTAAAATTGTGCTGCTTCAATAACCTATCCAATATACTGTAGTGTAATAAAGTAAATGGTTTGAACCTAGGAGTATTATTAGAAGTGTGAAGTTGATTGTCCAGGTTGTTGTATAGTCTTGAGAAATATTATTATTGGTGAGTGACGTTTCGACGGCCTCAGCGGCAGTCATCTTCAGAGTCACCGCCGCTGAGGCCGTCGAAGTGTCAGTCACCAATCAGTAGTATTTCTCAAGACTACAACAACCTGGACGATCAACTTCACACTTCTAACTGTAGTGTGAATATACTGCTGCAGTAGTTCCTAACATACTTGTTTGTGACAGAATCAGTTGCTAGAGTTCCTGCCAGTAGAGGTTGGTCTGTCAAATAACCAGGGTTACCAGATTTTGTGAAGGTTTCTTCAGTACCTTCCTAAACAAAGATGAGTAATAAACAAAATGAAGATAAGGGATCACTGTGCGGTAGATATTTTAGAAAGTCTATCTCAGACATAGTTTGACGCTACTCTGTCTTTAAAAAAATTTTTGAACGTAACTTTAAAAGTTACTGTCCATGACCCAACGTTTCGACACTCCAATCTAGTGTCTTCATCAGGGGTGATCGTTGTAAAGTTAGGATCCTGACGCAAATAAGCTTCTGGTAATAAACCACCGTCATCGCGATTCAATGGGGCGTGGGTGCTATTGATATGCCAAGCCTATCTCTTTCATAAGGCATGTCATCAAAACAAATCAAATATTACAATATTACATAAAATAAAGCCAGCATAAACATGCACATTTACCTTTAAAAATCTTACTGAGAACCTTTGTAGAAAGTCCCCTTGGATATTTTCAAGAACAAAAGACACATTAAGCTCTTCCAAGTTTGCAGTTTCATTGGAATATATTAAAGTATAGGACACCTATATTTTGACAAAAAGACAAAATGGCAGTGAAGGAATTTTCAGATTTCCAAAGAATTTCACTAGTCTGTGTCACATATAAAACCTGGCAAAGTCCAGGAGGATGCGATACAGGTATACCCTACCTCTGTGATAACATTTTCACAAGTCTTTGTCGTGGTATTATAGGTAGGTTCAGGAGGTTGAAGAAAACTACATTGGTTTAGAATGCCACTTTCTTTTCGACAAAGGAAAGTTGACAATGTTGGAGTAAATAAGAATGATTCATTGGTTTGGCTAAGAGAGAAAACCTTTGGTGTCTGAAGAAAATGAAAAGTAATGAAAAGAAATGTTTTTATAAAACAATATAATTAAAGGGAGCATAGTCAAGCCCGGTAGGAGGACGGGGTTAGTACTTGGATGGGTGACCATCTCACAAGCTCACGGTGCGAATTAGCGCTCCAAAACAGCTTCGCATTTAGTGCCATTCTTCACAATGTAGGGTACTGTAGCGTCTTACAACGTTGCGTAACGTTTTAAAACGTAGTGACGTAACGTCTTACAACGTAGCTTAACGCCTTCTAATGTAGCGTAACGTCTTATAACGTAGCGTAGCGTCTTACAACTTTACGTAGCGTCGTACAACGTTGCGTAGTGTTTTACAACGTTGCGTAGCGTCTTACAACGTTGCGTAACGTTTTACAACGTAGCGTAACGTTTTACAAAGTAGCGTAACGTCTTAAAACATAGCGTAACGTCTTACAACGTAGCGTAACGTCTTACAACGTAGCGTAACGTCTTACAACGTAGTGTAACGTCTTACAACGTAGTGTAACGCCTTACAAATAACTGACAGACGTTTACATCACTTGCGTTGCGACGGTGAACTCAGCTTCGCAATTCTCAGAAAAATCACTTCGCAGATTTTCGAAATTTTCAAAATCCCTTCGCGATTTGCGAAGCGCTAATTCGGACCTTGAAGCTAACTCATGTGAGTAGAGTTATTAGTTCAGATCTCTCCCGTGCTTCTAGGGTTTTCCTCCAGGGTCTGCTGTTTTCCTCTGGGGTCTCCGGTTTTCCTCCCTCAGTAAAATCAATACTTAGATCTTAGAGCTGTGCTCCATGGTCAGACATGGGTCGTATGGTGGCAGCCTGTGGTCGTATGGTGGTGGCCTGCAGTGCCTTTGACATACCTTAGACTCGGCCACGTTCGAGCTAAACCTTTGTAAAGTCACACGTCTGTCTGTAAATTTATAATGGTAATTGAACTGAGTGGAGTGCAATTTGGTCTGAAATCAAACGCGTGATTACAAAATTGCACGACCGCGAAGCGGGAGTGCGATTTGTAATCACAAGTTTGATTTCAGACCAAAATTGCACGACACGAAGTTCAATTACCTCTTTATTATATCCATTTTGAAATCATACAAGAAATTAATTTAACTCATCATCAAGAAATTGTAAGTAATTTAACTCACCATTTTGGACAAAATTTAATTGGGGCATTTAAAAAAGTTAAATTTTGAGCCTTTCCCCTCTTTAATTTGATTGGTTAGTTTTACTAAGATATTAAACCTGATTGGTTGTCTTGGTGCAGAGCTTCAACTTGATTGGCCCAAAAATGATGCGATTACAGCTGAAGATGATGCGATTAAAGCTCAAAATAGTGCGATTTGGGCATTAATCGCACTATTTTCAGCCAATCAGATTGCGAGTATCACCATTGATTTCAAAATGAGTATAATAAACTGTATTATATACATGTAATATTAGCGCTTTAATATTGCTTTTAATATTGCATGAGAACAAAAACCAAGTATTCTGACCTTGGCAACTTGAAAACCAGTATAGTAACTTTTTGCTGATAAAGCTGACCATTTTATACACTGTAAAGAAAAATCCACAAAGCTTCTTGAACATTGTGTATTAGAGTCTTGGAAATAACCTAGAACCAGAAAAAATCAACATTAATATATAGTTTGTACCTCTTATTTAGTTATAGAGATACCAGGTGAAGTGACGAAACGTTAGTTCTATTAAATCTTTATTCCTTGATGTATTTGTGTCTAATATTATGGTCTTTTTGAAAATTATTTACTGGGCAATAATATATATTATTATATGGCTTTGTGATATCCTGAGTTCTGATTGGTCAACGCACGGTCCGTAAAAATGCATAACCGGACAACGTCCGGTTCATCTTTTTCCATATCTGGACTGCTGTCCTGGATGTTGATTTTGTTGGCGTGAATTTATAATGTTTTCACACTAATTTTGATACAAGATAAGGATTGAAAAACTTGAATAGCCATAAACAGTAATAAACAATTTATTAACCTTGTTTACTCAGTCTGTATGGGAAAATATCACACTTCAGTCTTTTTTGTAACAAACCTTGCATGTGGCTCGGTCCGTACTGTCTGATATTTTCCCATACAGACCTTGTTCTCTGTAAATAATCTCTTATTACTCGACTCTTATTTATAGCTTTGTGTTTTAGTTTTGTTTTCTATCTTTGTTTATACTGCACATACAGTACTTACCTACAGCATTGAAGTCATTACAGCTTGAAGAAACAAGAGAAGTTGGAAGAGAGAGATATCCTCTTGTTTGGTTCAAGAACAGAAGAAATATTTTATTACCAACCTTAAAAATTAAATATCAATCAATAATGTAGCTGCCATATTGATGATGCTGAATTAAATCTTAAAAAATCATACTTTATAGTTGCTCTGAAACTGAGTGTTTTCAACTCTCGTTTCAAAATTATACGAATATAGATTTTTTGACTTCACTATGTTTGTAAAGTCATCATCATTTGTTATAATATCCACATCAGAATATTGGTCTTGGTTCTTGTCTGAAAAACATTGGAAACATATCATTAAAATATTAGATATGTGAAGTTGATTGTCCAGGTTGTTGTAATGTTGTAGTCTTGAGAAAGACTATTGTTTGTGACTGACGTTTCTTCAGAGTCAAGTGATCGACTTCACACATCTAATGATACTCCTAGGTTCAAACTATTTACTTTATAATTAAAACAATTGCTGCAGATACTACAGTTAAACCAGCAGTGTAAAATTGTCACTTCTCCCACACAGTTGCGAGCTGCTGTAGCAATCAGCAGCAAACTTAACCTTTATTTAACTACAGATATATAGCTACATGTAGTACAGCTTTATCAGTTAGACCTGATACCGTTACTAATTTCAACTCAACTATAGAAAACTAAATATAAAATTACTAACTGCAGATCTACCACTCATAACATAACAAACTAACAAGGCACTTAGGTTAAGCAATGCAGAAGCAACAACAAAATGTGCTCTAGTCATAACCCGCACCACCCCTAAATGCCGCCCAGCAATGTATGAGAAAACATTTTCTGCTTCTTTCATTCCTCAGCCAGCAGAAAATGTTCACTTAAAGCATCCAAATGAGGTATATCAGCCAAATACCAGAGGTTATTCACATCTGGACTCAGAAATAAATTTTCTGTGTAATACTAGCTTGAACATTTTCCTCAATATATTTTATATATTTTTATTGACAAATTATTGAATTTCTTCCAGATAAACTTCCATAGCTATAACTTTATACACAGTGCAATGATGCTTACTATTATTATGAATGATACAAAATAATCCATCTCCAGTATTTTTTGTTTTGAAAGGAATATTTTTGATAAATATTGTTTGATCAGACACACAAACTCTGTCATCAAATCTACAAGAAAAACAACCCACAAATTAAGAGTCAATACATCATGGGGCTACTCTCATAGGCTGTATAGTCAAAAGGAAAGCTCTACCCCCCCCCCTTGCCTGCCTCCTCTGCAGGCTCTTCTTAATCAGGAGTGTGCAGGCGGGGTGGCGTAGGCCACTCTTGTAATTTATAGGCGAGCGCAGCTGGGGATGAGGTAGCCCCCTTGCTATGGTATTACTATACATACATACATACATGTATATAATGGTCATTCAAAATGGTGATCATTTTACCCATTCTGTGTTACTACCTATTAATTATATGTAAAAAAGTAGAGTGCTGCTTAGGCAGTGTTTTGTATATATAGCAAAGTGAAAAGGTGGTAAACTGCCAAGATTTTTAGTAACAAAATACTGACATTTTGAGCAGAGCCCTCCCAAGGATGAAGGATGAGAGCTATTAGCCTAAGGATGTGGGTCCTCACTACTCTGCTATGAGAATAATTTGAAGAACCATAACTTCAATACATACATGACATTTTTTGATTCTTTACATTCTGTAAAAGTTTCTCTGTCAGCTGCTGTACAGTCCTCGTCACAGCAGCAGTTAGGATCGCAACCATTGACAACCAAATCACAAACACAACCTTGAATACAAAGAATCATTACTAATTCATGAAGAAAATTCAAAATAAATTAATATTTAATCAATATTGGTAAGAGATTTCTCCTAATATATATACATGGACATGGCATTGACTCATGCGTAAGTACGATGCTGTATCTATTTAAAATTACATACAAAGACAAGAGCATCAAGACTACAATAAAACCGTATTTCTATCATAAAACTTCCATACTTAACACTAGTATACATAAACTACACACAATAGTTGCTATAGTTCATTAACATAAATAGCTTGTTTACCTATATTTTTTCTTTCATTCATTATATATATATTTTTATAATTTTTTTTCCTATAATTTCTTAGCATTTATTTTATATATATATGATTTTTCAGTTAATTCTACACGTCATAATATAATAAAAGAGAAATACACACTTGAAGTACTTCCAGTGTTAGTAACAGTATTATTCGCTTCTCCTTTCGTTTTAAATACGAGTAAAACTGAAACAAATATTGTAAACAGATCGACACGAACAGCCGCCATTTTTTGAACTTGCCCAGTCTCTTACTGTTCAGCAGGAAAAATTTACTTATTCACATCCTTTAGGAGGAGAAACGTTCGACAACTGAAAAACAGAGATGTTTAGGCCGATTTTAATAATGAATTGGACAACAACGAATGTAACGAAGACCAACTTTATTTTAACTAATGCAATTTGCGATGTAATTGCCGTGTATGTATCAGCCACTGAGTGATGTATCAGCCATGTTACGTGCGCTTTTTGGAGTAGGGGAGGGGGTGTTAGTTCTAGTGCACATGTGTATTTCACCCTCTCATTTATAAAAAAAAAATGTCTTATTTGGAAGAACGTTTAAAATGATAAAGTAACTTCTTTTGAAGATTTTCGTTTCTTCGCTTTATTTTTGAAATATTTCAGTTTGATATGCAAATGTCTGGAATTTCGTCACAAATGCATGACGTACCGGAGAAGTATGTGTATCACTTTCATTCTCAAACGAAATCATAATCAAGAAGTTTGATGTTGTGGGAGAAACACGCACACATGTTATTCACACTTTAGTGTTTTCATCTTATGAAGGCAAAGATATATATAACATTCTCATTCTCTGATAAGTCATTATGCATGTATGACGTAAATGCCACACATTTGCATATCAAACAAACTGAAATATATCAAAAAGAAAGCGAAGATACGAAAATCTTTAAAATAAGTTACTTTATCATTTTAAAAGTTCTTCCAAATAAAGCAATAAAATTTGAAATAAACTATTGTATTTAAAATTATGAACACATAAATTTACAACGCTTCCGTATCTCACTTCGACAAATAACACACTGCATACGTCACACTGCATAATAACTTATTGAAAAAGCCTGTATATCTTTGGGATTCTCAATTCAAATCACTCAAAACTTCACATGCTTAGTGTTATTTTATACACCGACACGCATGCACAGTTCCAAGTGATTTCGTTACATAATCCCAAAGAGATACATGATTTTCAGTACAAGTCATTATACAGTGTGACATATTCAGTGTGATACAAATCTTGATATTTCAAGAATGAAGTGTGACATGGAAGAGTCGTAAACCCAATATTTTTAATTTCATGAGCTTTTTAAAGTAAGAGAGTTTATTACAAATTGAATTGAAGTTTTTTAATATAACCCTAACCCAAAATCAAACCCTTATACTACCTTCGTCTGGAACAACTGGTTATCAATCTTTCTGTGGAAACCTGATTTAAAGTGCGTGTTTAACTGGTCTGGTGTAAAGCTTCCTGGAGGAGATGGGTCAGTGGAGTCGTCGTCGAGGTTGGCGTGGTTTTCTTGTATCATGGAGACTTGTGGGTCTGTGGCAGTGCTGGTGGAAGAGTCTGCTATCGTGTCTTGTGGTTTTCATCATCATCATCATCATCATCATAATCAGCATAAGCTTTTTTTTACGCTGACTTAGTGTTCTCCTTGCCCGCCTAAAAGCAGCGTTCCTTGAACGGTTGACGCCAACTTTAACTAGTCAAGATGAAGGCGAAGAACTTCAGCCGTTAGGTTGTTCAGGTGGGCCGCAGAAGACAGGGAACTTCGTGATTCAGAGCGTTGTCGTCGTGTAGGTGGCATACTTTAAAAGAGAATGCATGTGAACTGGTCGTGCGGAACCATGGAGAAAAAATTTTTGTGCTTGCCGAAGTCAGTGAAAGGACAGAGTGCGCAAACGTTTTTGTGCTAGTGGGTGTTCGGCTTACTGATCGCAAGATTGTTTTTTGGCGTGATTTTCGTAGACACTTGTTTATTAAAAAAATAACGAAGATCATAAGGGTAACAGATGTTGATTACATGAATCCCAATTTATCTAAATAATCTAAATAATATAAATTGGCGTTTTCTATTGATCAGCAATATTAAATCAAAGAAAACAACATTAATATAAAGCGTTTTTATTGCAGAGATTTTGTACATGAATACCAGAGATCTTGATGGTTACGCTTAGATTTTTTTGAAACACAGTATACTATAGAATGCATGACACCTACTTACTTACAAATTATACCAATATTTATTCTCAAATGTTTCGAATTTTATTTCTGCTGATCAGTTCAGACTTTTTGTTCGCAAAATCAGTTAACATGCCACAAGAAATTACAAGAAATCAAGCGCTTTTTCTGAGAAAAATGAGATACTGTATGTTCACATGGTCGACTAACTTGGCTAGTGAGATAACTAGAAAAACTACTAACATAGACAAAAATATAGACATACGAATATGAGTAAGATAACCTAATAATATACCCTATGTATGAGAAATTACTAGAAATTCCTCTAAATTCTGAGAAATTTCTATAGTAATCTTCCTTCTCGTAGTTTCACACCCACGAATCAGCTTCGTCCTCACCCTCATCACCCTCATCAACTTGCTTCTTCTTTTTATTCACTTTGGCGTACACTGGTGGGTCCGTAGTGCTCGGAGTTGACGAAGCAGGTGAGGTTTGTTCTCGAGAAGGTCCGGGTGAGCCTCGAGCAGGTCCGGGTGAGCCTCGAGCAGGCCCGGGTGAGCCTCGAGCTGGCCCGGGTGAGCCTCGTGGTGCGTCGCCATCCGAGTATGGCGTGGCATAACCTTGCATCTCAACAGCTCGCTCGTTTTCGCTTCCTCTCGGAGAATTGCTACTTTCTGAGCCAGAACGAGGTTGGTTGGAGAAGGATTTGTGAGCACTACGGGGGAGGGAGACATCGTCATAAGCCTTTGGACGGGGGGATTGACCGTACTCTTCTCCAACGTCTTTAGTGTACTGCCATCCAGCTTTGTCAATAGCAGCTCGTGTTTCTTTGAAGTTCCACATGGATATAAGAACCTGGAAGAAAAATGGTGATGAAAACTATTTAAAATTACCAGAGATCTTCCCCTATAGGGTCTACCCTACAACAAAGAAAACGGGTTCTTTAAAGTGCCCATAACCTCAAAATGTTTTATTGTCTTGTTTGGAAGAACTTTTAAAATGATAAAGTAACTTATTTTGAAGATTTTCGTTTCTTTGCTTTCTTTTTGAGATATATCAGTTTGTTTGATATGCAAATGTCTGGAATTTCGTCACACATGCATAATGACTTATTGGAGAAATGTGTATATCTCTTTCATTCTCGAACGAAATCCTTTAAAATCAAGAAGTTTGGTGTTGTGGGAGAAACACACACACGTGTTATTCACACTTTAGTGTTTTTATTTCATGAACGCAAAGATATATAACAATCTCTGATAACACATTATGCATGTGTGACGAAATTCCAGATATTTGCATATCAAACAAACTGATATATCTCACAAAGAAAGCGAAGAAGTGAAAATCTTCAAAAGAAGTTACTTTATCATTTTAAAAGTTCTTCCAAATAAGACAATAAAAAATGTTGAGGTTACGGGCACTTTAATAGAGACTCGTACAACACGAGTGAAGATAGAAGTTATTCCCTCAGTTTGGGAGGGGTTATTTTCATTGCTTTCTATCACAAGCTATTGGATTTTTCCACGCTTTCCTTTCGGATGAATAAGAGTGGACATGTAACCTGATTTGCCGTCTTGATAACTTTGGGAGTGTAGTTTCCTTTTGCCATTTTTACAAGTTTCACCACACCAGCAACATCACGAACAGCTCTGGAAAAATACGAAATCAACGGGTTAAAATAACACTGCTGCAGCGAGATTATTTCGTTGTATTTTTTAGCATTATTTCTTACTTGGCATTTTGTGAATCTTTGTCGACCAGTTGATGAATAGTGCAGATGATGGCGCCATAAGTTGGTTCAGTAAGACCTTGACTTCCCTCTCCAGGTGGCAACCTATAAACTAAATCTTTCATGGCGTATTTACCTGAACAGAAGAAGCGAGTGAAGGTTACATATGTGTACAACCTGTAACCTGATGACTAGTGAGATGCTCTAATAATTGAGCTACATGGACTAAGATGATGAGTGAAGGTTACATATGTGTACAACCTGTAACCTGATGACTAGTGAGATGTTCTAACTATTGAGCTACATGGACTAAGATGATGAGTGAAGGTTACATATGTGTACAACCTGTAACCTTCTGATGACTAGTGAGATGCTCTAACCATTGAGCTACATGGACTAAGATGATGAGTGAAGGTTACATATGTGTATAACCTGTAACCTTCTGATGACTAGTGAGATATTCTAACCATTGAGCTACATGGACTAAGATGATGAGTGAAGGTCACATATGTGTAAAACCTGTAACCTTCTGATGACTAGTAAGATGTTCTAACTATTGAGCTACATGAACTAAGATGATGAGTGAAGGTTACATATGTGTACAACTTGTAACCTTCTGATGACTAGTGAGATGCTCTAACCATTGAGCTACATGGACTAAGATGATGAGTGAAGGTTACATATGTGTACAACCTGTAACCTTCTGATGACTAGTGAGATGTTCTAACTATTGAGCTACATGGACTAAGATGATGAGTGAAGGTTACATATGTGTACAACCTGTAACATTCTGATGACTAGTGAAATGCTCTAACCATTGAGATACATGGACTAAGATGATGAGTGAAGGTTACATATGTGTACAACCTGTAACCTTCTGATGACTAGTGAAATGCTCTAACCATTGAGATACATGGAAACTAAAAACCCACTTTACCTATAACGACTTTATTTCTCACATCAAGCGCTAAGTTTCTAAGAGCAGTTGCGTCAGCTCGGATCACGCTGTCGTCATCCACACGAAGAAGCTCCACGAGAATTGGTAAACCTTTCTCGCGCCTGAGTGTGGAACGTAATAACGCTGACCACTAAAGAAAGAAGACAAATTAATAAGCTAATGATAAGAGGAGAATGGCAACACAATTTTGGCGTCACACCACAATGCATCATCAGGTAATTATGTTTAAAATATCAAATGCGTAGAATAGTTTAGTTTAGTAGATTTAAGGATGGCTAGAAGCCCAATTATAGGAGTTCCGAGGGCCTACGATTTAAGGTCGTTATCCGAGAAGACCCGAAAGTCTTACCATTTGCTGGTGTTGTTGCAAAGGCAGCACTTTCTCCTCAATTCTTTTTAAGACCCTGAGTGGAGGTCCGACCCAGGATTTGAACCTGTGTCTCCCAGCTCATAGACATGCGTGGTAACCACTAGACCACAACAGCTGGTTGCATTGTGGTATGGCATAAGTGTGGACACTCACCCTCCAAGAGCATGCGGTCAGATTATGTATCATTCCAGCGGCTGCTTCAAGAGTTTCCGCTTGGTTGCAATCAGCGAGCACGGTAAGCAACGGACTAAGGGTTTCTGGTTGCCATAACAACGCAACACCTTCATTGGCACCAGGTCCTGTGCGGTCCACAGGCATTCTATCCATAGCTCCTTTTTTCTTGGATTTTTTACTGA
Organism: Chrysogorgia sp. JL179-B06; assembly: GCA_035772405.1. NCBI lineage: Eukaryota > Metazoa > Cnidaria > Anthozoa > Scleralcyonacea > Chrysogorgiidae > Chrysogorgia > Chrysogorgia sp. JL179-B06. The sequence goes on along the minus strand of JAYKKM010000478.1, from coordinate 629,046 downwards.
AGCATCCAGCAGATGTTTGGTCGGGACCACCATAAATTGTTCTGTCGGGTCGGTCTGGGTCGAGATCAGTGTCAAGGTATTTGTCGCGATCAACTTCTTCCTCAAGACGATACGAAAGATTTCTTAAAATGCAAACGCAATTTTCAACAGCCTATAGAAAGAGATTAATGGGGTTTAGAGATCCACGCGCGATGAACTTTCTGCGCGCGATTTGTTTTCCACACGCAATGAACTTTATATGCGCGCAATCAACTCTCTGCGCGCGGTTTGTTTTCCACGCGCGATGAACTTTATATGCGCGCGATGAACTTTATATGCGCGCGATGAACTTTATATGCGCGCAATCAACTCTCTGCGCGCAATCAGCTTTCTGCGCGCGGTTTGTTTTCCACGCGCGATGAACTTTATATGCGCGCGATGAACTTTATATGCGCGCGATGAACTTTATATGCGCGCAATCAACTCTCTGCACGCAATCAACCTTCTACGCGCAATCCACATTCTGCGCGCAATCAACTTTCTGCGCGCAATCAACTTTCTGCGCGCAATCAACATTCTGCGCGCAATCAACTTTATATGCGCGCGATGAACTTTATATGCGCGCAATCAACTCTCTGCGCGCAATCAGCTTTCTGCGCGCGGTTTGTTTTCCACGCGCGATGAACTTTATATGCGCGCAATCAACTCTCTGCACGCAATCAACCTTCTACGCGCAATCCACATACTGCGCGCAATCAACTTTCTGCGCGCAATCAACATTCTGCGCGCAATCAACTTTCTGCGCGTAATCAACTTTCTGCGCGTAATCAACTTTCTGCGCGCAATCAACATTCTGCGCGCAATCAACATTTCTGCGCGCAATCAACATTTCTGCGCGCAATCAACTTTCTGCGCGCAATCAACTTTCTGCGCGCAATCAACATTTCTGCGCGCAATCAACTTTCTGCGCGCAATCGACTTTCTGCGCGCAATCAACTTTCAGCGTACCTTTAAGTCAGCACCAGGTTTTCCAAGAGACAGTCTAATCACGTAGATCAAGGAGTCAATTAAACCAACCACATCTCGCATTTTCTTTCTCGCTTGCAAACCAGCTGATGATAAATTTCTAAGAATTCCTGCAGTTGAAATTTTAGATAGTTTAACAAACAATTCTCATAATTAGCCTCACATCCCAAGTGATCTGTAGTTTATGTAAAATTTCTGTTTCCTAGGTAACATAGTTTAGTTTATTAGATTTATTACTCTTTTAAGTGACCGGAATGGGGTTCCGAGGGCCTACGATTTAAGGTCGTTATCCGAGAAGACCTGAAAGTCTTACCATTTGCTGATATTATTGCAAATGCAGCACTCTCTCCTCAATTATTTTTAAGACCCTGAGTGGAGGTCCGACGCAGGATTTGAACCTGTGTCTCCCAGCTCATAGTGTGGTAACCACTAGACCACAACAGCTGGTCAAACATATTTCAAATCATCCACTCACCTGTGCCATTTCGGTAACAAACGGTCCATCTGACAGGTTCAATGTCTCGTTTATCCCATCCAGAATCAGGAAGTACAATCGTCGTCACAACGAAAAGTAAGCATTCTTCAAGGATATGTCGTTTTAGTTCCTAGAAATTATTACAATAATCTTTAATGTCCCGGAAAACTGGGATGGGTATCCTTGCATGGCGCGTTTGGTCTTCGATAAATCGTGGCATTAGTGTAGTTTAAAAACAAAAATATCTTATTAGTTACCTCACAAGAAGACAAGTTCCAAATAATACACAATAAAAGTTCTTTTAGCTAAAAAAGACATGAATTCGAGTTTATTAAAAAAATAGTTGCCTTAAGCTCATATACATGTACATGCTACGATTAAAGGAAATCGACAGGAAAGATATTTTGCGAGTGTAGAAATTTTCTAAGACCTAACCGAGACAAGTTGCGAAAAATACAACTCCAAGGCCTTCGGTGAGAATTGAACTCACAGCACCATGAATCTAGTGCAGCGCTCTGACAACTATGCCACGTAGGCCGTTGATGAGAGCGAGTCGTGAGAGTATATGTGGTAAGTGGTTGATGGTGATGCCGGTGAACATTTATATTAATGTATACATTCATAATATTCATGCTACGATGGTCACCTTGACAAGGCTAAAAATAACGGCCGGTCAACGGTCAATGACCGGTCAAATTTTTAATATGACCGGTCAAATTTTTAATATGACCGGCCAAATTTGCGTTATGACATTGCTGCGCCAACACTTTGGAACAGTTTACGGTCATATTGACCGGTCACACTTTGATTGCGCAATCAAATATGTAGATCGCGATGAATATGATTAAATTGCCTAATATCGGCTATCGCGTTACTAAATGACTTGAATGAAGGAATACAATGCGTTTTGAATATGGTTTGATTCCGATGGGGACGATGGGGATCATTAAGGATGGGGATCATTAAGGATGGGGATCGTTAAGGACAATAGGGATCTTTAAGGTATTCCATTTCTTACCTCAATTCTTTCTGTTCGCTGAAGTAAACGCATCATGGCTTGCACACCTTCACAACGAGCAATGTGAATCTAAAACGAAAAGCAATATAACTATAACCAGCTAAACAACAACAGCGGAAACAGCAGCAGCAGCAGAAGCAACAACAACAACGACAACAACAACAACAACAACAACAACAACAGCAGGAACAACAACAACAGGAACAACAACAACAGGAACAACGACAGGAACAACGACAACTGCACCAACAACAGCAGCGACGACGACGACACCAACAAGAACGACGACGACGACGACGACGACAACAACAACAACAACAACAACAACAAATATCTGAGCACTACTTAAATATTACCATGGTAACACTAGAAGAGCGTTGTTTGAAATCTCACCTTATTCTCATCGTTGTTTGCACTAAATGATAAGTTCCTCAATGTCCCTGCAGCACCCCTGTGGACATCTTCGTTCCTGCTGTCCAACAGTCGCACTAAAGCTGGAATACCATTAAGAGCTCTATAGAAAAATAAGGAAAAGATGGATGATTCACCGCAAAGATCACCAGCGAAAAATAATCAACGATTTTCACTTCCACCATGAGAAATTTGATAATATAAATTCAGCGAGTAAGCACTTGGGACAAGTTTTCTGACCAAAATACATGTTCTATACTAATAAAAACCAGCTTAACCAGCTGTTGTGGTCTAGTGGTTACCACACATGTCTATGAGCTGGGAGACACAGGTTCAAATCCTGGGTCGGACCTCCACTCAGGGTCTTAAAAATAATCGATGAGAAAGTGCTGCCTTTGCAATAATACCAGCAAATGGTAAGACCTTCAGGTCTTCTCGGATAACGACCTTAAATCGTAGGCCCTCGAAACACCCATCAATTGGGCTTCTAGCCTGTTGGGGTATTCCGTTCACCAAAGAGTGATAAATCTAATAAACTAAACTAAACTAAAAAAGCATAGTGCTGCGTAGACAGTGTTTTGGATATATAGCAAAGTGAAAAGGTGGTAAACTGTCAGGTAAACAAGACAATAAAAGAAACCTTACCTAAACTTGGTCTTGATTCCATCATCTTTATAAAACAAATGTTGAAGATATGCTTCAGAATTAACTATGAGAACAACATCATTGCTACCAAGATACTCAATAAGATCTTCCAAGTCTGGTTCTTGAGCAAACGTCTTTGTTTCTGTAAATGTTTAGAAAAAACAAAGAATGAATCTTTGAAGCTTTCTTTTCTTTTATTTCTTTTATTTTATTAGCTTCACCATTGTGCAAAAAAACACCAAAAAACAAACCTAACATAGATTACACTACACAGTAATAAAACAATGGCAGGGTGACCGCAACGCATAGCCAATTACTGCAGACACAGAATTTAAAAGTATATTTATAAATAATAATAATAAATAATTACTGTTAATTTAATAATAATACACACAAAATACTCCATTTCTACACCCCGCCAAGATTAGTTATGATCAATAACTCATCATCAGATGGTAAGGATCGAGATAACCAAAGCCCAGCCCAAGCGCAGAAACACACCATTGCCGCCCCCGGATCCACAGGCGTTCTGTATTTGAATAATCTAATATTAAGAACAACAAGTGATAATACGAGTAATGCTACGAGACGAATTACACTTCAAGCAGATAGTTTTAAAGTGCCCATAACCTCAAAATGTTTTATTGACTTATTTGGAAGAACTTTTAAAATGATAAAGTAACTTCTTTTGAAGATTTTCGTTTCTTTGCTTTCGTTTTGAGATATATCAGTTTGTTTGATATGCAAATGTCTGGAATTTCGTCGCACAGGCATAATGACTTATTGGAGAAATGTGTATATCTCTTTCATTCTCGAACGAAATCCTTTAAAATCAAGAAGTTTGGTGTTGTGGGAGAAACGCACACACGTGTTATTCACACTTTAATGTTTTTATTTCATGAACGCAAAGATATATAACATTCTCTGATAACTCATTATGCATGTGTGACGAAATTCCAGATATTTGCATATCAAACAAACTGATATATCTCAAAAAGAAAGCGAAGAAGTGAAAATCTTCAAAAGAAGTTACTTTATCATTTTAAAAGTTCTTCCAAATAAGACAATAAAAATTTTTGAGGTTAGGGGCACTTTAAAGGATCTAGGATTATAACAGCTATAGGTGCTTTGCATGGTGATATCGCATTTTAGGTTATTTCTGCGTGAACATTTTAAAACGTGTTTTGTTTCTTGTAAACCCATCAAAACAAATACCTGGAAATAACATGCGTTCTGTATCACCACGTTTTTCGTCCAGCCAATCATGACACGGCAACACCCAACATTCTTCACGCAATATGATTGTGATCTCATCTAGGTACCAGGCTGGATCACGGCCACTGTTATCATGACCAATACGAACTTTCTCAAGCTAAAGATAAATAATTACTTTACTCTGATAGGCTTTCGTTTATCACCCTTTGTCACCCTTTGAAAGGCTTTCGTTTATCACCCTTTGTCACCCTATGAAAGTCTTCATCGGGGGTGATTGTTGTAAAGTTAGGATCCCTATTTATACCCTCATAGAACCGATGATGACGTTATCTATTAACAAGATGCAAATAAGCTTCTGGTGATAAAACACAGAATAACTGTGGTTTGTTTGCCTGCACGTCTGTGTGTGTGTGTGTGTGTGTGTGTGTGTGTGTGTGTCTGTCTGTCTGTCTGTCTGTCTGTGTGTCTGTCTGTGTGTCTGTCTGTGTATGTATCTATGTGTGTGTCTGTCTGTCTCTGTTTTTACATTTTACATTTTAATATGAAACATTATAATGGTCAGACATAGTTTGACGCTACTCTGGCTTTGAAAGGTTTTTGACTGTCAATGGTCTTCATCTCACCATTCCAACGTCCACAGTCTCCAGTTCTAGTTTACATTCTTTTCCATCAGAAAACTGACCAGAAGTTGAAAGCATAACTTGTTTTAGGTCAATTATTCCTGTGTCTCCCTGTTCGCCGAATATTTGCATATAGATATTAGCATCAGTACCAGCCCCCGGACGGTCAGCAGTTTTGATGGAGACCTTGTATGCAGCAACTAAATAAGACAAGCACGTTGATTGGTCAGAATGAAAGAGACAGACAGACAGACAGACAGACAGACAGACAGACAGACAGACAGACAGACAGACAGACACACAGACAGACACACAGACAGACAGACACACACACACAGACACACACACAGACACACACACAGACACACACACACACAGACAGACAGACAGACAGACAGACAGACAGACAGACAGACAGACAGACAGAGGCAGGCAAGCAAACCACAGTTATTCTAGTGGTCTTCATAACATTACGATCTACATATTATCATCCTACCTGGTTCAGGCATAAATTCTCGTTCTGTCTGACGATCAGTTTCAACATCAGAAAGCCAACAGTGACAAGGGAAAATAAAATGTTCTCCATGTTGTGGACAGTCAAGAACAACTTCTTCCAGAAACCATCCTCCATCATATCCTTGGCCATCGTGACCAACTCGGATCCTCTCAATCTTAAAAAGAAAAGCGAGAGTTGAAGTTTAAAGTGCCCCTAACCTCAAAAGTTTTTATTGTCTTATTAGGAAGAACTTTTAAAATGATAAAGTAACTTATTTTGAAGATTTTCACTTCTTCGCTTTCTTTGTGAGATATATCAGTTTGTTTGATATGCAAATATCTGGAATTTCGTCACACATGCATAATGAGTTATCAGAGAATGTTATATATCTTTGCCTTCATGAAATAAAAACACTAAAGTGTGAATAACACGTGTGCGTGTTTCTCCCACAACACCAAACGTCTTGATTTTAAAGGATTTCGTTCGAGAATGAAAGAGATATACACATTTCTCCAATAAGTCATTATGCATATGTGACGAAATTCCAGACATTTGCATATCAAACAAACTGATATATCTAAAAAACAAAGCAAAGAAACGAAAATCTTCAAAATAAGTTACTTTATCATTTTAAAAGTTCTTCCAAACAAGACAATAAAACATTTTGAGGTTATGGGCACTTTAAAGAAATACTGGAGAGTGGAGAAGTTACAAGAACTCGCGTAATAATATGCAAATCGCTTACCCTGCCAACGTCAACAGCGTCCACATTAAAGAAGTCTGTTTTCCCTCTCACAAACCCATTACTACCTTCCTTTTTTAACTCGATGATACCAGTGTCTCCTCTTTCACCAAATATTTGAATATAAGGAATGGCCTCTGTACCACCATTAGCGACATCACCCGTCGCCAAAGCGAGATGATAAGTTGCTAAAAATCAATGGTGATTGGTAATAAATTATAAACACATTTACCAAGATCTAATAATGGCGTAATGTTGGAGCAAAGGATGAGAAAAAGAAATGAGTTCTTAGAAGAACTGTTTAAAGATTTGAGAAATAAATAGGCTGAAAATAAAAGAGCACGATGCATTTCGGCAGACAACTTATCAAGTGCTACGTCTGCTGATAAACTGAAACTTATAGTGTATATTTATAGGGAAAGAGGAAGGATGATGTCACCCCGATAGGGAAGTGACACTTAAAATAGTGACAGACTGAAAACAAAGTCCTTTTGTCTGCATAGTATTGGATTAAGGAACTTAATTAAAATGGATCCCATTACCTTTAGTTGGAACAATGAGCGGCATTTCTTAAAGGGACACTCCGGCCCAAATACAAATGCAGTTCATATGAAAGATCTTACTGACTTTAGTTTATTTCCAAAGTTTCAGCATTCCTATCAATTTAGTTAAGAAGATATTGCTAGTTGAAGTTGAAAATTTGTGGATTTGGACGCCATATTGGTTTTGAAAATATGACGTCATTGAGTGATTCTTTATCGTCAGTGGAGTTGTTTTGATGGCTATCACATAGTGATAGTTATTGTGAATGGTCTTTGGACGAAAATTAGTCGAAATAAACTATTTAGTTCATCATGCAGGAAAGTAGAGGAGCTTCTTAGGCATAATACGAGATCACGTCACTCAGTGACGTCATATTTGAGAAACAAAATGGCGTCGAAATTGGACAAACTCTCCAACTTCAACTAGCCACATCTTCTTAACTAAATTGATATGAATGCTGAAACTTTGGAAATAAACTAAAGTCAGTAAGATCTTTCATATGAACTGCATTTGTATTTGGGCTGGAGTGTCCCTTTAAGAATTCTAAAATTATCATCTGAATAAGATTCGGCACAATGCGCATTATACAAAAGATATTTTGCGATGGCTGAGTCACTCACCTTGAGTTGAAGACAATTCTCGTTCCAGTTTTCCATCTCCTTGATCTTCGGCTAACCAACAGTGGCACGGGAACACCACGTTCTCATCACGTGATGGCACACTGACACTGACCTCCTCTAAGAACCATCCTTGACCAGGTCCATGAGAATCATGTCCAATACGAACCTTATCGATCTAGGAGACGAGAAAATATGTTAGGGTTAAACGGTTTGATTCTCGACACATACTTGCTCTCTCAAGACATGCTCTTCTCCATAACTTCCTTGCTGGCTTGTTGCAACTCAACAACAACAATCCTCTTCGAAAAATTACTTCACTAATAAATGTACAGTTCACAGTATTAAACACACAAAGCGATGAGTATATGAGTATTAAAACATGTTGTGCTGCGTAGGCAGTGTAGAAATACAATTATAAAATAATTGGAAGTAAATGAGCGAGTACACGCTATCTGATTGGTTACTGAGCTCAAAAACCGTGCATTATAACTCAATAAAGCATAAGCTGACGACGTGATTCCTCGCGTAGATTTTGTCGTTTTTGACGGATTTTAAGTAGTTTAAATCACAAAAGAAAGTCAAAGAATACCTGGATACAAAGCTAATCAAGGTACTAACACAACAGAATGTTTTAACTGCAACGTTGAGTGCATTTTCATCGCTAAAATCGCCAACGTGTTTTCATCAAAGGCTTCCTAGCAACGCACATAGCAACGTCTCTTATAACAGGTAAATCTACATTTTTCATGGCTTTATTGTTAAATTAATGGTGTTCTTTTATAAAAGAAATAAAAAACTTTGTCTTGTGTGATTATCGAGTTATATTATGGCACTCGAGAAGCTAGTAAAACACTCGGCTATCGCCTCGTGTTTTACACGCATCTCTCGACTCGTGCCATTATAACTCGATAATCACACACGACACGTTTTTTTATTTCTTAAATAAAATATGTAAAAAGGTTGGTGTACTGCCGAAATAGCGTGTAAGTAGTCTGGGCCTTCGCTCGAAACGTTAGACAACTAACACGCTATTTCGGCAGTACACCAACATTTTTAGATATTTGATGAGTATATGAGTATGATTTACATAGAGTCAATCATGCAGGATAAGGTTACCCTATTTATCCTAGCCAGAGGCTCATGTTTTAAGGGCTCGACTATTCAGTTTATCACTCTTAGGTAAACGGAAAACCCAACTGATAGGGATTCCCAGGGCCTACGATTTAAGGTCGTTTTCCGAGTTCTAATAGTTCTAATAGTCAAAGTTACTAAGGTAGTTACAATCCTTTGTATCGACGTCTTTCATAATGGCTGCCAATCTAAATATTCTTTTATATGTATGCAAATTAGCCTTTCTGACCTCGTTACAAAGCAAAGATTCTTTGGAATTACAGACACATGACGAACAAGGTCAGAAAGGCGAATTTAAATGAATATAAAAGAATATTTAATTTGGATAGAGAGAAATAGAGATAGATAGAGCAAGATAGAGAGAGAGAGATAGATAGAGATAGAAAGAGATAGAGAGAGAGAGATAGAAAGAGATAGAGAGAGAGAGATAGAAAGAGATAGATAGAAAGAGATAGAGAGAGAGAGATAGAAAGAGATAGAGAGAGAGAGATAGAGAGAGATAGATAGAAAGAGATAGAGAGAGATAGATAGAAAGAGATAGAGAGAGAGAGATAGAAAGAGATAGAAAGAAAGAGATAGAGAGAGAGAGATAGAAAGAGATAGAGAGAGAGAGATAGAAAGAGATAGAGAGAAATAGAGATAGATAGAGCAAGATAGAGAGAGAGAGATAGATAGAGATAGAAAGAGATAGAGAGAGAGAGATAGAAAGAGATAGAGAGAGAGAGATAGAAAGAGATAGATAGAAAGAGATAGAGAGAGAGAGATAGAAAGAGATAGAGAGAGAGAGATAGAGAGAGATAGATAGAAAGAGATAGAGAGAGATAGATAGAAAGAGATAGAGAGAGAGAGATAGAGAGAGATAGATAGAAAGAGATAGAGAGAGAGAGATAGAAAGAGATAGATAGAAAGAGATAGAGAGAGAGAGATAGAGAGAGATAGATAGAAAGAGATAGAGAGAGAGAGATAGAAAGAGATAGAGAGAGAGAGATAGAAAGAGATAGAGAGAGAGAGATAGAAAGAGATAGAGAGAGAGAGATAGAAAGAGATAGATAGAAAGAGATAGAGAGAGAGAGATAGAAAGAGATAGAGAGAGATAGAAAGAGATAGAGAGAGAGAGATAGAGAGAGATAGATAGAAAGAGATAGAGAGAGAGAGAGAGATAGAAAGAGATAGAGAGAGAGAGATAGAGAGAGATAGAAAGAAAGAGATAGAGAGAGAGAGATAGAAAGAGAGAGAGAGAAATAGATAGAGAGAGATAGAGAGACCTGCAGTCCCTTACTCACCTTTCCTACATCAGATGTCTCGATAGTAAATTTGTAACTTTTCCCTTTTTCAAATCGAATTCTTGAATCGTTGGCCTGTCTCACCGCAATTCTCTCAGTTTTTCCTTTGTCTCCAATCAGTTCAATGAATACATTGCCTTCGATACCAGATCCTTGCACATCACCCATTTTCAGGCATAATTCGTATGCAATGGCTAGTTGAAAGAGAAATAAGTTGAAGGAGAAAAAATATATAGAGAGAGCATGAAGTGTTTCACCAAAACCTTTCACCTCCTGTTCACTATTTCAGTAGTTTTATAAATATTGTAATGCGCAAAGGTCGGGTGACACGTGCGATGTTTTTCTCGCGCCAGCAACGCAACGGGTCAAATTTCATTGCGTTGCCGGCGCGAGTGATAAAATTGCACGTGTCGCATATCTGGCGCGGTAACGCAATTGTAACCCGATGCGTTCGGCAATCGTTGTGGAAAGTTGAAATGTTTGAACTTTCGGCAACGATTGCCGAAAATATCAATTTACCCAGGCATTGTTTCAGCAGGAAACGCAATGATTATTTTAAGCCAGCCAATGAAATTCGCTTTTCTATGGTCAGTGTGCTGTAACGCAGGCTCGTTTCTTTCTGTTTCTATTGCTAAACAAACAAACATGGACGAGTATTTCTGCTGGCTTGATTGATTCACGCATTACTGTGTCTTTCTTGTAAAGCGTTTCAGATAGGTTATCAGATAGGTTATCAACTATCTTTTTGAAATGTTCGAAAACCATTCGCATAAATTTCTCAAATCCTGGTGTGTCGTGGGCAGCTAAATCAAATCAGGAAGAAGCTGACTGAAATAACCTTTGTTGTTTCTCTCTAAAAGCCAGGGTCGGCTCCAAATACGTTTTTCTTTAATATCCTCTTCGTCATCCTCTTCCAACAAAAGCATTGCTATGACCACTCGCGCGGGCAACGCAATGAAATTTGACCCGTTGCGTTGCCGGCGCGAGAAAAAAATCGCACGTGTCACCCGACCTTAATGCTAAGTATAGGTATGCTGGGGTGTGACCCCCCCCCCCCCCCGGAAAACAAGTGCTGTCGGCAAATAAAGGATTTATCGGCAAATGAAACTTTTGTCGGGAAATCGTTTTTCGGTAAGACAGCAAATTACCATTCGAAAATCGAAATCACAAGATATACAGCAGAGGAACTGAAGTGTGATGTAGGCCAGGACTTTCTATACTACAATCTTTCAGTTAAACCCCACTTTCATTGACCCCCTAGAAGCCAACATACCGATAGTTCCATCTTTCCTTTGAGTCAGAGTTTTGGGTAGTTTGGTCGTTTTAAAATCAGGTAATTTTCATGTCACCTAATGATAAGTCCTGGGTTTATTATTATGTTTACCACATTCTGGGTTTATTATTTTTGAACAACCACCCCAATGACGCCCATTTGTTGGCCACATTAATTCTCTCACCCGCTGCTCAGCCCCTTCACAAAGGCCCTGTGTGTAGAAATACAAATCAAATACTCTAAAAGGTTTCAGGTATACTGCCAAAATAGTGTGTAATGATTCTGGTGAAGAACCTTCGTCAGAGAGAGAGAGAGAGACGTTTCACTTGCTCACGAAGCCACGACTGAAGGCCTCATGTCAGTATTCTCACGAGTTTATAGACTTTTCCACTTACTTCCTTTACTATCAGTTTCATCTGGAGGACTACTTGTTGTCTCAGCAGTACTATGTTTAATATTTTCCCCGTGGGGTGGACGGACATCCTCCGGGGATGCACTTCGTGGTGGAGATCGTCGTGCATCTAATGCGCCGGTGGTGGTGGCGCTGCTTCAACTGTTTCAGTATTCGAGGTCTCGATTGGCTTTTCCACGAATGCTGGAGCAGGTTTCTTGGAAATAATTGGAGATTGAGATACAGGAGGAGCACCATCACCAAGAGGAACCTTGTACACTTCTGAGAAAGAAAAAAGAAAAAAAGCCTTAAGTTTTACAAGGAAAAGACAAGCAAACAAAATTGAAATCAGACATAGTTTGATGCTACTTTGGATTTTAAAGGTTTTTTGAACGTAACTTTAAAAGTTACTGTCCATGACCCAACGTTTCGACACTCCAATCGGGGTGATCGTTGTAAAGTTAGTATCCCTATTTATACCCTCATAGAACCGATGATGACGTTATCTATTAACAAGATGCAAATATAAGCTTCTGGTAATAAACCACCGTCATCGCGATTCAATGGGGCGTGGGCGCTATTGATAATCGCGATGACGGTGGTTTATTACCAGAAGCTTATTTGCATCTTGTTAATAGTTCTATGAGGGTATAAATAGGGATACTGACTTTACACCGATCACCCCTGATGAAGACACTAGATCGAAGTGTCGAAACGTTGGGTCATGGACAGTAACGTTTAAAGTTACGTTCAAAAAACTTTTTAAAGCCAGAGTAGCGTCAAACTATGTCTGATTTATCACCTGGTTGCGTTGGGAAAGTATTTGTTAAAATTTAAATTGTTTATTCTTTGCCGTAGGCCGTAGCTGTCGTATAGTTTGCCCAATAGCATTAATAACAGACTCAGAATTTAATTATTTATTTAGATTGATCTTACCACCAATGAGTTCTATTTCAGTTTTTCCATCTCCTTGATCCTCAGCCAACCAAGAGTTACAAGAATAAACATAATGTTCATTACGTGTTGGAATATCAACAATAACCTCATTCAGATACCAACTGGAGTCAGCACCACGACCTAACTGACCAATACGGATGGTTTGAGGCTACAAAAAATAAAATTGTTTTGAAAAATCATTTCTAAAAATTTTGCTTTCTTTTCATATTTAATAATCTGTACCCCATTCCTTCCTTCCCCCTTCCTTCCCCTCAACTCCCATCTCCTCCCCTCTCCTCAACTCCCTTCCCCCCAACTCCCTTCCTCTCAACTCCCTTCCTCCCAACTCCCTTCCCCTCAACTCCCTTCCCCTCAACTCCCTTCCCCCTTCCCCCCTTCCCCTCCCTTCCACTCCCTTCCCCTCTCCTCCCTTCCCCTCAACTCCCTTCCCCTCAACTCCCTTCCCCCCTTCTCCTCCCTTCCCCTCCTTTCCCCTCAACTCCCTTCTCCTCCCTTCTCCTCAACTCCCTTCCCCCCTTCTCCCTTCCCCTCAACTCCCTTCCCCCTTCTCCTCCGTTCCCCTCCTCTCCCTTCTCCTCCCTTCTCCTCAACTCCCTTCCCCCCTTCTCCCTTCCTCTCAACTCCCTTACCATCTCATCTCTTCCCTTCCCATCTCCCTCCCTCTCAACTCCCTTCCCCTCCTTTCCCCTCCTTTCCCCTCAACTCCCTTCTCCTCCCTTCCTCTCAACTCCCTTCCCATCAACTCCGGTCCCATCTCCTCCCTCCCTTTCAACTCCCTTCCCCTCCCTTCCTCTCTGCTCCCATCCCCTCAACTCCCATTCCCCTCAACTCCCATCCCAACCCTTCCCTTCAACTCCCTTCCCTTCCCCTCAACTCCCTTCCCCTCCCTTCCCCTCCCTTCCCCTCCCTTCCCTCCCTTCCCCTCCCCTTCAACTCCCTTCCCCTCCCTTCCCCTCCCTTCCCCTCAACTCCCATTCCCCTCAACTCTCCCATCCCAACCCTTCCCTTCAACTCCCTTCCCCTCCCTTCCCCTCCCTTCCCCTCCCTTACTCCCTTCCCCTCCCTTCCCCTCAACTCCCATTCCCCCCCATCCCAACCCTTCCCTTCAACTCCCCTCCCTCCCACTCCCCTCTGTTCCCCTCAACTCCTCTCCAACTCATCTTACCGTGCCTACATCCAATGTACCAATCACAAATTTATCAGTTCTTCCTCTGTCAAATCTTCTATCACCAGTCCCTCCAGGAGTTAACTCAATACGTTCTGTCTCCCCATTATCTCCAACAATTTGAATAAAGACAGGAGCATCAGTCCCTGCTCCAGGCAAGTCTCCAGTACGAATAGTAAGATGATAGTCCACATCTAAACATATAGCCAGTCAACAATACCATCTGATACTAATTAACAATTACTGTATGTAAAATCTCTATGAGGTGAAAGTCAAAAAAACTTGTTGCTTAGTATCTATCAGGCATCAAGCCTGGATATAGCGGCCGCGGTCACGGACATTGTCCAGTACAAATATCCCATTTCTAGTCGTAATTTCTAGTCATTGACAGTTACAATATTGTGTCTGACATTTTGTCCGATGCTCATCTTGTCCGAAGATTATACTCAACTTTTTGTGAAAGTAAAACATTTTTGTGTTTAGTGGACTGCGTTTAGATTTCGTATTTATTGTACAATCTCGGATGAGAGAGATTACGCTACGTTTTGAGACATCGCGCTAAATTCGGAGACTGCGCTAAATTTTGGCGACATTACGCTAAGTTACGAGACGTTCGTTACACTACGTTATGAGACGTTACGCTAAGTTTGGCGACATTACACTAACTTTGGAGACCTGATTGCGCTAAGTTATGAGACGTTGCGCTTTTAAAGTTTGAAGATATTGCTTCAGGTTTGGAGACATTATGCTAAGTTTTGAGACATTACGGTAAGTTGTGAGACATTACGCTTCGTTGTGATACATTACGCTAAGTTTGGAGACATTACGCTAAGTTGTGATACATTACGCTAAGTTTGGAGACATTACGCTAAGTTGTGATACATTACGCTAAGTTATGATATATTACGCTAAATTTGGAGACATTACGCTAAGTTGTGATACATTACGCTTCGTTGTGATACATTACGCTAAGTTGTGATACATTACGCTAAGTTGTGATACATTACGCTAAGTTTGGAGACATTACGCTTCGTTGTGATACATTACGCTAAGTTTGGAGACATTACGCTAAGTTGTGATACATTACGCTAAGTTTGGACACATTACGCTAAGTTTAGACACATTACGCTAAGTTTAGACACATTACGCTTCGTTGTGATACATTACGCTAAGTTGTGATACATTACGCTAAGTTGTGATACATTACGCTAAGTTTGGAGACATTACGCTAAGTTGTGATACATTACGCTAAGTTTGGAGACATTACGCTAAGTTGTGATACATTACGCTAAGTTTAGACACATTACGCTAAGTTGTGATACATTACGCTAAGTTTGGAGACATTACGCTTCGTTGTGATACATTACGCTAAGTTGTGATACATTACGCTAAGTTTGGATACATTACGCTTCGTTGTGATACATTACGCTAAGTTTGGAGACATTACGCTAAGTTTAGACACATTACGCTAAGTTGTGAGATGTTAAGTTTTGAGATTTTACACTTAGTTTTTAGACGTTACGCTAAGTTATCCGGTGACAGGTACAATCTTTTGTATGTCCATTACACATTCATCTGTGCTGGTCATTCTGACAGGTACAGCAAAAATAATTATTTCCAGGCTTGATCAGCCATTAAACCCCCATAGCAACATAATCTTCTGAAGGTTTTGCTTACTTGGTTTTTGTTCAGTGGTGGACTCGGTTTCTGGATAAATATCCTTTTGTGTTTTCAGGTCATCATCTTCACACCAACACTGACAGGGAAACACAACATTATCTCCCCCCTCTGGGTCAACTTCAATACTCTCCACATACAACCCTCGCCCACCAGACTTGCTGTCTTGGCCCAAACGAAGTCTCTCAACCTAAATAACCAAAAGACACAAACTATTTAAGCCAAAGGGGTGATCAACATACAACTTCTCCTAATCATATAAATGGTTAACCAAGAATAGAAGTAATGAGAATAAAGGAAATGATCACCAAAGATAAACTGACATGTTTTTAAAACAACTTCTCCCAACTAGTACTATAAGAAATGTTTGGAGACCAATAAGAAGAATTTGTATGTTGACAAAATGTTAATGACATTGACAAGATAGATGGAGAAGAACAAGCTTTTGTTTTAGTTTATTTATCACTCTTTTAGGTAAACGGAATACCCCAACAGGCCCTATGATTTAAGGTCGTTATCCGAGAAGACCCAAATGTCTTACCATTTGCTAGTATTATTGCAAAGGCAGCACTTTCTCCTCAATTATTTTTAAGACCCTGAGTGGTTGTCCGTCCCAGGATATGAACCTGTGTCTCCCAGCTCATAGACATGTGTGGTAACCACTATACCACAATAGCTGGTCAAATGATTTGCAGCTGCTGCAAATCTGTCTGTGTTTGCAGGCTGGTCAGCTAGAGGGTGTACAGTACTGTACATCTATTTAAAGGTAGTAACTTAAGTAATAATCTGAGAAATGGTGCAGTGGCTGTGTCTCCCAGCTCATAGACATGTGTGGTAACCACTAGACCACAACAGCTGTATAATAAAATGCTTTAGAACCGGTAGGGCCACCATGAACCACTGTGTGGACTGGGTAAGATACAAATACTCCCCACCCTGGATTATGAAAAACTTATCCAACCCCAATATCCTTTCTCCATTCCCTCCTCTAGCTCCTTGGCAGTAGTCTATAGCACTTACTACTTACATAAAACTTATAATGGTTTAAAAAAATAAAATAATGTCCAGGACAAACCTTTCCAATTTCAACTGTCTCAACGGTGAACTTGTATGTTCTCCCAGATTCAAACTTGCTAAGGGAGGGACCTGCTGGTCGTAGCATGATTTTACTTGTTTCACCTTTCTCACCAAACAACTGAACATACAAACTAGTTTGAGAGTTAGTCACCTCACCAACTCGAACAGACACTGTGTAAATTGTGGCTGAAAAAAAGATAAAAGTAATTATATAGAAAAATACTAAAAGGAATGGTCTAATAGTTCAAGTGAAGGCCCTTCATCAGACAATGAAATGTAAAGTGAAATAAAAAGAGATCGCCAATTGAAGTGACCATGGCAACCCCGCCACAGCCCACCTCCAGGCACCAGTCACACTGTCAAAGCAGTGGAAATATATATACTTACCTTGTCTTTTTAGGAGTGGGTGGGTGGTTCAACACAGCACAAAGTAAGAAATTCCAAGTATCCACGTATCCATCAGTGCTGTCAATAGCGCGCGCAAAAAAACAGTCAAGCTCAGACCACGCTGACAAGACTCTGATGAGCGCTGAGGTGCCCCCGCATATTATAATATGTAGGAGACCGCTGACCAACCATGAGTCCTATATCCCGCTGATTAACATTGTCTCCTTTTTTACTTGCCTAAATTATATTTAGCCTAATTAAATTAAAATAGTATGAAACTTTTATCATCACCTCAACTCATGGCTCAGCAAAGTCAACTTACTTGGTGCAGGTTTAGATGGTTTTGAAGGAACCAGTTCTCTCTCTATTTGGCCATCATCAACATCTTGGGCCAACCAACACTGACAGGGAAAGGTCACCCTATCGCTACGAGATGGAATTTCTACCTCCACTTCATCCACAAAAAATCCAGACCCATATCCTCTGTGATCATGGCTTAATTTTATTCGTTCAAGCTATGTGCGAAAAAAGATTCTCTTACAAACTAAAACCCATGGACAATTATTGATTAAACAAACATTAAGTTTTATTCAATAAAAAGTGTCTCACCTAACCCTGACCATTACAACCTCGTACCCAGGGTCTTATCTCTGCTCCATGCCTGCCCGCGGCTGTGGAGATAAGACCTGAGTAGGAGGTTGCCACACGCAAGGGGAAGCCCACTCCCATAATAAGCCGAAAGTAACTGAGGCAACCCTGCCACAGCCCAACTCCCAGCACCCGTCAAAGCAGTGGAAAATTACAGTTACCTTGTCTACTCCCAGGTGAGGAAGGGTGGGTAAACGCCAAGCTTCGAATTGCTATCACCGTATCAAGTGCACACAAACCAGTCAAGCTCAGACCATGCTGACAAGACTCTGAACAAGCCATGAACTGCGCACATCGTGTCAAGCTCAGACCAAGATGACAAGACTCTGAACAAGCCACAAACTGCGCACATCACGTCAAGCTCATGACTTCAGGTATCCAAGCTTATCCTGGTGCATACCGTAAGCCATACACGGCACACCTCATTGTTTCAACTACCGCTGACCATTGTCTCCTTTTTTACCTAGCCTAAATTACAATTAGCCTAAATTACAATTAGCCTAAATTAAAAAGTTGTGAAACATACTTGTCCAATATCAACTGTATCAACTGTGAACTTGTATGTTTTTCCCTTTTCAAATTTATTTCTTGCATCACCAGCTTGTCGAAGTTGTATTTTGGCTGTTTTGCCATCACCTCCAAAAAGCTGAATGTAGACATTGCCATCAGCACCAGATCCTCGTACATCACCAACCTTCATACTCAGATTATATGTGACTTAAGAAAAATAATAAAACATAAATTATTAAAGAACCGATTAATCGGTTAACCCGATTAATTGGCCTTTTTTCAATAATTATAATCATCCGATTATTAACGCATAATTGGCTTTTTGCCGATTATGTACAAGTTTTTTTATCTTAGGAAAATAAATTATGTGGAATCAGCGCTGTCTTCTCGTTTCTTCACTGTCTTCCTCAGTTCATATATTTGGAAGCGTGTAAATCGCATATCGCATTACTATTTACTGACATAGCGATTCATTTCTCCACACCGGAAAAAACTCGGCAATAGCCAACGCCTACATGTGTATGTGACAACTGACAAGAGCAGCTTGCAAGATGACTTCTTGAGAGAACACACAAATCGGCAAAACTTAGAGTCAAGCAACAGAAAAGTACTACCAAAATACGAATGTCAGTGAATTCCTCAGCGACGTAATTGATCGGCTTTGGCCGATTAATCGGCTGATTATGTGCCGCGATCGGCTGCTGATTAATCAAATTGGCTATCGGCACTTTTTAGCGATCGGCTCATCCCTATTATAAATAATTATATCTTATATTTTATTTGCAATAATTACCTATATCTATAATATTTTAGTACTTACTGGTGGTTTTAGCTTTTCCTTGCTGTCGTGGCATGGTTGATGCCCCCTGTTGTGGTTCATTGCCTGGCTCATTTTGTCCAAAACTACGAGGAAGAGTGTTAGATTTAGCTGGTTGTCCACCAGGTTCACCACCATGTGTTGAACTGGACTGTGATGATGATGTTGAACTAGTTTGAAAGTCGGCCCCTGGAGGCTTCGACTCTTCAAAAGAAGACATTGTCTTTTGTGATATCTCTTCACTAACAGAGCCCTGAGAACTATGACTACCACGAGATTGTCCGGGATCTGCCTCAATTCTGAAGTAAAAATGAAAAGCTAACTTTAGAAAATGCCTAAATAATCACATGTTGACCTCCCTCCGCAGGCAATTCTGTGTCTTCTTGGTGCAAGCAATGGTTTTGGTCCCTGGTGCATTTCTCTGGCTCGGCCAAAACAGCCTTGGAAGCTATTTGACTCGGGAAAAAGAAGCCACAAAGTTACCTGCGGAGGTGGCTAATCACACGTTTACAGTAAAAACCCGCTAACAAGAACCTACATTTTACCCAATCAGCCTGGGATAGGTTCTTTTATTCTTATGTTCTTATATAAACAAATTCTTTATTTCAGCCTGCGGTTCTTAAAGTGTTTATGAAACGAAAATTGAGGTGACTTTTTTACAAACGCCATTATTTATCGTTCGAGGAGCTCTTTCAAATAAATCAATAAAAATGTCATCTCAATTTTCGTTTCATAAACACTTTAATAATGGTAGGTTCTTGTTAGCAGTTTTTTACTGTAGTTGAATAAAAATTAAAAATACTTGCCCATTGCGTGAGGAGTAGTTGTATTTTTGGACAACCTCATGATGAGTGCCATTCATCATTGGTTGGTCTCCATCTTGGATAATTTCACCATTACGATAGGTCTGAAAGTCTTGCCTGGTCGATGTTGTTCTTACTGTCCGTGTTGCAGAACCACCTGTAAAAGTAATGCATTCTAGGGTCAACTGATGACAATGATAAAAGCTGAGCTTTCATAGCAGTCTATGTGTATTTTACCTGTAGAATAAGATCTGCTTTCAAATGTACTCATTTTGGTTTCCTTGTTTTCACTTTTAGCAGGTTCACTAGATTGAGATTATACAAAAATTAATTTAATTATTAAAACATAAATCTTGCCAATAATATCAAACCTTCATGAAATGACAAGAGTAAACTATAAAACATGTTGTGCTGCGTAGGCAGTGTAGAAATACAAATCAAATATCTAAAAAGGTTGGTGTGCTACCAAAATAATGTAGCCTAACGTTTCGAGCGAAGGCCTGAGACTCTCTCTCTGAAACTATATGTGTTTTACAACATACCTATTGTTATTCAAACCTCGTTCTTCTAAAACTTTTCTGAAAGACAAAATCAAACCATTCTCAAGTTATCATATCATACTTAACCCTGTAACAAATTGTGAAGAGGAAAAGCCAATTCATTTATAACTCTCTCCCAATTGTTGTACAAATATTCATTGCATCCTTTGCTCTAGCTCCATCTGAGTCTCGGTGACTCAATGATTAGAGTGTCTCAAACTTTCAGCATTTTTTATACTTACAAGCAAGAATCAACTAAAGCAGAACTGCTACTATTACTCTCATCATCGGTTAAGTCTCCTTTTACGCTGCCATTGTTATTCTGACCCCTCCAAACAAATGACTCGTCTGTAGAACTAGTTTCAAAGAGAAATAAAAAAGGAACTGTATATCCTCACACTCCTAGCCTATGGATACAGCCGCCTCACATCCCAATGCGAGGTGGCTTAACACTCCTATCTATACTTTTATTTAATGACTAGAAGTTACTATCACAAGGGAAGTGCTACCTCGAAATCCAAGGAAGTTGTGATAATGTGCAAAATTGCAAAAATAAGTGGTGGGCTTAGGCCAAAAAAAAAATACCTGGGTTTCCTATTTCACGGTGAAAAAAATTAGGTAGGGTAGGTCGGTTTTCTTTTTTTTTTACTTTTATTGCATGGACGAACAATAGGTTTTACCAAACCATGGGATGCTGCCTGGATCGACAGCCATGTTTACTATATCCCAGTATGCAAATTAAGCTGCAACTCGTACCAAGGCTTTTCAAAATTTCAATAAAAAGATTAGGCAATAGGGTCGGTATTTTACTGGCCAAAAACTAGGTACTAGGGTCGGGAAACCGGAAACCAAGGTATTTTTTATTTTGTCCTTATTGAAGTCAAAGTCGCAGAGGAGGTAGTATATCCTCGTACCCATGCGGTTATGGTTTAGGTAATACCAGAGCAGTGAGTTCTACATATGATTATACCAATGCATTTCCAAGTAACTTGCCATGAAGCCAAGTGACTTGGTTTTCATCCATATCAGCCCTCACTGTGAGATACCATAGTTAGGGCTAGCCCTCTTTGCTGAGATCCCGCGTCTCTGAGATCCCTCGTCTATTTACAATAATTCCTTGTAAAAATTTGTTTGTGTTTACATGACAAGAGGGCCAGCCCTCCTAGGTGAGATCTCGCCATTGACCACCCGGGATCTTGCCTAGATCTCGCCGGGATCTCGCCTAGGAGGGCTGATAATTTTTAATATAAACGCACTGAAGAGGGCTGGCCCTCCTAGGAGGGCTGGGAAATAAAAGCTCCATACAAGCGACAACATTTATCTTTACCAGTATTTTCTGGACAACTTTATATTTCGTACGACCTGTTTGCTTGTGTTTAAGTTACAAATTGAACACTTGTCCGCAAAAGTGGGATTCTGAGTTTCGTGGGAAAATAAATGTAGCCGTAGCCATTTGAGCGAGCCAGCTTGACCAGCAAGCCAGCTTGGTTAGGAGGACTAGAAATTCCCATGTAAACAAGGGATGAAATTCATCTTGGCAAAGAGGACTAGCCCTACCAAGAGGGCTGGTCCTGCTCCATATAAACACCCCGTTATTGATCTTCAGGCTTCACAGATTCGTAATTATGGTACATATAGTTTGTAACCACCATTAATATACACACGACAGTATGTCTAGCTTCCCAGGTTATAACTTGATCTCATCTTGAACTGTTGTCATTAGGCATTTCCGCTGCCAATTTATAGTACAGGTAGCTAACTAAAGCGTTTTAAATTTTAAAATTCTCTTAAATATTTGGCTTATTTGTTCAACAACAGTGTTTTGCCGTGGCTGATAACGGCTAACACATCTTGATTACAATTTTAAATATTCGCACGGTGTTGTTTTCAACAGCTCGTTGTCAACGAACTATTACTGAGGAAGGTAGAGTAACTATATTGCCTTGTAATATGTCAGAGTAAAATGTTTAACCTAGCGTAAATACAGTTTTACTTTTAGGAGAAATACGGTGTAAATAACACAATATCCATTGCGATTCAGGAATTTGTAGAGCTTTTAAGTAAAACGAGAGTCATAATATAAACGACTTGAAGACGTTTAAATAATGAGTTAAACACCTTTTCTCGCTTCAAAAGACAAAACTATACAAATTGTTGTACACTGAATTCAAACACTGCAGTCTGCTAGGACGTTAGGTATGATATTATGGTCAACGTTTCCCCTCTTAAAGATATTCTAAAAAACTTACTTAGATATATGAATGTTGTATATATAGTTTATGGTATTTCAGATATTTAGGATCACTGTTTACATCGTTATAAAAGAGCGTTACTTTTAAATGAGAAATCTTTACTTTCAATGTTCTGGCTTACCTTGCGTACGAACTAACACTGGCGGTATCAGATATTTGTTTGCACTGAAATGATAAAGGAAATACAAAATCTCAGTCTCGGAGAGAAAACACCCAACACTCTTTTGACATCAGTTTATCTTCGTAACGTCTGTGCGTATTAAAACAACGCTATGAAACCCAAGATCAAATTACATAAAGAATGTTCGTCGAAGATGCTAAGTGTCGGTTAATGTCGATTTAGTATTTTCTTCAAGTTACCTTTTCCAATTGTTTAGCAACACTACGTCTTTCAATATCTAGCTCTCTGCTTAGTTTATCAAATTGGGCTTCCTAAAGACCGAAGAAAGAAAACCATGAGAAGAATATTACAGCGAAGAGGCTTTGGATAATAATTTTGGTAAAATCCGGTTGGTTGACAACACAATTAACCGCAGCAGGTCGTCCCAAGATCTGAACAAGAACTTGCCCCAAACAACAATTTATAAACGGTGACATTAATACTCTTCAAATACCACCAAAAATCTCTTTAAAATCGGTGAAGGAAGAATTAGAATTATGAAATATAAACTCGAACCTGTTCTTGTACGGAGTGTAAGACTTTGGCAGCCTTTTCATCAGCCGATATATATCCTTTGGTAGACATTTGTGGGTTTAATTCAAGAATAAAACTACAGGTCTTCAATAAAATAACATCACGCAACAGACGGTAAGGATATCAGAACATTTCAACAAGCTCATCAGCTGTTTTATTTCATGAGAAACGATTTTATTTATTTAAAATTAAAATATCTTATGACGCGGCGAAGGGCCGGGTTAAAGTGGCTTGCGACGGTTTTGTGTAGCTTACTCCAAAATTCCAAATATCTGCGCTGATAAATAGTTTTAGATCGTAAACTATATTGCATTAATTACATTCAATGATAATATTGGCCACAAGTGCTACGATTTGTGGCCAATATAGCCGTATAGCGAATTAGTTATGATGTTATCATTGACAAGATAGTACAAGTATTCTAATTATTATGGTCGGTATTCTAATGGCTTGAATGTAGCAAAATAGAAACTGTTCATTTAAATGGCTTCTAATGTCAGTATATATGTATCAAAACTACAACAATCACTATTATTGTAA
This sequence comes from Chrysogorgia sp. JL179-B06, assembly GCA_035772405.1. NCBI lineage: Eukaryota > Metazoa > Cnidaria > Anthozoa > Scleralcyonacea > Chrysogorgiidae > Chrysogorgia > Chrysogorgia sp. JL179-B06. The sequence goes on along the minus strand of JAYKKM010000478.1, from coordinate 605,112 downwards.
CAATTAGAAGAATACTTCATCTCTAATGGCAACCGCCACTTCAATGTTACTTATTTGTCCTTTAATATTCAATATAGCAAAGGTGTTCGTCGATCACCGAGAGCCGCAATTTATTAGAATACAATATTTTGGCGCGTTTTTCCACCTAGTGTTCTTATTCTGCAATACTAAAATAGTAAAACTATGTCTATTTTTAACGACTTGTTCTTTCGCTTCGCATACAAAAACTCTTTATTACACACCTATCATTTGTCGGATGATGATTCTCAAAAAAACAGATACATAAAAGGTTGCGGAAGCCGCAGATAGTTTCTTTAAAAAACGGAGTATTGAAGAGGCAAGAGGTTTATGTTTTCTTTAATATTCGTAAATTATCACACCATTTTACTACACATCATGTTCTCTGGTACGCTGCTGGGTAATCCTTCAGATCACGTCATGTAAATACTGTATAAGTATAAATCAAATGAACATAAACCGATAAGCATTTGATTACTGATGTCTTCGTTGATATTCTTATTTCTTACTCAGATTGTGGAGTTTAGGCTTTAGTAAAAGAGGACAAAAAAAACTGTCATTTAAAACGACCTAAATGCCGTACTGAAAAGACTCTGCACAGCTTTTCAAACATCGAATCTAATGAGGTGAAGTATTTGAACACCTTATCAAAGATTAGTCTTTTGTTTTCCTCAGCGGGGAGGAAGATCGTGGGGCGAAAATGATTATTTAAAGCGTTTAACTGTGATCGAGTTCGTGTGCCAACCACCACCAGGAGTTTCAGGAAATGGATTTATAGCAATTCGCCTCAGATACGTTCCAGGCTTCGATGTTTGAAGATTTGAAGTCTAATGTTTGCAATTATTTACGATCAAATGAACCAGTTTTGGCTAATTACACTTTCAGCAAAGCAATGTTATGAGTGATAAAACGTGTTGTGCTGCGTAGGCAGTGTAGAAATACAAATCAAAGTATCTAAAATGGTTGGTGTACTGCCGAAAAAGCGTGTAAGGTGTCTAACGTTTTGAGCGAAGGCCCTTCGTCAAAGAGTGAAAACCTATTTCGGCAGTACACCAACTTTTTACATATTTGAATGTTATGAGTAGATCTATTGCAGCACTGTGGATGTTAATGCCCGACATGGTGTTGAATATTTTATGACTTAGATAAATAAGACCATCAAAACACGTTGAAATTACTAATCTGATGCACTAATCAAGTCGACAACCTTTAGTTTCAAATTAATAACAGGTTCTAATAAAAAATTAAAAATCATCTTCAAGCATAGAACATTTCAAAGCTTGTTATTTTACGTAAAGAGTGTCGAACCAATCCATATTAGGATCCCCAGTGTCTTCAGCATGGTGTATATTAAAAATAATATTCCATGTTATTGGATCCTATATACATATGAAAGCATTATTGACTAGAGCACATGATATGGCTGTGTAACGTAAAATAAATATATCAGTCTGATCATCTGATATGCATGTTATTGTTCATATATCTTATTACGAGATGTAACATGATATGCCTTGTTCCTAATTCGTTGTGTTTTGATGGATTAAAAGTGTATGGCATCTTTTCTAACGATTTACTTGGTTATTGACTTTGTATTCGTATTTAAATTATAAAAAGAAAAAACATCAAGCGACAGACGTAAATTGGGTCATATTGTGGCGTACTAACTGACCTCACAAGCTGTAAGCTTTAGTTTAGTAGATTTATCACTCTTCGGTGATCGAAGCTTGTCTTATGACCTCCAAAACGCTCAAGTTCTGCTAAAACGATTGTGGTGTTTGAGCTGAAGTCAACATTAATTTAGTTTAGTTTAGTAGATTTATCACTCTTTTAGGTGAACGGAATACCCCAACAGGCTCGAAGCCCAATTGATAGGGGTTCCGAGGGCCTACAATTTATAGGTCGTTATCCAAGAAGACCCGAAATTATTTTTAAGACCCTGAGTGATGGTCCGACCCAGGATTTGAATCTGTGTCTCCCAGCTCATAGACGTATGTGGTAACCACTAGACCACAACATCTGGTTTAACAACTATCGTATTCAAATAAAGGCAATCTATCTATGCTGGATATAAAACCAACTGTTGCACAGCAAAATACATAACAAATATATGACTCTAAATAATTAATTCCCCATAAATTTAGCTAAAAAATACGAATGCCACAGTCCAAACATTTACCTTGTCTAATTACAGAGTTCTCCTTTAGTCCCTTATTGTCGATAAACTGTCATAATAATAATAATAATATTTATTATTTCTTCCGCGCAAATTAACATACATATATGATGTCTCACGAAGGTCTAAGGAATATATGATATGTCATGTGTGTTAAATTTACACTGAAAATTGAACTTTTTCTGCCCAAAAGTGCAGTTAACGTTTTTATTTCATGAACGTTCTTAGAAAGTCCTCGGTGGGGGTTTTCAGCCAGGCCATGGGACTGACATTGTTGTAAATAACACAGCTAAGTAAACTGCGAAGTTTTTTTTAATGCAAATTCGCACAGCGTCCCGTGTGCTCTCCGGTAGTAACGAACATAATGCTGGTCAACAATGTCGATGGCTAATAGTTTATGAAGAGGACTTTCGGCATTTTTAAATTAAGAAACTTCAGAAACGTTGTCAACTGTAGCTAAATAGTAACAATGGGAATATTTAAAACGACATGGATTTGAACGAGCACTTAACTACAAGAGCCACAACAATTTGCTTGTCTTTGTGAACTAATTTTGATATAAACGCGAACATTTGAAGGCAACAGACACAATAATACCGACTGAAATGACTTGAATAAGAAAGAAGGTCTATTAAGGTGGTGAAACAAACGAAGAACAGTAACATTGATGCTATTTTCGCCTGAACACGACTATATATAGTCAATGTTATCAAGACACATGAGGATTATATGAAAGTCGCAATCGTCTTTCATGTTATCAACAAACATTCGGTATGATAAACTGGTTGGCCAGGTAGAAAAAAAAGGCGCCTGTTACTGGTAGCTTGGCCGCTCTACACATTCGTCACAGTTTAATCAGAATTATAAACATTGGCTTACGGGTTTAAAGCAATCAAATCTTTCAATATAATCGTTTACAAGTGAGGAGGTATACAGTATCATTATATTCAAATTCAGGAATCGCGTAAATTAAGCATCATCAATAAACCGTTAACTTGTTGTGAAATATCTATCAACACTCGGCATCAATCGAAGATATGTAACATTTCTTGATTTAGTTCAAGATGATGATTTACGAAGAGCAACTAAAAGACTAATACTACATAATATAGCAATACTATAAGAATACTATACGATATAGCAAGAGTGACAGTGTGACAATTATTAGGCTAGCTAGAAAGACTGCTCATATATAGGTTGAAATTACATATAGATGATACAAACGCTATTTAGCGACATTGGGAAAACTACAAAATCTCGTTGAGGACTACACAAACCACGGCTAGGTATATCAGAACTAACTATAAGCTATGATATTACACACTACTTTTCAACAAAACAACAAGATAATGAACGACAACGCGAAGTTTTATGTTAAATAGGACGCTATATCTTCTAAACAAAAGTCGTTTAAGTTATTTATTGAAAGAAAGACACAAAAGCTTCTCACTACATAACTCACCTTCTCTAGAACGTCAAGGATGACTTTAACATCACACCACAAATCCAAAGTTTTACTTAAACGAGAAATACAAAGCAATATTCAACACTGGCTACGGTTCAATACTATTGTATAAATTTATAGTTCGAAATATTTGTAATACTTGTTGCTATATAAGGCATGTTGTTCATACTTAATGAAGGTCATTTACATAATTTAAGACAACCAGTTTGGAAGACCTAGAGATGAGTACATGCATGTATATGTAACTGAATATATATGTAGTGTTGAGTAATATATATAAACGCTGTTTTTGATGTGTACGATGGTGCATATTAAGTGTTTATGAAAATGCATTGCATATTTACGTATTTTGCTTCTCATGCTAACTACGAAGTTGTGGTAAAACTGCACTGGAGTAAAGTACTTAAAAAACGTTAGAGTTTCATCAATGGTCAACATTTGTAAAACTGTTTTATAACGGTTTTAATGCATCCGTCCGTCTGTTCATCCGTCCCGTCCCGTCCTTTCGTCTGTCTGTTCATCCGTCCGTCTGTCTGTTCGTCCGTCCGTCTATTCATCCGTCCGTCTGTTCGTCCGTCTGCTCGTCCGTCCGTCTGCTCGTCCGTCCGTCCTTCTGTTCGTTCGTCCGTCTGTTCGTCCGTCCGTCTGCTCGTCTGTTCGTCCGTCCGTTTGTTCGTCCGTCCGTCTGTTCATCCGTCAGTCTGTTCATCCGTCAGTCTGTTCGTCCGTCCGTCTGTTCGTCCGTCCGTCTGTTCGTCCGTCCGTTCGTCTGTTCGTTCGTCCGTCCGTCCGTCCTTCTGTTCGTCCGTCCATTTCTTGGTTTATTATATGCTTTACCAGAACTACACCCACCTCATCTGTTTATATTTACCTCAACTGGCAGTTTTTTCAAAATGGCTTCTCATACAACAGTACACATCATGGTATCACCTGGTGGAATCACTCGTTAGAAAATTGTTCCGACCTTCCTCAGACTCTTTTGGAAAACTCAAACTCGATTACTACATCTTGAATAGTTTTTCCGAGCTGGACGTTCAGATATATACCGCGATATATCCATGTTGAGACAGGAAGATAAGACGTTCATTCAAAACACGTCAGATGAATCATAATGGCAATAATCTCTCAGAGATGCTCTCCTGCAATAGTTCTTCACGTGCATCAAGATGCGAGTTGGAGTAAGAAAAAAACGTGTTGTGCTGCGTAGGCAGTGTAGAAATACAAATCAAATATCTAAAAAGGTTGGTGTACTGTAGATTACTTACACGCTATTTTACACCAACCTTTTTAGATAAGAAAAAAACGGATATGTGGAAAAAGTTCAACTCTAGGTGTAGCTTAACTAAACTTGGAGATAAGTTGTACGTTGTGTTGTTATTAAATATTATTACGAGGATATTCACAACTCAACGCAAGACACCCTGCACCAAAATAAGATATATGAGGATTATAAGAATGCAAATATGAAAGCTGCTAAGTTCTCAAAAGAACTGGATATAATATGAAAAAGAGAAATAAGAGAACTTCAATGTGTTGAAAAATACTTAAGAGTACTTACGTATATTCATGGACGACGTTTAGGACGATGACCTGACCTGAAGAAGGATACATCGTCCAAAGGACACATCGTCCCGTCGCCCATGAATATACGTGTCGTAAGTACTCTTACTTAAGTATTTTTCGACACATTGAAGTTCTCTTATGAATGCCTTAGTTTTGCAACCAGGAAATGTAGACAATGAACAGGAATGATGGAAGAACAGGAGATGAGAAAAGTGAGAAACACAGAGCTTTCTCACGGTAATTAAAAAAGAGACATACTGTGACAAAACAAAAATACTTCGATATTTAACCGAAAATAATCCGACCCCTGGTGTTTCAACGACTAAAATTAACTAATTGTAGATCATTGGTCTAATCATAGGTCATTGGATGGAAACTTTCAGAGGTTAGTTAAATTCTTATTCAACTAACCATATCCTATTCAGAAGTTCTTTTCTCGTGGTTTATGGCGACCGAGAAATATAAAAGACTCTTGAAGAACTCAAAAGTTGGTGTTTCGAGCAACTTAAACGTTGAAATGGACGCCATCTTTGAATTTTAGGCAAAGATCCAAGGTCACTATCGTTCAATGGCAATGTAGTTTGCTGATATTAAAATGACACAAAATAGCCACCCTAATTTCTTAAGGTGCCTCGATAGTCTAAATCACGAGAAATTGCATTCTTCCCCATCAAAGGTTTTGTAATGCAGATCTGAGCTTTATTTTGGTTCATTGCATAGCTCTAGCGGTGGGCTTGATTATTGAAACGTTTCACACTTGTAGCATTTGCATGTATATCTAGAGAAATTGTGTTTATGATAAGCGGCAGATTTTATGCAAATTAGTTTTCTGGATTTATTTTTCTCCACTCAGGTAAACTTTGAGGGTATAAAACTTTTCAGTAAACAAGACCACCACTAGAGCTATGCAATGAACCACGATGAAGCTCAGATCTGCATTATAAACATTTTAATGCAGAAAAATGCAATTCTCATGATTTAGACTATCAAGCCACCTTAACTCTTCAACTCAGTGACTCTACCCCAACAGGCTAGAAGCCTAATTATGTAAGCTAGAGATTTCTTTCTTTTTAAAATACAGTGAAATACAGTGAAATACAGTAACAATACAGTAGCAGTATGTCATTATAAAGAACAATAGCTAATTCCTTACGAGGCTCTCCAACATAAAACAACCAATAACGACTTTTTCCTTTCCTGTTTTACATTTAAAATCCAACAACCGCTTGCTTAGCACTGCTTCCGGAGTTGGACGATTTTACTCCGATCAAAGCCGAACTTGTTCCGTCAACACGAAGACCACCCGAGCTGGAACGCCTTATTTCCACAATCGCTGCTTTCTTCGATTGCGTACTTGATCGGGAAGCAACGGATTCCGCTCGAGAAACGGCCGATTCCGTGGTACGCGGGCGTCGTTTTTGGGACTCGTCTGAATGGTTACTGGACTTCGAGGCTCGTGCGTCGATTGGTGGAAGGAACTTGACCGAGGAGGTTGGTGACGAGACCCAGCCATGGGAAGTCTGGGACGAGAGTTTTACTATTTCCAAGGAGGCTGTCGGTGACATCTCGATACTTCCGAAGGAGGCGCGACTGCGACCGCTGCTCCCATTGCTCGCGTTGCGCTTGATTCGGGAGACTTTTGGAGAAACTACGTTAGGTTTTGAGGTTGTTGGTGGAGAGGGCATAATACCACCTTGCTTGAGAGCCTGGGACGAACTAGAACCCAAGCTTGCATTGGAAGATCGTGGCGAGACATTTTGAGTTGGTTCATCTTTAGTGGAGTTCAATAGTTGAGTTCCTTGAACTATGTCAGAGAATGACGCAGAAGATATACAAAGAGTGGAGAATTTCTTGGAATGTGCGGTCTTAGTTGGACTTTCAGTACTAATTGATTCTTCAGATTGGTTTCCAGGATTTTCAAGGTTTTCTTTCTCCAACGATGGCTTGGTAACCACTACAGCTTTACTAATTGATAAGCTTTTACTCAATGTCTCGTCACTATTCTCCTGATGACTTTGCGCGGTCTCCTTCCCATGTTCCTCTGGGAGTGGTGGTGTCTCCAAACAGGTACCTTCGTCTACCTTTTCTAAACTACTTGAAAGTTTCGATGATATTCGTTGTATCGAGGAATGAGGTTTTGAAGTAACAGGCGAGGATTTCACGGAAAGTCCGAATCCCTCTGCTGATAGCTCGAAATTGGTCACGCGCATAGGTCTCCCTTCGAGGGATTTTCGCCGGTTGATACGAGAACCCTGGTGCTTTGTTCCGGTCGGCGCACGAGGAAGAGATGAAGACGAGGAAGAGAACGACTGATGTGATTTGCTGGTTGCGTTCGCAACATGGATGGGAACCTTGGGTGGATTCATTGAGTTGTTTCGGAGAAATTTTGGTTACTTTTAGAATGTGCAAGGAATTTCTAGGTATGATGTTTATCATTTTCTTGCCATTGGAGTTTTCGACCACCATTCGTCTTGAGGAAGACTTTTTAATGCCATCTTCGTTGGCTACAAGGCCTTCGTTTGTGTTGTCATTGTCTATTTTAGTTTTCTCACTTTTTTCAATTCCTTTATCTGCACTCAAACTACTCGAGACCTTGTTAGCGTTTCCCTCTTCCTCAGGCTCTTTGCTGTTGCCCTCGTCCTTGCTATTTTTCTCAGTGCAATCTTCATTCTTATCAGAGACGTCTTCTACCTTTGATGGACTTTCAGAATCAGGAATATGCACCTGAACCACAACTTCTGTATCGGACTCTACTTTGTCTGGGGAATCTGAAGAGAGTCCATCTCCCACCGGTGATTCATGATCGGAAGAATGCACGTCTGGGGTGTTCTTCGTAGAACTTGACACCGGGGTAACATCTACGGGTTTATCTCGTGATGTAGTCGTGACAGGTTTTGGTTTGTGAGCGGAGTCCACCTTCGCAGTTACTGAGTCCACCTTCGCAGTTACTGAGTCCACCTTCGCAGTTACTGAGTCCACCTTCGCAGTTACTGAGTCCACCTTCGCAGTTACTGAGTCCACCTTCGCAGTTACTGAGTCCACCTTCGCAGTTACTGAGTCCACCTTCGCAGTTACTGAGTCCACCTTCGCAGTTACTGAGTCCACCTTCGCAGTTACTGAGTCCACCTTCGCAGTGGAGTCCACCTTCGCAGTGGAGTCCACCTTCGCAGTTACTGAGTCCACCTTCGCAGTGGAGTCCACCTTCGCAGTTGAGTCCACCTTCGCAGTTACTGAGTCCACCTTCGCAGTTACTTTACTATTCGATTTCATTGTTCTTCCTTCTGTAAAAGATATCGATTTTCTTCCCTTCAATTGTTTCTCGCTGATTTTCTTCGCAGTATTCACGGACGTAACGCGAGAAACCAGTTTAGAATCCTGTATTTTTATACGAGAACTGCTCGACCGTTTGGGTGCATGCTTCGCTTTCACGGAAACCCCCTCGTCGTCTTTCTTCCAATTCTTAGAATTTTGCTCGAGGTCTGACGTGGTCTTAGGGGCATAGGAGACTGTTTTTGACGTGGTCTTAGGGATACTCTTTGTTTGAGGAATCTTTGTTTCTTCTTCAATGTTCACTTTCTTTGTTGGTTCAAGGTCAACTTTAGATTTAAGCGTAGAAAAAGACTTTGTGGAATGTTTTGGTTTTGTTGTCTTTTTCTTCTTTCGCGGACGTTCTTGTATCTTGGGATCTTCTTGACTAGCATCTTTCTCGTTTCCTTCCTTCTCCCGATCACCGGTATTCGCCAATCCACCATCGAGGGCATTCGACTGAAGGTCGAGGTCCTTCGATACATCGTCGTTAATTTTGCTGAAAACATCAATATTTTGATCATCATGAACGCTGGTTTTCTTTGGGTCAAGTTCCGTGGTTGATTGATCAGATTTTATCAAAGATTCTTTCATATTATTTATAAGAATCTTGTCAGTCATTTCTTTTGACAAACTTTGCCGAGTTACGCTGGGTAAAGACGGTTGAACTTTAGGTTTATCATGCTTTGGACTTTCTTCACTCTCCTTGGATTTTCCCACGGTCTCTTTGGGTGGTACAGCTGGCGACATTGACTCTTTTGGTTGAACTACTGCTGGTCCTTTAGGTTGTACTGCTGGCTCTTGAGATATTGCCACTGTCTTTTTCGGTGTAACTGATGGCTTTTTTATTATAGCGGATGACACCACTGGATCTTTGAGTACAGTCACTGGATCTTTGACTACAGTCTCTGTCTCTTTGGCAGCAGTCCCTGGCTCTTTGACTACAGTCTCTGTCTCTTTGGCAGCAGTCCCTGGCTCTTTGACTACAGTCTCTGTCTCTTTAACAGCAGTTCCTGCCCCTTTGACTACAGTCCCTGGATCTTTGAGTACAGTCCGTGGATCTTTTGCTATTACCGCGGACTTCCCAGAGCCTCCGTGTGATCTCCCAGATGTTCCTAACTGGTTATCGAGCGACTTTTTGCTCTTGTTTTTCTGTGCTGCTTGTGAAGCAACATCAGAAGAAGAAGTACCATTTTTCACCGTATCGACCTCGTTCTGAACATTTATCTTCGAGCCTCTTGCTTCACGTTCTTTCAACCTACGGTCAGTTCCACCCTGGGAAGCTATTCTCCCCGGCAAAACAGCCTTAACTTCTGTACGGCTGGATAATGTTCCGGTGGGAGCGGTCGTCCCTTGGTTCGACTTTTTCTTATCTTCCGCTTGTAATGGACGCCTTGTAGAGACTAATGCTGTAGTAGAGTGATACTTAGATTCTCTTCGTTTCGAGGACTGTGTTTCGTCAGGTTTCCTGGATAACTCAGATTTAGTTTTAGAAACAGACTTCCTTTTTTGATTCTCGGATTTCACTGCTTTAACACCGAGGTTCCTCGGGCTGTTGACTGAAGATGTTTTCTCTCGGCTATTTTTGAGGGAGGTTGTCTTGGAAGAACTAGGTAAATCGTCTGGTTTTATTTCTTTCGTCTCTGTTTTCAGAGTAGTTTTTTCCGCAGTCACAGTTGCTGAAGTTGAGGCATCGAGGGTGGAGTGAGTTGATCCTATCAACAACAACCATATTTTTAACATTGAATATTTAACCAACTACAAACGCAATGAATTACCATTTATAATTAAAATTAAATTAACTTTATTCTTACCATAACGAAAACTAGCAATAACAACAACAACAGCAGCAGCAGCAGCAGCAGCAGCAGCAACAACAACAACAACAACACAAACACCAACACCAGCAGCAACAGCAACACAAACACCAACACCAGCACCAGCAGCAGCAGCAACAACAACAACAACAACAACAACAACAACAACATTTTTAATTAACACTGTGCTGAACAACCATGCCTAAATTGTTTCATACACCTACCTATATGTGGCAGAGATACTTGTGAGGACTGCGATGGACATTTGGGAGGTATAGGGGATCGTCGAGGGCATATCTCAGGAGAAGACACCCGAGGTAGTTTAACATCTTGAACCTGTGGGTCAGCAGTTGCAGTAGGGCTATTGGTATAAGCCTCGCTTGATGGCACTGGACTCAATATGGGAAAGCGGTCCTGGGAACTAGAGTCCATTCGACTGCGATTAGAAACATGTGCGCAATCTTTGAGTAACCGCTCCATTTTCGCAGCAATAAATGAACTTTCCGACGAAGATAACTTAGGTAAGATGACGTAAGAAGACTGGGGCGAGATCTCGCAAAGTTCCTGCCGTTCACGCATGGTTATCATTCGGATGATCGCTGACGACGGTGAGCCAGCGATATGTCTCTCCGGGCTTGATGTTATCTCTCTGCCAGGTGTGATAGCTCCAGAACGAACGCTGCTTTCCAAACCAAATACTGAGGACTCCGGTGTTATCTGGGGTAACGAGGGACACTTCAGCTCTGATGCACTCGCTAGTTTTGTAGACTCATTGTGTATCTCTCCAGGCTCTTCGGGAACGTTATCACCCAACTTGTCACCAGGCTCTTGATGACATTCATCGGAATTCTGTTCTCCTTTTATGCTATTAACCTCAGCGGCCATTTTCATCGCAGGCTCTTCGTTAACATTATTGATTATCTTCTCCCCAAGCTCTTTACAGACTTTGCTGGTCATATTCTCCTCAGACTCCCCTTTCTTCCCACCGTCGAAAGCGTCTTTTGGGGGGGTTTTTACGCCATTATCTTCGTCAACTTTATCCAGTACTTTTTCGCCATGATCTTCGTCAACTTTATCGGGTACTTTTTCGCTATGATCTTCGTCAACTTTATCGGGTACTTTTTCGCCATGATCTTCGTCAACTTTATCGGGTACTTTTTCACCATGATCTTTGCCAACTTTCTCGGGTATTTTATCTCCAGTCCCTTTGTCCACTTTACCCTGTGTTTTCCCCTCAGGCTCCTGGCTAGCATTACCCTTGCCTATTTGTTTGCCAACAGCTTTCTTCCCCAATCCCTTTGCAACTTCACTCGATTTCTTCACCACTGTCTTTACATCAGATTTATCCGATGGCTTCTTGGCATTGCTATTCCCAGCTCCTTTTTGAAAACTAACGGCTTTAACCTTGATCCCATCCTCATCCTTATTATCCTTGCGTGACCTTTGTTGTCCGTTATTGTCCTGGGTAATCCTGTTCAGAAAGTCGATTTCTCGCGGTACATCATCCTCTTCCGATGATTTCGATGAATGTTTCATGTGTTTTGATTTGTTTCGTTTTAAACGTGCTGTTTCTTCACCGTTAGAACATCGAAATTGGCCATGGACCGCCGTGTTAGGCATTTCTGCCATAAAAAAGTCAGAGTTTCTATATGGGAGTAACATAGACGAAACCATTGTGAGGTGATGTGTGGAGATGTGGTGTGGTGTAGGTATCAAGGCATATTTTAACATATATACTGGTGGGATATTTGGCCCACCAGGCCCTACAAGCTGGCCCACCACTAACAAAAAGTTCTCCCACCACTGCATGGGCCCCCATGGACAGATTGAGGCCATTAAGAATATTGAATCCATTGATCAATGCACAGTTTTGGCACTAAGGTTGAGGAAAATTATTCAAGTCAGCCAAGGTCTCTTGAAAACACTCCTTGCCTCATTTTTAGCATTTACACCACACAGTACGGCAACTGAGCGTGTTGTATCTCACTACAACCGAGTAAAGATAGATGACAGAGTATTTTTACATATTTCGCTGAATGGCGTAGCAGGCTGAATTTTAAAAACGAAAAAAACAGAAGAAACTCCGAACCTGACACGGAACTTTTTAAAGATAGAGAGTATATGAAATGTTTGAGACTGAGAGAGAGTCGAGAGACTATCAAACTATGGAGTATTTTAATGCATTATTAAAACACATTTCCAAAATCGCATTTCAGCCAATATTTAATATTATGTAATTTTACTCTCAATACTTTGGGCCCTAATCTTAGTTTTGGCCCACCACAGTAAATTTCTTAAAATATGCCTTGGTAAGTATGAGCTACGTAATCAGGTGGGGAGTGATGGAATATAATGTATTAAAGATGTGGAGTGATGTAGGTATAAGTGACGTGTATGGTATGGAGAGAATTCAGTTGGTGTTTCACATAAATACAGTGATGTGATGAATAATAAACTTCGTTCTACCATTTGAGTTAGACTTCGATCAAATACGTCTTTCCAAAGGGTTGGGGGATTTCGGAGCGGCTGAGGGATTGGGGAAGAGCGCGAGGGGAGACGTACTTGGTTCACCTGCAGCGTTTTGAATCTAATTATCATAATTATCGGCAATCAGAAGGTTACAAGTTCAATTCCTGTCCGGGACTCAGAATAATTTTTCTGAGGATACGAGCTTGACGATCATCCATGTATCGTCTGTCTACTCCAAGCTCTCCCACATTCACTACAGTAGTGTGTATATTAACACATTGTAGGCTTTCTCAGTGATCATAAGGTTTATACAGGTTCGCTACACATGCATGTAACTCAATGTCCAGAGCATCTCAGAACGTTGAGTTATAGTTACAGGTCAGGCGTTTTACAGGTTAATAATAAAATAATAAATACGTTTTACCTCCTCTGAGCAACCACAACTATTATCGCGTCACACAAGGCTTGAACAACGACACGAGATGCTATCATGACAAGATTTTCCCTTCGGTAACGCTCGGCGCGTATTCGGTCACAATCGGAACCATCTGTGAAGGAAAAAGAATAAATGTTCTGGAAAACGTGTAAAGCTAAACATATTTGGAAGTTTTTAGACCATGAAAACACGACCATGAAATGAGACCATGAAAACACGGAAACATCGCTGGCCATACACGAAGCATGGCATGCCGGTAGAATTCCAAAGGACATTCTAAACGGACAACTAACTGAAGGCAAAAAACGGTGGCCGACCTAGGCTTCGCTGGAAGGACAACGCGAAAAGAGATCTTCACTCAATCAATTGAAGCAGTACATCATTGTAACCTTCGCTCTCCATCTGAGTCTCGTTAGCTCAATGGTTAGAGCGTCTCACCGGAAATAAGAAGGTTACAGGTTCGATTTCTGTACGGGACTGAGAATCATTTTTAGAGGATTTGAGTTTGACGATCGTCCATGTATCGTCAATAACATTTATTAATTGATTTTATGTTGTTTTTCTCTACCTTAATGGTCTTATTAACAGACACAACAGACGTGTGTCTTTACAAATTGTTTAGCTCGAACGTGGCTGAGTCAAGCTATGTCAAAGGCGCCGCAGGCTGCCACCATACGACCCATGTCTGACCACGGAGCACAGCTAAGATCTTTGTGTTGATTTTACTGAGGGAGGAAAACCGGAGACCCCGGAGGAAAACCTCAAAGCAGGGAGAGATCAACTGCTAACTCTACTCACATGAGTTCTAAGCTCGCGAATCAACACAAGGTTATTCCCAGATGGTCACCCATCCAAGTACTAACCCCGTCCGACCGGTCTTGACTTAGCGTTGAGTAACAGCGCCCTAACAGCACACACCACCCGTGCTTCCCAAACTACCTTGGGTTACGTTACCTTTAAGATGGCCTTTGTCTTCAGTCGATGACTCCAGGGAGATCTTCCCAACGGAGATTGCTCTCAGTACTGACGTATGTCGGGCAGCTATTTCTGTAGAGCTATCGTGTGGGGTAATATTACCCGAGGGTATTAAAGTATCACTGGGTAAACTGTCCGTGGCTTGTCGCTGTTCTTTCTTATTGTGTTGCTTCATAAAGGACTGGTAATGAGGCGGGAATTTAATTGTTATTCCTCCTTGGTTTGCTGCAGACTGTACTATGTTAGACACCAAGTGACGAACCAGAGTTCGTCGGTGTCGTGATTTCATCTCAGTATCATTACGGCGGTGAGAAACAAGAGAACCAACAATGGCTTGCTTCTCTGCTTTCTTCGTTAGTACTTTAGTCTGTTCGTAATCCGTAGGTCGTTTAATGATAATTCCTTGGTCTTCTTCTATTTTATTCAAAATATTGGACAGAAATTCTTTCACTTTTATCTTCCTGTGTGCCTGCGTTTCCTCTGGCACTGCAGCATCATCAGCTGTAACGGAAACATTAAGAATAAATATGAAAGCTGCTAAGTTCTCAAAAGAACAGGATATAATATGAAAAGGAGAAATAAGAGAACTTCAATGTACATTAATGGACATTAATATACGTAAGTACTCTTACTTAAGTATTTTTCGACACATTGAAGTTCTCTTATTTCTCCTTTTCATATTATATCCAGGAAAACATTGTATCAACTTGACAAGCGCCTTTGTGGAAAGTGCCGGGTAACACCTTTGGGTAAAGGGGGTCGCACCTCGCAGAAAGGAGTAGAGCCTATGGGGATAGGGGTAACGCCATTGGGGAAAGGAGTAGTGCCTTTGGTGAAAGGGGTAGCGCCTTTGGGGAAAGGGGGTTCGGAGAAAGGGGTAGCGCCTATGGGGATAGGGGTAACACCATTGGGGAAAGGGGTTCGCATCTTAGCGAGAGGGGTAGCGCAAATGGGGAATGGGGTAGCGCCATGCATTGGGGAAAGAGAGTTGCACCTCGGAGAAAGGGGTAGCGTCTTTGGGAAAGGGGTAGCGCCTTTGGGAAAAGGGGTAGCGCCTTTGGTGAAAGGGGTAGCACCATTGGGGAAAGGGGTAGTACCATTGGGGAAAGGGGTTCGCACCTCGGAGAGAGGGGTAGCGCAAATGGAGAAAGGGGTAACGCCATTGTGGAAAGGGGGTTGCACCTCGGAGAAAGGGGTAGCGCCATTCTAACTAATCCAGTTCCTCTTTCACTTACTTTCGTTAGTAATGGCTGGCTGTTCTAAGTGTGTGTTTTTCTCAATAACCTTAACTTCCACGCCGAGAACCTTGGCAGAGTTCTGTAAGATGTTTTGTACATACACAGCAATACGTTGACGTAACTCTTGCTCAGATAATTTCTCGTTGTTCACACTTGATGGGGAACGTTTTACTTGAACTTTCGTTTGTTTTTCATCGTCAGTTACGAAACTTGAACATCTGGATATTTCAGATTCTGAATCACTAGATGGTTCCTAAAAACAATATTGCAATAAAAGACAATAAAGTAAATGATTGGTTTGAAGGATTATCACCATTATCATTTTAATACCGGGTGGCACAAAAAAATGTTCACCCTCTTCGACTCATTGTAATTAAAAAACTGAAAAAGCTATCTTATACAAATAAAAATTATTGAATGTAGTTATGTCTAACTTAAATTTTGATGTATGCCTTGCACATTTCTATAAAATATTAGCCGAGATATAGGCGTTTACACTCAATGTAGCGTTTTTGGAAGACGCGAAAAATTGTCTGAAATGGTCTAATAATAATTTGCATTATGGTAAGAACAAATATTTGTCAGTGTCGTCCGAGTTTAAACGCCTATATCTCGGCTAATATTTTATAGATATGTTTAAGGCATACATCAAAATTTAAGTTATACATTACTGCGTTCAATAAACTTTAGTTGAATAAGATGGCTTCTTTAGTTTTTTAATTACAATAAGTCAAAGAGGGGGAACATTTTATTGCGCCACCCGGTATATTTAATATATGTCTTCTCAAACATATAACTACTCACCCTTATTGAAGCTAAACTCTCGACAATCATTGGGATTGAAAAAGATGGTTGTTTATCAACCACTGCATGTTCCTCTTCTTTATCCTGTCCAATCCTCTGTCCCTCTTCATTTTCCTCGACTTCCCGCACTGATCCCAAATCTTTAATTTCTTCCAAAGGTGCAAGTTCTTTCAACGAAGACTGTGTATGTGATATTATACCAAGTTTACTGTATGCATTCTCTTCGATCTCAGAATCATCTAGACCCAGGTCCTTTAATAAACACGACTCTAGGTCCCAGCCGCTTTGACGCCGACCGCGTTTTTTCATTTTCCCGATCACAGACGTGGGTGGGGAAGGAGTGTTCATGGAGGAGAACGAAGACGCTTTCATTCCTTCGAAGTGTTCCTTCCATTTCTGTAATTCTATTGTTCGCTTTTCTTTCAATTTTGCCAAAAACACTTCGGCATTTTCAATGTCTGTTTCGAAGGCACGTCTGTTGGCCTTTGTAAGCTCATCAAAACAAACTACGAAAAAAGACACAGGTATTAGAAAGGAATACAGTACACAGGTTGTACACATATGTAACCTTCACTCATCATCTTAGTCCATGTAGCTCAATAGTTAGAGCATCTCACTAGTCATCAGAAGGTTACAGGTTGTACACATACGTAACCTTCACTCATCATCTTAGTCCATGTAGCTCAATAGTTAGAGCATCTCACCAGTCATCAGAAGGTTACATGTTGTACACATATGTAACTTTCACTCATCATCTTAGTCCATGTAGCTCAATAGTTAGAGCATCTCACTAGTCATCAGAAGGTTACAGATTGTACACATATGTAACCTTCACTCATCATCTTAGTCCATGTAGCTCAATAGTTAGAGCATCTCACTAGTCATCAGAAGGTTACAGGTTGTACACATATGTAACCTTCACTCATCATCTGCGTCCACGTAGCTCAATAGTTAGAGCATCTCACTAGTCATCAGGTTACAGGTTGTACACATATGTAACCTTCACTCATCATCTTAGTCCATGTAGCTCAATAGTTAGAGCATCTCACTAGTTATCAGAAGGTTACAGGTTGTACACATATGTAACTTTCACTCATCATCTGCGTCCACGTAGCTCAATAGTTAGAGCATCTCACTAGTCATCAGAAGGTTACAGGTTGTACACATATGTAACCTTCACTCATCATCTTAGTCCATGTAGCTCAATAGTTAGAACATCTCACAAGTCATCAGAAGGTTACAGATTGTACACATATGTAACCTTCACTCATCATCTGCGTCCACGTAGCTCAATAGTTAGAGCATCTCACTAGTCATCAGAAGGTTACAGGTTGTACACATATGTAACCTTCACTCATCATCTTAGTCCATGTAGCTCAATAGTTAGAGCATCTCACTGGTCATCAGAAGGTTACAGGTTGTACACATATGTAACCTTCACTCATCAACTTAGTCCATGTAGCTCAATAGTTAGAGCATCTCACTAGTCATCAGAAGGTTACAGGTTGTACACATATGTAACCTTTACTCATCATCTTAGTTCATGTAGCTCAATAGTTAGAGCATCTCACTAGTCATCAGAAGGTTACAGGTTGTACACATATGTAACCTTCACTCATCATCTTAGTCCATGTAGCTCAATAGTTAGAGCATCTCACTAGTCATCAGAAGGTTACAGGTTGTACACATATGTAACCTTTACTCATCATCTTAGTTCATGTAGCTCAATAGTTAGAGCATCTCACTAGTCATCAGAAGGTTACAGGTTGTACACATATGTAACCTTTACTCATCATCTTAGTTCATGTAGCTCAATAGTTAGAGCATCTAACTAGTCATCAGGTTACAGGTTGTACACATATGTAACCTTCACTCATCATCATCTAACTAGTCATCAGGTTACAGGTTGTACACATACGTAACCTTCTTCTAAATGGCTCAAAATATTCTGAGTGAAGACAAACTTGAGTAGTAAACCATTCATTCCCAGTCCCTTACCTTCACTCCACCTGCGTTGCCTGGCAACTCTGGCACTCCTATCGTCAACGCTGTGCTTGAACTCATCCATCGAGAACTCTCGCAATCTCTTTTGTTTTTCATGATGCTCAATGGACCAACTTTGACGACGGTACCACTGGTCTTCTAACTGAGAAATATGAAGCAAAAAACAGAGTTGGGTGGAAAAACGAATTGCGGGTGGACACCAGAGAAATCATGCGGCATTGGGGCCTGAATTTAGGAACCAATAAGCCAGTTCGTAATGTCGACTGCGTATCGAAATGACGTGTTCTGCGTCGGGATAAAACTTATTTCAATTCATAACATCAGGCTAAAACCACAATAGACATTTGCATATTTTCTATTTACACTTGCAAATTCGTTATACTGAATTCCCCAGCCTGATGTTACGAATTGAAATAAGTTTTATCCCGACGCAGAACACGTCATTTTGATGCGCAGTCGACATTACGAACTGGCTTATTGGGCGCCGCCATCTTGGAAAAATTGTGGGGGAAACTTCTTGGTTCCAGGCCTTTTTCTGCAATTCGAGAACCTCGCGGTACAAAACAAGGAATCGTAAATTCTACAATTTTTGTTTTTTAGATTTATCACTCTTTTAGGTGAACGGAATACCCAACAGGCTAGAAGCCCAATTGATAGGGCCGCTTCCGAAGGCCTACGATTTAAGGTCGTTATCCAAGAAGACCCGAAAGTCTTACTATTTGCTGATATTTATGCAAAGGCAGCACTTTCTTCCTCACTTTCATCCTCAAAGACCTTGAGTGGAGGTCCAACCCAGGATTTGAACCTGTGTCTCCCAGTTCATAGACATGTGTGGTAACCACTAGACCACAACAGCTGCGTTTCGTTTTCACTATTTGTCTATTTGGCGAAAAGCCTGTTGTTCTACAACCTGGTACCCAGGTCTTATCTCCGTTTTAGCGGGGGTGTGGGCGGGCGGGGAGATATTGACCCTGGGTACGAGGTTGGTTGCTCTATTGTTACTTGGACCATTTTCTACTGAGTAAAAGATCAAAATGATTGCTTTAATATGAAATATAAATATAAAATTGCCTCTCAATTTATCCAAGATGGCAGCCTTCAATTGGTTCCCCCGCCAATGACTGAAATCAGGCTCAATGCCCCCTCTAGTTTTATTTATGATCTCTATGGTGGACACTACAAACCATAAGTTGAAAGATTTATGAAAACAAATTCTAGATTTCGAAGGACTCGGGTTCGGTAAGGTTCGCCACCCGAGTTCGCTATCCCTGCACATTTGAAACCACGTTCCCAGGGCCTTATTTCCGCTCCCGCTACACGGGGTGGGATCACTGATCTCGAAAGAAGACTGGATCGAGCAACTATTGTTCAGAAAAATAATGCCGGAAGTCCGCTATTATTAAGGGACCAACTGAGGATCCTATGAGGTTTTTTGTTGGATTATGTGCTCTTACCATCGAGAAAATAACATAATTTTACTATAAAGAGGACCAGAAGACATTTTTCAAATTACTGGGTAAAACGATTCATGGCCTACCTACAGATTTACTGCGACTTTGATCCCTTAGTAATGGCCGCCGTTGGCTCTAATTATCCAGTGAGAGAAGCCTAATATGAGACGTCAAATTAGGTTCAAGATTTTATCCATTTAATGTTAACAAAGAAACTATATTGGCCAGACACTAAACCTATTTCACGAGCGTCACAGTTTGATTTGCTTGCAAACTCGGAGCTTCTAATGATCTCTCGTCAATTTACATTATGCAAATATGTAAGCTTCAAAATCAGCTCACCAGATACAATACTCAATCCAGCCCTATTTCTGAGATCAGTGGGTTCGCTACCCGAGTGGGGCGGCGCCATGAGCAGAGATAAGGCCCTGGTAACGAGGTTGGCATATTTGTTATTCTACCTTTCTCGACTTTAATTCTTCATTTATCTTCTTATTTTCATGTAGTTTCATCATTCGTTCATCGTTTTCGTTCTCTATCCTCTTTACAAAACGAATACGAATCCTCTGATCCTAAAAACAAAACCATGGTAATAAAAAGTGTTAAAGGTGCCGACCAGTCCGTTCTGCGCATGTGTGATAGTTCAAACGTTGGGGACCCCATATGTCATCAAACTTTAACGGAATAGATTTGCGACAGTTCGAAAGCGAGTATTCGTCAAAGGTGGCGAAGGCACGAGTGGTAGTTTGATATATTATCCAGATTTAGGAACAGAACAGCTTCTTATAACTCGCATTTTAGGCGGAAAACCTCAAGCGTGGAAAACAAATCCACAATACTTCATGTTCAATGTTTATATAAAGCAATGTAAACAAACGATGTAAACAGAAACGTGGACATGCGCAGAACGGACTTGACGGCACCTTTAGTACATACACTGCTGTAGTGAATGTGGGAGAGCTAAGCTCATATCCTTAGAAAAATTATTCTGAGTCCCAGACTCTAACCTTTCTCTCCTTTTCACATTTCGTTTTGCGCAGTCTATCTCGTTCCACGTCTCTTTTCGTCTGCACACGGTCTCTTGTTTTTCTTCTCATTGCTACAAATTGTTCTCTTCGTTTCATATCAATTTCATCCAGTTGTCTTTGTCGGTTTTGTTCCTTCTGTATCCGCTTTTGACGCACCTTCGCTTCTGCTTTTCGACGCTCTCGCCTTTAAATAACAAAAAGTAAACATAAATAAAAATAAATAAACGATAAGAAAATGAAACTTACTGTTAACAATCATTCAAGTGTAAACTCTTTTTAAACTAAGAAGGGATGCTCTAACTATTGAGCTACATGGACTAAGATGATGAGTGAAGGTTACATATGTGTACAACCTGTAACCTTCTGATGACTAGTGAGATGTTCTAACTATTGAGCAACATGGACTAAGATGATGAGTGATGGTTACATATGTACAACCAGTAACCTTCTGATGACTAGTGAGATGGTCTAACTATTGAGCTACATGGACTAAGATGAAGAGTAAAGGTTACATATGTGTACAACCTGCTACAACCTGTAACTTTCAGAGACAGATACTCTAACCATTGACCTATATATGAGCTAAGATGAGATGTACAACCCTGGCTGATGATATGCTTGACTGAGATGGAAGAGCGAAGGCTAAAATGTGGTTCTGGACTGCGAAATACGCACTGAAGCGGGTTTCATTCACGTCAGGGACTCCCAGGGGGGAATATATTAAATGTGACTTGCAGCTTGGTTATTTCAATATATAGTAAATTGTTCGTAACTCAAGCTTTAACGCAAACTCAGATAGCGCCTTGAACGTAGCCTTCTCTCTGCCATCTGAGTTCTGGTAGCTCAATGTTAGAGTGTCAAACCGGAGATCAGAAGGTTGCGGGTTCGATTCCCGTCTGGGGCTCAGAAACATTCTTCTGAGTTTGCGTTTAAGGTTGAGTAGCAAACAATTTACTAAACTGTTAGACTATATAGGGATATCATATATGGTCGAGGTCTGAGTCGTCTTCTGGACGATCTTTTTTATTATCCGCAAGAGGTTGGACAAAACGAGAGATTGTTACTCGATCGGACATGCATGTATGATGAAATACATCATGGAACTACTAACCCCAAAACAACTTAGATCATAACCCTAACCTCCCGCCTAATGGGCTTTCTAACCCCCCCCCCCCCCCCCCGCCTAATAGTTTTCTAATACTAACCTTAATACTAATAAAAGGATCGTCCAGAAGACGACTCAGACCTAGTACCTCACGGTCACCTCAACTGCGAGTGTACCATCTTGCCACCTGGGGGGGGGGGGGTAATTTTTTTATTAGTGCCCAACCTTTTTCTCATAATCTCCATCAATTCTGGATCTCTTTCTAGCGCCAATCTTTCTAATCTTTCTTTATTTGCCACTTCAATTTGCATAGCATCCTGTGTTCTCTCTCGCTCCAACTCATCCAGTTTTAACTTTCGAATCCACTGACGATACTCATTGAACTCCTTCAAGGAGCATTTCACGTAGCCGTCGTCAGTGATAAACCCTGTTTAAGATAATGTTTAATAACATATCATCGCATATTACATGAATTACGATAAGTTTACAAGGGAATAAATTATTAAAGTCCTTTATCTATTGGGCAAAATAGAAAGGACTTCTTCCTGAACGGGGAGAGATGGAAGAAGGGACATGTACTCAAGGGTAATGAATTTAAACTTTGTTGGGACTTTGAGTACAGAATGACGAAAACGAGTACAGCACGTAGACCCGATATGATCATGGAGGACGAAAGAGAAGAAGAAGATATGGTTGTTGGAAATGTCGTGCCCAATGGAAATGAATACAGAGGAGGTAACGCGAACCAACCTGCGAAAGTACTAACAACTTGCGTTTGACACTAGGGAGAAGAGACCAGGTTATAGAGTGGAAGTGGTACCAGTTATCATTGGGTGTATGGGTGGTTGTGTGAAGACAAGCAATTAAAGCGGTGGTAAAAGTGATTGAGGGAGAAAGGAACGTAACAAGAATAGTAACGACAATGCAACAGACCGTACTTATGGAAGGAGAGTCAATTATACGGAAAGTGTTGAGTGGATTGGTGCAATCGGAGTAAAACTCGGTTAACGTCCCAACAATTATTGGTGGGAATGTCTCATTGGTCAGACTTTACTTTTTGATCTCGCCACGTACTACATAATAATAACTTTATTTCCCGAGAGTAAAGGATCACAGTAAAAACTAACAAACTAGTTGCCCTAACGCGATAAGAAAACAAATTACCTTCATGTGTAAGTCTTTTTCTGATGTCGTTTGATCGAAAGTAAACTTTGAGATGTTCATCATGAAGATAATTATAAGAGAGACTGGGACGAAGAGGATCTGTTAAATCAAATTCCTTTTTCCTTGGTTGTTGACGCAGCTTAGCAAAATAACAAAACAACAATGGAATGTCATCCAGCTATCCCATCTGATTCACTTCCTTCCTTCCTCTCTTCGTTCCTTCCTTGCTTCTTCCCTCCCTCCCTCCCTCCCTCCCTTCCTCCCTCCTTCCCTCCTTTCGCTCCTACCTTCTTTCCTCCCTTCCTCCCTCCCTCCCTTCCTTCCTTCCTCCCTCCCTCCCTCCCTTCCTTCCTTCCTTCCTCCCTTCCTTCCTTCCTTCCTTCCTTCCTCCCTCCCTTCCTTCCTTCCTCCCTCCCTCCCTTCCCTTCCTTCCTTCCTTCCTCCCTCCCTCCCTTCCTTCCTTCCTTCCTCCCTCCCTCCCTCCCTCCCTCCCTTCCTTCCTTCCTTCCTTCCTCCCTCCCTCGCTCCCTTACGTACCTTCTCTCCCAAAGGCGTGGTGTACAATACAATAGTTCCCGTCGGTGCAGGTACCATAGGAAATTTGCTATCCAAACTCATAATAGACTCGTCCATGAGCCATGCTGGCCGAATACGAGGTAATCCCAAGTCAAACTTCCCATCATCACTCACATAATTGGGTGGTAACAAACTCTCCATCGAACGTGGCTTTCTCAGCCACATATCCGCCATTATTCTCAAGGTTCACAACATAAGATCACATCTTTGAATACAACTCAACCAATAACCAAAAACCCTCAGGATAATGAAAACGTCATCAATCACATGATTTATTAAGTGATGACGTGTTAACGCACGCGCGTTGTTCGACGACACTTGACGATAACGATCGTTGACGCGCGTGAAGCCGAAGAAGCCTCGTTTCTGCACGTAATTGATTTGTTGGTGTCTCCATGGTGATACGCTAAGCATTTGTCCTAATGAAGACCTTATTATGTGATAAACAACTTTTGTGGAATTTCCCCACAAATTATCTATGTCAACGAGAGTCTTCACCACGCTCGTTTGTAAAGATATTCACTAAAAACCAGGGCGCTAATTATATATATATATATATATATATATATATATAAGCGCCCTGGTAAAAACTCACTATGCCAATGCTACAATCTGATTGGTTACGCTGCTCGCTATCTGATGAACAATTAGACAACGGGACGCGATAAGGCCGAGTTTTTTTGCAAATAATCTCGTTTAGATTATTCGCTCTCAATTTCTAGAGGCGATAGTTAACTTTAACCAGACAGAGTGCTAATTAAAAGCTGTGCACTGTGGCGCTGCGCGTGCAGCTAACTTTCAAGGCACCGCGAGTTCGGCAGTACATCAACATTTTAGATTATAGAATAACATGTTTACTATGCGCATTCTCATTGGTTGTTGGCCATGATCGATTAGAGGACGTCAGATGCACGGACACGTCAGCTCACGTCATCTCACATCAGATAACTACTTTTATCTTTTTCATGCCCCAGAAATCACCAAAGAGCTAATAAGCCTTTTGAATGGTTTGTTTTCAATTTTTATTGCATAAAACAAATAGATTCCATTTTGCCGTTGTCTGTTCAGTTATAGATACACAGTAGACGTCAGAACGTGGTAAGAACATCAGTGATCCACTCGACTATCGTCTCGTGGGCCACTTTTTTGTTCTTACCCGTTCTGACGTCATATTTGCATCTATAACTGAACAGACAACGGCAAAATGGAATCTAATTGTTAAGTATTTAATTTGTATTTCTACACTGCCCACGTAATGCAACACTTTTATATTAATCAAATTAAATAATTTACAGTACTTTTATATATTACATAACTTTAAAATATCTTACACTTTACTCGCAATATCCCGCCTGTTTCGGAATCACAGTATCCTGCACGGAAAACCTTTGGTATTCCTTTATTAAAGTGTTTAAATAAAAATTACTCTGATGAAGGACTCCGCTCGAAACGTCAGTAGGGACTTTAAAATCTACGACGCGGCAACCTCGACTACGCGGCCCTCAAAATGTTAACAAGCAGTGTGAATTTAAACATTTGAAAGAAGCCATCGTAAATTGACTACCATAGACGATATATATATATATATATATATATATATAACCTCCAAAACGCTCCAGTTCTGCTAAAACGATTGTAGTGTTTGAGCTGAAGTCAACATTAAGGAACAGCTCTCACCTCTCAGCGAGTTCACGTCGTCCTGAAGACGTGAAAATGTTCAGAGTTGCGTTGGAAACAGAACGAGGACGGTATTGAGAATAGTCTTGGAACTACAAATTATTCATTCTCTTTGTTTCGAATAAAGAATTCTTTGTTTTGAAGGCCGCGTTGTCGAGGTTACCGCGTCGTTGATTTTAAAGTCCCTAATGTTTCGTTCCTAAAGCTCTCAGCAGTTTACCACCTTTTTGGTTTTAAAATAATAGGATGTTCGAGGTTCAGAATTAAAACCAAACGCTATGGTAACCTCAAGTTCTACCAATTGAACATTTTGAAGAAAATGCAATCGCGTAAACTGCTTCCCAACTTCGACAACCGACAATCAGATCCTCCATCGTCACATAACACTGTGTGGATACTGGATAGTGGATAGACAATAAAACTGCCTCAAAAAATATTAATAATACACTGTTATGCGAAACAACGATAGTTACCCATAATGCATCTAAAGGCGACATCATTCTTGCTTCCAGGTGATTGTTTCCGAAGATTTCCGAGCCAGCATAAGGAGTGGAAACCAGACAGCGGTTATTGTTTCGTGTATTGATAGTAAACATATGGGTGCTCTGCAGGGTTGTTTGACATCATAGGCTAAATATTTTTTTAAATATGATAAGTAATTTTGGAGGAAAAGTTGGGTTATTTTAGCAAGGATATAATATGAAAAGGAGAAATAGGAGAACATCAATGTGTCAAAAAATACTTAAGTAAGAGTACCGTATATTAATGGATGATCTGACCTGAAGAACGACACATCGTCCGAAACGTCGTCCATGAATATACGTAAGTACTCTTACTTAAGTATTTTTCAACACATTGAAGTTCTCTTATTTCTCCTTTTCATATTATATCTAGTTCTTTTGAGAACTTATTTTAACAAGATTAACTATCATTTACTGTGGTACAATTACTACTGACCTCACAACCAGCTCTTTGTGCCATTGCATTTACTTTCTTTAAATATTCTTTACTTTGATCTTCTTTCAAATCCAACATAAACCTAGGAAAAAATATTATCATCATTATGTTCACCATCACAATTATCATCATCACCACTATGATCATCATCACTAATATCAACACCAACACAACCATCATCACCAACATCACCACCACCACCAACATCACCACCAATACCACCAATACCACCCTCACCACCATCATCATCATCACTATCATCACCACCATCACCATCATGACCACCAACACCACCAACATCATCATAATGACCACCAACATGACCATCATCATGACCACCAACATCACCACCAACACCAACATGACCATCACCACCATCATCACCACCATCATTACCATCATCACCATGACCATCATCACCACCAACATCATCATCATCACCATCATCACCACTAACACCACCATCATTATCATCATCATCATCACCATCGTCATCACCATCATCATCATCACCACCACAATTACCATAATCATCACCATCATCACCACCATACCACCATCATCACCATATTACCACCATCACTACCATATGTCCACGTAATTTACATTGTCTATATAATTAAATTAGTTTTTCTCCAAGTATACCTACATTGTGGTCTCAATGATCAACATTGCTTTTTCAGAGAGAAGACAAGATGTCTCCGGTGTCAACAAATGCACCATGCTGAAATTAGGAATAAAAAAATAATTCAATTTTAACCCTCAATATCCCAGGAGTGATCAATATCTAACTTCTCCTAATAATATCAATGGTTATAACCAAGCATAGAGGTAATGAGAATAAAGAAAATGATCATCAAAGATAATCTTAGGTTATAATAAAGATGACTGCACCTGTTTGAAAAATAGACCATGTCAAAAAGTTGTTGAAATTTTGTCTTTTTTTGTAAATCTGGTAGGCAGTTCAATGGAAGAAAATGAATAGAGACATTTTCTGTTGGAATACAACCTTGACAGTAGAGAATGAAACCACAGTTAATTTACTGTATCTAAATGTGGGGCTTCTCACTACTCTTGTAAGACAGTGATTTCCTCAGGTTAACAACACTAACCTACATCAGGGTGTGTCTGTTCAGGATTATCATTTCCTGTTATCTGTAGTTCCTCAACTTCCTCAATCACCTCTTCTATCCTTCCATGTTCTCTCTTCTCACCAGTTGTCTCCTTTGGTGGTTCGTATTTCTTATGATGTATTAACTCATAGGTAAATCGAGTGATGTTGTAGGCTGATACATCTCGAGCAGTCTAAACAGAATAAAACAAATAAACTTACTGAGGTTGAAGAGTAAATTGCCGCTAACGCAAAAACCGTGACAATATTACAGCTAACAATTAATTTCCCAACGCAACTAGGTGTTAAATCAGGCATAGTTTGACGCTACCCTGGCTTTAAAAAGTTTTTTGAACGTAACTTTATAAGTTACTGTCCATGACCCAACGTTTCGACACTCCAATCTAGTGTCTTCATCAGGGGTGATCATTGTAAAGTTAGGATCCCTATTTATACCCTCATAGAACCGATGATTTATTAACAAGATGCAAATAAGCTTGTGACCTGAATAAGGACACATTGTCCTAAACGTCGTCCATTAATATACGTAAGTACTCTTACTTAAGTATTTTTCGACACATTGAACTTCTCCTTTTCATATTATATCTAATTATTTTTCATATAAATCAATATGACTGACCTTAACATGAATTTCATTTTTTTTCTCAAACAAAGATTTTTCATCACTTTCAATACCAAAAGCAAAGAATGGACCATTAATAACATCACCCCAATAACCTCTGCTCGCAAACTTTTCAGATCCCTACCAAAGACACACCAATATCACAATTATTCAATGTGGTTGTCAAAGAGATTTAATCATACAGCTGTACTCTGTTGAGTGAAAACATTGTTGTTTTGTCAATAATATAGAAAAATTGAAAAAAGTATTGACAACCAATCATTTGCGCAACTTAACAAGCCTGGACATAATTTTTGCTGTACCTGTCAGAATGACCAGCACAAATGAATTTGTAACGGACACACATAAAATGTACCTGTCACGGTACAACTTAGCGTAATGTCTAAAAACTAAGTGTAACGTCTCAAAACTTAGCGTAACGTCTCACAACTTAGCGTAACGTCTCACAACTTAGCGTAACGTCTCACAACTTAGCGTAACATGTCCAAGCTTAGCGTAGCGTCTCTGCAAGCTTAGTGTAACGTCTCATAACTTAGCGCAATATCTCCAAACTACATGTATGCGTTATGACTCATAACATACAGGGTGTTAGCCAGAAACGAAAAGTTTTGTCCGTAACGTTAAACGTAAATTGGGAAAGTTTTTTTGACCGATCAAAGTCCTTTAAATACGCTACTTTATATCACTATTTTGTGGTAACCATGGTGAGAGGAATTAAACTGTCTAACTCTCAAGTTTTAAGTTCAAATATACAAAATCTGTTTGGCGACAAAAACCGGAAATTTAATACCATATAGTTATCGTTAGATGTTTTGACAGCTTTTAAGGTTGGGCCGCCATCTATTGTTTTGACCATGAGAACTGTAAACGAATTTGTTTGAAAAGACGATTTAAAACTCATGAAGACTAAAACTTTAAAACCAATTTCCAATCGATCAACCAAACCAATTTCCAATCAAAACAACAATTCGAACACTTCATAACAACGCCTTGACAGCGTCTTGACAACATTATAAGCTTACGTCACAACTATTGATTTCAAACGACAAAACTTATCGACAAAACGTTAGTCGTTCCAAGCTCAACCGGGAAGCGCAGTAGATTTGTAATAGAATACCGTTGTTTGCATCTAGGGAAAAACCCTTAACTTTGTATAAAAACATTATCATCGTTTTTCTTAGCGCTAATTAAGTTGATGACGTGTTTCTCCTTAGATGTAAACAACGCCTACTGTAGCTTCGTTTTGTACATTTCATTTCCGGTGAATGAACACGGAATGCACATCAATTACACTTTGTTTTGTACATTTCATTTAAGTGAATACACACCGAATATGAATTGAAACTCGATACATTTTGAGAAAATAGTTAATGAATAATGGGGAAAAAGTATTCTGTAAATAATACGTTCTTTGAATGATATAATAGTATTAAATCAAACGCAATACACTTTCTCATCAGAAAAAATGAAAATCTTCCAGTAGACCAGTTGGGAAAGCCCCTTAGCTACTTCAATTGGGAAAAGTCCGTCAAACGGACGCTATATGGGCTAGCTAACACCCTGACATACCACAATGTCTCAAAACTTAGCGTAACATCTCACAACTTAGCGTAGCGTCTCTGCAAGCTTAGTGTATATCGTTTTGTAACATAGCGCAATATTTCCAAATTTAGCGCAATGTCTCAAAACTTAGCGCAATATCTCCAAAGTTAGCGCAATATCTCCAAACTATGCTTTATGTCTCATAACATAACGCAATGTCTCAAAACGTAGCGTAACGTCTCACAACTTAGCGTAGCGTCTCTGCAAGCTTAGTGTATATCGTTTTGTAACATAGCGCAATATTTCCAAATTTAGCGCAATGTCTCAAAACTTAGCGCAATATCTCCAAAGTTAGCGCAATATCTCCAAACTATGCTTTATGTCTCATAACATAACGCAATGTCTCAAAACGTAGCGTAACGTCTCACAACTTAGCGTAACATCTCACAACTTAGCGTAGCGTCTCTGCAAGCTTAGTGTATCGTCTTGTAACATAGCGCAATATCTCCAAATTTAGCGCAATGTCTCCAAACTTAGCGTAACGTCTCTATACTTAGCGTAACGTCTCCAAACGTAGCGTAACGTCTCAAAAATTTGCGTAATGTCTCTCATCACTGATATCATACAATACGAAATCTAAACGCAGTCCATTCAACACAAAAATGTTTTACTTTCACAAATATACTTTATGTTTAATAATAAATACATTATACTACAAAATACAAATTTTAACCTTATTTATAACCATTCCAGATGCTAAAGAACGATTTGATATTTCATAAGAAGAGTCTTCACGTAACTCAAATGCCACACCTTGATCACGCCATATCTTGTATTCATGAAAATGAATTATGGGGGCCTGTAAAAGTGCCAGATACAATCAGAGAAATACACAAGTATGAGAAAATTTCCTGTGTTAACCCATAATGAAAATAAAAGTAGAGTGCTGCGTGGACAGAGTTTTGGATATATAGCAAAGTGAAAAGGTGGTAAACTGCCAAGATTTTTAGCAACAAAATACTGACGTTTCGAGCGGAGCCCTTCATCAGAGTAAGACGAGATGAAATAAAATAAATAGGGCTTATATATATGCCAAAATGGTGTCACAAGTAGAAAGTAGCCAATCAAATGCACGGGAGATAAACAAACTAATAATTAATGAGATGCGAAAAGTTAAATCATTTGCTATTTTTACAGTCGATCAGCAAACAGACTGAGGGAGAAATGACAGGTCCAATATTCAAGGGGATTAGTTACCTTTTTATGAAGTGCCATATTGTAATCCCAATCATAAACATTATTTCTGCAATCATATCTTACAGCAAGATGGTTTCTTAACCTCAAGTCCCTGAAAGATAAAAGTTTTATGGAGAACTATTTAATGGTCCAAAATTGCAGACAATATTATAATATACGTAAATCATGTATACAATAAGTAAATATTGTTGGCTTACCAGCATTTAGTAATGTCAAAATATTTTGGATCTGGGTTGCGCCAAAATTTGAACACTGCCTCTAGCATGTCTCTTTCTTTAAACTAAAACAATGAATACAGTATATACTATAGATACATTACATATAAATCAAATATCTAAAAAGGTTGGTGTACTACCGAAATAGCGTGTAAGTAGTGTAACGTTTCGAGCAATGCTTCTAAGATTCCTATGCACAGGGGCGTACGGGATGCGGGTCAGTCCAGGGACCCCAGTCAGCGTTCCTGCCACGCCCAGTCGGTGCATTTTTGGTCAATTCAGTTGGGTCATTTTGGGAAGATATACTTGTTTGGAAGTATCTTTTATCAAAATTGCACAGACTGGGAAGAAAGGATAGTAAAAAAAACCTTTAAAAGAGATATATTCACAAGGGGAAAATTCTTCTCCATGTAGTCTAAATTTGTCACCATTCTAAAAATAAAACACATAAATTTGACAGTTACAAAGAAAAATAACTTTTAATCATTACAATAACATTATAAACAACATAAATATCAAATATAAACTTTATAAAAAGTAATCTGTAAAGTTTGTATTTACTGCATGTAACAAACAGGTTGTAGTTGACACGAGTCAAGCCATATAATGATATATTTTAATGCATTTACTGTTTCATATACAACATCAATTTCAAAACATTGTTTGTGGCCATTGAACTAAATTCAGTAAGTGACTATGGTACATATAACATTACTTTATAAATTCATTTGATTTTTCTTGTAAATATTCACTGGCCTGAGGACGTATCAAAGTATTACCAAAGAGTTCAAGAAAGAGTTCACATTTCTCTGGAAAATGATAAACATGATATACATGGTGAGAAAAACAAGGATAATACTAGGAATAATAATTATGAATAATTAGCATAATTAGAATAATAAGCATAATTAGAATAATTAGCATAAGTAGAAACTAGTGATGGTAATGATACTAATAGTAGCAGGGGCATATGAAGTGGGGGCAGGGGGCTTTGGCCCCCTCACTCTTTTTGGTGGGGGCATGAGTATGTGAGGGTCCCTCCACTTTTACCGTAATCATTTCATCAACGCCAATGACGGTTTCGTTGAACAAATCTCCAGAGCCCGTTCAAAATGCGCATACACCCCAGTCGCCAGTGATACAACTACACCAGCCCTGAAGAGGCCTTGGGGACGAGAATGATGCAATCACAGTGCCTCTTAGGCGGTAGTTCTGGGACCTTGTTTGTCTTGCTTGAAAATGGCAGTTGAGGTTTGTTTTTAGCACATGTATACTGAGGGCAACAGGTTATGGGACATTCATATTTGCAGAGATTGGGACCTTGCCGGGCCCCCTCACTTTTATTGTCGTTCCGACGCCTCTGAATAGTACTAGTGAATGTGCACTCTCCTCCACAGAGGCTTCGTTTTGCTTAACTATGGGTCATATACCCCTGTGAGCCCAAGAAAAGCAAATTACTGCCATTGAAGCAGAAATGAAATATATAGTAAGCAAAAGCCCAATAAACAAAAGGAAGAGAAGAGTGGTGAATGTGAGAGCTTGTGGAGAGACAGACGATACATGTACGTATATCACAATACCTTGAAGACCCAGTTTCTCTGTTGACTCTAAGACAATTCCAAGGAGCAAAAGATGGCGAGCAAATAACTCCAAATTATTTTCAACCACATAAATGTTAATATGTTTTCTTTTCCATTGGTGAGCTTTAGCTAGTGTTTTGAGAAGGTGCCGACAGTCACCTGATCCAACCAGAAGAATACTAATGGAGTCTAGGGACAATAATTATATGATAATTATGAGTAATAGAATGTGTTGAGCTGCGTAAGCAGTGTAGAAATACAAATCAAATATATATCTAAAAAGGTTGATGTATGTACTGCTGAAATATAGCGTGTAAGTATAGTCCAAAGGCCTTTGCTCAAAATATTAGACAACTTACATGCTATTTTGGCAGTACACCAACCTTTTTAGATATGTGATATGATAATTATGATTTTTAATTTAATAATTTTAAAGGTGCCGTCCAGTCCGTTCTGTGCATGTGTGATATTTCAAACGTGCGGGACCCCATATGTCAACAAATTTAACAGAATAGATTTGTGACAGTTCGAAAGCGAGTATTCGTCAAAGGTGCCGAAGGCACGAGTGATAGTTAAATATATTATCCACATTTAGGAACAGAACAGCTTCTTATAACACGCTTTTTAAGCGGAAAAGCTCAAGCGTGGAAAACAAATCCGCAATACTTCATGTTCAATGTTTATATAATGCAATGTAAACAAACGATGTAAACAGAAACGTGGACATGCGCAGAACGTACTTGACGGCACCTTTAATAATAATTTTAATAATTTATATTATAAATTTGCATACATTAACAACAAAGACGTTTTGTAAAGCGTTACAAACCTGTGTCACAAAACTTACTATCTTCATCTCTAAGTTTTTGATCTATAAACAAGAGTAACTAAATTATAGAAATCACGAACAAGGGAGGTATTAAACACTGCAAAGAACGATCAAATCAGCAACAAAATATAATATCTTACATTCTTCTTGCATATCTAGAGCTGGGCTGAAGCCCCACCACGTTATTGCACCATACGGACCAACCATAGCTTTAAAATATCAAAATAACAAACGAAAATTCACTCTCGCTTTCCTAAACGAGAATACCCAGCTTCTATCGCACTTATTTTTATACACCCCCTGAAATAACTCACAACAAACTAATTCCCCGGGGGTGGCTTTGTTGGTAGAAATATTTTGATTGGTTTAGTCAAGATGGCTGCCGTGATAGGTATAAGAAATATTGGCTTAAAATCGCGAATTTTCTCTCATCAGGTTTGTTTTTAGGCGTTATTTTGAGTGAGAACGTACTACTGATTGTTGTTTTTTATTAAACTCTCTCTGTATCAGTAAGTTTTGTACATAAAATGAGTAGAAATGTTGCAAAATGTGGCAAAAGTGTATTATTTTGATTGGCTCGCTAACAGAGACAGTATGCTGGACTAGTCATGAGTACGCCATTATAAAGCCTCTCAAATAATAAATGTACTAAAATTATAAATGGCTCAAAATGTTGACTTGCTCAAACTGAACCTGTTTGCTGGGTGGGCTGGCCAGATGAATTGTTACATGAGCACAGGTTGACCAGGCTTACCCGGTTGGCTAGAACTGAATTGGGTCATTAAACAGGATGGCTCGTTTGGCAGGCCAGACTTCTCAGTAAGCCAGCTTGGAGACTGAGCCAACTCACCTCCATGTAATCAAAGCAATTTGGCAAACACTCTGTGATGGCTTGTTACAGGTGTGCAGATTGGTGATGTTGAAAATTTCAGTGGAAAATTTAACCACCTTTGCACTGACAGAGCTGTATTATTAGCTACAACTATAGATTAGTGTATATTGCCTACAATGTCTTTGAATAAGCCAGTGCCACTAGCCTCAATAGCCCGAGTTAACACATAGCGGGCATCTTGTTTTGATTCCTAATGTTTTATTTTATAATTATCTTGAAACAGCCATTGAAAGTTCTTCCAATGCTCAGACTAAGATTACTGTCAGATGAAAAGTCAGACTCTCACAATATTGCTGCCTCAGGTAATGTGAATGAGATTTACCTAACCTCAAACCAGTCTGCATTTGCTCATTTCAACTCTTGTTTACACCAGGCCGGTCACACAATCAGGATTGGTTAGTTTCAAATATGACTGTTCTCCATTCAATTAATATTGATCCGATTTCTGTTAATATTTGTACAGATTGGACTTAAATGTCATGTGTGTCGTCCCCTGTCTAGTCTTCTTGTTAAAATGTGCTGTTAGTTTATTTTTTTCTTAGGGTCCCCGTAATGGAGCAATAAGCTCTGTGGGGTATCCCCGCTACTCAATGTGGCAAAGCTTGTAAATATAAATAAATAAAATAAATAGATCTCATCTTGTTCATATTGTATGGGAAATTGGTCTGTAATCAGGCCAGGTTGACTTGAATCTCTGGGCAAACCCATGTAAACTCACGAAAAACACATCCAAATTAAAGTCAGTCTAATCTGAACTAGGGTCGGTCTCGTGTAATCACCCTAATTTACCCTTTCCAAGTTGTATCAATGTTAAACATCTATCACGGTTATAGGTATATTACAAGTATTTCACTCGATTAAACTACCCTCTATGTAAGAACTTGTGACTAGGCTCTCGGCAATGGCCTCCGTATCTCAGTGGTCAGAGCACTGCACTAGCATCGCAGGGACGCGGGTTCAATTTCAGCCGGAAGGCCTTGAAGTTGCATTTTTCACAACTGGTCCCAGTTTGGTCTTAAAATGTATATATTCCAACACTCTAAATTTTCCTTCACCATAAATCCTTATCACGGTTATACATGTACACCAGCAGGATTTGTTGTAGCAGCCTCTTGCTACTCTTACCATACTCTAGGGTTAGGCCAGACTAAAAAGTTTGCTCTGAATGGGCAATAACTTGACCGTGCACTTGGAAACTTGGATGCCACTATAACATACATTTATATGCCACTGTAGCCATTATCTGTTGAATACATGAAAAAGACACTGAAAAACAAAATTCCTATTTTATTTTTGGTAAAGGTAAAACATCTGCACAAGATGACTCAACATCATACAATGTTCCAGAGTATTATTCACATAATAAGGATACGTATGCTAACCTGGAAGTTGAAATAACACAGGCTGGTCATCGACAGTCCCAACCTGATCCTCGTGTCCCTTACTACCACCATTATCCTTGGGAAAAGAAGACAGCTTAGTGGTAGCATTGACATTTAATTAAAAAATATCTGACCACTTTGAGTGTTTGAACTACTGTTGAACTACTGTACCTTATGACATAGACAACATCAAGATCAAATTCTAAAGATCTTTATTTTGATAGCATTTACAAAATCATTGTATTTAATACTTTTCCTGTATCTATACATTTCACAACTAAAAGTTAATGTTACTTAATACATTTTTTGTTGTGTAATAAAACTTTAACATATTGCTAAATAAAAATTCATTTACCATAACCTTTCTAAATACTTTATTATAAAAACATAAACTCTTACGGGTATCGTGCAGCGTAGGCAGTGTAGAAATACAAATCAAATACTTTAAAAGGTTGGTGTACTACCAAAATAGCGTGTAGAAGGTTCAAACCTCCTGCAGTTTTGGCAGTGCACCAATCTGAAGACAAACCATGAAAATTAACTCCTGGTACCACATATAAAATTTTACAATGAATCATTAATTTTAAACAAATTATAACTTAGTAGCTTGCCAGCAGCTATAGTTTAAAGAAAGTTTGTATGCATTGTTAATTGTCTGTGGGCACAGAAAAGTTTTCAGTACTACCAGTGATCTGTAAGCAACAAATGTCATAGATCAACTAGGTTCCAAGGATAGTGCAATAATGTTTTCTCACACTTGGGGTCGTTTTGATTTGCCACCACAAGTGGTACAATGCCATTATAATCACAATTACATTGTAAGTTATAACATAACAATTAAACTTTAACATAACTAAAACTAATTATTGTGATACCAAACTCTGGGAGGGTGGGGACATCATCTTCGTGTACCACACACACAATGGAAACAGATTATTCATAGACGCATCAAGGTTATTTTCTTGGGATTCAGAAGCTTAACCATAAAACCCTAATCATAACCCAAATAAAAACTCTAGTCCTAACCCTGAAATAAAGGAATTCTAACCCTACTTTTAATCAAAATATTTCAATATTCTGTGTCCGGTACACGAAGTAGCAGCCAGGGTGGGTGAGTCACGCTGCTCACAAGACCTAATATCTGCACTTCACCCTTGGCCATTTGTAAACTCGGCCAGAAAGAAACCCCAAATCTTGAAAAAAGTCTAAATGTTTTGAGCAACTCTATCTAAGAAGCAACAGTGTGATATTCTGTAGTATGATATATCAATCCATAATAGCCAATGCACATGTACATATACAATTATATGTTCAAGGTACAAAGTATGTACCAAGTTGGCTTTGAATGGTATAATTGTTTTATTATAGATCATTTCTGATTTGTTTGTTTAATTATTAATGATATGGACCAATAGCTTCTAATATAAGAACCAATTGCATTGTAGAATATCTACTGTAAAGTGGTGGTTGTCTATATATACACTGTAATGATTGTCCATCAAAATTTGTTTCACATAATAGCTAGAATTCTCTCTTTATTTTTACATAATTATGTGGTCCTCTTTAATTACTAAGAAAACACTCAGCTTGGGAAATATAGCAAGCGAAAAGGTGGTGAACTGCCAAGATTTTAGGAACAAAATACTAATGTTTCACACTGAGAACCCTTCTTCCTCTGATGAGGGGCTCTGCTTGAAACATCAGTGTTTTGGGTTAAACTGCATTAATGTAATGCCACTTTTGAAACATAGGTTGGAGACACTGGCTCTGTTGCTCCTCAGCAGATGAAAGGGTCGTGGATCCATGGAGTGCATAACAAATTACTTTACACTAATAATAGTGTTAGCATTAGGGTGATAGTTAGGTAAGCAGTTATTTTGTTAAATTGCAGACATCATACATTCACAGCTACAGGTTATATAGTTTATATACATGTAGGGTTCAATTAGTTTTGATGCTTAGAATAGGGAGTGTAATGGAGCCATGGAGCCTTTATATTTACACAAAGCTTGAAAAATTGGCATTGTATTGAGTTGCTCCGTATTTTGTTCCTAAAATCTTGGCAGTTCACCACCTTTTTGCTTGGTATATTATTATATCCAAAACACTGCCTATGCAGGACTCTACTTTTTTACAACTCTTTGGGAAGCCGTCTCCACAGTCATCCCTGCTTGTTCAATGTAATGTGATCCATCACCATTCTATAGTATAACTAAATGAGCAACATTGTCTTGGGTCACACTTTTGCAGGTTTTTGAACTCCATCTGTGATTGTTAACATCCCAATTAGTTCTATTGGATTTTGAGATTTCTCATTATGTGTTTTTTTGGGTCTCCTCTGTCTCCTGAGGTAAAAGAAGCATCATTGTTAGTTAGGAATTACTTTGATTGAAGTGCCTCATGTACTTTGGCATATATTATATTATACAGTATTTATATATCTTTGGGACATTATGATAAAACTTGTTTAACATTATCATCAGTTAGAGTGACATCTTCATCCCAAAACCAAGGTACTGTAGCTACAGTAAAATATCTAAAAAGGTTGGTGCACTGCCGAAATAGTATAAGTAGTCTAACATTTCCAGCGAATGCCCTTCGTCAGAGAGCGAAACGTAAAGTGAAATAATATTAATAGAGTGAGAATATAAGGGGCCCAAAATGATAACCATTATGTAAATCCTACACATAGAAAGAAGCTTCTATGGCATTTAGGGGCCTATGAAAGACCATAACACCACCTTCCCCTGGGCCTTGGCTCTCGGTGGCCCTGCTGCCCCAACTTTAGCAGAAATATTAATTAACTTCACTCACCAAAAGTGATCGGACTCTCAATTTAAAATATTAACTTTAGCAAATAATTATAGTAAACTCCTTAACAGTCTAGGTGAAAACTTAGTACTACATGCTCTTGGGCAAATACTTTGAAAGTATATACATACTTTCCCATGGCCATACAGACCTCATACTCACTTCATAATCAGTATTCATTTACCTTATTAAACAAAAAACTCCAATTGAAAGTAGAATCATAAAGAACGCAAATGCACCAACAGCAATCCCTATCCATTTCCACATCCCTAGTAAAATTTTATTTTTAGACATTTCAACAGATGAAAGAATGACATACAGGTATTGCAAAGGGGCACTGTGCAGCATTGAAAGTCACCATACAAAAGACTTCTTCGCATGCACCAATGAACAATAAACCTACCAACAAACAATACACCCACGCACTCACATTGATTATGACACAAACAACCAATGACAAACAATATTAGCCCACGCTTAATGCATGACGCAACACACACTAATTATGACACAAACAAACAATGACGTAATGAACCAGATGTATACTGTACATAGCAAACCTGACAAATACGCTTTACTTGACTTTGAAGATGACCGCTACTGAGGCAGTCAAACATCAGTCACCAACAATAGTCTTTCTCAAGAATTAGCAACAACCTGGATGATCAACTTCACACATCTAATGATTCATAATGTCTTTAACTTCACCATAATACCAGTACTTACCTGATTTTGGTTCTTCTGGTACAGGTTTCTTCAATACCGGTACAACTTCAGTACTCAATAGATGTAGGGCTTCAATAGATGTAGGACTTGGTGTACTGCTAAAGATGTGAGGATTCCGTTTCTCATTAACAATGGGATGTTTAGGCAGTGAAACACAATGTTCTGTTGTTGCATTTCGCTCATGTCCTTTTCTGCATTTACATTCTTGTTTTTTGCAAATGGTATTTTTAAAAACACAATGACCAGTGTGTAAGCATCCTTTAAGTGGAATACACTGATATTGGAAATACTCAAAGAGAGGCTTGCAAATGCATTTCCCATCATTACATACAGCATTAGGATCTAAAAAGAGATTTATAGAAACATAGTATCATATTTTTCTACATATAACAGCTGTGTTGTTGGGCAGCCGGAGGCGGCCGTAGCCGGAGGAGACCTGTAGGCTCCTCTTGGAGACCTGTAGGCTCCTCTTCCTTTAGCTACTACCCAAAGGTAGGGGTGTGTGCTACTTCTATCCCTGGAATCTTAAGTGTTGATAATACAGGAGAAAAAGTCTCGAAGCA
The DNA here is from genome assembly GCA_035772405.1 of Chrysogorgia sp. JL179-B06. Taxonomy (NCBI): domain Eukaryota; kingdom Metazoa; phylum Cnidaria; class Anthozoa; order Scleralcyonacea; family Chrysogorgiidae; genus Chrysogorgia; species Chrysogorgia sp. JL179-B06. Next base: position 565,332 of record JAYKKM010000478.1, on the reverse strand, counting down.
CAGGAGAGAATCAACAACTCTACTCACATGAGTCTGAAGCTCGGAAGTCAACACCGGTATACCCAGATGGTCAACCATCCAAGTACTAACCCATCCAACAGGGCTTAACCTCAGTGGTGAGGGGCAATGCGCCTACTGCACGACGGCCAACCGTGCCATTACTTGTGTAATGTTACATATATTTTGCAAGAATAAACCCAAAAGTGTCTTCAGAATACAGAAAACTATTGTTCACTGGAGCATTAGTAACTACCACAAAAACAAAGAATTGGTTTGAACCTAGGAGTATCATTACGGTAGATGTGTGAAGTTGATCGTCCAGGTTGTTGTAGTCTTGAGAAAGACTATTGTTGGTGACTGCATGACGATTCGATGGCTTCAGCAGCAGTAATCTTCAGTATCAAGGGCATTGAAACATCAGTCACCAACAATAGTCTCTCTCAAGACTACAACAATCTGGACAATTAACTTCACACATCTAAAAAAACATCTAAAAATCCACTGCCATCAATTCTTGGAAATATCAATCGATCTTTACATACTTTCCCAACTTCATGGTAATACTTTTTACAGGACAATACCTGAACACTTCGGGTCACATAGCTTGGTCATTGATGGCTTGTTGTTGATAATGCACGCTCCTGATACATGAAGTCGATTTGAAGTCTCACACCAAACTTCTCTTGTACCATTCTTCTGCCATGGTCCAGTGTTCCACTTGGCCCCGATACAGTTATTATTAGAACGAGGCTGACATTTTTTAGTTTTCTGCAATTCTGAAGAGCATGCTTCACCCCCGGTCGCAGGCTTGGAAATAACGACCCTGCTTCTTGTCTGGAATGCTGCTTAAAAATAATTATTATAATTAATTAAATTATTATTATAATTAAAGAGGTTTTCAAAACACAAATAACTAACTTAGTATTATGCCCTTGTAATATTTGGCATTTCACTCGATTAAACTACATGTTCTAAGGATTTATGGTGAAGGAAAATTTGGAGTGTTGGATTAATATATACATTTTAAGACCAAACCGGGACCTGGAATTGAACCTGCGACCCTAGTGGAGTGTTCTGACCACTGAGCTACGGAGGCCATTGCTGAGAGCAAAGTCATGAGTACAAATGTCTAAACTAGTGTGCAGCCAGCTGCCGAGAGGAGGGCCTAAAATGATAACCATCATACAAATCCTACACACAGAATGAAGCTTCTAGGGCATATAGGGGCCCGTGAAGGACCATAACCCCACCAGCTCCCCTGGGCCCATCTTGGCTCTTGGCAGCCCTGCTGGTGAGTGTACCTGTGAAATTTATCGTGTTGTTTATATGTATAGTACTACACTTACTTTGGTTTGTACGTAGAAAGCAGCTGCTTCCACAAATACTCCATTCACTCCATTCTGATAACATGCAGTTTCCAGGGCATGCCACTTCACACTTTTGCTTTGTTGAGATTGACAGTGTTGAAATGTTATTTAAAACTGCTTGAAGTACATTTAAGTAATGATTTTCTGTGTCATTTTCAGACCTACAGATTTAAAAACAATGTTTCATACTCTCAAACTGTGAAGCATATAGACATACGGTACGTAATACAGGCATTTGTACTTTAAAAAATGCAATTCAGATTAAACAAAACATTTTTAATAAAAAGTAAAAACTATTTCTGCAACAATGGTAGCTTTTCTCAAGACTACAACAACCTGGATGATCAACTTCACACATCTACTGATACTCATACACTAGGTTCAAACCATTTACTTTAATGGTAGCATTATGAGACCATTTTTTCAATTTCCATATTTACCTTTTTAAATGTTCAAAACAATAGTAAAGATCAACAGGTTGTCTGTCACTTCTTTGACACCATGCGTCCCTTGTCTGCGTGCCATAACCACAACCTTGCCCATCAACATAGCATTTTGACCACCTCCCCTTCTTCAACATGTATGTATAACATGGTTTTGCATTGCATGGCCTTTTCTGCTTCAAGAGTGACTTATCTGGACATCTCCGACCACCATTCTCATCGACAACAATTATCTTTCTTGAACGCATTTCCATACCATCCACTCCACAAGTTTTGGAACATACAGACCATAGACTCCATTTACTAAGAACACAGTCAACTGGACACTTCACATGACAATCCTGTGACATAGCAGTTGTATTTATTCCAGTACAGTCTTCATCAGGGAATATTTGCCTTTTATCTCCCATACATTTCATTGATCTAAATTGCAATCCTTTTCCACACTTTGGTCCAGATGTATGATTTAGCTGACATGTTGACCACGCACTCACTACTAATTTCTTTGCTATATGACAATCACAAGATTGTTTCTCTGTTTTAGTCTTATAATCACATTTTTTAGATGAAGTAAGGGAGGCTTCTCTGATAACAGTTCTCCATCGTTGCTGGATACAGCCTTGCCATCCTTTGACGCACTCACTCCAAGACCCCCAGTTGCTTAAAACACAATCTCCCGGACACGGAAGTTCACAAGGTTGTGCTGTTGATGGCTTTGGCGCTTGATTCATACAAATTAACTCTCTTGCGGGATCGGGCAAGCAAACAACCTTTCTTGTTTGTGTTCCATTTCCACACGTACTATTTGTATTTATTTTGCAAGTACCCCACAGCTCAGATAACCATTTGAATAAATGGCAAGCTGTTTCATGACAGAACTGTTTTTCTGTTAAACTTGGGCACAACCTACCATAGCCAAGTGGTGATTTTACAATATTTCGATCTCTTGTCTGGATATTGTCTCCACAATTGTGGGAGCAGTTAGACCACTTCCCCCACGAGCTTACAACACAATCCTGAGAGCAGTTCACAGAACAATGTTGTGATACACTTGGTTTTGTCGCATTGCTACAAAATGTTTCAGAGACAAATAGTTTATCACTTCTTTGACATAAAACAGCCCTTTGTTTGGTTCCATTGCCACAATAAATATCATTCAGAATACAGCTTCTCCAAGAACCTGCATGCCACTTGTATGAAAAGCAGGCAATTGCTGGACATTCTTCTTTTTCGGAAATATCCATTGCTGTGAGTTGTGGACATGTAGTTGGCCAACCACCACGACCTGGACTTAAGCTAACAACCTGACGAGTTCTCTGACGGAAATTTGGTGAATTCCTCGTACACCTGTTTGGACAAGTCGACCAATTAGACCAATCAGATCTAACACAAGAATCAGGACATGGTATCCAACACTCTTCCAAAGATTTTGGAGGTGCTGTAAATGATGCCTTAAAACAGAATATTGGTTTAACAATTGTTTGATCAGATCTTAAGCAAGATATGTTCCTAGTTTTATAACCTGATCCACACTTGTTTTGTGTAGACCTGGTTGGAAGAAGCAAAGTGCATTTTCCCCAATAACTTGCCGACCATTGGTATGTGTAGCATGGAGGCATCATGATGCAAGGTCGACGCTCAATTTGGACACCATCAGTCATGTTTGAAGGACATGGTATGCCATTGTGGGACGCTTCCTGTGTGACGTAACGCTTGCGTATCTTAACACCTGCGGAGCTGCATGTCTTACTACAAACTGACCACTCTTGCCATTTGCTAAGGATGCAATCCTTAGGACATGGTAACTCACATGGTTGTACATCCGGGGGCCTAAGCTCCAGTGGACAAAATGACTTATTACCCAACTTTTGCATATGTGTAACACAATGAATGTTACGTTTCATTGTACCCTTGGTAACATTAACACAGCTTCCTTTGGTCAGTGGTTCACATATGCCCCAAGGTTCTGCTTTCCACATGAAAGCCATATCTTTTGCACAAAATGTATACTGATTACATTTTTTAGTCTCGACTAGTTCTTTAGCACCAGGACAAGGGGCTCCACCAACATTTGGGTGTGCCATGATCTTTTTATGTCGGGTCTGTATCCCCCCCTCTATTCCACAAGATTTAGAACATGGTCCCCATTCACTCCAATGACTGACAGCACAATCGTGTGGACAAGGCTTTGAACAAGATGCCCGCATTTCTGGTTTAATACGTTTGGAACATTTGTCTTGATTAGAGGCCCATTGGTTGTGTATCCTACAATATACCTGACGAATGCGTATCCCTGATCCACAATTTGTCATTGCAGTTGGAAAACACCTGCTCCAAAGACTCCTAAACCAGGAATAGCATGGTACTCGATCACAAGGTAATAGTTCAACAAGATTTGGGCAATCTTTTCCACCACGTCTTGCTGTCTGAAGAACAATCCGTGTTCTATTCCTTATCCCAGCCTTTCCACAACTAACAGGACATGGTTGCCATGGTTGCCACTCACTCACTTTGCAGTCCTGTGGACAAGGAGTGACGCATTCTTTCCTAGAAATAAGCTTCATTCTAGGATCACATTGATCATTTTGAACAGGCTGAAGATCACCGATGCTCTTGTTGGTGTTCAACTCGATGCAAAAAACCGAACGTTCTCGAAAACCATAGCCACATTGACTGACGTCTGAAATTCCAGGAAATAGCTGGGTTTGACATTGGCCCCAGGGTGCCGCATACCACTCATAACGTGGACATCCTTTGGTATCACATGCACGAATCTCCTCCAGTGCTCGGCATGGTTTTCCTCCCAATTGCGCAGCGTACAGTACATCACGTGTGCGTTTCTCCTTCTTCACGTGGCAATCCTTGGAACAGCTGCTCCACTGGCTCCAGTCAGATAAACGACAATCACATGGAAAGCGACACACTTTGCTCTTTCCAGGCCGCTGCGTTATCCGTCCGTATTTGTCTTTGGAATTTAAACAATTGCGCGCTTTCACCTTTGCACCCTTTCCGTCAACGCAGCGAACTATGCGCGTTGATTTTCCCAGCGTCATATCTGCGCCACAAAATGCATGACGAGCGTCGACACGGGTTTTAACGGCAAATTGATGAACAGTGATAGTTGTAAACCGCCGACAGGTTCCCCATTCTCCAATTTTCCAGAAAAAGATATCTTTCTGGGAGCTTTTCGAGCAGCGCGCACAAGGTAATTTCTCTATTAACGTTGGACATACTCCTCCTGTCTCGTCCCTCCAAAGCACGCGCCGTGTGCGGTATTGGAATGGCAGCACACACGCAGGGTCACATGGATTCCACGTGGACCACATACTAACAACGCACCGTTGACGGCATTCTTTCAGGTCGCACGGGACAAGAGTTGGTGGTTTTTTGGAGCCACTTAATTTGCGACAGTAGCGTTCAGGTACGGGTTGTCCATCGTCTTTCTTAATACACTGGACACTCGCTGACTTCGCACATAAGCCGAGCAATGTATCATTTGCAACGCACTCGCCAACTTGCGCCGTTGACCAATCAAATTCAACGCCATAGCTTATGTCCAGGAGAAAAACGAGTGCAAAGATGATCCGGGTTTCCATATTTGGTTTCTAGTTTAGAATGACTTATTGATGGTCCGGTCCGGATGTTGTGTAATCAAATGATTTTCAGGCGAAGAAAAACATGAAGAAGAACAAAGCCTAAATAAATGACAGAGTAACTTTAATAACACCTAGATCCTATTTTAAAATATGACCAATAATACAGTGTATACGAAGAAAGCGCACCGGAAAGGAGGTGTTTAATACACTTGTCTCGCAATTAGCACGCTTCCTGTGCATCTCGCAATTTGCTTTGCGCGAAAGCCTGGAGTACATGCTGGAGTAACCTAGATGCTTTAGGATTCTGTCAAATATGCTATGGTCCAATATCTATGTCTATAAAACGGTCCACAGGCTTCAGTTCTTGGCCCAGTACGTGGTATTTCTTCTAGACCCACTCATTGTCAATGATATAATCTGTTATACTTCAGACATAGTTTGACGCTACTCTGGTTTTAAAAGTTACTTTAAAAAAAAAAACTTTAAAAGTTCATGACCCAACGTTTCGAGGTGTCTTCATCAGGGGTGCTCGTTGTAAAGGTAGGATCCCTATTCATACCCTATGATGACGTTATTTATTAACAAACATAGTTTGACGCTACTCTGGCTTTAAAAGTTACTTTAAAAAAACAACTTTTAAAAGTTCATGACCCAACGTTTCGACGCTCTAATCTAGTGTCTTCATCAGGGGTGCTCGTTGTAAAGGTAGGATCCCTATATACTTATAATCACTGAATCAGCTTTTGAATTAGAAAACTATAATTAGTTTAGTTTATTTAGATTTATCACTCTTAGGTGAACAGAATACCCTAACAGGCTAGAACCCAATTGATAGGGGTTCCGAGGGCCTACCATTTAAGGTCGTTATCGAAGAAGACCTGAAAGTCTTACCATGATTTACTGATATATTATTGCAAAGGCAGCACTTTCTCCTCAATTATTTTTAAGACCCTCCGACCCAGGATTTGAACCTGTGACAGTGTCTCTCAGCTCATAGACATGTGTGGTAACCACTAGACCACAACAGAAAAGCAATCAGCTTTTGAACAATAACAATATATTTTGCTGAATACAAAAGAGTCTACATAAGAAACTGCGCAAATGTCAAATTAGATTAATTAATACATGACAAAGTGGCCTTTTTCTAGATAACTATAAGTTATGATAATTAGTGCCTCTTGTGTTTATCTTTGAAGTGTATTATAAGTGCTGGAAATGTTGCCGCGATATACATATATAGAAACAAAAAGTAGAGTGCTTCGTAGACAGTGTTTTGGATATATAGCAAAGTGAAAAGGTGGTAAACTGCCAAGATTTTTAGGAACAAAATACTGACGTTTCGAGCAGAGCCATTCATCAGAGTATTAAGACCAGGGCTCGGCTCGAAGGGCTCCGCTCGAAACGTCAGTATTTCGTTACTAAAAATCTTGGCATGTATAGAAACATGCAGGTAACTTCAACGTAGCTACTTCAACGCTGCAGTATGTCAGATCATGTAAAAACAAAACTCAAAACTATTTCCCTATTTGGTTATATATTCACTTCACAGCGGGGCGCATTCCGCGTCGAATCATAGATATGTTATATCAAAACATATCGTGTTCCATATGATGTTGATATAGTATTATAAGCGTCGATTCAAACAACGAGAAATTCATTGATTCAACCAAAGTATTTATTTAGAGCGAAACACGATTCACTCGTTACCAACCTTAAACTAGCCACTGCCGCGTAACGCAAACTTTCACCAACTTCAAAACCTAGCTAACGATAGTTCTTGTTTGAACTCGTAATGTTGTGAATTGTAATCAGGTTGATTGAAAGCATTAAAACAAACTCTGCGTTCGGATTCTTTGCTGTGAGTTCAAAGTTGAAGATTACCTCTGGATTGATGACCATTACATTATATATACATAATGTAGATCAGATCAAGTTTTAACCATCACATCAACTACCAAATGTATTCTTCACTTCAGTCAATACAGACTACAGTAAAACGTCTCGTGTCGGTGCCATCGAAGAAATTGTTGAAAGATTTATTTAAATGGTAAACAAACTGGCAAAGACAGATGATATGTAAATAAGTTGTACTCACGCGGAAATTGTCTCGCTATCGCCGCAGTTCTAGTGAATTTTGTACCCGTGCTCTCCCGATATAGTCATGAAGCTACTATATTTAGCCGACACAACGCACAGTCTTCATCTTTCTTTACATGAAATGCGTGTATGACTATTGAAATAGCGAACGCTCGTGACAATGCCGGACTTATGCTTGAGTTGTCTACGACAGTTTTATCTTGACATATCTTCACGATACCAAATAAAAATGATGATAACTACAGTGTTTTGAATAGTGAACGATATCAGTGATATAGCCCATAGGAATGTTAAAATGTAACGACAAAAGGCGAATAACGCAGTCATACCTTGATTCCCTCCAAGTGTAATATCTACTGACGCAAAACTGACGAAATAGAGGCAAACAGAGACACCTTTCTCACTCCAGTTGTTCACTTTCTCACCAGACAATATATTCTCAGTGACGGCTTCCCCCGATGAATTCCAAGTTGTCATTTACCCATTAAGTTATTAGATAACACTCGTATCAGTTAGCGTAGTTTCCGTTCTCGCGTCACAGTTATTTTCGGAATCGGGATAATGGCGGATGTGATATAAATTTTTCATTCATCCGCCTTCACATATTCAAGAGGTTTGACATTCTTGACCTTCGGTAATGTTGCTTTCTTCTCGCACTTTCAGTTTTAATAAGTTTCGCGGCCGTAATATAGTGAGACTCACTGAGTTGCCTTAGTTTTGTCTGCAGTTAAAAACAACCCCCACTGGCGCTGTGTTTGGCGGTTAGCTTATCTTTTTCTTTTCTTTTGTCGACTTAAAACAAAGCCCACTGCTGATCTTTAGAAGGGTGAGGTTGACCTTAGTTCCGGTTACTGTCTCGGGCTGTCGTTCTTCATTCATTCATTCATTGTCAGAGGTTGAAATTTTATTTGAAAAGAACACTTTTAGATTTCAATATAATACTCCAGCAATGGGAACACAATAGAAGGCGCGATATGTAGATGAACAATGAAGAGTTTCAACTGCTGCTCCTTACTAAGGAACACGCTGTCATTGAGTCTATTTGTATAACATGATATAGAAAAGATTTTAAATAGCCTGCTCGCGTGGATAATCTGGAGCAAAAATACCCTTGGCCTTGAGGATGGCAATTGGGTTAGGTTGGCGTACAGAACCATGACTATATATGACAAGTAATATTTGGCATTTCGGCTCGATTAAACTACATGTTCTAAGGATTTATGGTGAAGGAAAATTTCGAGTGTTGGAATATATATATTTTTTAAGACCAAACCGGGACCAGTTGCGAAAACTGCAACTTCAAGGCCTTCCGGCTGGAATTGAACCGCGACCCTGCCCGCTCTAACCATCGAGTCACATGTATATCTTGAACATGGTTACATGCTAGTGATGTAGAGTAAAGGTAGAAACGTAGAGAAAAGGGTAGAGAAAAGGTAGAAACGTACAGAAAAAGGTATACCGTAATCCACATAGTCGGTATATATCTGTAGCTCTGATGAAAGGCTCCGCTCGAAACGTCAGTATTTCATTACTAAAAATCTTGGCAGTTCACCACCTTTTCACTTTGCACTGAACTGATATATATCAGTATGGCATTTGTAACGTTATATTATCACCATGTGTGGATGTGCTATGACCTGCATTCAGTTATATATAGAATAATATGATATAAAGATTTCAGTTTCGGTTTAGTATATCAATCTTTTAGGTGAACGGAATACCCCAACAGGCTAGAAGCCTAATTGATAAGGGTTCCGAGGCCCTATGATTTAAGGTCGTTATCCAAGAAGACCCGAAAGTCTTACCATTTGCTGGTATTATTGCAAAAGGCAGCACTTTCTCCTCAATTATTAGTTTTAAGACCCTGAGACTGAGTGGTGGTCCGATCCAGGATTTGAGAACCTGTGTCTCCCAGCTCATAGAATGCATATGTGTGGTAACCGCTAGAGTCACGAGACCACAACAGAGAAGATGGTAAAACCTTCATTTTTTTAAAATATATACATTAGAAAGACTGAAAGAGAAAGTTCACTGAGTAAGAGTAATTGCCATGGAAAGAATCCAGAGTACAAATTGAAAGAAAGCTTGCACTAGACTATGATCAGACTCGTCCTAGTCCAGCTGGTCTTTCAAAGTTTAATACCATCAGATTTACCGGCAATTTTAACTGTTTAACCAAGATAGTATCGCTATCAAAAGCTGTCACTCATTGTAAGCTGAGTTAATACCTAGTAAATACCTGGTTTCCACATGTACTCGCTAATACGATCTTAACTAATATTATGGATAAAAAATAAAGTCTGCGATCATATGGAAACCGTGCGCTCAGCAATCCTGCCGATTGCAACAATGAGAAAACAAGTCCAGTTTCAATATAATCGCTACGAGATCGCTGAACGCATTCGCTAAGTAGGAAACTTAAGTTGTGGTAATTTCTCGATGTATGAACAACCGCGAAATACCAACCTCGATACTATAACCTCAATATACTAACCCTAATACTAACCCTAATACTAACCCTAATACTAACCCTAATACTAACCCTAATACTAACCCTAATACTAACCCTAATACTAACCCTAATACTAACCCTAATACTAACCCTAATACTAACCCTAATACTAACCCTAATACTAACCCTAATACTAACCTAAAATATACGACCCTATAATGAAGTGCTCCGCGCTCGAAACATCAGTATTTCGTTCCTAAACTAAATTTCGGCAGTTCACCACCTAATGGACGGCCAAACGACACAAATGTATTTTTTATAGGAACTCATAATTCTCGCTAGTTAAAACAACGACTTGGCACAATGTAATCCACTTAACAAATCAATATCAAAGGTGGCTGGATATTGAAATTAGTGGTTGTATCCATTCCTTTTGATGATTTCAACTATATATCTGAGTCAAGAAAATAACAAAAAAAATTGTTCTTGTCGTTCAGTTGTTGTGGTTTTGGTAGTCTATCGCTTGAGGGTGTTGGTGTGTAATATTGGTGAGAAAAAGGGTGTGCTATCTTAATGACTTGAGGTTTGAACCTTCACACAATAGACAATTGTTTTTCTCACACTTGGAAAGGGCATGCTTGGTTGATAATCATCATTAATGTGTGGGAGATTCTAAAAATGTGGCAAACATCTAAATGTCTATCGTGAAATCCAAAGATTTAATTGAATACTGTCTGAAAATTCACAAGTCCAAAGGGCAAAGGCAACACAGCGCTGTGCCACAGCCAATGTGACTGACAGAATACTATAGTCTATACAAATAAAGAAGCATGCCAATTAAATACAAAACACTTAAACAGACGCTAAGATAAACAAATATGGTGATTCATGCTCATGGTTAGGCAGCATGTATGTCGTATGCGATTATGTCGGCGAAGTCGCAGCACTGAATCACATAACTTCAGTTCAATTATTTCATGTGTAACTCAATGGTTAGTGCATCATTCATCACAAAGACGACCAGAAAATGACATGTCAACTTGAGTTGTATATAGTCGGTTGATCTAATTAGTTATATTAACAGAAAATTTAAGACCTTGATTCTCATAATTTCACAACCTGTTTCACTGAAACACAAATCGTAGAAAACAAACGAAAATTCTAAAAAGCGAGCTGTAGTAAAACGTTCGAGAAGTCAACAATTTCTCGACGTTTCTCTCTTCTGATCTCTCTGATTACTCTGAAGTAAGATAATCTGTTTTACATAATCAAATGGCGCACGCCCTATCAATACCTGACATCATGCAGCTATGTCAAAGTGCAACCACATGACATTAATTATATTGTAATTCGCGCTAACAACATGCGACCCTAAAACCCTGTCACCTGTGCGGCTGATAAAAAAATACCGCAAAGATTTGTCCGAGGAATTCTGAATTTGAGACATAGTTTGCGCTACTCTAGCTTAAAACGTTTTTTGAACGTAACTTTAAAAGTTACTGTCCATGACCCAACGTTTCGACACTCCAATCTATCTAGTGTCTTTGATCAGGGGTAATCGTTGTAAAGTTATACCCCGTTTACACTGGCGTTTTGGGCCCGGTCTGGGCTAGTTTTTTCAGTGTAAACGCGTTAACCCAGGCTCGGCCTGGGTTAAAAGTAGCCCTGGTCATTGGGTAGGGTTCGGCCCTGGCTCGGCCTCGGATTTCACAGTGTAGCTCGGCCAGCCCTAATTTTTGTAATGCTAGCTATTTTTAGCATCGGCCAAGTTTTAACCACTAATTGTAGCCAATTGTAATGCTAATTTTTGAACAAGGCTCCGCCCAAGTTTGCGTTTACACACGAAATATATAGACCCAATATGATTGCTTTGAAAATTGCGTGTAAACACAAACTGGGCTCGGCCTGGGCTAAACTGCTAGTGTAAACGGGGTATTAGGATCCCTATTTAAATTGTATTCATATAAAATGCAGTGTTTTATAACATGTTGTGTTATTTATAACCGAGTTGTTGGAGAATCCACTGGGTATATGGAACAAATGCTTATTAGAAATGTGGATTATGGTAACAGATCTAACAGACACTCCAAATTGAACTTAGTGTGCCCAAGATTCAAGAGAGAGACTGAAGGTGGAAAATCTTTTAAAGTGACAGGGACAAGATTATGGAACAGTATTCCAGTCGATATCAGAAACAAAGACTCGTTTTATTCTTTTAAAAGAGCTCTTAGAAATTACTTTATGGGACAACATAATTAGATTTTTAACATTAGATACAATATAATTAGTAGAAGATTATAAACATTTTATGACTAAAACTTTTTAATATACATATGTAAATATATATATATATATTTTAATTTTTAACTATATATTTACTTTTCATACATATACATTAGTTAGTTCATAGAGGACCACAAGTTTGGTATCAGTTGTACTGTCGGGTGAATTATCCTCTTTAAATAAAGGGATGTACAAGGGATCAGAAGTTTTCACAGTTTCATATTAAAGTAAAAATCCACGTATGACCCGACATTCTTCCCACCACCTCTCTCCTCCCAAGGATTTCCATTGCGGTAGAGGTTAGGTATAGGGAATGCGGTAGAGGTTAGGTATAGGGAATGCGGTAGAGGTTAGGTATAGGGAATGCGGTAGAGTGCAACCTTATTTATTTATTTATTTAGCTTCGCCTCTAAAAAAATACATAGAAGAAGCAGGGTCACCACAACAGTTAAACACCAATTACAGTGGGCCCTTACAAAAATAAAATAATAAGGCCCGCCACCCTGTTCTAACGCTGGTGACATCTGGTAAGGTACTTGTCGTGGACGAATATAACGATGACTAAACGGATATAAATAAACTGTATGGTAAAAATAAATTCATGTGTGGATGAGCTTCATTACTTTCCGCCCCTGACCCGATCTCGCGATGAGAAACTCACAAACGACGTGAATCTTGTCAGGTGTTATAAAACCTGCAGAATAATGATGATGATAATAATTATTATTATTATTTAGATAGAGCATCATATATACAACATATCACAGGTTCAAATCCTGGGTCGGACCTCCACTCAAGGTCTTAAAAATAATTGAGGAGAAGGTGCTGCCTTCGCAATAATATCAGCAAATGGTAAGACTCAGTTCGGGTCTTCTCGGATAACGACATTAAATCGTAGGCCCTCGGAACCCCTCTATCAATTGGACTTCTCGCTTGTTGGGGTATTCCGTTCACCTAAAAGAGTGATAAATCTACTAAACTAATATATATAATAGAGAGAAGATAAGAGAAAGCAGACTGAGGTGGTACGGACACGTGGAGAGAAAGGAAGAGGACGAGTTTGTTAGATGGTCAGTGGAGCGCAGGGAGACGGGAACAAGGAAGAAAGGACGACTGAGAAATCGATGGATGGATTGTGTTCGAGATGATGATAAAGAGGTGGATCTGAGTAGAATTGGTGATAGAAGACAGTGGAGAGCGGTGTCGAGACGACCCCACCCCCCTTGAGGAGACAAATGGGATGATGACGATCATATATACAATGTCTTGTGTTCTTACAGATGAAAGTAATCATAAATAATTATTTATTATTATATGTCTTGCGAGTCCGAACTGGCGTATTTGAACGCTGATTGGCTAACGTGCGGGTCCGTACTTTACCGTACGGACTCGGTGTACGGACCCGCACGGTATTACTCGATTAAAAAATGTTTAAAAAAATTTCTTAAAATAAAATAATTATATTCTTTTCAAAATGTTTTCCCTTTTGGTTGTTTTGTTGTCAATTATATCGAATCGCGACTGTGAGACCGCTCCGCTCGCGCTGACGTGGAGGAAGACGTACTGTACACGATAATGTTTACTCTAAATTATTTCTCGTTGTAGTCGAGACATATAATAAATTCCTTATTAACCTCACAAGCTCGGTCCGTACGGGAAAATATTTTGCTTTCGATCTTTTGAGTACAGACCTCGCCCTTCGGGCTCGGTCTGTACTCAAAAGATCTCAAGCAAAATATTTTCCCGTACGGACCTCGCGCTCGGTTAATAAAAATTATTTTACTTGATGTCGTCTACTTTATCATAATAACGGATAAGTTATAGGTGAAAGAAGAAATTCATGTTGGAGGAAAAAAGATATATGCGGCAGGCCTGTCTTACAAGTCTATATTGGGAAATGACTACGCATACAGACGTGCGAGTTTACATAAATTTGGAAAGTAGTTACAATTGTATCGACTGAGATTTTAACTAAATAATAAATGATATGAAGTCTCAAACTTAATTTAAATAAAGTTAAACAAACATCTATTATCAGACACTCGTGATTCCACTGATAGCTTTGCCACAGTATTAAAGAAGCATGATTTATAGTGGCAGCTCGAGTGGCAGTGATTTATCAGAAATTTGTTTACCAAACATCAACTACATAGTCATAATGTATCATGTATGTATACTGTGTATGATGTATCCAGTCAAAAGCCTTGCCAATTCTATTCAATAAGTGATAGTTATTTGTAATTTAAGTCTCCTGTATTTAAATATAATTAAAAGAATTGAAAACAATGTGTACATACTACAGTATGTATGTTATAATTTATATACGTAATCAATCCCAGGGTTCATTTTGGAATTTTTATCAAAAATTAGTCTTCCGATGGCTTTTGAGGCAGCGCTTCCCTTGCGATAGTAACTTCTAGTTTAAATGAAACAAACATCTATTTACAAATACACGTAGTTTATACTCGTTCAGTTCGAACACAAGATAATATAAAGTTATGGCCACGATCCCTTAATTGGCGGGCTCTTTGCATCGGCAGCAAATCATAAAGGTAGTGTTTTGGGTTTGTAGAGATCTTATTCCACAATTTCCTGTCTATATTTCCTGTCTATGCACTCGCTATGGTCAGGGTTAATCAATTAAGGACACAAGCAGTGATACATTCCGAAATAGTTGAACGGATTAGTGTAATCCAATAATTGGCAATAACCAGCAGTAATTATTTATCGTCGAAAGCGTCACCCAATTTCCCGAGTTATTAGCTCATGTTAAAAACGCTCGACAAAAACACACAATAGGAATTTATCTATATATAGCATTAAGGTTAAAATATATACAGCATTAAAGTCAGAATAATTACAAGCCAATTACGATATATATAAAATTTAAAAAATACGAGAAGCAATAGCGATGTTTGTCCGCTTTTACCCATAATTCTTGCGGCCATAACAAAAGAAATAGCTCATTTACAATCGATTTGTGAGTCAAATTTGGTTTGTTTGTTCGCTTTTTAAGCTATTAATAGCAGCCAGACTCTACGCTATTACACATACAAGCCGCTTTCGATAAAACAGTATTATGAAGTTTCTTTTTAAAAATCGTTAGAGAATCAGCGGTCTCTTTAACACCTCTGGTAAGTTGTTCCATAAATTGGATACAATATAACTAAAATGAATTATATAGATACCAAGTATTGTATGATGGCTGGTTAACTTTAAATCTGTTATTCCTTAAGTTATAGTTTGTAGTACGAGGTATAAAAAAATATGAAATGTATTTAGGACCATTTTGTTTCAATCAATCAATCAATCAATTTATTCAAGATACCTTAGATACATAAAATTAATAAGGAAAAAATACCAATATACAATAATAGATGTATCAAGGTCCTTGAAGGAGAATCCGGAGGTTAACCCTATAATAAGATCCCCTAAATTAAAGTACCTAAACTAAAATTACTAACTAAAACCTAATACAAATCCATGTGCAACATAAGTTGACTTTTAAACTTTCTAAAATTATCTACTTCAACAACGTTACTTGGCAAGGCATTCCATTGATTAATGATTCTTACAAAAAAGGAATGCTTATAACAGTTTATTCTAGGTAATTTAGTATATAATGTGTACTTATGATTAGCTCTTGTTTTTTTAATATGTTTGTATTCAAAACTTTTAAAAACTTTTTTTAAAAAATCGCCAAAGAATGGATGTGCCATCTGTGTTCTAGTGTTCGCATATTGGTACAATCTGTTTCATAGTCGATCGGTTGAACGAGGAAGGTTTAACAATGTCCACGCAGCAATTCCAGCACAAGAAATGCAAGCAAAAAAGAGAGAGATAAAGACAATCTGTCCAATAAACACGCAAACACGCGCAAGTATTTTATTCTGGAAGACAGAAGAGGTGTGGTAAGGGCACTCCCGATTCAAGGAGTGGCGACATGGGTGTGGTGCAGACCCAGACCCTATTGTCAAAATGTCCGGGGGTCGTAACCACAGTTCACAGAGTGCTTTTGAAATAAGGAAAACAAAACAATAAGTAAGAAAACCAGGAATGAAATCTAGAAAGAACCAGAATCAATAGTAACAAGACTCACGCTATAGGCGTTAATTCGGGCTAGCCTGCGCATGAGCCACGCACCAGTCTCGCAAAGCCTGTCGGTAGGTATCAGACTCCCTGATGAGGTGCGTCCTTTAAGTAGAGCTTGCCCAACACTAATTATCCTTACCAACAGATTCACTGCAATAACAATATATACAAATATTCATTTTATCTCAGGACCATAGTTAGATGGAATAACATTTCATTTGATAACCTCTCTTTTATATCTAGCGCTTCAAACTTCAAAACTCTTGCTATGCCTTATATTAAGTCCATGTGTTATTCCTAATTTGTTAATTGATTTTGTACTTTCGTTCATGTAATGTTTTTTTTATGTAATTGTATTTTATTATCTTTTGACATAACATATGTATATATTCTATAGTTGTATACTTTTGAACACCATACATCTAATTCGAACAACATTTACTCGAAACGAGCAAGCCTCGCGAAGTTATAAATTTTCCATTCCAGATTCCGTTGCGGATTTAAGGCCGATTAATCCGCGAAACAAGATTAGGCAATTAACTAGAATCACATCAGATATAATGAGATTTATAACTCGAGATTACCTGAGAGGAAATGACATATTCAGTGCATTCCTTATTTTTGACGTAACGCATACACTTGCTATACAAGTCTTCCTTACCGGGTGTTTATATCAAGGAGGGCTATTAACCCTCTTTACCGAGATCCCGCCTCTCAGTAAAACCATATGTAAAATTTATGTAAAAAATGTAAAATGTAAAAAATGTTTATTTATGAGAGGAGGGTCAGCGCTCCTAGGTGAGATCTCGCTATTGACTACCCGGGATCTCGCCTACGAGGGCTGGAAATTTTTGCATGTAAACGCACTCAAGAGCGGGCAAGTCAAAGAGAGACTTTTGAATTTTTGCATGTAAACGCACTCAAGAGCGGGCCCTCCTAGGAGGGCTGGCAAGTCAAAGCCTCGTACACGTATGGTACACGCGCGACAAAGTTGGTCTTCGCCCGTATATTTTAAGACAACTCTTTATTTCACAAGTTCTGTTTGTTCATACGTAGGTTTTAAATTGAAAACTTGTGCGGGAAATGGGATTCAGCGGGTTACGTGGGAAAATACATGTTGTCAACTCGGTAAACAAGTCAGCTAGCGCTACCAATCCCTGGATAATCTTCAAGGCGGGGCTGAATATCTGAAATATTTAGAAATTCACACTACATTTTTTGCAATCTATCTCAAGGAATTGTAACACCTCGTACACCACTAGTACCAGCTTTAGAAAATACACTTGTGTAGTTTGTTGCTCAAATGTCCACTACATTGTCCTATGCGACAATCAAAAATTATGATTCTCGCCTATAGAAATTGATATCTCGACCTTTTGTCCACCTTTTGGCCGAAACGGCGCGCCATAAATCCCCACTCCAGTAGAAAATGCCATATCTCACTCAAATTTCAGTAAAAGCGGTCAAACGATTTCGAGGCCAAACGACGCGACTTCGCCGTCCTATCACTATTCATTGAAATACTGTACTGTCATGTACTTCAACCTCGGCTAACTTTTGACCACTGACTACACTCTCCTCCGCAGAGACTTCTTGCGCTTTTTTTCCCCAGCTCGATCGTTGATCGAGCCGCGCAATTCTGCGCGCAGGAAGGAAGTAAAATCGAGAGTGTGCAGGCTATGAGCGACGCAGACTAGCAATAGAGCGCCAGCAATATTTTACTAGTGTTGTTAGGAGTACCAGCAACACAATATCTTGCACCTTGTTTTGTAACTTTCTCACTACCTTGACGTCACACCAACAAGTCACATGGTAATATTTAGCCGCGCGCGTGACCACTTTTTTTGTTCAAAGACATTTGGAGGACTGAGGGTGACTCAAAATGTACTTTTGTGTTATTCAGCCAAGCTACAAAGCCAATGGCTTTGCAGTTTGTTTATAGTCATTGATGTAGCATGATGAATCAAGGGCGCACTTTGGGCAAGTACTACGAGTCCCGCGCTTTTGTTGGGGCCCCACGCTTTTGTGGGGGCCCCACGTGTAGTGGACCCCGCGGCCCCCACCTTTCAATACAACTAATGCATTGAATGGCCAAACCAAAGATTACATTACTACGCGCATTTTTTCTACTAATTTCCCCCGATTTTGCTCGCGTCTTTCTCTTTCTCGGGGGAGCCAGGGGCCCCCGCGAATGCTTGATCTGCCCCTGATTACCACATACACCTTGGCCGCAGCGCTGCGCAATGCGACATTTTTGCCGCGATATTTTTAACGAACGCCACAAGCACCGTACTTTAGCGCACTGTGTCTGATTTGGCTACATGATCCTATGATCTCATATAATAAATCATTGTACTAGGACACATTGCAAAACTGATATCCTCGTAAGAATATAAAAAATAGGCACGCAATGCGTACATGCGTCTTTAGAACTATTCACACGATCTAATGGCATCCAATTTTTATCCTCAGATACAATCATAAGAAGTGACAGTAATTGATATTGACATATGTAATAAAGTTTACTTATCAATGGTGATATTCAACTGATTAGCAACAAATCATTGTAAAGAAAGCTTAATAAAAACCATGCTTTATACTGTACATATATTATATGCACTGTCTGCAGGATTTAAAGTGTACAGTATGTGAGCCGTTAAACTAGAATTTGGTTTAAGTTGATTTGATACTACTTGATCAAGAAGTGCTGCAAAGTTCATTTAGAACTGCTTTAAATCAAGTAGGTTGTCCATTATCTTATGAAAATGAACTTTGATTTTATTGGAGAAATACGTGTCCGCGATAACCCCTCGCCGGACAAATTTACATAATTATTTCAAAGAATATATTAAATATATTTCGAAATCAGAATTGTCCCCAGTACCACTCCGCCGTGTATTCGTTGTGGACGTTATCTATTTGTATTCTATTTGACCGTTATCTCATCCAATATTTAACCGTTTTCAATTCTGAAAACAGATTTGGAATTACCGAGTCTAAATACACAACATTCGTGCCTATTATATTGCGCAAGCGTGTATACCCTTGGTAAAAACTAGGTAAAAACCTGCTTACGTACTTAGAAATTAATCGGCCATTTTGTGCCGTTTGTCTCCCCACTCTCCCAACGAATATTGGTCGATTAAAACGGATCACCCAAAAGTCATACTCGTTCCGGCTTGCCCCGAAACGTTGACTGAATAAAGTTTTTAAAAAGTTTTTTTTTGCTCCCTCTCTCTCTATATATATATAAATATATATTGAGAGAGATATAGATATATAGATATAAACTTTTTGTGAGAAATGGATCGCTGGGCGAGGGGACAATATTAAATAACTGGCAATTTGAAAAACGTTTGCCGACGACTTCGTCGCGCTCGCAAAAAAAGGTCGACAATAGAACCATAGAGGTCGTAAACTCTTGAATGATTGAGTCAAACCAGTCAAACTGTGGCACATATGAAGGAAAAGTTACGAGTGTCGAAACTATGTATACTTTCGAGACATATCATAAACAACTTTAAGTTTAAACAAGAAGTACTTACGTTTTGATGACTTCACCTTTGTTGAAGACCAAGAACGTTTTGACTGTATATTTGTTGCACCGTTATCTTGATTCAGAATCCTCATTCAAAGTCCAAAGAAACGAAAACAAAATATTAAACAGTAGACACTATTACACACGCCATGTTATAATTGATATTTTAGGAGTTTTCGCGCGCAAATCTCTGCTGTGTTGTGATTGGTTCTTTCTAAACTATTGTTTTTGGACCAATAGAAACCGTTTCTCGGCTCAATTTCCAAATGACGCGTCATGCATAAGGTATTATAGCGTTATAGTGGCGTCTTTAGCCTGTACCCGAGCATTTGTAAGCTGTCGACGGCGCGATTTAAGATGTTATATTATTGGCCAGCGTCAACTAGGTATCTGTTATTTTCTTTGCTGTGTTACTGTATTTTATGCTGCAATTTATGCAGACTACGTTTTGGCGAAATTCATCTACATTCCCTTCTAGCATGAGGTGTTATTATTTTAATATTTTCAGATAGGTGCACACAATTTTTTAACGATATTTTTGTAAATTTTTAAATTATTGTATAAAGCGTTTTTCAATTCTTAGATAGACTTATTTGGGGGCTGCAGCCCCCCGGTTACTACTATGCGTACATTTTATAGGGGACTAGATGAAGTACCAACGACGTCACTGCGTCACTCTTGTTCCCTACTGTGACAAAACTGTGACAATTTTCTCTTTGGGTTTTCCAAATTATCCAGTCTTAAAGCATGCAAAATAGTGGTGGAAAGCCTGTGTTTGGTTCAGCAGCCACTGCTTTTAATCTTGGAACTGCTACCACTTCTGCGCCGACAGGAGGTATAAATTAATCAATATTACAATCAATTAAATGTTATGATGAAGGGCCAGCCATTCGCTCGAAACGTTTTAGATCGATATTTTACGTATTTTAACACTATTCTAACTGACACCTACGCAGTACATCACTTTTATATTACAACTGTTACAATCATATATATTATCTGACTGCCTCAACCGGAAATCTAATCCAAGGTGTTTTACAACGCCATAAATTATAAATATGAACCAGACTTGCTGGAATACACTCCACTATAGTCTTATAAACGTACCAGTGCTCTTACCATTGACCTATTGAGAGACAGTTCTCATGTTGGGTTGGCGTGTAAGTCTGCCGCAACGTGCGAGTCTGCCGCAATGTGTAAGTCAGCCACAACGTGTAAGTCAGCCACAACGTGTAAGTCTGCCGCAACGTAAGTCTGCCGCAATATGTAAGTCTGCCGCAACGTGTAAGTCTTCCGCAACATGTGAGTCTGCCACAACGTGTAAGTCTGCCACAACGTGTAAGTCTGCCGCAACGTGTAAGTCTGCCGCAATGTCCCTAGCCGTGGGTGGGAGGGTGTGCTATCAACTACCACACTTGCGGCAAAAAGACAAAAGATGCTATCTCACTGAGGCGCATGCCTATAAGGGCATAGCGCCTCTCCCCAGGCTCCCCAGCATGATAAATCTGTTTCTCACTTCTTTCATACTTCAGCCAGCGAGAAACTCTAAATCCCTAAAATTGTTGGACCTGTATTCCACTTGCTTATTTAAAACTTGTTCATAATTTATCTTCAGGGTTTAGTTTTGGCTCAACTCCTAGTAGCTCTGGCTTTAGTTTTGGCTCAGCCGTGCCAGGTACCACTGGTGGGGTAACTTTAGGTGCCCCTGCAACAACCTCAACCATGCCCACCCCTGCATTTGGTAGCACAGCTACACCAGGTTTACAGTTTGGATCTGCAGTACCAGTAACTCCTTCAACTGGTACAATCTTTGGGGCAACACCACAACCTTCAACGGGACTTTTCAGTGGAACACAGACCCCAGCTGCAGGACTGTTTGGTGGATCATTGAGTACACCTACAACACAAAGTACTGGTACTTCCCTTTTCAGTGGTAAACTTCCTACTACACAGACATCTGGGCTTTTCAGTGGAACGCTGAACACGCCTGCAACGCCGAGTACTGGACTTTTCAGTGCAAAACTTCCAACTGCCCAGACTTCTGGGCTTTTCAGTGGATCGCTAAGCACACCTGCAACACAAAGTACTGGATTATTCAGTGCGAAACTTCCAGGTACCCAAAGTAGTACACCAGCTTTTGGACCCATGACATTCACTGGGATTACAAACCCTCAACCTAAACCAGGATTCACATTTGGTACAGCAGTACAGAGTATACCAGCAACTAGTATTAACAATACTGGTGCCATATTTGGTCCAGCAGCAACTGGAACAACACCAGGGTTTGGCTTTGGTAACCAGGCAACTACAACGGGTGGGTTGGCATTTGGTACCACGGCAACGACAACTGCTGGGTTGTCATTTGGTAACACGGCAACTACAACTGGTGGTGGGTTATCATTTGGCACCACGGCAACAAGTGGTGGGTCGCCATTTGGCACCATGGCAACAAGTGGTGGGTTGCCATTTGGCACCATGGCAACGACAACTAGTGGGTTGTCATTTGGTACCACCGCGGCAACTCCAACTCCTGGGTTATCATTTGGTACCACCGCAGCAACTACAACTCCTGGGTTGTCATTTGGTACCACCGCAGCAACTACAAATCCTGGGTTGTCATTTGGTACCACCACGGCAACTCCAACTCCTGGGTTGTCATTTGGTACCACCGCGGCAACTCCAACTCCTGGATTATCATTTGGTACCCAAGAGTCTACAGGAGCTAGTAAACCAGCAAGTGGCTTTAACTTTGGTGCAAGCACAACTACAACACAAGCAAATCTTGGTGGAACCTCAACAGGTCAAGCTACTACAAGTGCACCTGCTGGGATTAAACTAGGTACTGGAACATCAAACACAGGACAATCTACTACTCCAAGTACTGGGTTTAATTTTGGTGCCCCCCAAACAACAACACCTGCAGCTGGATTTACATTGGCTACAACTCTTCAAGGCATTTCTTCAAGTACACAATCTGCTCCTCAAACAAGTACTAACACTCCTGTATTTGGCTTGGGACAAAGCTCAACTGGAATAAACCTGTCAGGGATGTTAAGCGGTCAACCAAAGACATCTGTTGCCAGTGTGTCCATTACTGGGGCCACCAACACTGGTCCAATAACAACCACTGGCATGTTGTTATCTGGAGCACCAAGAACCAATTTGCTGTCAACAACCACAAAACCTGGTTTTAGTCTAACTACACCAGCAAGCACATCATCAACAGGTAAAATTAAATCTAAATTTTAGTATTAATTTTTACTACGTATTATTAATAATAAAGCAAATGGTTTGAACCTAGGAGTATCATTAGATGTGTGAAGTTAATCGTCCAGGTTGTTGTACCTGTAGTCTTGAGAAAGACTATTGTTGGTGACTGACATTACGACACAAACAATGATGTAATGAACCAGACGTATTATACTGTATAGGCAAACCTGACAAACATGCTTTACTTGACTCTGTTCAAAGATGATCGCTGCTGAGGCCTTCAAAACGTCAGTTACGAACAATAGTCTTTCTCAAGACTACAACAACCTGGACGATCAACTTCACATATCTAAAACTAATAATAATAATAATAAAGATGTTTTAGGAACATTATACAGTAGTCTCAATGCTCTTTCAATACATTCTTAAAGTTACTGTACTAAAAATAAAATGAGATTTTAATGCACCTGAAACTTTTTTTGTTGTGTTTATTTGTAAGACTGATTTTATTCTCAGTTGAAACAATACTTGAATTCTTGTGAAAATTATATTATTCCCACGATAGGTTTCCAATTGGGTGGTGCTCCATTGCAAAGCTTGGCAACCAACACTGGGCTAAAGTTAGCAACATCTCTATCTGGTACAGCTACTACAGGTATTACTACATATTACTATACAGTACTGTATGTATGTAAGGAAGATTACCAATAGTATGAAATAATAGAAAAGTGAAATAGTGGTGAACTGCCAAGATCATTAGGAACAAGATGTGCTGAAATAAAATAAATAGGGTTTATATGCCAAAAGGGCAGCACACGCAGAAATTAAGTAGCCAATCAATGCGAAAATGTTAAATCATTTACAGTCTATTAGCAAAAAGACTGAGGGGAAGGAGAACTAGTCAAGGTTGCAATGGCAGGTCCAATACATTGTCAGCTAAAAATTTCATCTTCATAGACTTTTTTGCTGTGCGGGCATCTGTAGAGGTTTTCATATAGACAGATGCCCACTATCACGTCACTTCCATCAACTTTAACAGCAAAAAAGTCTGTGAAGATGAAATTTTCAGTTGACACTTGACAAGATATATTACAATTTATCTCAGGAGAATCTATAGATTACAAATATATGTTAAATTCCCACAGACGTTATAGGAACTTGAACAAGAGTAGCATTAGCAATACAAGTCTTACTGATTCTTTTACAACAAATGCCTTCAAATCTGATGTCTAGTAGATAGATGCTAGTTTAGCTTCTTTTTTCAGCCACATCTAGTGCCACTGGCTCCATCGCAACAACAACTACGACAAGGTAAGATACTCATAATACAACTTCAAGGTCTTCTAGCTGGGACATAGGCATACCAGGTGCCCAGTTTCAAAAATGAAAAATTCAGGCACTTTTTGAAAGAAATTTAGGGGAAATTCAGGTAATATTGCTGTTAAATATTCATGAAAAATTTATATTTTGAACTGTTTTAATATTAAAGTAATATGTTTTAACACTAACATAATATATTAGAGTTGTTTACAGTTGCCCAGTTTAAAATTATACTAAGGGCTATATCACATACAATAGAAGTACTCCCCATTTTTGGATATACTTCATGGTAACAATACATATACTGTAGTCTCCAATGCTGAAAATAGTTATTAAGAAAAACATTATCTTACTTAAAGTGCTAAGAAGTACACCTACAAAGAACTTGAAGACCAGGTGAATAAGGTTAGTATGTGGAAATAATCAAGAGGTTTTCAATAAAACATTTTCCTTATGTACTGCCACTGTATGTCTTTAGTGGAACATTGAGTTAGAAGATATGGAGAAATCATTTTTGGAAGAAGCTACGCAAGTGAATGTTGCTGACAGAGAACTAATGGAAAATGGAGAAAAGGTATTGCACAAAACAAATTGAAGGGCTTTTGCTCAAGAGTAACATTAATATATTTTAATTTATCTATAAGATTAATATCTTAATAACATTAATCTTCACTTTTGACATCACCAGCCCTTTTTTACAAATACTAACTTAATTACTGGTAGTACAATATTAGTGAACTTTTGTATTAGGTTTTGGGTTCTTACTTTATAGAAATGAGGTGTAAGAACTCTTAATTATTGCTTACCTTTAGATAACGAGCCTCCATGCTGAAGTAGAGAGAGCAAAGAGTGAACAAAACAGGTTAGGCTATTGAATAATTTGACAATAATATAACTATGTGGTATAAAGTATTGGGTAGGATAAACCATTCAAACAAGGAAATTTCCCACCAAAAATTTCCTTACGTTTTGCTGCTCATTCTCTTGTGTTATTTTATTAAAGAAATACCTAATAGTTTTTCCGTGTTTGGATACTGTGATCCAAACACTTGGGAAGTTGCTCGTCTTTCGAAAAGTTAAAAAAACACTTGCCTAGCAGCTTGTGTTTTTTACACTTTTCTCCAGTCTCGCAACTTCCCGCATGTTTGGATCACAGTATCCAAACACGGAAACCATTAGGTATTTATTTACTGTTGGTTGTTAAAATGCTATAAATTGTTCTTCAGACTGGACCAGGAACTTGATTTTTTGGTCTCACAGCAAAATGAGCTTGATGATCTTTTAAAACCATTAGAAGAGTCTGTCAAACAACACAACACAGAATATGGACAAGAACCGGACAGAGAAAGAGAAAAAATGTAAGTACTAGCTACATTCATGTACAGTATATTCAAGGTAGGCAGGCTACTTGTGGAGAGAGTCTTGTTTTTATGACTAACACTCTTAATATTTATCACATTGTAGTTATAAAATGGCAGAGAAGTGTGATGGTCAACTGAAGGGAATGGTTCAGGACTTACGGGAAATCATTGACTACCTGAATGCTTCAAATGCTAACCAACAACAGGAAGAGAACCCTGTAAGTACATTATCTGTACCAACACAAACCTTTTATTATCATCTAACTAATATTATCTTGAAACAGACGTGTATTAATAGGCAAACCTGACAAACACGCTTTATTGACACTTAAGATGACCACTGGTGAGGCTGTCGAAACGTCAGTCACCAACAATAGTCTTTCTCAAGACTACAACAACCTGGATGACATCTAATGATACTGTACTCCAAGGTTCAAACCATTTACTTTATTATCTCAATCTTATTTCATTTTCTAAGGTCATGCAAATTGCAAAGATACTCAACATCCACATGGATTCTCTTCACTGGATTGATCAAAACTCAGGTAGAAATTAAAATGCATCTATTTCTTGTGTGTTGAGTACTATTAGTTTAAAACATTATTTCATTTTCTATTTTTTACAACAGCTTTGCTTCAAAAGAGAGTTGATGAAATAGCAAGATTGGGGGAGATCAGAAAGAAAGAACATGAGAGATCGTTTAGATTGGTGGGTGTATTGCTGCTAAACATTTGATAATTAATCTAAAAATAATGCTGAGCATTTAACTTGATGTACTGTAACATAAACCACCAGATTCAACATCTTGTTGTTCAAGCATGCATGTCATTAAAGTTGATGGGACAAATATTTTGTTACAGTACCGGTAATTAGATTTCAAGCTAGTGAGAGTGGAATTTCTTTCATTTTCGCTATCATTTATGACCGTGAATCTTTGTTGAGAAAGTGACAAATATAAAATACAGTTACACAAGCAGTGGTAGTTGGTTTTACAGCAATTAATCGAAATTACTCACTTATCTTTTTGAATATTTTTTAGGGATTTGACTAGCTTTGGAAGAATGCATGTTTGTAATGCATTTAACTATGGTAAAAACTTTGTATCATGTGTAATATTAAATAAAGTTCATTCACTGGTTGGCTTTCTTTGAACAGTTCGTAATTTTGGTAGTGTCTACTAACTAGTCTAGTGAGAATACGAACAGTGTACTTATATGTGGCTGAGTGTCTCTCTCCTCTGCAGAGGTTCTTCAGGTAATCGGTGATGTCGGAGATGTGTTGGACTCTGACAATTCCCGACATCAATGATTACCAAAAGACCTTTGTGGAGGAGAGAGGTTGAGTGTTGTCAAACTCAATAAAATAATAATTATAGTTGACAAAGATGTCAATTGTTCTACCTAATTTAGGCTTTAAATTTATAACTTACTGTATACACATTTCTATATTTACAATAAAAGTGTTTGTTATTGCAATAAATAATTGTTTATACTGATTCATTAGTTACTATATTTTGATTTGTGGGTGCACTAACATGAATGTTTGATAAACAGATGTTTTATAAACATACATAACAACGTACAATCAGTGCGTACAATACACAAACCAATATATAGTGATTTCATCACTATCCATATTTGTCCACAAAAGTTATTGCATAACTTTTGCAAAACAACATAATTTATAATTTGATATTACTTTAACTGCCAAAAGTTATTTTCTCCAATTTTTACCAGAAATTTTGCAGGATCATCACTAGAATTTTTCAGTGGAACATTTCGTTTGGCTATGATCATTAGAGTTGTTGGTAACATTAGGAACAAGACCAGAGGCAACTGCAGCTTCAGGAATCTAGATGGAGAAAGAGACCATCATTATCCCCAAAAGATGTTTTAAAAGCTAGTGATAAAATGCAAACCTACACTTTAAAGGACATTGACAACAAAAATTAAGTTTGTCTAATATGAAAGAACTCGTAAAATGATAGAGTAACACCTTTTTACAACTTTCCCGTATTTTACTTCGTTTTTGAGATATTTCAGTTTGTTAGATATCTAAATGAGATGGTCTCTGACGTCAGGTGCTGGGTAGAGAATTTTCACTCATTAAAAATGTCTTATATCTCAGTGATTGCTAAGTTTACAACGTTCATTATCATGAGGAGTTATTATACGCACATTTTTCAAGTAAATTTGTGGAACAAACTTGAAAATTCTCTACCAGCACCTGATGTCAGAGACCATCTCATTTACATATTAAACAAACTGAAATATTTCAAAAACGAAGTAAAATACGGAGAAGTTGTAAAAGGTGTTACTCTATCATTTTACGAGTTCTTTCATATTAGACAAACTTAATATTTTTGTTATTTATTTCACCTAGTGAACTTACTTGTCTTAGATATTCATAACACTCATCTCTTGCGGCAAGTAATAAGTCACCTTGACCTTTAATAACTCTTATATTCCATGCATAGTTTTCCAATGCCTGTGTTTTAAAAATTAACCACAGCAGAATGTCAGTATTTTAAGAAACACTAGCTAAATTATCGCTAAGCATTTGATGTTTTATCAGTGCAGAATATACAATATATCCATTGTTGTGATGAAGACACTTTAGTTTTGAAGAAATAAAAATGTTGGCTGACGTTTCATATAACTATCCTGAATTTAAAACATAGTCCTAACCCCAAACCTTAGACCCTAACCCTAAACCGAATACTGACCCTAACTCTTACGATAATGTTTTCTTTTAGAAATAATAACTGATTTTTATTTCAAATTTTACTACCGATAGTCTATGTGACGTCATTTCGGGATTTATACGAAACTTCACCCAAAATCTCTCTTGATAAAATTACCTTTGTCAATCTTTTTTCTTTCATTCCTTCCTTTGTGCAAACATTTTGTAATTCTTCCTACCAGTTAAAAAGAAAAGAAATACCTTACCTTTCACTAAATAGCTATACAAATTAATCTTCCCTCACTTCAAAAATTATATTATTTATAACTTACATGCCACTCCATCCCTGCTCGTTCACAATGCGTTATCTAAAAATACAGACAGTTAATATACTCTTAAACTCTTACGGCAAACTATGAATAATATTCTGAGGCAATAAAAACTAAAATTTGTGTACAGTAGTTCTTCTTTTGCTTGGCTTACCTGTTCGTGAACTGAGTCGCATTGATGCATTAGCGTTTTTGCTTCATGTGATACCTACAATATGGAAGACATTGAAACGATTAGTCGAACAGTTACGCTAAGTTTGGAGACTGATTACGCTAACTTTGGAGACATTACGCTAACTTTGGAGACATTACGCTAAGTTGTGAGACATTACGCTAAATTGTGAGACATTACGCTAAATTGTGAGACATTACGCTAAGTTTTGAGACATTACGCTAAGTTTTGAGACATTACGCTAAGTTTTGAGACCTGATTATGCTAGTTTTGAGACATTGCGCTAAGTTTGGAGACCTGATTATGCTAAGTTTTGAGACATTACGCTAAGTTTTGAGACATTGCACTAAATTTGGAGACATTACGCTAAATTGTGAGACATTACGCTAAACTTTTGGAGACATTGCGCTATGTTGTGAGACATTGCACTAAGTTTGGAGATGTTACACTTAGTTTTTAGACATAACGCTAAGCCTAAGTTGTACCGTGACGGGTACAATTTTTTGTGTGCCCGATATAAATTCATTTGTGCTGATCATTCTGACAGGTACAACGAAAATAATTATTTCTTGTCCACATGGTTCATTTTCCTTTGTTCTTTTGGGTGAATATATTCAACTGTCAATTAACACTTTGCATATTGGTTTGTATGCATTTGATTTCCAATCAACCTTGCAAAATGTGGAATATAAGACTCATTATTTTGAGGCCCCTTGTGGATGTGATTTATTCTCAATGAATAAATCACAACCCCCCACCCCCCCCATTGCCTTAACATAACCTATACTTCCTTTTATCACCTGTTCTAGAGCACTCATAGCTTTCTTTAACACTTCTGGCAATTCACCTTCACAATCAAAACAGGGAAACTTAAGAAAAAAAGAAACATGTTGATTTTCATGGGTTTCATGAAATGCTCGGAAAAATACATTCATTCAAACTAATCGTGTGAAAGTTCATCTGTTGATCTACATGTTACAGTATTCCTTATGATTGTCATTCTAGCATATACAATTGTTTGTATTTAACAGTCAGGGAGGATATAATATTTGCATACTGGAAAGCAAGGTCCGAATTAACGCATCGCAAATTGCGAAGTGATTTTTCTGAGAATTGCGAAGCTGATTTTAAGTGATGTAAACATCAAATACTAGACTTAGTGTTACGCTACTACGCTAGGTTGTAAGACGTTACGCTAGGTTGTAAGACGCTACGCTAGGTTGTAAGACGTTACGCTAGGTTGTAAGACGCTACGCTAGGTTGTAAGACGCTACGCTAGGTTGTAAGACGTTACGCTAGGTTGTAAGACGTTACGCAACGTTGTAAGACGTTACGCTACGTTGTAAGACGCTACGCTAGGTTGTAAGACGTTACGCTAGGTTGTAAGACGTTACGCTACGTTGTACGACGCTACGCTGTAAGACGTTACGCTACGTTGTAAGACGCTACGCTACGTTG
The DNA here is from genome assembly GCA_035772405.1 of Chrysogorgia sp. JL179-B06. Lineage (NCBI taxonomy): Eukaryota > Metazoa > Cnidaria > Anthozoa > Scleralcyonacea > Chrysogorgiidae > Chrysogorgia > Chrysogorgia sp. JL179-B06. Next base: position 534,932 of record JAYKKM010000478.1, on the reverse strand, counting down.
TATACGACGCTACGCTGTAAGACGCTACGTTGTAAGACGCTACGCTGTAAGACGCTACGTTGTACGACGCACGCTACGCTAAGTTGTAAGACGCTACGCTACGTTGTAAGACGCTACGCTACGTTGTAAGACGTTACACTATGTTGTAAGACGTTACGTTACGATACGCTACGCTACGTTGTACGATGCTACGTACGTAAAGTTGTAATCAAAACCAAGATCTCTGGTTTAACGTACCAACGCTAGTTACTACTGAGCTATTGAGACATGGTCAGGACAATCAGACAATTTTATGATGTCATACGCTGCATAATTATTGTTTATGATTCACTGGTGAATGTTACAAACATCTTTGTCACTTTTATCAGTAAATCACATACACCACAATGACAATCATAAGGGTAAACATCATAGTATGTAGATGGGCTCATAATCAAACCTCGTCATCCATCGTAAGAGATAAAGAGACAGTTTGTGATGATGCTTCTAGTCTGGACGATAATAATCTCAGACATTGTTTGATATTTGAACGAGGAGCAACGCCACATGCTTCCTAAAGTTCAACAGAAAAATAAAAAATATTTCTCCTTTGGTTGAATAGAGTAATATTAAAGATCATTAATAATTCACGAGGTGAGTTCAATACAACCTCGTACCCAGGATCTCATCTCCGCTCGCCGCGAGTGTCCTTTCGCCCTCCCTCCCTCCCTTCCTTCCTGGGGCGGGCAGCGAGCGGAGATGAGACCCTGGGTACGAGGTTGAGTTCAATAGTGCAGACTGCACAGACTGACATTAGACTCTGACGATTCCCAAATGACCTATTGTTTAGGACAATTTAATGGTAAATGCGGACAAACATCAACAATACAGTATATAAACTTTATAGACATATGAAGACATTGTGGAGAATGGATATATTCACCTCTTTCTTTCCCTCTATCTCCCGCCCTCTCTCATCCCTTCCCTCTATCTCCCCCCTCTCCCCTCATACTTGATCGATTTTATTAGATATTAATGTAAACACAATTAAAAAGACCCAAACGGAAAGAGCGCGAACGGGACTCGAGGACCCATGCGAGGCGCCTTCCTGTTGAAATTAAAAATACATAAAGTCATAGACCAACTGCTCGGAATTCACGATGCTCCAACACACACGCGCAGCCCCAACCCCATTCTTCCAAACTCCACTGAAAGAACAAAATTAATAAACTGAGTGGAATTCAAAAGAATGAGGTTGAAGCTGCACACATACAACGATGCTCCGTGGAATCCAAGCAGTTGGTACATTAGAAACCTACTCTCAGTGACAGGAGCAGTTACGGTATAATGACCATGTACAAGTCATATCAACCTCAAAAATAGATGTCAGTAATGATAAATAAGTATTGAGCAAAAATCTTTTGAATGTTGTAAGACTGCAGAGACTATTGGGTGGTGCTATTTTACAAACAGAATTCCAGAGAGGAACAATTCTTTTAAAGTAGGAGGCTTGGAAAGTACACTGGGTACGTCAATATGAATAGTAGCATATAATACCTTCAAGGATCCCAGTGCATTCTGGACATTCTCTCTCAGGTCTGTGCCATCTCGAATGGGCTGAATGGCCATCTGTAATTATTAAAGATTATTAAACGTTATTACTTTACTTCAAGTCCCCAACAATCGATTTTAATCTCACCTTAAATGTCTCATCGACAGCTTGTACACCAACTGTTTTTAATCGAGTATACTAAAAAAACAAAAACATTACTCTTTCTTTGGAAAAGGAATAATTTTCCTAGCAACAGACTTGAGAGATAAGCATTAACCACTTAACCATTAAGCTGCAGAACTCTATGTATAACGCAGAGGCGTAGCCAGGATGTTGTGTCAAGGGGGGCCAGGAAAAACCTAGGGGGACAGGCTATAACTGAGGCAAATGAAGACCACATTTTCTCAGGGGGACACAGGAATTTTGCTACGATGTAATGTCATACTTACATCTCTTCCTTTCTTTGAACGTTTTAATGAAGATCTTTTTATTTTCTGTGCAAAGAAACAGAAAAGAAAGATTTAGAGAAATGGCACAATGGGAAATGTAAAAGAGAATTATTTACAATACCCTGGGACAATACTGCTAAACTCACTCCAGTTTCTTCCTCGCCAGTTATGGTCACATGGACAAACAGCGAGACAGAGTACATGGGCTCTCCCATAGTGGTCTGTAATCTAACATGACGGTACCCTAAGAGAATGGAAACAAACAGGAGTTTAGCTGCAAGTGAACTAATTAATATTATGTTAATACTTAGAACATTTAAAGTGCCAATAACCTCAAAATATTTTATTGCCTTGTTTGGAAGAACTTTTAAAATGATAAAGTAACTTCTTTTGAAGATTTTCGTTTCTTTGCTTTCGTTTTGAGATATATCAGTTTGTTTGATATGCAAATGTCTGGAATTTCGTCAGACATGCATGACTTATTGAAGAAATGTGTATATCTCTTTCATTCTCGAACGAAATCCTTTAAAATCAAGAAGTTTGGTGTTGTGGGAGAAACGCACACACGTGTTATTCGCACTTTAGTGTTTTTATTTCATGAACGCAAAGATATATAACATTCTCTGATAGCTCATTATGCATGTGTGACGAAATTCCAGATATTTGCATATCAAACAAACTGATATATCTCAAAAAGAAAGGGAAGAAGTGAAAATCTTCTAAAGAAGTTACTTTATCATTTTAAAAGTTCTTCCAAATAAGACAATAAAATTTTTTTTAAATAAAAAATTAAAATTTTAAAATTTTTTTCTACATGACAGCATTATAATTCTGGGGTATGTACACGACAGTTTAGTTTTTCGTCCTCCACTACTGTACCTTGTTGCATACAAACAAATGGTATTGTATATTGACCAATAAAAGCATCTCCAATAAAATCGTCGTCAAGAACAACAAACTGAACCAATGCTAACTCAGGAAGATTTACATGAAATTCAAAAGTTTCATCAAAAACTGGATTAAAACCTGAAAGAAATGTATTGGATGACGCTAAGTGAGGAGACGGTACGCTATAAGTTTGGAGACATTGCGCTAAATTTGGAGACGTTACGCTAAGTTTTGAGACATTGCGCTAAATTTGGAGACATTGCGCTAAGTTTAATTGAGACATTGCGCTAAGTTTTGAGACATTGCGCTAAGTTTTGAGACATTGCGCTAAATTTGGAGACATTACGCTAAGTTGTGAGACATTGTGCTAAGTTTTGAGACATTGCGCTAAATTTGGAGACATTACGCTAAGTTTTGAGAGATTGCGCTAAGTTTTGAGAGATTGCGCTAAATTTGGAGACATTACGCTAAGTTGTGAGACATTGTGCTAAGTTAAAGTTTTGAGACATTGCGCTAAATTTGGAGACATTACGCTAAGTTTTGAGACATTACGCTAAGTTTGGAGACATTACGCTAGGTTTGGAGACGTTACGCTAAGTTTGGAGATGACACACTTTGTTTTTAGGCATTTCGTGACGGGTGCAATTTTTTGTGTGCCGTTACAAATTAATTTATGCTGGTCATTCTGACAGACACCAAATTGTGCGGGCGCATGTATACATTATTTTCTCACCATTGTTAGTGATTGTTCTTGTTTTCTCATGAGATGTATCTGCTTGTATGCCATGAATTGAAACTTGTACAAATGGATCGATAACCTAAAAACATAGACACAATTGATATAATGAGCTGCCGCTAGCTACATGGGATATACAAAAAAGTAATTACTTCTCCCTTTGTTCCTGACATCTTTGGTTTAGGAAACTGCTGACCACTGATTATCTAGAACAATAACAGATGAGAACAAGTGTAACAATGTTGATTGTAGAAAGTATTTTATACGAATTTGATGAGTATTTCTCACCTTAATTCTAAGAATTTGAGGTGTTACTCCAGGGATGACATCTTTAGTAAATGGGTTAAAGTAAGCTATTTCTGCGAAATAGAGAATATAAGAGTAAATAAAATGTTTGGATAAATGGACAAAGAAATGGATGAAGAAATGGTTGGTTCGATGGTTGGTTGGATGGTTCGATGGTTGGTTGGTTCGATGGTTGGTTGGTTCGATGGTTCGTTATTTGGTTGGTTCGATGGTTGGTTGGTTCGATGGTTGGTTGGTTCGATGGTTCGTTGGTTGATTGGTTTGTTGGTTCGTTGGTTGGTTGGTTCGATGGTTGGTTGGTTCGATGGTTGGTTCGTTGGTTGGTTGGTTCGATGGTTTGTTGGTTGGTTGGTTCGTTGGTTGGTTGGTTCGATGGTTGGTTGGTTCGATGGTTGGTTGGTTCGATGGTTCGTTGGTTGGTTGGTTCGACGGTTGGTTGGTTCGATGGTTGGTTGGTTGGTTGGTTCGATGGTTGGTTGGTTCGTTGGTTGGTTCGTTCGTTGGTTTGTTCGTTGGTTGGTTGGTTGGTTCGTTGGTTGGTTAGTTGGTTCGTTGGTTGGATGCATGAATTCAAAAAATTATCTTACTATCTCGCATTACTGCCGGTTTCAACACATAACCACAACGGCCATTTTCATAAAACTTAGCAGTGTTTAAATCCATAGGAAGTCCACCTTTTTGGTAATTTAATGCAACTGAAATCGAGAGAAAATGTAAACACGAGATATGTCACCCTTAAGTCATGTACTGTAGAACAAACAATGAAGAAAACTATTAAGTTCTCAAAACAACTGGATATAATATTAAAAAGAGAAATGACAGAACTTCATTATGTCAAAAATACTTAATAAGTACATTATATCACACCCACTTGACATCACCTATTACTCACCCATTTGACATCCAAAATTCCACATCTCCACTGGGTTGTAGTTACTTGAATCAACTCGTTTTCCTGATGGATAAATACGAGTAAGAAATGTCTTGTTATGGTTGACAAATTCTTCTGGATAAGACGTGATTAGTTTCTTTGCTGTCGTCTCACCAACAGAACTCATTTCCCAATATTGTTCTAAATCACAAACACGGCTAAATAATTTAATGCATTAACTGGTTTCATTTGTACAGTAATAGGGTTGCATGAAAACAATGTATGAATAGTGCAGCTGGATGACATGCAACATTACAAACTTTTCGTTAGCATGTGACAACTCTGACACCAAATGGCAAGGCAATTAGTACCCCATGCTGACCTTCCCTCTGCCATGTGAGGCCAGTGCAGTGGCGTAACAGAGGTAGACGGGACCCTTGTCTTGGGTCCCATGAAGACTATAATTTCTATATTATCACTATACAATACAATGTTAAACAATCGTGAATACCTAGACACCTATATATTCCTTCCTCCTCAAGTTAACAAATCGGTAAATCAGCTTTTTCTTATCAACTGAAGGTCAATCTCCCACCCAGGACAATTAATGATTCTTCACCATAAATTGTGGATTCGCAGGAGGCCGGGGGAATCAATCTCCGGGAGAATCAATTATCGGAGGTCCGTAAATTAGCTCTTACTAAATATGACGATAAAATATATGTCAGTAATGTCGCTGTTAACCCGTAATTTTTCATTATAATCCTCCACTCCATTTTTGGCAGGGGCCCCACTGGATCGAGGGTCCTTAGTTCTCAACCTAACCCTACCTAATGAGCGTTAGGCTGCTGGGCCAGTCCACTGAGTGGCTCACTGGTTATAGCATCTCACTAGTCATCAGAAGGATATTGATTCAGGAAATTGGTCATCGTCAGGGAATTGGTTAACTTTTCGTCAGTATGTGTTAACTACAGTATGACTTACGGTTTTCTGCTGAATGTGAAAATTTTTCAAATCTCACAGACTTGCAGCACGTAACAAGATCCGAAAGTTCCTTTGATAATTTAATGGTTTTCTTCGACGTTTTTACATCTTCCTTGCGTGAGAAGAAAATATATGTTGTAATACTGCACACTAAGGAGGTGTCTATATGGAGGAGGGTCAGCCCTCTTGGTAGGTCTAGCTGACCTTTGCCGAGATACCGTGTCTCAGCGTAATTCCTTGTAAACTAATTTGTTTGCGTTTACATGACAAGAGGCCACAGCCCTCTTAGGCGAGATCTCGCTATTGACAACCCGAGATCTCGCTATTCACAACCCGAGATCTCGCTATTGACAACCCGAGATCTCGCTATTGACAACCCGAGATCTCGCTATTGACAACCCGAGATCTCGCTATTCACAACCCGAGATCTCGCTATTCACAACCTGAGATCTCGCTATTCACAACCCGAGATCTCGCTATTCACAACCCGAGATCTCGCTATTCACAACCCGAGATCTCGCTATTGACAACCCGATATCTCGCTATTCACAACCCGAGATCTCGCTATTCACAACCCGAGATCTCGCTATTCACATTATTCACACGCTAGTTTATCTTTACCAGTATTTTCTGGACAACTTTATATTTCGCAGAACCCGTTTGCTTGTGTTTAAAATTGAACACTTGTCCGCAAGTGGGATTCTGGGTTTCGTGCGAAAATAAATGCAGCCGTAGCCATTTGAGCAAGCCAGCTTGGGCAGCGAGCCAGCTCGGTTAGCAGGGCTAGAAATTCTCTTGTAAACAAGGGATGAAATTCATCTCGGCAAAGAGGGCTAGCCCAACCAAGAAGGCTGGTCTTCCTCCATATAAACACCCGCTCAGAGATTGTCAACTAATGTCACAGAGCAACAAGAATCCTTCAATCTATAACTTACTTTACTATTGTTGATTTTTTTTGACAAAGATCGTTTCAGTGAAACACTTTTATGATTTTCATCTCCATTCAAAGTTACATTGCCATCAAAATCTTCGTCATCTTCTTCCGCTGATACTTCTCCCTCACCAGAGTCCTCAGCAAGTTTTTTATTCTGCGCAAACACAAAACAGCATTTCAATTCTTCAAATAATTTCTCAACGCAACCAAGTGATAAATGACGCTACTCTGGCTTTTAAAAGTTACTGTCCATAACCCAACGTTTCGACACTCCAATCTAGTTTCTTCGGTGATCGTTGTAAAGTTAGGATCCCTATTTATACCCTCATAGAACCGATGATGACGTTATCTATTAACAAGATGCAAATAAGCTTCTGGTAATAAACCACCGTCATTGCGATTCAATGGAGTGATGACTGTGATCAGGAGTACATCGGTCAGACTAAACGTCAGTTTCGTACGCGTTTAAAAGAACACCAAAAGGCTGTTTTCTTTTCAAAAAAGGAAAATTCTGAGCACGCGTGCGTAACCTACCATGAGATTGCGTGGGAAAATTCCAAAATTATTACCACTAATCCGCGGTACCATCAGAGACGTTGTCTGGAGGCTTGGCATATCATGGGCTCATAAGTTGCTGTCCATGACCCAACGTTTCGACACTACAATCTAGTGTCTTCATCAGGGGTGATCGTTGTAAAGTTAGGATCCCTATTTATACCCTCATGGTAATTTAATGCAACTGAAATCGAGAGAAAATGTATCATGCAACCCTATGAGGGTATAAATAGGGATCCTAACTTTACAATGAGCACCCCTGATGAAGATACTAGATTGAAGTGTCGAGACGTTGGGTATGGACAGTAACTTTTAAAGTTGCGTCAAACTATTTCAATTCTTCATAAAATATCAAATGAAACAGCAGAGACGAAATGTTATGGTATCCAAGTATATAATACTATATGTATAATATATCTTGTTCAAACCAGAAAAATAATAAGACCTGACTATTGTCAAACCTTTATTAATATTTTCCCTTTGAGTTCCTCTGGTGATGGTAAGCAGTCGTTATTCTTATCTGGAGGTACCACGTGAAGTTTGTCTTAAGAAAATGAAACATGACAACAAACAATATTAACAAGAGCATCACTTTCAGTAGTAGTATGGTGATACATTCTGTGGCCATGTCCAGTCTTTACGATCTCAGACTGCTACTGGTCAAGCTGTCCTCTTTGGAGGTGAAGTACCTTCCACCAAAAGATGGTTAGATTCTATTCGGGGGATCCGATATTGTGGGGTGAATTTCTGATTAGATTATCAACTATACTAAGTTGAAACAAATGTAGGCCTGGCGATCCACATTTATAACTCAGCAGCCAAAGAATCGGATGACTCAAGAAGAAGAAAGAAGATGATGTCCATATAGGGTGTCAAACAACGCATTTCTGAGAATGTTGAGGAAATTCATTACTTCACATTGACAGTTGGTTTGCTAAACGTTGTTGAACAACTTCCTGCCTTGTATTTCATTAGTTTTACCATTGAGAAAAACATTCCTTGAGCCTGCTAACCATCTTCTTACCTTTTAATATCTCTTTTAGATGGTTTGCCATGACAGTTTGTTGTTTTACACTACAATGATTCTCAAATGACAGGATCAAGGGATAACTACGAGGAAAATAAATTTACGACGATATTACATTCTGAAGATTATGACATGCCACATGTTACTGCAGGTTTTTTGTAATTCTAAAATATTCAGAAGATACATGGATGATCCCTTGCCTTCGAGATTATGTAAGTAGAAGTCAAAATTTTGATTTGTTTATATTTCAATTTAATGCGCCATAAATATTGTTAAAGGACATTGGCAACAAAAATTAAGTTTGTCTAATATGAAAGAACTCGTAAAATGATAGAGCAACACCTTTACAACTTTCCCGTATTTTACTTCGTTTTTGAAATATTTCAGTTTGTTTGATATGTAAATGAGATGGTGTCTGACGTCAGGTGTTGGGTGGAGAATTTTCATTTTCAAAATATTAGTTACATCTTCAAGTTTGTTCCACAAATTTACTTGAAAATGTGCGTATAACAACTCCCCATGATAATGAACGTTGTAAACTTAGCAATCAATGAGATATAAGACATTTTTTAATGAGTGAAAATTCTCTACCCCACACCTGACGTCAGAGACCATCTCATTTACATATCAAACAAACGGAGATATTTCAAAAACGAAGTAAAATACGGAAAAGTTGTAAAAGGTGTTACTCTATCATTTTACGAGTTCTTTCATATTAGACAAACTTAATTTTTGTTGCCAATGTCCTTTAATTAAAAAATGTGGATGGGGTCACAACAGTCAATGAGAACGCACAATACTATAATATTTCTTTTACTGTACATGAACGACCGTCAAGCGAAAATCCTCTGACATGTATGTTGTATAGTAGTAGCAAGACTAAGTTGATGACAATCGAACTTACTCAGACATCTCAAAAGCACATTCATTTATAGTTTCTATTACATCTTTGAATAATATTTTACTCGTCAATGTTCTTCCATGGTAGATAAGAGGTTCGTCGTGTGGCCCATCCCAGCAATCCACTAACAAAAATAGACATTTTACAACTGTTAGAATTATGAGAAACATTTTCGGTCTCAGGTCTACGCTGCAAGTACCAGTACAGATAATGAACATTTCTCACATTCTCTTTACTGACCACGAAACAAAGCAGGCTTCAAGTCAACATTGCAGTAGCCATGTAATACTTTTAATATATTTTGTCCAGCCGAACCTCAATTTGAGGCTAATGTTTTATGAGCAGGTAGTGACCATTAAAACATGGGAATGGGGTTATTGCTTCATATGTCTCGCTAAACCACTCAAGGAACAAGTATTTTTACGTAGAATAACCCCACTACCCCTGATCATGTGATCCACTAAATCTATCACAGCAAATGGCACATCCATGATTAAGCCCTGGAAACAGAGTGACACATAATGATCTCAAGGGAAAATTATGAATCTCCAGATATAAACTAAAATAAACTAATTTTTTATTTATACTGGATAACCCTATCAGTCATTAAACTGTTCTCCCTAGAGGTCCAGCAAGGGCCACCCTCATTGATCCAGTGTTATTACAGGAGGAAACCGGAGTACCTGGAGAAAACCTGCGGTGTTTGGTAGAGTCAAATTGGAAACACTTCTTCTCACTTGCGGCCATGGCGAAATCTTTAATCTGATAACTGCACTCAAAAGGAATCGAACCCGGGTTGCAGAAGTGAAAGACACGTGTACTACCCACTGTGCCACAAACACCCCTATATGTCCAAAGCAAGATTTTTACTTACGTTCTACACACCTACAGCAAAGATCACATAAAGCCTTGATATATCCAGAAATACTTGATTTACCAGTTATCTGATCATCTAGTAAATACCTGCAAAAAATAGTTTCACTTTACGTTTTCTACACACTATTTTGAAAGTACCATAATTATTTTACTCATTAGAAATGCGTTTCTCATGTAAATTTACAGTAGTATTTCATCCATACCTATTTGTTAACCTTTACAAGTTTAGAAGCTACTATGACTAGCAAAGAACTTACGTATTGTGAGACGAAGCAATAAAATAATGTGACAAAGGTTGATTCATGTCCTGTAAGACTTGAAGAGAATCAGGGTGAAAGATATCATTGATTGGTTTCATGAGATATTTTGTAAAGCCTGGGGAAAAGATAAATGGAGAATATCAATGAAACTCTGGAGGAGGAGGAGGAAGAGGAGGAAGAGGAGGAGGAAGAGGAGGAAGAGGAGGAAGAGGAGGAAGAGGAGGAAGAGGAGGAAGAAGAGGAAGAGGAGGAAGAGGAGGAAGAGAAGGAAGAAGAGGAAGAGGAGGAAGAAGAGGAGGAAGAGGAGGAAGAGGAAGAGGAGGAAGAAGAGGAAGAGGAGGAGGAAGAAGAGGAAGAGGAGGAAGAAGAGGAGGAGGAAGAAGAGGAGGAGGAGGAAGAGAAGGAAGAGGAGGAAGAGGAAGAGAAGGAAGAGGAGGAGGAAGAGGAAGGAAGAGGAGGAAGAGGAAGAGAAGGAAGAGGAGGAAGAAGAGGAGGAGGAGGAAGAAGAGGAAGAGGAGGAAGAAGAGGAAGAGGAGGAAGAAGAGGAGGAAGAGGAGGAAGAAGAGGAAGAGGAAGAAGAGGAGGAAGAAGAGGAGGAGGAAGAGGAGGAGGAAGAGGAAGAGAAGGAAGAGGAGGAGGAAGAGGAAGGAAGAGGAGGAAGAGGAAGAGAAGGAAGAGGAGGAAGAAGAGGAGGAAGAGGAGGAAGAGGAAGAGGAGGAAGAAGAGGAAGAGGAGGAGGAAGAAGAGGAGGAAGAGGAGGAGGAGGAAGAGGAGGAAGAGGAAGAGAAGGAAGAGGAGGAGGAAGAGGAGGAAGAGGAGGAAGAGGAGGAAGAAGAGGAAGAGGAGGAGGAAGAAGAGGAGGAGGAAGAGGAGGAAGAGAAGGAAGAGGAGGAGGAAGAGGAGGAAGAGGAAGAGAAGGAAGAGGAGGAAGAGGAGGAAGAAGAGGAAGAGGAGGAAGAAGAGGAGGAGGAGGAAGAAGAGGAGGAAGGAAGAGGAGGAAGAGGAGGAGGAAGGAAGAGGAGGAAGGAAGAGGAAGAGGAAGAGGAAGGAAGAGGAGGAGGAGGAAGAAGAGGAGGAGGAAGGAAGAGGAGGAAGGAAGAGGAGGAAGGAAGAAGAGGAGGAAGAGGAAGGAAGAGGAGGAAGAGGAGGAAGAGGAAGAAGAAGAGGAAGAGGAGAGGAGGAGGAAGGAAGAGGAGGAAGAGGAAGGAGGAGGAGGAAGAGGAGGAAGAGGAGGAGGAGGAGGAGGAGGAAGAGGAGGATGAGGAAGAGGAGGAAAAGCTGAGAAAAAAGAATAAAAATAGGGATGAAAAAAGAAGGCAAAGAAGAAGAAAAAGAGGAAACAAAGAATTTAAAATTAGCAATTTTCTACTCATAAACATTGACATGCATACCATCAATTCCCATACACTTATTTTTCTTTCCTTCTGAAGTTGGTTCACAATGGTTTATAATATCGACACAGTGATCTTTGCCAACCCGCGTCAACTACAACATAAGAAACATGAATTTATAATCTACACAAAGAGAATTATCAAATTGTCACCAGGAATGCATTTTTAGGTCTTATGAAAAATTAATAAAACTTATTCTAACAAGATGATGTCATACAGTCAAGCCTGGATATTAGCGGTCGGTCACGGACATTGTCCAGTACAAAATCCCATTTCTAGAGATTTGACAGTTACAAGATTAATTGTATCTTGTCCGAAGATTATACTCAACTTTTTGTGAAAGTAAAACATTTTGTGTTGAATGGACTGCGTTTAGATTTCGTATTGTACGCTAATTTTTGAGATGTTACGCTAAGTTTGGAGATGGTACGCTAAGTTTGGAGTCGGTACGCTAAGTTTTGAGACATTGCGCCAAATTTGGAGACATTTCGCTAAATGTGGAGACATTACGCTAAGTTTGGAGACATTACGCTAAATTTGGAGACATTACGCTAAGTGTGGAGACGTTACGCTAAATTTGGAGACGTTATGCTAAATTTGGAGACATTGCGCTAAATGTGGAGACGTTACGCTAAATTTGGAGACATTGCGTTAAATTTGGAGAAGTTACGCTAAATTTGGAGACATTGTGCTAAATTTGGAGACGTTACGCTAAATTTGGGGACATTGCGCTAAATCTGGGGACGTTACACTAAATTTGGAGATATTGCGCTAAATTTGGAGAAGTTACGCTAAATTTGGAGACATTGTGCTAAATTTGGAGACGTTACGCTAAATTTGGAGACATTGCGCTAAATCTGGAGACGTTACGCTAAATTTGGAGACATTGCGCTAAATTTGGAGAAGTTACGCTAAATTTGGAGACATTGCGCTAAATTTGGAGACGTTATACGCTAAATTTGGAGACATTGCGCTAAATGTGGAGACGTTACGCCTACGCTAGGTTGGGAGGCATTGCGCTAAATGTGGAGAGCGTGGAGACATTGCGCTAAGTTTGGAGGCTTTACGCTAAGTTATGAGACAATACAAACAAACCCCTTGTTCAGCTTCCAGGAATATAAGTAAGTCATCTGTGGTAAAATAATCATTGTTACTGGCATACCTGGAGAACATAGACAAAGCATTAATGGTGATCGACATTAGAAACGTATAGTGTTGCAAATACAAATAGACACTTCCTGAATTGCTTTTAATTTATATTAGATAGCTGACCTTGCCATCAGAAAGTAGATTTCAGGTCGAGTGGTGAGATCTTTATACAACTGGAGGAATTCATCTTTATCTAGACTGTTTTTCTGAGAACTGCTGCTACTGGCAGCAATTTCCTAGAATCATACAAAACATGTTTAGTCAACACAAACATGGGGTACAATCAGACATAGTTTGACACTACTCTAGCTTTAAAAAGTTTTTTGAACGTAACTTTAAAAGTTACTGTCCATGACCCAACGTTTCGACACTCCAATCTATTGTCTTCATCAGGGGTGACTAGATTGGAGTGTTGAAACGTTGGGTCATGGACAGTAACTTTTAAAGTTTAATACGTTCAAAAAAAATTTTTAAACCATGTCTGATTTATCAACTGGTTACGTTGGGAAATTATTTGATGGGGTACAATATTGTGCTACTGTAGATTTATCATGGGTACAGTACCTTAAACTTTTGTTTGACAACCCTTTGTGGTGCAAAGACATTAAGTTGCTGCAATAATGCTAAAATTTCAGCCTCATTAAGGACACTTTTGTTCTTTTTGTCAGCAAGAATAAACATCTCTTTCAGCCATGTGAATAACTGTTAAGGAAATATATTTAACAGAACTACGACAACACAGGGCCATTAGTGTTGGAAACTACTTGAGGAGGCAGTGGCAGTTTTTCAAAAAAGGGCACTTATATTCTAGGAACTTTTGGTAAATCTCTTCTTGGTGATAAGTAATCTTAATGTTCTTTGGCCTACTGTAAGTTACTGTGCATGTAGTCCTTTATCACAAGACATTGCACAACAGTGAAGCCACACCAAGAGGTTCTTGGTGTGGTTGTGGCTCCCGTGGACATGGCTATACGTGTACTGTATAATAATAATCATATATGTACTGTATATCAGTAATCAGGACTAAATGTACTTTAATTAATCCTATAATATATGTATACTTAAAGGATATCTGTCTCTCATATGTTGTTGATGCTTGAAACCATTCTCTCCTAGAAGTAACACATTACATAGAACATTATAATTACTATATTACTATCTGCACTCAAGTTTTTATGTAAAATTTCAGGATTTGAGCTTGACAATCAAGCATTACTGATACAGGGCATATAGTGACTGCCACCACATACAGTTTTAGTACCAGTACATGTACGTAGTACATATTATATCAATCTAAGCAGTACATCATTGTAACCTTCACTCTCCATCTGAGTCTAATGGTAGCTCAATGGTTAGAGTGTCTGTCCAGAACTCAGAAACATTTTCTGAGGATTTGAGCTTGACAATCATCCATGTATCATCTGTCTACTACAAGCTCTCCCATATTCACTACATCAGTATACAGTACTGTATTAAAACTGTACTTGATACTCTGAGAATGACTGCTGCTGCTAGATAGATAGTTTATTCACAATAAAATTGCAGCCATAAGCTGAATTAAGTTAAGCTTACAAGATTATAAAAGGTAAAATATCTTAGACTATTAGCTATATACAAATATTAGACTATTGGTTATGCTTTCAATGAATTTGAAATAATAAAACTCTTCTTAACTCTTCTTGCTACCATTAAAAGTCATTCAACAATGGGGATACTCTACCAGCCTTTGAATCCAATGTACTGTACTAATACAGTACTGATAAACTATTCAATGAATTTGAAATAATAAAACTGTTCTTAACTCTTCTTGCTACCATTAAAAGTCACTCAACAATGGGGATACTCTACCAGCCTTTGAATTCAATGTACTGTACCAATAGAGTACTGATAAACTATTCCATGGATTTTAAATAATAAAACTCTTCTTAACTCTTCTTGCTACCATTAAAAGTCACTCAACAATGGGGATACTCTACCAGCCTTTGAATCCAATGTACTGTACCAATACAGTACTGATAAACTATTCAATGAATTTGAAATAATAAAACTCTTCTTAACTCTTCTTGCTACCATTAAAAGTCACTCAACAATGGGGATACTCTACCAGCCTTTGAATCCAATGTACTGTACCAATACAGTACTGATAAATTATTCAATGGATTTGAAATAATAAAACTCTTCTTAACTCTTCTTGCTACTCAACAATGGGGATACTCTACCAGCCTTTGAATCCAATGTACTGTACCAATACAGTACTGATAAACTATTCAATGGATTTGAAATAATAAAACTCTTCTTAACTCTTCTTGCTACCATTAAAAGTAACTCAACAATGGGGATACTCTACCAGCCTTTGAATCCAATGTACTGTACCAATACAGTACTGATAAACTATTCAATGGATTTGAAATAATAAAACTCTTCTTAACTCTTCTTGCTACCATTAAAAATCACTCAACAATGGGGATACTCTACCAGCCTTTGAATTCAATGTACTGTACCAATAGAGTACTGATAAACTATTCAATGAATTTGAAATAATAAAACTCTTCTTAACTCTTCTTGCTACCATTAAAAGTCACTCAACAATTGGGATACTCTACCAGCCTTTGAATCCAATGTACTGTACCAATACAGTACTGATAAATTATTCAATGGATTTGAAATTGGACCACATAAATGATTAATAACTAATAAGTTTGATAAAACCATTTATAACAGCTCACCTAGATCAGTATCAAGCAAGCACCTTAATCCTGTGATCCATATATTGGCTTCATCTGGGCTATTTGCCACCAGATCAAGGGATGTGAAAGATTGTCCATGGATAACAGAAAATGCACAGTCCTCTGGAATGTCGTCTCTTTCAATGTTACGAAAGATCTCAGTGTTTTTTCCAGATCTGACTTCCTTAATTGATGATAATAGGACTTGAAACAAAGAAAAGAAATAATACATTATATTAAAGATAGGAATATATATTTGAACAATGAACTTGTCGTGGTAACAAACTTAAATATATAAGCTTTGAACAATGTACAATATATTATACTGTGCATGGTGATTGGTGATACCTGTAACCTTAAAACATTCTGAAACTGCAATGTAACAATGTTGAAGGAAGGGAAAAAGAGATGAGTTCTTGGAAGAACTATTAAAGACTTGAGAAAATAATAAACTTAAAGCTGCCATCAAGTCCGTTCTGTGCATGTCTGATATTTCAAATGTGGGGGACTCCATTATGTCAACAAACTTTAACAGAATAGATTTGCGACAGTTCGAAAATATTATCCACATTTAGGAACAGAACAGCTTCTAAACAGCTTCCTATAACACGCTTTTTAGGTGGAAAAGCTCAAGCGTGGAAAACAAATGTTCAATGTTTATACTGTATAATGCAATATAAACATAATGATCTAAACAGAAATGTGGACATGTGCAGAACGGACTTGACGGCACCTTTAACCTTTGACATTAGCAGTAGTGTCAGATGTCGATGTCTATGCAACTGACACAGGGGAATAAATGGTTAAGTTATTAATTTCTAGTCAAAATTGACTGAAAGACTGTTCAAGTCTTCTTATATACATCATTGACTATATAAACAACATATTTTATAGAAGACAGTATGTAAATTTTTGTTGCTATCCGTATTAAGCAACGGCACTTAAAGATATCTGGAATTACAATCAACTGTTATTTCTGAGAATGGGTATGGCATGAGACCGGTTTTACGTAGCTCATGATAGGAGAAGTAAGACGACTCCTTCCCTCCATAGTCTGGGGACCCACTTTGGGTATGCTTCCCTGCTATATGGGTCAAATAGTTCCAGCTATGGATTAAATAGCACCTGTTGCCTTGTAGGTCACCCTTGACTGGGCAAAGGCTAAGGGACCAACCCCAACAGAAAAGGACAACTGAAGGAGAAGCAACCTCAAACTCATTACAGCCAACGACAAGACAAGTCTTGGATGCGTCCGCATGATAGATATAGATACAGTACAGTGTAGTTATATTTTCTGAAATAAAGTTTCATGAGTTAGGATCAGGATAAGAAATTAGATTATGTTTAGCATGCAGGATATATTAATTATATGAATCTGAAAGGACAGCTAAAGTGTAAAATGGAATCAGTGTTGGGGTATTGCATTTTAAGTGGAATTAGTTCAGGGATATAAGCTGAATAGACACTGAGGAAACGAAATATGGTAATAAAGTTATAAAACTAATCTGTTACTGTATCTTGTAAAAATAGATTCGATCATTTACATCTCCCAAAATGATTCAACCCTTAAAAGCCTTTTAACATATTCTAGCATTGCTCTGTTGATCTTGTCTTATAGAGCCCATGTTGTCTACAGCTGTTAACAGCTTTATCAGTACTTTATGGTTACTTGGTTACTTACACCTCCTCCACACTATTTTGGTAGTACACCTCCTCCACACTATTTTGGTAGTACACCAACCTTTTAAAGTTATTAATTCTATTTTTAAACTGTCTATGCAGTACAATATATTTACTGTATATCTAAAAGATAAGTGGTTTCCTCGTGGGTCAATGAGAGTAGACCTTAATTTCTGTAATAGAAAATTCACACTTTAAAAAAATTATAAACAAATCAACGGGGATGTAGAAAGATCATCATCAAACCCATAAAACAAAATTACGAATTTCCAATAAAATGTGTCAAGGTAAAGAGATTATGACTTCCTTTGGCTTTAGTAAAGCTGTAATTTAACACCACATCACTGACTTGTGACTATAAGAGGGTATAATATTGTGTATTTAAACACGAATTGTGAAAAAAGAAAAATATGTGGTTTGTCTGCGAGTCTGAACAGTATGTACATTTCATATAAATATTAGAGGATGGAAGTTGTTGAAGCCTTATATCTGCTATTGAAAGACTGTATTAATATCAAACGATAACACATCGATCAACATCATATTAATAGCCTGGCTTATTTACACGAGTCACTCATAACACATTAGTTATCAGCGACTTCGACATATTTGGTGTGGTGAATGACAACGGGGAGAAGGCGATCGCTCTTATCTTACGAAAAGATACCCAATCGCGAAGCAAATTATTTCAGGTCTCGATAATTTCCCCTGGTGTTTCAATTATTAGCTTTTAATTGCCGTAAAACAACGCTAAATAACGTATGTTCTTCAAGGAAATATACAGACAAGAATCGCGATCAAATTTTAATATCGGTTTACCATTCTAATATAATAAAAGTAGCGTAGATATTCGGGAGAATATCATGTCCACAAATGTCTTAAATGATTGCATTGACATTAGAGCTTTTAATATTCTAGAATTAAATACGTTACTTGATTGGGCATATATTATTAATGTTGCAAATTTGGGAATTTTAGAATAAATTTAAGAATGAAATAGTATTTTATGTAATTCGTCGTTTACAAATCCAAAGTGGAGTTTGTTCAAGGGTGCACTAATACTACAACGTAGTTTATACTTGAGTTTGAATTATTATTGAGATTAACATAAAAAGTTGATGGAAAATTACTAAGCCAAACACTCGGTAGCTATGACATCTCACTTACTTTTTGCTCTCTCTGGCTTTTTCGTTGATGGACTCCAACATAAATATGTCAAGTCTTCGTCGAGAAAGAAAAATCTAGCATATTGCCTTGACGCAGATCTGAACTTATGTAGTTCACTTCCATTATGCATGAATAGCAGACAGTCACCGGCTACAATTAATAACAAAAGAAAAAACATCTTGAGTGAAACCTTTAAAAATCTAACTACAGCGCGTCACGAAATGATCTTTAAATGTTATTATTGTAAGTTAACGGAAAAAAACAGCATATCAATTTCGTACCATTCGTGACCTTTTTCTCGCCTGGAGTCGAGCTAAACGATACGGTCTTTGACACAGGCTGGTTGCCAGTTTTTTTCAGGATACTTGATCGTCTTGGCCGTGAATAACATTCGGCATTTTCTGTACCGTTACGATCTTGCTCATCGGTCGACTGCGCTGTATTCTTATCAGGACTATCTTCCGCCTGTTCTTGTTCCTCCATCATCGCGTAGACTTACACGAAGAAACATAAACATAAAGCATCTCTCGAAATCAAGAGATGTTTTGAAAGGTCAAAGGCAAAGACCGCGCGGCCGAGGATGTTTGGGTCTGGGGTATAGATTGACGCATCACTGATGTCACTTTTTATTAAATTTCCCGTAACCGCTAATTCATAAAATTGAAAAGACACCGCCATTCATACAGTTAAGACACGGACCTTTGCTTTGTGTTAAAAAGTAGAGTTTTAAAGACAGTGTTTTGGATATATAGCAAAGTGGAAAAGGTGCTAAACATCTTGGCAGTCTACGCCCTTTAATACCTTTTCACTTTGTTTGTGTTGCAGGGCCGGCGAGGGGGCATAATAATGCATTTTGAGAAAATGTTTTCGGAGAAAAGGAGTTTAGAGATCTATTTAAAAGAAATTGAATGATTTGCAAGAAAATATATCTTAATGTTCTTGTTCTATAAACTATATCTAAAAGCATTTTCACGTGTTCAGGACGGCGTCAACTTCTGGAGAACTGCGGCTTAATAATACGGACTATTTTTCATGCACTACAATCGTTTTAGAAAGATTAACTCATTTCTAATTTAAGATTCAGCAGTAAAAGGGTGATTACGTTGATACATCATAATGTACGTTAAAACGCCTATAGATGACAAAACAACATATATAACTCAGGGGCGTAGGAAGCAGGGGGGCCGGGGGGGCCGCGGCCCCCCCAATATTATAAAAGGGGGGGCCGGAATAGCTTTCGGCCCCCCCAAAAATGATTGAATTTGAAAGAAAAATTGCAGTAAAAATTCGAAAGTAGAAGTTTGAAAACATCATGTTCCTATTAATGTTCTGTTAAAAAAATAATCACATTATCTTTGCATGTTAACCCGAGTGTTTTACTAAACTAAAGTACTAATATTTCTCTAGTTTACGCAGCCCTACTCTAGTAGGCTTTCTTTTTTAATTAAGCAGAATTGGAAGGGCGGAAATCGCGGAATGATCGAGGCTAAAAGGTATGTCGGACTCGCTGACCATTGCATTAATATGTTGTCAGTGGTTCCCGGAAAACTATTCGATTGGGGCTCACAGCGGGAGAGCAGGGTGTGTCATAATGTCATTGTTTGGGGCCGACCACAGTCCAAAATATGAAATTTTAATTTAATTTGAAATTTTAAACTTCTGAGCTGAAAAATCACCGCTCAGAATGGAGGAAATGCCATTTGCGGGAATCTAGATTTCAAAATTTTTCGGGGGCATACCCCCGTACCCCCTAGAAAGCCTCACGCTTACCCCGGCCATTTGGGACTAGTTTCGCCACGGACAGGTGCAACGAAAATTTTTTTTTGGTCGGCCCCCCCAAGTTTACAAAGCTTCCTACGCCCCTGATATAACTCATAAAAACGTACGGAAAACGTCATATCCAAATCTTGGAGTAGGTCGTTCAGTAAACCTGTGACGCTGTAACTGTGTGTGCTATTTTCACAATAGGTAAACATAATTGACAATAATAATTTATAAGCACAATATAAACGCCAAAAAGGACAATGCTAACAATTATCTAGTGGTATAATTCCACAAAAATTCGTCCAGAAATTGCCGCAATAGCACATATGGGGCCTTATAGGTCTTTCAAAATTTAAAATATCTTTGGGGTACACGCCCCGAGACCCCCTTACCGGAAAGACACTATAACAACCTTTTTCACACTCCGATCCACTGGGCTCCCCCTTTGGAATCCTGGCTATAATTGTAGTGTCAATAATTCAATTATACTTTATTATAACTACTGTACAAGTCTATTTGCAAGCCATTACTCATATATTTCACGCAAAACAAAATTAGGAAGGGGGTCGTACACACGTCAGTCCTAGGGCCCGAGGTCTCGTCGGCCTTGTTGTGTTGCCTGATTACAACATTCTGATGATTGGCAACCTCGCTGGCAACAATAACATGGCATATAAAAATGTAGAGTGCTGCGAAGGCAGTGTGTTTGGGATATATAACAAAGTGGGTGGTGAATTGCCGAGATTTTTAGTCACGAAATACTGACGTTTCGAGCGGAGCCCTTCATCAAATACTGACGTTTAAGTGATATATTAACCAATCACACTAAGCACTTTGTCGAGATGACGTCAGTACTCATGTTTGTCCGCATTTATAATTATTGTAGGCGGCTGTATCCGCAGGCTATAATTCTTGCGGCCATAACAAAAGAAAATAGCTCATTTGCAATCTTTTGTGAGTCAAATTTGGTTTGTTTGTCCGCGTTTTGAGCTATTAATAGCAACCACTTAAAGGGCTATTTCATAAGGTTCCAAACCTCGTTCTTTAAAAAAACCGCTTAACTTTTTGATTAAAAACAGAAATAATGGTAATATGAGGTAATACATAACATATCTATTGTTTTGTTGCTACAGTAATATATTTGAATTGGAACCTCGTAACATTGAGGAAGTCCTGCGAGAGGCTTCGCTCTACTTCGTCGAAAATGGATGTCTTCCTGTAGAGATTTGAGAGTCGGGGCGATGTATAAATATGTATATGATGTTTGACTGTTCTGATCAATAGCTCAGTGGTTAGAGCGCCGATGCGTTGATTCGGAGACCTCGGGTTCGATTCCCGGTTCGGGCAGTCAGATTTTTCATATATATATATATTTGACCATGGAAATTATAACCAGAATTCCGTGACTGACTGAAAGCTGCCTGCGTGGCGGAACCAGAAGCCTGAGAGGTCTGTCATTGGATATCAATAAATCCCTGTACAAAGTGATTTTTTATTACAAAATCTATTTTCAAAATAAAACTGTTTCTCTTATCATAGAACGCAACAAAATACTTAAGCATAGGAAAGTAGTTCATTTAATTTATCATTAATCGTTTCTATGAATTATTCCCGTTCTTCTGCAGCAAATACCAGGAGTATACTTTGATAACAGTAAGATACGCGGGCCATATATTAATACAACATAGTAACGCAACTACAGCTGATCGATTACCTGCAATATCAACTAAATCTGTAATATTACACGCAATATTAATTAATATTACACGCAATATTAATTAAATCTGCAATATTACACGCAATATTGTAACGTGCGACCTCGTCGACTTTCGTGACCTGATCGATATTTTCTCAATTATAACGAGTATTTACGGCCCATTGCAAAATTACCTTGGTGTCACGGTTTCAGTCATCCCCCCCGGTCTAAAATTTCCCTTAGTCTAATTGCGCATGAAAACCACTTTTAAAACCACAAAAAAGAAAACTCGTCAGGCGGGGGGTTATGGTTAGGACCTTTGTTGTTTTGGGGTTGGTTACAATCCAATAATTTACTATACTGCTTATAATGCCTTAACAACTCCAGTAATTTGTGGCTTACAACGTGAGCTCATTCCTCCGCCATCCGTCACGCATGCGCAATTAGACTAAGGGGGAAATCTCAGACCGGGGGCATAACTGAGACCGTGACACCTGCCATTTCTCAGACACATGCTTAAAAAATCCACTCGTTTTTACTTTCTGAGTATGCAGGCTGGCTTCTTCTGAAGTAGTATGACCTCTACCTCTCTTACTACTACCCAGTCCCCCGTTTAAATTTTTTAAGCGATTCACTTAAAGTGTCCATCTCACGTTTGGGGATTTTACATATTCGTAATATTTGGGTCTTTCTGAGAAAAATCATAATATATATTGTCAGCCGAAAATTTCATCTTCATGGAGTTTTTCGTTGTCAAAGTTACCGGATGTGATGCACAAGAGGCATTCCAAACCAGTTTTCTTTTGTTACTTGCCACAAAAATGCCTCTTGTGACAAGACATCCGATAACTTTGACATCAAAAAACTCCATGAAGATGAAATTTTCAGCTGATAAGATATATTGTGATTTTGTTCAGAAAGACCCAAATATTACGGATATTTTAAATCCTCAAACGAGAAACTGTCACCATGTATCTAAACCATATAAATGGGCCCGATTAAACTAAACGCAACCATTCTGATAATATTCCACAGACTGACTTACCATAAAAAACATCAACATACCGTCTAAAGCAGATATTTGATCACCGCTGCTTAATCCACGACAGACCTGGATGAGTTATACGCTGACATATCTAAGAGGGCCGTGGCTGCGTTGAAACGCGTCAGTTGTCCTGGTGATACTGGTGACTTACAATGTATGATCCTACCACGTGCTTCCACTGTTCCAGAGTATTGCGAAGACGTTGGGACCTGGTTGAGTGTGTTTATTTGTTGGTGATAATCCAAGGGTTCTTTATCGGAAGCGACAGCCGTCATCGAACATCTGAAAGAAACACACGGATGCGTTATCATTCGTGTAGCGTTCATAGATTGCATGTTGAATTGACATAATGATAGTGAATTGCTGCCTTTTGTTTCCAACGCACTGGATATTCTACCCTGGCTGCGTGTTTTTCCAAGCACATGAAATATTAGATAAGATAATCTTTCTCAATTTGTCCAAAAACGTCAACAATGTAATTTAAAACAAATGTTATAATTTTCAAAACAGATGCGAGCGATTTCAGACTGAAAACTCACTGGGAAACTGAATGTTTCGGCAAAAGTCATGGTCGTTGCCATAGATTATCAATAATGGTAATTTAAGAATCCCACAATTAAGGAGAGGTAACACATATATATTTCTTTCATAGTAAGAAATAGTATACTTAGAGACTTTCAAATATTTTTAAATAAATGCATTTATAACTCGGTTTACAAGATGCAAAAAATGGATCTCTATACTATTAGTTATCCTTATATCGTCAGATCAGCAGACCCAATGATAATGTATGACTCACAATCGTTCACAAAGTCCAAACCACTTTTGCTGCTTTTGTTGAATGGTCTCTTGAACAGAAACACATGCCTCCGGCAAATGGAAAGACAAGCTTAACCCTTGGATGAAAAAGAAAACAAAACTATGTATTAAATTATTACTCAATTTATTCAATTCGACACATTGAAGTTCTCATATTTCTCCTTTTCATATTATATCCGACTCCTAATTTAGACAAACTTTGGGCTAATCCTAGGCCCTATAAGGTCAAACTTCCGACTCCTGTGCCGAACTCTGCAATGCTAATGAGCTTAACAAAAGACTCTCATTTGCATTGAGTTCGGCACATGTGAAGTTCGACGTTTGACCATAGTCAATCGAGATATGGTCTGGAAACTCGGCAAACTTCAAAGCGACTATAATGAGCTACGTTTTGATGTTGAACCGTACCTTACACCGTGCACATCCTTTGTTTTAGGTTTATTAATATTTAAACAACACGGTTGAGCGATTAAACCCAAACGATTCTATTGGATAAAATACAATAGGTTCAGTGACCGTGCACCGTGCACAAAATCGCATAAAGACGAACAAAAAGATAGAACAAAGACTTTAGCTCAGTTTCCTGGGCCTTATAGCTTATAACATGATTACTATAGTACTAGGAGTTATAAGCATCAGTTTCAATAGTTACATGCAGGTGTCAGATTGCTTGACCGAGCCAGGTTACACGGTGTTTGTTTCGACAGCATACAGCACGCCTGAATGGAGGCGGCAATACAGTTGTTGAACTCAGCGGGTGGGTATCCGTACGGAATATTGGGACATAAACTAACAGGCGGTTGAACAAGTTCCACAGGAACTAATTTGAGGAAGGCGTGTGAAGTTAGGGAACTAAAAAAATAATACAAGAAAGTATATTGAAACATAACAAGTAATTTCCCAACGCAACCAGGTGATAAATCAGACATAGTATTACGCTACTCTGGCTTTAAAAAGTTTCTCGAACGTAACTTTAAAAGTTACGTTCAAAAAGTGTTTAAAAGCCAGAGTATAGCGTCAAACTATGTCTGTATATATTGAAAGATATTTTGCTTTGATGAGCTTAGCATGAGCTGCTCGTGCAGATTATGTCGGCATGGAAAGGCTGCAAGCGGACGCTCTTTAATTAACCTAATATGCTATGTTCATATACCACGCAGCCTCGTACGCGCTTGTGAGAGAACCGCGCTTGGGGTGTGCTAAGTGCGCGGAGTGCTCCCGCCAAACGCAGCACTAATCAAATAACTAAAAAGGTTGGTGTACTGCCGAAATAGCGTGTAAGTAGTCTAACGTTTCAAGCGAAGGGCCTTTGTCAGGCAATGAAACCGTTTCACTCTCTGACGAAGGGCCTTTGCTCGAAACGTTAGACTACTTACAAGCTATTTCGGTAGTACACCTACCTTTTTAGATATTTGATTTGTATATAATTAGTCTACACTACCTACGCAGCACAACACGTTTTACTAAACAGCACTAAGTCTTGTAACATGAAACGATTTCAAACGATTCCTATCCAGTTCACACTACAGTTAGCACATGCATGAAAAATTATCGTAACAATATGTTTCACTTTCAAGACTGCAGCAGCATCGTTACGGCATAAACATTGTCTCAACTGAACAGGTGTTTATATTACGGTATGGTTTTCATGGCGCGGGCACAATAGCTAATTATCCAAGAGTATATGCATACTCCTCCTTCGTAGGCAACTCTGTGGCTTATTTTTTCCGAGTCAAATAGCTTCCAAGGTTGTGCGAGCCATGTTTTGGCTGGGCCAAAACAGGCAAAACAGTCTTGAAGCTATTTGACTTGGAAAAAAGAAGCCACATGAGAGTCGCCGACGGAGGAAGCTATATTGTGAGCAGCTGAGACAACAAGTCACTCTATATTTCCTTTGTGGACATATTACGAGGGAGAATTTCGCTGTTGATCAACATTATTATTGTTACCAACCTCGTGCCTTCAGTTTCGTACGAATGGCTTGGTTCTGAAACTTTGCAGGATACGGACTCTGAATGATGTGATACAGTAGCAGCGGCGGCGCTTATAACTGGATGTGAACCAGTGTTGTCTATCTCACTTGAACTTTCATTCATATCTTCAATATTTTCAATGGTTGCATTCTCATCACGATTGGTCTATACCGAGTCAGTTCAATATTAGTGTCAATAAACAGTGATATAACAAGTGAGAAGCGTTGACCATTCATGAGAAGCGTTGACCATTCATGAGAAACACAGATCAACAAAAGAGTGCAAAGTATACATAATGTAGCAAAGCGAAAAAGTGGAGAACGAGATTTTAGGAACGAAATACTGACGTTTCGAGCGGAGCCCTTCTGGTCTTGGCAGTTCGACCACTTTTTCACTTTGCTACATATCCAAAACACTGTCTACGCAGCACTCTCGTACTTTTATATTTGAACAGACATGTGAGGCGTTTCTGTTGTACTCTACAGCAGCACCTCACAACGTCTACTCAAGGAGGCTAGTGTGTGATGACCAATGAGATGTTCTAACCATTGAGCGGTCATGGACTAAGATGATGAGTGAAGGTTACATATGTGTACAGCCTGTAACCTTCTGATGACTAGTGAAATGCTCTAACTATTGTCTATTGAGCTACATGGACTAAGATGATGAGTGAAGGTTACATATGTGTACAACCTGTAACCTTCTGATGACTAGTGAAATGCTCTAACTATTGAGCTACATGGACAAAGATGTAATGACTAGTGAGATGCTCTAACTATATTGAGCTATATCATAGAGCGATGGTTGCAAATTAGATATTATAAAACCAAACATAAATCACCTTGTTCACAAGGCATTGCCGCCGCCCACTCCTAATCACGTGATCTGACGCTTTATCCGAGTCACCTGCACACTCAGAGTGCCCCTTTGAGCGCCCTTTATCGTCATGACAACGTAGACGTTTGAATCTTGCATTATGAATTCGCCGTCGTGAGTTCGCATACCACGTAGTCACCTGCACCAGATAAAAACAATATGTTAAAAGGGACTACGAATACGCAATCAATGCGGCAATGCGCAACGGGTTTTTTTTTCAGCCGTTCACGCTGCGTGTTGGTTTCATCATTTGACATCGTGTTGCGTGTTACGAATTAGTAGTAAGAGAGTACTAACATATACGGACTTCAGTAACGCAACCTCGTAGCCAGGCCCATTTCCGAGCTGAGGTCTATTTTCCGCGCCATTTTGTTTTGCCTGGTATTCATTTTCTACCTGTTCAGTTGTAAGATTAGCTTTCTTTGACAGGTATTCTTTTACTTCTCTTGACGGGTAAGGTTTATCGATATTTTCATCCAACCAATCTTGTAAAATATCTTTTGATTTTTTGGGTAACGTGTACTTCTTTCGTTCACCTGTCGGGCAAATACTTTCAGGTGGAATAAACCTGGAATTGATAAACATGAAGCATTACAAATAATTTCCCAACGCAACCAGGTGATAAATCAGACATATAGTTTGACGCTTCTCTGGCTTTAAATAGTTTTTGAATGTAACTTTAAAAGTTACTGTCCATGACCCAACGTTTCGACACTCCAATCTAGTGTCTTCATCAGGGATGATTGTTGTAAAGTTAGGATCTCTATTTATACCCTCATAGAACCGATGATGACGTTATCTATTAACAAGATGCAAATAAGCTTCTGGTAATAAACCACCATCATCGCGATTCAATGGGGCGTGGGCGCTATTGATATGCCAAGCCTCCAGACAACGTCTCTGATGGTACTGCGGATTAGTGGTAATAATTTTGGAATTTTCCCACGCAATGTCATGGTTACCATCACAGACGTTGTCTGGATGATTGGCATATCAATAGCGCTCACGCCCCATTGAATCGCGATGACGGTGGTTTATTACCAGAAGCTTATTTGCATCTTGTTAATAGATAACGTCATCATCGGTTCTATGAGGGTATAAATAGGGATCCTAACTTTACAACAATCACCCCTGATGAAGACACTAGATTATAGTGTCGAAACGTTGGGTCATGGACAGTAACTTTTAAAGTTATGTTCAAAAAACTTTTTAAAGCCAGAGTAGCGTCAAACTATGTCTGACGAAGCATTACGTCATTATATCTGCCGGGTTTTGCCACGAAGCCTCGATTTCATGTTATAGCGTTTAATTTATTCCAGCTCTAGAGAGCAGAAGTAAAATCGCGGGTGCTCTCGCGCGACGCGTGTGTTCAAATAAAATTATTTTAATTATTATAAATTTATAAGTTCTTTTCAAAAAAATATGGAAATATTACTCGTCACTATCATATTTATATATATATATATTTGTATACCGCAAACCTAAGCCGTTGGATTTCTTATTATAAAAAGCATGAACCACACTAGCGAAGCAAGAAAATCTCTACCGAAATACGTTACTAGTGAACTCAATTTTACACAAAATTTGCTACAACCTGTATCTATTAATATTAGACTATGCTTGTTGCTTGAAGACAGGAATCTTTTAACTTCTAATTTCTTGTACAAAATACATAAAACTGTACTGTTTTAAAATCTTTTTAAAGATTTCCTACCTTTGGCGAATTCTAAAACGAGCTAAAGATGTGAGGGGCTTTTTCGTTCGGCGTTCTTCCTCAGCATAATGAGCTTTGTCCCAAATTTCGATTAAGTCTTCTCCGTTTTGGAAATTATGTGACTGAACATTAACGAAAGAATTAACACATAAAGCTTTCTGGAGACAATGCAAAATATGACAAAGTTAAAGCTGTGAAAGGACATGAACTTATTACACCCATTGGGACATTTACATGAAATACAATATGTCTTCAAATGACAATGTCTTTAAATGTCTTCAAACAAAAACACAAACTTTAATATGGCTTTTTTGCAAATAAAACGTAAAACAGTCCTTACCTTCATTAAACTATATGCAAGAGGATAATTTCCTTTTTGGAAGGCTATGGTAACTTTTGCTCGGACAATAAGTTCATTCTGCATGTAAATATCTTCCAACGGGAGTGCTTTGAGGAACATGTCTAATTCTAGATACCTTTTGTCTCGTTGAAGTATTTGGCAAATTTGTGCTGCTAGAGAAACTAACATAGCATCATTTGCACCTCGTAAAAAGGACCATTTGCCCAGAAGGACTTCAAGCTGTTCGCGTTCAAGTTGTACGTTGCCGTTGGCCATTTTTGAACGAAGGTTATTTTATATCAACCGAGGAACAGACGACGAAGTACACGAGACGTTATTAATCCGTCAAACCAAAAATTATCACCTCAAATCTATGTTTTTATTTATAGGCATTTATAGGTAAACAAACTCTTCAAGGCGTCCTGGCTTACAAACGACCAAAACGTTGAAAAAAGCAGATCAGGTCGAGGAGGCGACCAACCAAACACAATTCCAGTCAAGACGCTCTCGCACACTCAAAAAGGAATTCTCTGAGAAATATAAAAGCTCTACATTAATTTATAGGTTTTAACTTTGAATGTTCAGCTAAATTTCTAACTTATCTTTTAATAAAAGCGACAGTGTTTTCTTTACGAGATAATCCATAAAACCAACACCTGAAACTTGACAAGTAAAGAAATCCAACAACTTCGCAGGAAATGAACTAACTTAGAAATGTCATAACTGAATAGGCGCGCGGAGAATAGGTTGATTATGATTATGAACATATGTAATCAATTTCATTGACTAGTTTCCTCAAACCACAGATCCTCCGTTGTTTTTCCCTTGTTTACAAACAAAGGGATGTGCAGCACACAAAACACTCAGACTATGGTTAACATATTTTGGCACACGTCTGCAAAAGACAAACCTGCTGTCTGGTGATATTCCAAACAAGCTTTAATTCATTATAATTTACAAGCATAGCTGGTATATAGATATGTAAATAATCTACAGTTCTATTTCCAATAGATTTATTATCACTTTATATAATTCATTTATTTTAAAATCTATAAAAGGGTGATGTATAATTTGCCAAAATAGTGTGTGGATGTGTCTAACATTTTGAGCAGCCCTAATTGTCAGAGGGTGATGTTTCACTTATTTATTTTTTTTTCATTTTTTTATTTGTTTCACTGCAACTTTTAGGGTATTCAATTTGTATTTCTACACTACTATGCATCACAACACTTTTATTAATGCGTAGTATTAATGTAGTGAATGTGGGAGAGCTCGGAGTAGACAGAGTGGCGGATCCAGGGGGGTTCCCAGGGTGCCATGGAACCCCCCTTCTGATGCGGAGTGTGTTCTTTACGCTCATTTCAGAACTTTATATTTGCTCAATAGTTCCCTCGAAATGCCGGAAAAGCTGTTTTAGACCCCCAAAATTTTCCGGGGGGCCTCCCCAGATTTAATGTGTCATCATTTACGACTGAGCTTGGAACCCCCCTTTTCAAAATCCTGGATCCGCCACTGAGATACGTGGACGATCGTCAAGCTCATATCCTCAGAAAAATGATTCTGAGTCCCATACAGGAATCGAACCTGTAACCTTCTGATTGCCGGTGAAAGTGTGAGACGCTCTAACCATTGAGCCACCGAGACTCAGATGGAGAGCGAAGGTTACTGCCTATGCGGCAGTCACTATATGTATCGTCTGTCTACTCCAAGCTCTCCTACATTCACTACAACATTGTGTATATTAACGCAGAGAATGTTGATACTGAAGACTAAAGGGTTTAAAATGAATGTCGAAAATAGTTTTAGTTATTTTTGCTTTAGGAGAAAAATTAAATGTGATGCTGTTTTATCTGCTGCGTTTGATACAATAAATTACAAAAAACACAAACAGACAAAATAGAAGTAGGTAACACATGATCCAATGATGTCCTTTTTTAGTTAAAGCAGTTAGACGGTTCATTGTAGCACTTAAAAATGAGCCAGATTTGTCAAAATCATCATCCTATTTAAGAAAAAACAAGTTTGAGTTTTTTCATATACATTTTAATTAGTACTATAGGTACAAAAAATTGTGAATCTGTCTGTCTGTTTGTCTGTCTGTCTGTCTGTCTGTCTGTCTGTCTGTCTACTTATCTGTCTGTCTGTCTGTCTGTCTGTCTGTCTGTCTGTCTGCTTGTCTGTCTGTCTGCTTATCTGTCTGTCTGCTTATCTGTCTGTCTGCTTATCTGTCTGCTTATCTGTCTGTCTGTCTGTCTGTCTGTCTGTCTGTCTGTCTGTCTGTCTGTCTGTCTGTCTGTCTGTCTGTCTGCTTATCTGTCTGCTTATCTGTCTGCTTATCTGTCTGTCTGTCTGTCTGTCTGTCTGTCTGTCTGTCTGTCTGTCTGTCTGTCTGTCTGTCTGTCTGCTTGTCTGTCTGTCTGCTTATCTGTCTGTCTGCTTATCTGTCTGTCTGCTTATCTGTCTGTCTGCTTATCTGTCTGTCTGTCTGTCTGTCTGTCTGTCTGTCTGTCTGTCTGTCTGTCTGTCTGTATTTTGAAGATAGTTTAATGCTAGTTTGAAAAGCTATTTTAAATCTAGTTCAAGTTCTATTTTAACTCTATTTAGAAAGTGATTGTCAACCCTATTTGTAAATGAGTTTTATAAAAGTTTTAATCTGTTAATCTCCAGAAAGTATACCCAAAACCAGATACAATACTCACCATTTCTTTTAACATTTTATTCTGAGTCCTCACTTCGTTTCCTATATCTATAGTTAACTAAGGAACATAGAAAAATTAACATACTGTACATGAATATTTAGAACCTTGGATAAGAAAGCAAGATCATATGTCATACAATGCACACTTACTGATTTCAATGCTTGCACTTTGTTTGATAAAGTATCTACCATTTTATCATTCTCATCCTCAAGCATGTGTGGTTGCGGAGGGGCTCCAAAGGAATTAGGGTCTTGTCCACCTGTAGTTGTTAAATACAACAAAGTGTCTATTTGTACGGTAGGAGATAACAACAATATAATATAAACTAGCTGTTGTGGTTACTGGTTTAGTGGTTACCACACATGTCTATGAGCTGGGAGACACTAAATCCTGGGTCAGACCTCCACACATGACTCAGGGTCTTAAAAATAATTGAGGAGAAAGTGCTGCCTTTGCAATAATATCAGCAAATGGTAAGACTTTCGGGTAAAAAATAAAAATAGAAAATAAATGTTGGCTTACGCCGTATTTTTGGATTGATCAGTAAAATCAACATTTAGATCTTAGCTGTGCTCTGTGGTCAGACATGGGTCGTATGGCGTCTTTGAATACTTTCGAGTCGGCCACGTTCGAGCTAAGCAATTTGTATTAAAAGACACACGTCTGTTGTGTCTGTTAAGACCATTATATGCACCATTATCATTTTAAAAACAGGAACTCTAGAAACTAATTAATTCAGGGAACCCCAGAAGAAGCATATTTCTGCTAGATTAATAGAAATATCCCATTATGATTATCTTAAAAGTGCTTCAACAATAATAAGAATTTTCAGGCATATTTTTGTCTTATAATACACATGATCAAAGACGAAAGACAAAAGAACAACATCTGGCCCAGGGAAGATATTCTAATAAATTATTATGTGTGTCGTGGAGCCTGGCTTGTTTTTGGTTTATAACAAACAGTGTTTTAAAATAACTTTCTATATAAAAAAGAGATGATTCTACAAACCAGTTGCACGCCTCATATTGTCCTTCAAAGGAATAAAAAAGAAAATTTCTCGATTATGACCAGCTGGCAAACTTATTCATCGAAATATCAATATAAAATAGGGTAAATATATATAGGAGCCATAGTGGATCTGTTAGCATGATCCATAGCGCTCCATAGCCATCCATAGCTCTCCATAGCGCTCCATAGCCATCCATAGCGCTCCATAGATATCCATAGCCCTCCATACTGGTCCATAGCTATCCATAGCCATCCATAGCCCTCCATACTAGTCCATAGCGCTCCATAACCACCATAGCCCTCCATTGATGCCCTCCATAACCATCCATAGCCCTCCATAGCCACCCAAACACTCTATAGCCCTCCATAGCGCTCCATAGCCCTCCATAGCCCTCCATAGCCATCCATAGCCATTCATAACCCTCCTTAGCCATCTACAGCCCTCCAGGCCCCTCCATAGCCATCCATAGCCTTCTATAACCCTCCATAGCCCTCCATAGCGCTCCATAGCCCTCCATAACCCTCCATAGCCATCCATAGCCTTCCATAGCCATACATAGCCCTCCATAGCCATACATAGCCCTCCATAGCCATCCATAGCCCTCTATATCCATCCATAGCCCTCCATAGCCCTCCATAGCCATCCAAAGCCCTTCATAACCCTCCAAAGCCCGCCATAGCCCTCCATAGATCGACATGCCCCTATTTGATGTAAATATATATTGGCAAGACGTTTAATATGGGTAAAGCATAGAATATAAACCGTTTTTTTCAATTTGTATTGCTGAAATTAAATAATAATTTAAATTTGTTGCTTTTTATTTTAGAACTCATAATCAGAACCAAAAACCCAAGTTTGAATATTGCTAGACATCTCTTGAAATTAGGAAGATGTTTTTCCTCAGTTGCATCTGATAATTTTAAGAACATTTTAAGTGAAAAAATTGAAACTATAAACCAAGCTGGAACCTGGAAGAATGAGAGAGTTATCACTTCAAAACAGGGACCTATAATTAATGTTGAAGGGTCAACGAACAAGATATTGAACTTCTGTGCTAATAACTATCTTGGCTTGTCAGTAAGAAGAGTACACCTGTTGATAACTAATTGTTAATATCATTGTTATTTCTACAAAAACATACTCTAGTGTAGATCGTCATCTACCCATTTATTCCAGTCGTAAAATGATCATGTTTCATGATTTGCAATAATATATTATTTATGATTAACCTAGTCACATCCAGAGATTATAAATGCTGCTAAAGATGCTTTGGATAAATATGGAGCTGGTCTGAGTTCTGTTAGATTTATCTGTGGTACCCAAGTAAGTCAAAATTAAGTCATGATTACATCTTGTATGATCATAGCTAGCTTAAAACTGTATTAAGCCCCCTCTCTATTAAGTCCCCTCTCTAATAAGCCCCCCTTTGGAGGACACATTTTGTAATAGGGTAAGCCCCCCTCTATTAAACCCCTTTGGAAAACACATTTTGTAATAAGTCTCCTCTCTAATAAGCCCATCTCTAATAAGCCCATCTCTAATAAGCCTCCTCTCTAATAAGCCTCCTCTCTAATAAGCCCCTTCTCTAATAAGCCCATCTCTAATAAGCCCCATCTCTATTAAGCCCATTTCTAATAAGCCCATCTCTAATAAGCCTCCTCTCTAATAAGCCTCCTCTCTAATAAGCCTCCTCTCTAATAAGCCTCCTCTCTAATAAGCCTCCTCTCTAATAAGCCTCCTCTCTAATAAGCCCATTTCTAATAAGCCCATCTCTATTAAGCCCATTTCTAATAAGCCCATCTCTAATAAGCCTCCTCTCTAATAAGCCTCCTCTCTAATAAGCCCATCTCTAATAAGCCTCCTCTCTAATAAGCCTCCTCTCTAATAAGCCTCCTCTCTAATAAGCCCATTTCTAATAAGCCCATCTCTATTAAGCCCATTTCTAATAAGCCCATCTTTATTAAGCCCCCTCTATAATAAGCCCCCTCTCTAATAAGCCCCTCTCTAATAAGCCCCCTCTCTAATAAGCCTCCTCTCTAATAAGCCTCCTCTCTAATAAGCCCATTTCTAATAAGCCCATCTCTATTAAGCCCATTTCTAATAAGCCCATCTTTATTAAGCCCCCTCTATAATAAGCCCCCTCTCTAATAAGCCCCTCTCTAATAAGCCCCCTCTGTAATAAGCCCCCTCTCTAATAAGTCCCCCTTTGGAAGACACATTTTGTAATAAGCACCTTCTCTATTAAGCCCCTCTCTAATAAGCACCCCCTCTCTAATGAGCACCCCCTCTCTAATAAGCACCCCCTCTCTAATAAGCCCATTTCTAATAAGCCCATTTCTAATAAGCCCATCTCTATTAAGCCCATTTCTAATAAGCCCATCTCTAATAAGCCTCCTCTCTAATAAGCCTCCTCTCTAATAAGCCCATCTCTAATAAGCCTCCTCTCTAATAAGCCTCCTCTCTAATAAGCCTCCTCTCTAATAAGCCTCCTCTCTAATAAGCCCATCTCTAATAAGCCCCATCTCTAATAAGCCCATCTCTAATAAGCCCATCTCTAATAAGCCTCCTCTCTAATAAGCCTCCTCTCTAATAAGACCATCTCTAATAAGCCTCCTCTCTAATAAGCCTCCTCTCTAATAAGCCTCCTCTCTAATAAGCCCATCTCTAATAAGCCCCATCTCTAATAAGCCCCTCTCTAATAAGCCCCCTCTGTAATAAGCCCCCTCTCTAATAAGCCCCCCTTTGGAAGATACATTTTGTAATAAGCACCTTCTCTATTAAGCCCCTCTAATAAGCACCCCCTCTCTAATAAGCACCCCCTCTCTAATAAGCACCCCCTCTCTAATACACCCCCCTGTGGAAAACACATTTTGTAATATAAGTATAGGTGTATGCATATGTCTAACTCCCAACTAGCACTAACATTATAGCCATCATACAAACTAATAAATCATGTAAATTATATATTTTTTTGTGTCTAAGGACCTACATAAAGAACTTGAAAGAAAGATTGCTCTTTTCCATGGACGAGAAGATGCAATTTTATACCCAAGTTGTTTTGATGCTAATGCTGGATTGTTTGATGCTATCTTAGAGCCTGAAGATGTGTTGATTAGTGATGAATTAAACCATGCCTCCATCATTGATGGTGTGAGATTATGCAAAGCAAAGAAGTTAAGATATAAACACAGAGATATGAAGGGTTTGTTCTAGAACCATTTCCAGTTACATCTATATGTGTGTGTTGGGCGGCCGTAACTGGAGGAGCCTCCTCTTTCTTTAGCTGCTACCTGAAGGTAGGGGTGGCGCTACTCCTATCCCTGGAATCTTAAGTATTGATTTTACAGAGGGGGAAACTGGAGAACCAGGAGAAAAAACTCCGAAGCACAGGAGAGAATAAACAACTCTACACTTATGAGTCTGAAGCTCGGAAGTCAATATGGGTATACCCAGATGGTCACCCATCCAAGTACGTGCCACAGTGGCACGTGCAGTAGGCAGTTGCCCCTCACCACTGAGGTTAAGCCCTGCCACTAATGTGAATAATATACACATCAAATACTAGATTATTACACTGCCTAAATAATGTATCTGTACAAGAAATCAAATGTGTTGATGTAAAGCGCAGGGTTAACCCTATGGCAGAAGCGGCATATGTCAGGGGCCCGCGCTCTCTGGGGCCCGCACCTTCTTGTTGTGCAATTTTCATTTCACATGTTCTTTCTAGAAAGCACGGGGTAAGTGTGGGTTCCGGTGAACACAGGGCCCCGGTAAGCGTGTTGCCCCAGTAAGCATATTGCCCCAATACACAGGGTGGTAAGTGAATTGGGGTAAGCGGGAGTCCTCGGTAAGCGCAGACTTTTTAAAGCAGCGAGGAAAAAAGGAAAATAGTTTAATCCTATATATCTTTTTCCTATATATCTTTTAAAAGTCCAATTTTCCCTTGTGCTCATGGTGAAACCAGTAAGCTGGTGGGTCTCAATGGTGGCAAGGGGGCCGGGGCCCCACGCTGAAAATATGCTGGGGGGCCCACGCAACCTTAGTTCGGCCCTGGTAAAGCCTTTTGTTAGAGAGTAAATTAATCACTGACTTTACATTACATTTCCCTCCTCTTATGAAGGTCTCAAAATATTAGATTTCTTAATACATTATCTGATCAGTAGTTTTATACAGGCCAGGTTCTTTCAGGTATTTTTTATTTATCTTTTATGATTAGTAACACACTCTATATACTTGCATAAAGAGTCATGCAGGTATATTCTGCTGTTATATAGATTTGGAATCACATTTGTCCGATAATAAAGATGCTAGGATAAAATTAATTGTAACAGATGGTGTTTTTAGTATGGATGGAACTGTGACACCATTGAGGTATTGTTATACTGTTGTATGTACCAGTGTACCGTACCTGTATGTACTGTATAGTTGTATGTTGCTGCTGTTGTTTTCATTATTAATAATTCTTCCCTTCACTGAAAACATATTCTATTGTTCTTTAGAGATATTATTTCACTTGCTAATAAATATGAATCTTTGATATTCGTTGATGAGTGCCATGCAACAGGATTTTTTGGAAAAACTGGAAGGTAGTGTACCCTTTGTAGTTGTTATTACACATTTACATTATGAGGTGGCTACAGTATGGCCCTCATTCTATTGAATGTCATTTCTTTTGATTTTTCTTCACAAATTATTAATGATATTTGTAATTCTATTTTCAGAGGCACAGAAGAGTTTTTTGGTTGCAATGGTCATGTAGACATAATCAATTCAACATTAGGCAAAGCCTTGGGAGGAGCTGCTGGTAAAACATCGACAAACTACAATAAATTAAATAGACTAATCTTCAGATATTGCAGCAGTACCAATGACGTTGAAGTATATTTTCTGACTTAATATACTTACCTCCAAATATTTCAGGTGGATACACCACAGGATCCAAAGAACTTATTGATATTTTACGTCAAAAGTCCCGACCTTACCTTTTCTCGAATACTCTTCCACCACCGGTTGTCGCAGGAGCAAGTAAGGTGAGAAAAGTAAAAAGGATATAAAATATTAAATTAATCTTTTTCTCCATTTTTTTCTCCACTTTATCATCCATTATTATTTGTTTGTGCAAGCACTTGTACATGAGTAAATAAAAAAAAATGTTTGTGATATTGAATGGTTTAATAAATTGCTTTGTTATGTCAAAAAGATTAATATTTAATGCTCTTTATTTGACTTTTGTGATGAGAATTATAAAGCCAAAGCTTGAAGAACATGTAAAATAAAGCATTTTGTTTTTTCTTTTGATTTTAGGTGTTTGATCTTCTCATGGATGGCTCAGATTTAATGTCAAAGGTTGCAGAAAATACAGCATTATTCAGAAGCAAAATGAATGCTGCAGGCTTTACTGTTTCTGTAAGTCAGTCCTTTAAATAATAAAAGTTGGTCAGGAGTATATAGTTATATAGACAACAGTAACATTGTCACATTTGAAATATTTTCTAGGGAGATGATCATCCAATATGTCCTGTTATGTTTGGTGATGCAAGATTGGCAGTGGAATTAGCTGATGAAATGTTGGGTAATTAGTTGAACCTATAAAATGACTTTCTGTTGGTCTTTTCACTTGTCCATCCACAGCTCTGTCTGTTTGATATTCTAGTACACTAATAATGTGTTTTTGGTCTTGCAGAAAGAAATATTTATGTCATTGGGTTTACATTTCCAGTTGTTCCTGTTGGTATGTTTTGATGAAAGATAATTAAATTTGCCTGAGTCACAAACTTGAGGCATATATTCACAACAATTTTTAGCTTCATGTGTTCCCTTCAGGCTAGTGTTCCCTGCCCATCCCATTTATATGTTTTTTTCTGTCTGTAGGAAAATCACGAATCAGAGTTCAAATATCAGCTGCGCACAGCCAAGAAGACATTGAGTATTGTGTGAGCTCATTCATAGAAGTTGCCAAGAAGAAAGGAGTGATTAACTAAGATCACTTAGATCAAATATCGAACAACTCATGATCAAAGGGACAACTGAGGCACTTGAAAAATTAGAAATAATTAAGATACAAAAAATAATTTCGTGTGCTGAATACAATCACTATATATCAACAAAAGTGCTGTGCCTATAAACAAGTCTGAATTCATTGCTAAGCTGGGGATTAACTATGACTGCCATGTCCAACATGGCAAGCATCACATATGATTCATTGACTGGTGAAAATACTGTACATACATTGTATATGTTAATATATATACACTGCTGTAGTGAATTGTATATACACTTCCATACATCTTTCATTCAGACGTATTTAGATTTGCAGACCTTATATATCCGTTGCTAAGGAAGCTTAGAATTAACATATTTGCCATAGAATTTCACAGATTTAAGAATCCATCAAGACAGTCTGTGTGTGGTATATGTAGACAAATCTTTCGTTTCGTCATGTTATGACGTCAAATGAATTTCATCATATGATGACGTCATATGAATCGTCATCGTGACGTCATCATGACGTCTTATTGATATATTTTTATTTAATTTATCAACAAATCCATACATGCTTTTTTGTACACTCAGAACTGTAGCATAATGTCAAAAATGCTGTGTTCGATGACGTCATAAAATTTGGTCACCAGACGAAAGAAGATTACCTACATATTCCACGCATAAAATATTTTGGTTATACCTTAATTTATTGTCCCCACTCAAGAAGTATATTGGGCGCTAAATCACCTGTCCTTAGCAACCGGTTGTCTAGCAACGGAATACGTCAGAACACCCAGTCAAGGGCTCTGGGAACGAGAATGAGGAATTAATTATGCAATTAATTATAAATTAAACAGGGGGAATTTCAAAGGTCCCGGACCGAGGTAGTAATAATCTCGTTCCCAGATTCCTTGACCGTGTTTTGCACATGTTGGAAGGAGTCTTTCTGTGTCTTTGTTGGGGTGTTGAGTTGATTCTTGGATTTCAGATAAATTTTGATCGAAATGAGGCAAGTATTGTATATTTTATACTCTAACTTAATCATAGGAGCAATTTCATATCTTTTTAACAGAATATCTAGTTTAGAATTGTATGTCTGGGATGATACATCATGGATACATGCAGAACGACCATGCACTGCAGCTCAAATGACAATGTATTGTTGTTGATACTTCGACGACAAAGTTGTTTGTGTAGAGAGTGTAGAAATACAAATCAAATAATCCAAATGATTATTGTCGAAATAGTGTGTAGTAGATCTTAATATTTATGTAATATACCAGTCTTTTAGATTGTTAAAGTTGTATGTTTATAGATATGTGTCTCAGTGACAGTGTATCAGTTTGACAACCTGAGTATGTTTAAAATGTTAAGCAAACTTACTCTGATGAAGGTCTCTGCTTGAAACGTCAGTATTTCGTTCCTAAAATCTTGGCAGTTTACCACCTTTCCACTTTGCTTGAAAGTTCTGCATATTTTGACAATAATAACAAGTTGAACTCCAAAATACAGTAACTAATAACGATCAGTCTTGTAATATATGAAATATGCAATAAATTATACTATACAGTATACTTCAATAGTTTGAATATGAAAGCTGCCAAGTTCTTAAAAGAACTGGATATAATATGAAAAGGAGAAATAAGAGAACTTCAATACATTAAGTAAGAGTACAGTGGAGCCTCGCTATAGCGCACATCGTTATAATGCGCGACTTGGTATAACGCGGTTTTTCCTTGGATCCCAAAAATTGCACTCACTCAAGTGCAATTGCGAAAAAAAGTAAAGAAAATTACGCATCTTTCTATGATTAATTTGTTAATCACATTACATGTCACCTCACTTGATCATGAAACAAAGATACCCCCACAAGTTTCTCAAATGGACCCCACTGTATATTAATGGACAACGTTTCGGACGATGTGTCTTTCTTCAGGTCAGATGACCTGATGAAGAACACATTGTCTGGAACATCGTTCATTAATATATGTAAGTACTCTTACTTAAGTATTTTTCAACACATTGAAGTTCTCTTATTTCTCCTTTTCATACTACTTCAATAGTTTCTCAGGTTCTGATGGTGGTCAAGTCAAAATTTATATTTGTGTTTTCTGTCTAGCAGAGAACGAGGTGGTCGAAGAGGTGGTCGTGGTGGTCATATGCCTCAGTCTTTCTTTAGACCATCACCTGGTCAAAAGTTTGTCGTCACTCGCTCTGCCTTTGATTTATATAAGGTAAATAAGTATTCATTGAAAGTATCTAGGTTGTGCAACAAGTCTTGAAAAAGTTTTGGATATATTACAAGTAATATAGAGAAGATACCCAAATATTCTCCTGGCATTACCACCACTATATATACAGAATATATAGATATACACCACTATATATCACACGTTCGCGGGTTCAATTCCAGCCAGAAGGCCTTGATGTTGCATTTTTCACAACTGGTCCCGGTTTGGTCTTAAAAGGTATATATTCCAACACTCGAAATTTTCTTTCACCATAAATCCCCATAACATGCAGTGTAATCTAGTGAAATCCCAAATATTACTTGTAATATACCAATTTTATCCCAGCATTACCACCACTATATATATACAGAACTTGTAACTAGGCTCTCGGCAATTGGGGTCTTGTAGGTCTTGTAGCTACATGGCCTTGAAAGATAGGCAAGTTTTAATATATAATTCAGGACATTGTAATTCTGCTAAGAAGATGAACCTGTGTATTTTTAAAACAGTCTTCAGGGACATTTCAAAGAGTTGCTCCTGAAGATGACGAGAATGCTTTAACTCAAGTAAGTGAAATGAAGCATAAAACTTAAATTTCCAAGTTGATTTTAATGAAAATAATAGGTATCTTTATTGAAAAAAAACAATAAAATGTAGTGGAACATTGGTGTTGATTTCTTTGTTGAACATTGGTTTGCTTTCCTGCTCAGTGCAGTTATCAGATTAAAAATTTCGCCTTGGCCACAAGTGAGAAGAGTGTTTCCAGTTTGACTCTACCAAACACAGCAGGTTTTCTCCGGGTACTTCCGTTTCCTCCTGTAATAATACTGGACCAATGAGGGAGAACAGTTTAATGACTGATAGGGTTATCCAGTTAGTTACAGGTATTTAGTCAGTTAAAAGCATAGCAAATAAATGGCTGACTGTTTTTCAGACTCTTTTACAAAGAAATCAAGAACTAGCACAATCATCCGAAGAGCAGGTATAAACAGAAAGTAAAAGTATTATTTGCTGAATGGTACTTAAGTTTATATATTGAAGAAATGGACATTTCTCTCTTTGCAGGCAGCTGTGTTAAATTTAGTTACTAAAGTAACAGATGTTATTGACACACTCATCGTCAGTCCTGACGCAGTTGAACTGGTATGATTCTACACTGATTGGGTATAGTTTTTAAATGGATACTCCAATCAAAATACAAGTGTAGTTCATATGAAAGATCTGACTCACTTTAGTTTACTTCCAAAGTTTTAGCATTCGTATCAATTTACATAGTTAAGAAGATATGGCAAGTTGAAGTTGGAGAGTTTGAGGATTTTGACGTCATATTTGTTTCTCAAATGTGATATCATTGAGTGATTCTATGTCGTATTATGCCTAAGAAGCTCCTCTACTTTCCTGCATGAGGTACTAAATAGTTTATTTCGACTAATTTTCATCCAAAGAGCATTCACAACAGCTATCACTATGTGATTGCCATAAAAACAACTCCACTGCCAATAACGAATCACTCAAAAACTTCAACTAGCCATATCTTCTTAACTAAATTGATAGGAATGCTGAAACTTTGGAAATAAACCAAAGTCAGTAAGATCTTTCATATATGAACTACATTTGTATTTTAGCTGGAGCATCCCTTTAACAAATTCACTTAATCGCCATTTCTTTGGCCAAATAATGTTTCATTCATATAATATTTTAAAGAGAAATTGTATTCAACATTTAGATGATTCCATCCATTTAATATTTTTAAAGGGTATTGAAGAAGTACGGCCTGTTGGCTCGTATAAGAAAGGCACCATGTTATCTGGTCATCCTGTTGCAGATCTGACTGTCATTCTTAAAAAACTTCCTACAGGTGGTGATAGAGATGAGTTATTTCATAAATTTATATTTATTGTTACAGGCCTTGCGTCTCACCGCACTGCCAGGCCCTGGCGACCCCCTGCTTGGTTGGTATAATGATTCCCCTGCCCGAGGTATCCCTTCAGGGACTGCGACCCTTCAAATGAGTTTGTCCTTCCAACGACTTTACTTATCCAAAGGGGTGGTATAGCCTACAGGCCGGCATGTGATTGAACACCGACTTTAAGGATCAATAATATTTATCAGTAATATTAAAGAAATACCCAATGGTTTCTGTGTTTGGATACTGTGATCCAAACACGTAGATCCAAAAGTTGTGAGACTGGAGGAAAGCATAAAAAATCATGAGCCACTGGGCAAGTGTGTTTTAGCTTTTCAAAAGTCGAGCAACTTTCCAAGTGTTTGGATCACAGTATCCAAACACGGAAAAACCATTAGGTATTTCTTTTATAAAATAATACAAGAGAACGAGCAGCAAAACGTAAGGAAATGTTTGGCAGGAAATTTCCGTGTTTGGATGGCTTGATCCAAACACGGGTATTGAGAGCCTACGTAGCATACATGTTATTTTATAAGCATATTTCTAAGACATTGCAGTATTGTTTATTTAGCTGAGCAAATCACACAAGTAGCCGAAAGGATTTTAAAAGGCTTGAAAGATACTAGTGGAATTCAGGGTAATACAGAAAAACACTTTTGATAATCACTATCAATCCAACAAAATCAAAGGGTGTCTGCTAGACATTGATTGTTATTTTTTATTTTAGATATAGCACTTCAAATCAATGAAGGAGGTAAAATTATGATGGCATGATGAATAAATTGTATAAGAAAAATATTACTTTGCATATTGACAATGTTAATCTCAAAATGTATCTTGTTGTAGGTTTTAACCTAAGTTCATCAGCTGTGATTGTTCGAGTGTTGATAACTACTTTACCAAAAAACCTCAGAGAAGTAGTGGCAGATAAACATGGTAAATATTGTCTTGTTTTTATTGCTATGTTCTCACACACACAGAGTATTGGTACCTGTAGATCATTGGTTAGAGTGTTTGCAAGACAATCAGAAGGTTCCATGTTCCATTCATTGGTTAGAGTGTTTGACATCCTTGTCCATGTAAAAGCTTGATCTGATTTTAGCTTTCTTTTGTGTAGTGGATGTGAAACTTTTGGAAGGTGCTTTGGCCACAATACGTCACTCTCGGTGGTTTGAGGAGAACGCCTTTCACACAACGTAAGTTATCTAAGTTTTGTAAACATTGTATTTCTGGCCCCTGATTGTATAAAAGGTATTGATGCTGGTATCTAAAATTTAAATTGTCT
This sequence comes from Chrysogorgia sp. JL179-B06, assembly GCA_035772405.1. Lineage (NCBI taxonomy): Eukaryota > Metazoa > Cnidaria > Anthozoa > Scleralcyonacea > Chrysogorgiidae > Chrysogorgia > Chrysogorgia sp. JL179-B06. The sequence goes on along the minus strand of JAYKKM010000478.1, from coordinate 491,159 downwards.
TTCCAGAGTTCGAATTCTTGTTCGAATACTTAAAGATATGAAGACAAGATTTGGGCCGTCAGGATTTCAAGGACTTACCCCATGGCTTATTGACTTATTGGTAAATTTTACTATGAATTTTAAACTTTGCAGCAGAAAAAGAACACGTTAGTGTCAGGCCTATCACTGCGATCACACGCCTCCACACACGTGCGATCAAACGCACACCTCCACACACGTGCTATCAAACGCACACCTCACATTCTTCAGACGTCTAGAAAATTATAAATTCCAAGCATCTCAACAATCAGAGCATTCAACTGACAAGCGTTCACCGCCAAGACAGACGTCGCGGTAGACAAATGCAACTGGCTTTTGCAAAAATCTTGCTGGTACACATACCAACGTACCAGTACTCAGTCTGACTCTCCGATACAAGCGAAGCGGCGCGCAAGCTGAACGTGAAGCGAACACACGCTAGGTAAATTGTTGTTTAGATTTTGAAGATGTCGCACAAACAGGCGAAAAAGACGAAGTAAAAGCAAGAGTGCAGTAAAAAAATGACTATAAACAAGACAAATTAGCCTTTCAAGAAAGCGAGCGCAGATATTTGTGATATCGAAGTCAGTGAAGATGAAGAAGAAGACCAACTAAATAGTAGCAGCGACGACCAAAGTAGCAACAAGGACAGTGGCAATGACGACTTTTTAGTCATCAAAAGTGATGACTTTATAAACTGAAAAAATCTAACTAAACTGATGTGTACCACTACCAATAATAACTGTAGGAGTAACTATTGGGAAAACTAGAAAATCATTTCTGCTATTGTTATTTCTATGAATAGAAAAACCATTCCAAATAAAATTATTAACCAATGCAGCAATACTGCTTTCTTAACTATTTTTGAAGTACGAAAATATCGCACGCCTAGGTCATCTGAGGCATGCGAAGCTCCGCACACCTGCGTTTTTTCTCAGTGATAGGCCTGATTAGTGTATATAGATTTCTAGAGATATTATATGTCTATCTTTCATACTGAAGATATGATTCTGTTCAGGCACACAGAGCAACAGTTACTGCAACAATGGAACCATTGACCATCAATGTAGCTTTTAGGTAAGGTTATCTGTTAAGTAGAAATTGAATACTCTGGAAAGGTAAGTGTACTGCTGAAATACTGTGTACTGTGTAAGCAAGCCTGGAAATAGTTATTTTTGCTGTACCTGTCAGAATGACAAGCACAAATAAATTTGTAACGGACACACAAACAATTGTACCTGTCACGGTACAACTTAACGTAACGTCTCTCAACTTAGCGCAATGTCTCCAAAGTTAGTGTTATGTCTTCAAACTTAGCGCAATGTCTCGCAACTTAGCGCAATGTCTCGCAACTTAGCGCAATGTCTCGCAACTTAGCGCAATGTTTCCAAACTTAGCGCAATGTCTTCAAACTTAGCGCAATGTCTCCAAACTTAGCGCAATGTCTCTCAACTTAGCGCAATGTCTCGCAACTTAGCGCAATGTCTCTCAACTTAGCGCAATGTCTCTCAACTTAGCGCAATGTCTCTCAACTTAGCGCAATGTCTCTCAACTTAGCGCAATGTCTCTCAACTTAGCGCAATGTCTCTCAACTTAGCGCTATGTCTCCAAACTTAGTATAATGTCTCGCAACTTAGCGCAATGTTTCCAAACTTAGCGCAATGTCTTCAAACTTAGCGTAATGTCGCCAAACTTAGCGTAATGTCTCGCAATATCTCGCAACTTAGCGCAATGTCTCCAAACTTAGCGTAATGTCTCCAAACTTAGCGTAATGTCTCCAAACTTAGCGTAATGTCTCCAAACTTAGCGTAATGTCTCCAAACTTAGCGTAATGTCTCCAAACTTAGCGTAATGTCTCGCAATATCTCGCAACTTAGCGCAATGTCTCGCAACTTAGCGCAATGTCTCCAAACTTAGCGTAATGTATCCAAATTTAGCGTAACTTCTCAAAAATTAGCGTAATGTCTCATCTGAGATTGTACAACACGAAATCTAAACGCAGTCGATTCAACACAAAAATGTTTTACTTTCACAAAAAGTTGAGTGTAATCTTCGGACAAGATGAGCATCGGACAAAATGACAGACACAATTAATATTGTAACTGTCAAATCTCTAGAAATGATATTTGTACCAGACAATGTCCATGGCCAACGTTTTGAGAGAAAGCCCGTTCGTCATGATAGTAAAATATAAAGTCATATTTCTACACTGTCTACACAACAACAAAGGGCTGCTGTGACGAAGGGCTGCTGTGACGAAGGGCTGCTGTGACGAAGATAAGGGCTGCTGTGACGAAGGGCCCTTCCTTAAAACATTAGACCTCCTACACACGCTGGCAATACACCAATCGTTTAGAGTAAGATAATTCTCTTTTTATTGCAGACGGGCATTGCAGTTGCTGGCATCAGGTTTATTTCTTCCAGGTTCACTGGGAATTATTGACCCATGTGAGGTGAGGAACACAGTACAAACCCTGACAAACACGCTTTACTTGACTCTGAAGATGACCGCCGCTGAGGCCGTCAAACGTCAGTCACCAACAATAGTCTTTCTCAAGACTACAACAACCTTCTTTATATCTCATTTTACCATTTTTCTTTTCAGTCTGGTAATGTCAGAGCTCACAGTGTATTAAGCCTAGAAGAACAGGTAGAGCCTTCATATTAATCCTCAATTATCCCTTGCTATCCTATGTTATCCATTGTTTATCCCTTTTGATGAAATCTCTTCATTCTAGGATGCCATTGCAACGTGTGCTCAGACACTCTTGAGATGTTTGTCTCATGGTGCGACTAATGAAGTTCTTGGTCTGGTGAGAGTTTTGTTATTTTTATCAACGTGTTATTTTTATTTATTTTATTGGATTTGCCACTGGTAAATTACAAAAACGATAACAAAAAAAACTACGTCAAAAAGGTAGAAAGTGGCAGGAGGAAAATAAAGTAAAAATTTAAAGACTAAAAGATCTTCCAGAGGTCAACCACAACAGCAGAGAGCACCAGCCAAACTCCGGGCTGAGCCACACTTTGGCAAACTGTTCTCCATGTCCTGGGGTTGTCTGCGTCATAGGGCCCCTCCACTGCTGCCATGTAGAGTAAAGCAGCAGTTGCTGTTTAAATTGCACCAAGGTGACACCAATTAACCGCATCTTGATCGGTAGGACGTTCCACGTTCTGCACGCTCTCACAAAAAAGGACCGCTGAAAAGTTAGTGTTTTGCATCTTTGCGGGCGGAAATGTAGAATGTTTGCTGTCGAGGAGGTTCTTGTTAATCGTTTAAGTGTACAGGGAACAGGTAGAGTTTCGGGGTTGATTTTCGTAAGTTTGTAATAGCTTTGAAAAAGAAGATCATGTCCAGATATTCATGCCAGTAAGTGATTGGAAGTAAGTTTAGAGATAGCAGACGTTGTTTATAGGATGTTGAGGAGTGGAAGGTTTAAGATAACTTTGGTTGCTCCTTTGTATTCACCACATAGTATAATTGTCAACCTATTTAAAACTTTTCTTATGTCTTCAATCTTTTATCTAGATTTCGCAAGGTGTGCCATCAGTAGGTGTGTATTGTCTAATATGAAAGAACTCGTAAAATGATAGAGTAACACCTTTTACAACTTTCCCGTATTTTACTTCGTTTTTGAAATATTTCAGTTTGTTTGATATGTAAATGAGATGGTCTCAGACGTCTGGTGCTGGTAGAGAGTTTTCACTCATTAAAAAATGTCTTATATCTCAGTGATTGCTAAGTTTATAACGTTCATTATCATCAGGAGTTATTATACGCATATTTTCAAGTAAATTTGTGGAACAAATTTGAAGATGGAACTAATAATTTTAATTTGGGAAATTATTTGTTATGCTTTATATTGGTTTTTCTCAGTCACTTGTTATAGCAGCAGATGTTTTCTTTAACAATTGAGTTAAAATCAGTCTGCTCTTGTTATTTTGATAGCTGTTGACTCAGAGGTTACTAGTTGGGGTGGAGTTATTGTAACACCTGGACCAAAGGCATATGAGAAAATGGAAGAGAAACCAGCAGAGGAAAGTGAAGCTATGGAAAGTGAGAGAAATACAGAGACACAGCAAGCTGAGGAAAAAATGGAAACAGCAGAAACTACTACTACTACTACTACCTCCTCCTAGAAAAATTGTACCACTTTAGGATTTTCTATTTCTTTAATAACTGAGCCCATAACTCATACAGATAAACATGATATTTGTTGTGTAAATAACGTAAGTCAAACTCAACACCCTAGCTATTGGTTTTTTTAATTTTAATAAAAAGAATGAAATGAATGTTGTGGTTGAAAACGCATGCATTCGAACCCGGCAATTCCTGAAGCAAATTTGGAATGTTGAGCATCAGAAATCACTTATTAACGAAAAGAATCGTATATAATTGATACGTTCCAACGAGAACAGTATGAGGCCATAACGTCTGCTGCATGCAGGTTGTTTTTTTGCAGGTTGTTTTCATCGTCTGTTAGTAAGGCTTTTTTGCAGTGAAATCTACTTTTAATAATATTAATTGTTAACCGACTTTTTAGCGCGCCGAAAGTTGTGGGTCGCCACCTACCTATACTATCAAGTTTTGTGATTAGTTGATTAAAACAATAGAATCAACCACAAAGAAACCAATGTCCTAACTCCAACCACTTTTGTTCCATATAGCCAATCACAAAACCTGTTCATTTTAGGTACGTATTTACCGAAAGTTGTATTTTGGGTTCACATTTAACAATAAGAAATCACTGAATAATATATATATATCGCAACATTATCACAACTATTACAAAGCAATTTCAACTCTGAAAACTCTTTTGAAAGAGCACTAATTAAACGCGGATGCAAGAACAATATATTCCTACATTAGCTTGTGTTACAGGTATTCCGTTTTTTAATGAAACAATTAAGCGTAAAAAGTATATGATTGACAGTATTAGAGTTTTTCATACAAGAGAAAATAGGGCCACGTTTATCCTCCAGCGAGTTATACTCAAGTGCGCACTCAACCCACTACAAATAACGCCTCAGATAAGACGCGCCTTATGTAAGACGTAAACACCCATTATTTACAGCGTCCTCGATACGACGCGGCTTGTGTAAGACACAAAATTACCATTTGCATGGCATGGCGTTTTAATTAAGGCGCGCCTTATGTGAGACGCGAGCAATGCGTGTGTTGTGTAAGCCGCATCTCAACTATCGGCTGCAGCTCTATTAATAAATTGCAAGCAACCGCGGTTGAAATAAGTCGCAAAGGTACGTTTGCGTCATACACAAACCTCACTCAAAACGCCGTATAAATTGGTGTAAAACCACGTCCTATCAGCTGACTGGCACTCGTATGAACGACCCCATTATGTTACATGCTTCATTATCGTACAGTTCGCATACAGAAGAACCAATCAAAAAAATATTTGGCAGGCGTTCGTTTTGCCGCTTCAAAGTTTGGGGAAAAAATGATACAGTTAAATCAGTACATTAACAAAAATATCAAAACTACTGCTCAAGCCAATCGCATTTTGCAGGGAACATGTATTCTCAGGAACTCACTACTTACGTTACACTCACTAACGAAGTGCACAAGCAGATAAACACGCCGCCATGAACGCTAGTTCAGTTACAATACAGAATTATTTTATTTTATTTTCATGCGCATGACGACGCCGGCATTTTGCCATTCCCGTCCACTTCATGTTTTGGCTTTATGAATAAAAGAAATTTTCACCAACTGCTGTGCATACGATAAAAATATTTAGATATTGTAATGATATACTACCATTATTGCCCAAATATGGGTTTGGAGACTAAATAAGGATTACGAAACTGAAACTGATTTTGTGGAAAGCGTCTGGAAAATCTCGTGTTTTCTTAGAAGCGATAAGGGTGGTGCACAAAAAGCGTTGAACCTTGATGATCACGAGACACTCTGTTCAGCATCGTACCGAGAAAATACGTTGCAAAATTGTTCGGGAATTTTCAAGATATTTATCATGAAGTTTTGGGGTGTCTTAGCAGTATCACTCTTGGGATTTCTCCTCTGTTGTAAGTATATGGGTTAGTTTAGATAAGAAACTGCGACGATACATTTGAATATACAGTGAAATCGTGTTCCCTGGATACTGCGACGATACATTTGAATTTACAGTGAAATCGTGTTCACGCTATATGAAAGGTTTCCACACTGATGTTATATATAGCACTGCAAATCAAAACGAGTCAAAGGTTGATGTACAGTGTGCTACCAAAACACAGATGGTCACTAATATTTCGAGCGAAGGCCCTTCGTCAGAGTGAAACGTAAAGTGTCTGACGAAGTGTCGGCCTTCACGGCTCAACTACCGATACTATTTCGGCAACTACAGCATCCTTTTTTCATCCTTTAGTTTTTTATTCGTATTGTAACGCTACATCATACGCAGCATTTTATTTAATATCATATGAGGTTGTAGCAGTAAGAAGTCTGATATGAATGTACAGGTTTTTTCATTCTGCGGTATTTACGGCCTCCTCCATTGCCGTTTCTTTTCTCAATCTCTGAAGAGCTGCAAGTTGCGGTCTCGCATGAGGCGAACAGTACACGGTGGTGAGAGAACTTGAAACACCTGCGAACTAATCAGCTTTAGTAAGATGGAGGAAACTCAATTTTTGGCATGCATGAAAAATCTCCATTTCGTCTGTGTCTCCATTATGTCTCCACTTCGTCTTAAGCCTAACAATCGACGTTTCGAGAATCAACAGACGTTTATCTTACGTGTGTCACCTAGATTAAGAAACGCCTGCGCCGAAAGCTTGGCTTCATTTTAGGCGCTACTCATGCAACCACGTCGTGCAGGTGGTCACAAATGTAGGAAAATGCTCTCGCTCATGGTGTGTATAATAGTATAGATTGATCCAGATTGTAAAGTTATAACTACTTTTTGTTTCCTGTGCAATTACGTTTTATTGTACAAAGGCAGTCAACGTTAACGTGGCGCCGTGGTATATCGTTCACAACAAGACTTAAAGTCATTGCTTGATATATCATATAGTCGCCGCGGTATGTCGTTTACTAAAAGTCCATCTTAGAGACCTACGATCATCTACCAAGGCAACTTCAACGACGAAGGATTTATATTTTAGTATTTAAACTAAAAAACCACGGTTTAAGCTACTTTAAGCACTGCGATTAATCTTTGAGTTTAGATGCATGGTAAGGATTACGAGCCTACAAATTATTCCACTGACAGTTTCTCGTCCTTCAGTTTTTTAACACTAAAAACCAGTAGTTCTCGTCCTAAATTTTACACTCAAACATGTTTTCCACTGTGCAAATATTATTTATGTGTCTTTTATTCGTCCTATTGTTGAATATTGTGACACAGTATGGGATTGTTGTGGAGTAGGCAATGCTACAAGTTCAGAGAAACTCCAACGGCGTGCTGCGAGGATCGTAACTAGTATAGATGAGAGTGGTAGAGCTATAGACATGATAAAATAGACCTCTCTACAAAGTAGGCGAGATAACCATGTTTTTTAACTGGTTAAAAAATGTATTCAAGGACGTTGCCCACAATTTTTTAAGAACTATTTTATTTTTAATAGCTCTCAGCTTTGTACATAGTAGAATAACTAGACAAAGTAACATGCTACATTTGCCTTGGGTGCGAACTGAACAAGCAAATAAGTCATTTTATTATAATGCCTGCATTATTTTTAATTATAAGGCTAAAGTAGTACCATTTTATTAACATTTTATTATATAGCAGTCTAGTTTTACTTGTTTTAGTTTTTGCAAGGGCTCCAGTTCATAGCAGTAGTTGTTACTACTGATTGGACTATCCTGAGTAAATAAAGGTGTCAATCAATCAATCAATCATGAAAACAGTTCAAAGCTTGAGCATGGTTCGTTCGTACCCAATCCCTTATTTGAAACCCGTGCACCTTGGTACATTGAATAGCTCTTTGTTTTTCAGGTACAGGTCCCGTTGCCTCCGACTCGTTCTCTGATGTTCACAGCGATCCCCCGTCATCCTTACGCTCCACCCTGGAGAAATTTGCAAGCGCGCGTAACGACAAAACAAGTCCAGAGACAAAGGAAAAAGCACGAGACTTAATCAAGATGAATTTCCAGAATTTTGGATTACATGTCTGGTCTGAAAAAGTTGCTCTCAATAATGTTAGTGCGTTTTAACTTTTATAGTAATGAAATAAAACAGACTTGAGACGTTAGTTTTTGAAAAAAGACTGGATCGAACGTAAATGAAACCGGAAGTAGCGCGCGCGGCGGCCATCTTGATGGGACCCGTTATGACATATAGTTTACGACTTGGCCGGTAGTTGGTTACCTGGCAGGACTCTCTATGTATGCATGTCCTCAAATATGCATGGTGTGTCTATATGTTTTTATAACTATATAAGCCTATAGATGGTATAGAACCTATAGTATAGATGCTATAGAACCTATAGAATCTATGGAACCTATAGATGTTATAGAAACTATAGAACCTATAGATGGTATAGCCACCAATAGATGCTATAGAGACAGTATAGAATCTATAGATGCAATAGAGACTATAGAACCTATATATGGTATAGAACCTATAGACGCAATAGAGACTATTGTACTTATATTAATATATGGTATAGAACCTATAGACGCAATAGAGACTATAGAACTTATGGAGACTATAGAACTTATAGATGTTATAGAAACTATAGAACCTATAGATGGTATAGAGACTATAGAACCTATATATGCTATATAGAGTCTATATATGTTGCGTGGTTTTGAAATATTTATGGCTAACTCGATTAAAAAAACACAATACGAAAAGCGGGAATGACAATTGGGATATTTAACGGTCTCACGTTAATATCAACCCAGCGTTCAACAACTTCGTTTGGCAGTCAAAATCAATTGATCAAATAAAAAATTTACATCAAGATAATTTACATATTTTGCCATATTAAAAACACATTTACTGCATGCATATGACGCTCCAAACGTTTCCCTGAGCGAAGACAGAATTAAAATTGACAATACTAAACGCTCTCTTTTGTATCCGAGTAAACCACAGGCAAACCACAGCCGAATATATAAACACATGCAGCGAAAGAAAGATCATGCATTCATCCTATCGGCCCATTGCATCGTGGTTGTGCACACTGTTACTCATACTGCGCACAACCACAATGCAGTGCGCTTGGCAAAATTTGACTGCCTTGCTCGCTCGCTTCTGAAGCTCGCTCACTGCGGCAGCAAAAAACGAATTATACGCGCGTTACCCCATGCGTTAATTTTACGTTACGTAATTGTGGTGTAGATCATTTTACTTTACGCTACAGTGGAGTTCTAGCTTTAGTATCTGTCTCTGATCTTTTAAGATGCTAAAATGAATCAGTTTCGAAGGTTTTCCCGTAATTTAGGACACATATATATACCACTCTAAGTAAACTATATAGCCCAGGTACCATATGTATTAAAAAATGGATTTAGTCAAATTTACAACTACACAAATATGGAGCAAATTTATTGAAATGTTGCATTTTACTTCATATCAAAATTGAGTACGTAAATAATAATAATCTTTACAATAGAATAATAATATACTAAAATACAATGAATCGTTGTTTAAAGTAGTTACATAATAAATAAGGTAAAATCACTAAAAGAAATGTTACAAACTAAAAGAAACTGCATTTACCAAGTTTATATGGTTAATGTAATATTTCAATAAATTTGCTCGATATTTGTGCATATTGTAAATTTGAATAAATCCATTTTTCGTGCAGTATAGATGTGCATATATATATATATATATATATATATATATATATATATATATATATATATATATATATATATATATATATATATATATATATATATATATATATATATATATATATATATATATATATATATATATATATATAGTCTTCATTTCTTCGCAGCATCAAATTACAATAATAGTTGATGCAATCTTTCCTTAGAGATCAGTGTTAATGCTCTATCGTTTTGACTGTAAATGAGTTAAATCACAACAAAGTTATATCATAAAGCTAAATATATATAAATAATATTATTTATTCCTGTTGGTTGTTAACTGTTTAGGCATTAACAGGTGAAAACATTGTGGGATTACTCCAAGCAAAGAGGACCAATACCGCTGAAGATAGAATAGTTATTGTGGGCGCACATTATGACACCATGCCCAATACTACTGGTGTTGATGACAATGGATCAGGGGTGACTGCACTCCTTCAGATTGCAAAACAAGTTGGTAAGGTACTAAGGTGTCATGGTAAAACATCCAGTTAGCCTTGCTGCAACCCAAAATGTTATAAGAAAATGTTGATGATTCCACATTACAATTTACATTACATATTGGAGGAAGATATCTGGTGGGGCCGGCCCACTCTCAAAGCATCTCCCACAGACCAGGACTAGCGCACATAACTATTCCATTATAGGAACTCGCACAATTATACTACCTTTAAATGCAGAACTGAAAGATTACCCCGTAATCTTTTGTTTTAATAATTTTTGTAAACATTCTTGTATATAGTTATGATGTAGTTATAATCTCAGATTTTAAAACTTGTGTAACGCAGTTCCATCAATGAATATGTAAATTTTCGGCAGTCACTATATATCGGTAATGTTTGGACGTGTTAATATATACACTGTTGTAGTGAATGTGGGAGAGCTTGGAGTAGACAGACGGCATGGACGATCGTCAAGCTCGTATCCTGAGTCCTTGACAGGAATCGAACCTGTAACCTTCTGATTGCCGGTGAGAAGTTCTAACCATTGAGTTACTGAGACTCAGATAGAGAGGGAAGGTCGTTACAATGACTGGTTCGCCATTGATATATGTTCAGGGTGTAATAATATATATATATTGGTAATGCTTGGATGTGTTAATATATACACTGCTGTAGTGAATGTGGGAGAGCTTGGAGTAGACAGATGATACATGGTGATGGACGACCGTCAAGCTCATATCCTCAGAAAAATGTTTCTGAGTCCCGGATATTGGTTTGATCCTACAGAATGAATCCGAGAATGAACTTACGTTATTGAGAGATTTGATCCTGCAGCAATTATTTTAAGAACTTTCATATTTTTTCACTTTAGCAAACGCTGACTGCCGATTGAATAATACCATCATGTTTGTAGCCTTTGATTTTGAAGAATACTACGAAGAGTGTGGTGACATACGTTGTGGTAGCAAACAGTTTGTAAGCAACCTTACCACGTATCTTGAAGGAACCAAAGGAACTGTAAATGGAGCTTTTGTATTGGAAACAATACTTAATCATAATACATCTAAAGGTATGTATTTGTCCTCTATATTCAGTTGCATCTATATACATAACTCCACCTAGACTTGCCACAAATCGACCATGTCTTGTCTTGTACTCTTGTTCTTGTTCTTGTCTTTGTACTCTTGTTCTTGTCTTGTACTCTTGTTCTTGTCTTGTACTCTTGTCCTTGTCTTGTACTCTTGTTCTTCATGTTCTTGTCTTCTACTCTTGTTCTTGTCTTGTACTCTTGTCCTTGTCTTGTACTCTTGTACTCTTGTTCTTGTCTTGTACTCTTGTACTCTTGTTCTTGTCTTGTACTCTTGTTCTTGTCTTGTACTCTTGTTCTTGTCTTGTACTCTTGTTCTTGTCTTGTACTCTTCTTCTTGTCTTGTACTCTTCTTCTTGTCTTGTACTCTTGTTCTTGTCTTGTACTCTTGTTCTTATCTTGTACTCTTGTTCTTGTCTTGTACTCTTGTAAGAGTCTTGTACTCTTGTTCTTGTCTTGTACTCTTGTTCTTGTCTTGTACTCTTGTTCTTGTCTTGTACTCTTGTTCTTGTCTTGTACTCTTGTTCTTGTCTTGTACTCTTGTTCTTGTCTTGTGTTCTTGTCTTGTGCTCTTGTTCTTGTCTTATACTCTTGTTCTTGTCTTGTACTCTTGTTCTTGTCTTGTACTCTTGTTGTTGTCTTGTACTCTTGTTCTTGTCTTGTACTCTTGTTCTTGTCTTGTACTCTTGTTCTTGTCTTGTACTCTTGTTCTTGTCTTGTACTCTTGTTCTTCTACTCTTGTTCTTGTCTTGTATTCTTGTTCTTGTCTTGTACTCTTGTTCTTGTCTTGTACTCTTCTTCTTCTCTTGTACTCTTGTTCTGTAATTTAAGATTCACAATATCTCCCCCCCGGAATGGAAATAATTATGAAAGACACTTACGAAGAAGTGAAGAAAGACTTTTTCCGTGGAAACTTCATTGGTGTTATTGGTAGAAAAGAATCAGATAAGAAGCTTCTGATGTTAATTGAGAAATATTATAAGAAAGGTAAAAATACAGGAAGAATAGAGAAAGAGTAGCAGCGGTTCAGGATTTATAATTTAATAACTTTATTGGTAAAATTAAAGTGTCCCTGCGACGAAATATCACATTACGTTTCCTGGCATTTTATCACAAACATTCTATCACAAGAAATTTAACCTCCAAAGTCGCCCAAATTTTGTACTCGCCACTGTTCAAAACCAGTATGTGATTGTGACATCAGAGCACGACAGGTTTTCTCCAAGTAGCTTTATATTCATACACATGGCTAGCCACGTGTTGAGTCTTTGACGTCACTTCCTTTAATCGCAACCTAACCATCCGGAACATGTTCGAGTAATGGCGCCCGTATAATCTCGTATAAAAACAGTCTAAAAAGGCAACTTCCTATGAACACCATGCTCTTTACAAATATGTAAAAATTCGGGATTCATAGAGGCACTTTAATAAAACTACATACAAGACTGTATATAACCAAACGGGTTGTTTCTCGGATTTGGTTAGGTTGTTAAACGGATGAAGGAATGGATATGGGATAAAACAAGGGTCGTGGCTTTTTAGTATACCCAAACGGTCGAAATGTGGAAATCCTAACAAGTTGGGTTTTTTTTTTTTTTTTTTTTTTTTTTGTGTAAACATATATATTTTTAAGACGTTTACCCAAGAGCTATCAAAGCTCATCGAGGGGCTTACGTCAATAAACATTTACATTGTTTGAATAAAAAATAAAATAGAAAAAGACAAAACAAAACAAGCGACAATTGCTGGATCGTTTGAAGGATGTCTTACTAAACTTGACGAAAACGTTCAGAATCTTTAATATATTGTTGGACGAATTTAAATATTTTTGTATTATCATCTGAATTTAAATTAACAGCGCCAAACAGGAACAATTTTACTTTTTGAGAATCCGACAAAAGATTCCAGCCATCACCGAAAATTGTGCAGCAGCCGAGAGTAAGGACAACCTTAGAGCAAAAACAAGTTTTCTAAGTTAGGTGGGGGTTAGGGTGAGGATCTTTGTTGTTTTTGGATTGGTTACAGTCCTCTCTCCACATTTCGACCTTTTAGGCATACTAACTGCAGCCACAACCATAAAACAAGCTCTTGGTTATATAATTTATGTTTCAGAATTATTTGTTTATGACTTGACTTGACTTAGTTCGAGCGAACTCGAGCTTCATTAAGTATCTTCCTCCATTCTTCTCTATTTTCCATGACTACCTTCAGTTCTTCCGTCGAGAAACCATTATCGTTTCTTAATTGGTCTACATATGTTGTCTTCCTTGTTTCCTTTTGCCATGCTTCGGCTCCCGGAGAAGTACCTTGTTGACGACGAGCTCATCTTTTCTTCTCCAACTGTGTCCAATGAATCTACGTCTTCTGATACGCAGTGAATCCGATACTCTTTGCAGCTTTCCGTACAACTCTTTGTTTGTTTTGTGGTCTTTCCAAGATAATCCAAGTACAGCCCTAAGCATCCTCTCTACCATCCAATCTATCACTCATTTTCTTTGTCAAAGTCCAGCTTTCAGCTCCGTAAAACAGTACACTTTCGACTGTGGCTCGGAAAAAGTTTACTTTGAGGTGGTTTAATTCAAGGTTCGATATCCAGGCTTTATCCATTTTGTTCAGTGCACTCCAGGCTTGACCGATCCTAATTTCCATATCTTTTTCACTGGATTGTATCCACGAACCGAGATATTTAAAGTTGTCTACTTGCTTTAGCTTGTTTCCTTTTAATGTGAATAGATCGCCTTCTGGTTGGTTGTATAGCATATATTCGGTTTTCTTGCAGTTGCTGATTTTGCGGATGACCTTGCCTTGCTTTCAAACCATCTCGAACAGGCACAACTTCTCTTGTTAAAATTAGAGATAGCAGTAGAAGCAGTAGGTTTGCATGTAAACTACAAGAACAATTTGTTTATAGTTCATTCATTATCCATTCATATAGTACTAACTAGAAGGAGAAATGATATCCATCTCCCCAAACCTAAGTTAAGTCTTGGTAAATGTACTTTTTGATACTCTGGAACATTATTGTTTAACTCTCAACCTTCAAAAATTAAAACATCTATTTCATTGTTATATTTTAAGAGCCTTATTAGAAAGCATGATTTTTAAGTATAATATAAGGACCTCTATTAATTAGTTAATATATTTTTTGTAATTTTCTATGATATTTTGTACAGGGCCCCTCTGGATACCAGCTTTGGCTGAATGGGCTACCCTGTCAAAATAAAGTTTACCACACCATACCAATCTAATTCAATGTTTTCATGTAGATTCAAATTATCGTGCACAATTGATACCAATTCCTCTGTCTGGAAGACCATCACAATCACCGCAAATCTCACAAAACCTTGAAGATTTTTATCGCAGTGACCACTACGAGTTTTGGGAAAACAGTGTTTCATTCAGTGCTGTGAGTTTAACCGATACAGCAGACTTGAGGGGATATATGAAAACTTGTTACCACAAAAAATGCGACAATTTGCGTCCAGTCAAGGATGATGACTTGGAGTTTCTAAAACGTACAATAAATGTTGTGATACAGTCAGTTTTGGATCTAAGCATGGCTGGTAAGTTGATATTAAATTTGACTTAAATGCAGCTTGGTTATTTTAATTTAGTAAATTGTTTGCTACTCATGCTTTAACGCAAACTCAGAAGAATGTTTCTGAGCCCCAGACGGGAATCGAACCCGCAACCTTCGTGATCTCAGGTTTGATGCTCTAATCATTGAGCTACCAGGACTCAGATGGTATTTAGTCACATTTAATATTCTGATAAAAGATATACTTAACAAAGAGATTTTTCCGTTGTCTGTTCAGTTATAGATGCACAGATGATGTCAGAACGTGGTAAGAACAAAAATGTGGCCCACGAGAGGATAGTCGAGTGGGTCACTGATGTTCTTACACGTCATCTGACGTCTTCTGTGCATCTATATATAACTGAACAGACAACGGGAAAATGGGACATATCGAGACTGCAGCTTCAGTAGTACGTATGTCGCACGCACGAACTAGTACGCGCAACGTAGCCTTCTCTCTGCCATCTGAGTTCTGGTAGCTCAATGGTTAGAGCGTCTAACCGGAGATCATGAAGGTTGCGGGTTCGATTACCGTCTGGGGCTCAGAAACATTTTACTGAGTTTGTGTTAAAGCTTGAGTAGAAAACAATTCACTATTAAGCTGGTAAGTTTTAATGTTTACAAAGATCGACTTTTATAACGTTTGAAGTGTTCAGTTAAATAATACAGTAACAGAGAGTTATGTTGTGATTTATGTGCGATTTTCTTTTGTTTTAGATTCCTGTGGCTCCAATGCTGCGTGGATGAGTGTTACCTTGAATTTGGCGTTGCTGATAATAGCCTTCAGCGCTGCATTAATTGCGGCTAATTAAGAAAATAATTGGATGCTGATTCACCAGAAATTGCTATACTTTGTTTTTTATTTTTATTTTAATCAAAATTAATTAACTTGTGATTAAAATGGGACATGAATCAATTTTTTTAAGAATTAGGTGTATGACAGTTTGACAGTCATTTATATGAGAGTACTTACTAGTTGTAGTATTCAATTATACAGCATGAATAATTATAATTAATAAATAAGCAATTACAAAAATATTTGTAAAGCCATTTTCTTAATTTAATAAATTTTTGTTATGGAGGGTATTATTTGGGTAAATGCCTCCCTCTCGCTTCCGTTGCCTGGAGGGAGGATGAGCACGCCATTTATCCCGTTCAGCGGCAAGCAGTCGTCTTCTGGACGATCCTTTTATTAGTATTAATATGTTAGTAATAGGATTTTCACTCAGCTTTCCTGTATCACGGGGTTAGGATTAGAAAACCCATTGGGCGAAGGGTTATAGGATCTAAGTTGTTTTGGGGTTAGCAAGCTGCAGTTCTATGATGAATATCATAATATAGGCATCTCCCAACCTCGTCCCCAGGGCCTTCGCGGTGTGAGGCAAGATGGACAAAACGTACATGCAACGTTTATTGTTTTATTGTTTATTGTTCATTCTATATTATTATATACAGTAGATTTAGGCTTCTTGGATTCATGAATATGAAAAAAATTCACTTTCCCTAGAAATTAGGCCTCTGCATATATTGTGTTAGAATCTGCGAAAAACACAAACGTCATCAGACACATGTACGCATTGCGTACCTATTTTTACTTTTGGACCCGACGCAAAACATTTGCCGCGAGTTTTTTTGAACGGCTTCGAAAACCGAACCATCTGAGTTTATTGGCAAATACGTTTGTCAAGAACACCGAGTGTATATTTGTTTCATTGTTCCGACATTCCGGGTTTTCTGTTCCGGGTACTTACGTTCCGGGGTTACTGCGCTCCCCTGACGAATAAAGACGAGCACTGCTGAACTGTCGTGAAAAATCAGGGCTGTACAAAACCAGGGCCTTTTCGAATGAAAATTTATGTACTCTTTGGCATAAATATTTTCTCAAAACTATTATATTTGTATTATTCGGCTTTTTATTTTCAATTTATGATAATATACTTCGGGAAATGCCGTTGCATCTCCGGTCACCTTTCGTACAGCGCATGCGTGGTATTAGTGCTTCGCCGCCCCATGAATCGTGAAGTGAAATGGCGGAAGATTTTGAAAATTCTTGCTGTCTTCGTGCTCTATTTTAAGGTATTATTAACTTACTGTGCTTATTAAACTAGATGAAATATAGACATAACTGTATGTTTGTTCCGTTGAATGTTGCTTTTAGGCGGTTGAAGCATGAAGAATTATTAAAAATGAAGATTTGAATTTTGAACGCGAGGTCTGTGCTCGAGTTCAGGACCTCGTGGTAAATTTTTTTGAAGGAATATCTGACTACTTTGAAACCATTGAAGTATTAAAAACTTGAATTCATACTATTAGAAACGTTCTTAGATGTTTCTAGCGGGAATATATTCTTGAAAGGTTTAATTTTGGATTTCTCAAAATTCGTGACACATGAGTGAGGTGAACACATGCATATTTAACTACCTTGGTCAGTCTTAATAACTACAAAACATAGTATGCAACAAAAATTCATTCTTTCTCCTGCCATATTATCAAGTCTGTAGGGTAGTATTGCACACTTGCCAGACTGGAAAGTTTGTAAAATACACAACTGATAGCAAGGCAGCTCCTAAAAATTTGGGGTAAAACGTAGCTTCTTGAACAACAGATTTTATTATCTAATCGGACACAAGAACCTAGTAAACACGCCCACTGGTTAGGATCTTGTTATATGTTAGTAATCAACAGGCAACAGCCAATCAAAAATTAGCTTCTACCAAGCTAATGTCACTCAAAATTTAACTCATCCAAGTATTGAACGTCCGTTTCACAGTATTTCTATAACTTATATATTACTTCCTTATTTTAGATTGTCAATTAGGGAAAAAAATTACATGCCAACATGTAGTAATCTATCATAAAAAGTTCATGGCTGGATACAACAAATGGATAATTTATTTTTTGGACACATTGAGTAAGTTCATTTAATGTATTTCTCAATTATACTGTAGATACCTGTAGTATAGGCCTAAAATCATAACAACTTTCTTCTGTATTTTGGGTAGTGACCACAATGCTCAACATCCATTACCCGTAACTTGGTGAAGCTTCTTATTACCAATGGTAAATATACATTTAATGTTATCTAAAGGTATTTTCTTTGTGATTGAGAAAACTGATGTTGCATGTTAAAAAGTATAGAACAAAAATAATTTGAGAATTTCAAAAATAACAAATTATTTAAAGTATTAAAATTATTTAAAAGATACAGCAGATTATGAAACCATATTATTTTGACAAAGTAATTTAATGAAAGATCAAACATCTTTTCTGTTGGTGTACTAATTTATTTATTACATTAGATTTGGTTAATTTGAATTACTCTTTTTGATTACCAGTTGTTTTCCAACTGTAAGTTTTATTATTTTTAAATTTACATCAGTTTTGTCAGTCATTAGAAAATAGAATTTCTATAGGTAATCATATGATAGCAAGTGCAATTAAGGATTTGTTTAATGGAGAGAGGATTTACATAATTTTGAATAATGTTTTGAAAATTTATCCAACTGCCCCAACTGGGAATTAACCCGTGGTCTACTGTAAATGTTCCAGTGCCCTGACCACTGTGCTACTTTAGACACACAGTCGGGACAGTCAGCAGTTTTTGATGCCATTCTTTTCCCCAAGGATTTACATGACAAGTGTTTGCCAAAATTGTACGACGGAGCCGTTACACAAGTGAAATTTTCTAATATGATGAGTACTACTAGTGTAAATCCTTAATTGCACAAGCAAAATCATATATTTACTTATTTATTATCATGCATGACAAAGTTACATTGTCCAATTTACAGGGTTAGTTGAGAAAAAACAATATGCATTTTCCCAAAAAATATGACGTACAATCCCTCTTGAGATAATTTCATGAAAATAACTAAACACAACCTAAAAAGTGAATTCACTAAATACTTGCATACTTACTGAGCAAATTACAACTACCATATTTGACTGGTTAAGTGCTGGGGCAAGTGCCATAACCTGTTTCTAAAAAGTAATTTCTAGTGCCTATTTTTACATATTTGCTCAATATTTGCGTAGTGTTTTTGCATAGGTCCACCGTGCTTTTAACATATCAAAATTAACAAGTTTTGATACGGACAAGCAGTACGTGGTATAATTGCTCCGCATAGATGGATAATCATTAAACTATTTTAACAAATAAGTTTGAAAACACAGTTATGCCACAAGTTTAGGCTATATACAGTTGAAGAGAAGGTAAATGTTGTAGATTGGCAGCAGAGAAATGGACACAAAGTTTTGAATACCATGCGACAGTTAGGCGTTGATTGTAAACAAGTACACAAGTAGAATTCTGTTTATGATAATGTAAAATACTCAGTTTGATTTTTTTGCAAAAAGAATGCAGTGCTTGCATAAGCACCCACATAAGTGCATTTGCTTGCTTGAATGCTCATTGCTTGCGTAAATGCCCATTGCTTGCGTAAATGCCCATTGCTCATATGTAAGCGGCCAGCACATGTGTAAGCGGCGCCCATTGCTTGCATAAGTACCATCAATCGCATAAAGGCACGCATCCCTTGTTTTGGTACAAATTAGAAAGGTGGGTGGAGGGCACTTAACTAGTCAAATGTGGTACTACTGTACAGAGTAATAATTCCTCTTGACCAATCAGAATGCAGTAATTTTGTCATGCATTATTATAATAAAAACATAATTTAATTTGCATGTTTCGGCTGATTCTGTCGGTGGTTGTTGTTATTAAATTTGAATTCTTGGTGTGTTGAATTTTTTAATAATGCAAAGTGGAACATGGATATATTAGGTTAAACTAAATTTATAAGATACTTCTTTCTAATATTTCAAACTTCTAAAAGTAAACTGACATTAATTTCATTTTCAAAAAATGAACAAGCTTATGTTGGGGTTTGCCCTTGCCACATCTTTAGCAACCATCAGTTCCTGTCTTCTGTAACCTTGGTATCCGCATGTCATCATGCATGGTCTTGATGTGATCTTTGGTTATCCTCTTTGAGCTGACCTTTCCACCTCCATCCTTGCATATCTCTTCACCTAGTTGCTATCATTCATATTTCTTTCCACATGCCAAAGTACCTCAATCTTGCTCAGTACCTCACCTATCCTTTCAATTCCCATTCTCTCCTTCAATACCAATTCTCTTCCTCAACTACTTATTAGTCATGAAGGGCTTTCCACCTGAGAAATTTGCGCGGGCGACAAATCGCGCACGCTAAAGTTACTGCACGCGCGATTATTAACTTTCATTTTTAAGACGCAGGTGGCGAGTGTTTGTGAGGTTAAAAAACAATTTTATTACTTATAATTAATATATTACAGTATTTACAAAATTATTTAATCTAAAAACGGTTGTAAAATAAATAAATGTTAGCTAGCACATTCACTGGCAGTCCGTTGCGTTGTGAGAGAGTTCATCTTCAGAGTTTGACTTGCAGCTGTTTTCGTCTCTTGAACTCGCCGCAGCTCCCGATGTTGAGACACCACTGGTTCCATCCTCGTCAATTCATTGCCTCTGCTGGTGGACATTAAGAGGAGTTACCTTGTGTCCTTGTCAATACTTGGTTGAGAAACTACACTTTCGGCAGCCGGACATGACGATGTGCTTACACACAAAATTCGTTCCTTCGATGTAGGATTTGACAGACTTTTTGACGGACCCTTTGGCCTTTGCAGTGTGGAAGCAGGAATATGGACTTCTCGACAAATATATCCGATTTTTTTACCGATATCCAACTTTTGCGGTCTAATTTCAAAATTCAGTTGTGTTTTTAGCAAAAAACTAAAGTTGTCGATCATAATTAATATCGACGTTCTACACATTTCAAAACAGTTAAGCCTAGTATAGACTTTGGACTTCACAGTTCCGTCGCATTTAATTTATCGCATAAACTTTGACGACGCAAATTTGACGTCTAAACTCTAAAGTGATTCTTTCCATGCACACGTTGAGTTAAATACTTAAAACTCACTCTGTGTTTCTGTTGATCAAATGTGAAGAATGGAATGCGACAAAACAGCGACGTCTAAAGTCTAAACTAGGCGTTATTTCCTGACAATACCGAAATTCAAAAATCAAAATGACCTGCGGAAGTAGGAAGGTATTTATTATTTTCACTTTTTGTGGACATTTTGCCAAAGTTAGTCTACTAACATAATTGATAATTCAATTTAGTAAATACTCAACAGTCAACAACAATTAGTTAAACGTTTACTGTAGTTTTATTTTGCTATTAAATTAGCATTATTTTACAGCTGTGCGGCAACTTTAAAGTTTTAAAGCATGTGTTCAAAAAATATCGGATTGGATATCGTCCGATATTGACAAAAAATATCACATCGGATCGGCACGAAAAAGCCGTATGGGTTGAGCTCTAGTGAAAATGCGTTGGCGTGAAGGTCAGAAATCAAGCGACCTCGTACTCAGTCTTTAGAATCGCGCCACTATGCTAACTTTTTCCATCCACGTCTAGTCTTTGCCACCATGTCACCCAGATAGCAGAATTCTGTTATGCATTTGTGTACCGTATAGGTCCATCAGTCAACATAACATTCTCTCCATATTGAAAGCCATTTATCAATTTCTTTCCATGTTTACATCTTGGACACCTGCAACTCACCACCTTCGACTCTCAAAGACCCTTCACACTATCCCATGTACACACTGTACACCCTTTAGAAGCTTGCATCCAGTACACTTGATCACTTTCACATTCTTTCCACATATTCCACATTGCCAATCACATCCCTTATTGATTTTCCCTTTTCACTACACATCTCTTTCAGCTTTCCTAAAATTGTGCCCTAAAATTACTAAATTTATTCCCTCATATACCAACTTCTTACCAGTTTGACTTAATTTATCCATGTTCCATTATGCATCGAAGGAGTGGACAATGATTTGAGAACCCCTAAAACCATTGAGAACTTAGTTATAGAACAATGCAAATTGATTTGATTAAGGACTATGAAATGATATGTTACATCTAGTTGCTGGATGTTGCCATACTTTACACTAAGATATTACAAATACCTTGGAAGACTTTACATCGGGAAAACTTTACATTATGTTGTAAGATTTTACATTATTTTGTAAGACTTCACAATATGTTGGAAGACATTACACTATGTTGGAAGATTAATTACACTACGTTGTACACTATTTTGTAAGGCTTTACACTGTGTTGTAAGACTTTGGAAGACTTTACACTACTTTGGAAGACTAATTACATTATGTTGTAAGATTTTACACTATGTTGGAAAACTTATGTTGGAAGACTTTACACTATGTTGGAAGACTAATTACACTACTTAAGAAGACTAATTACACTACTTTGGAAGACTAATTACACTACTTTGGAAGACTAATTACACTACTTTGGAAGACTAATTACACTACTTAAGAAGACTAATTACACTACTTAAGAAGACTAATTACACTACTTAAGAAGACTAATTACACTACTTTGGAAGACTAATTACACTACTTTGGAAGACTAATTACACTACTTAAGAAGACTAATAACACTACTTTGGAAGACTAATTACACTACTTAAGAAGACTAATTACACTACTTAAGAAGACTAATTACACTACTTAGGAAGACTAATTACACTACTTTGGAAGACTAATTACACTACTTAAGAAGACTAATTACACTACTTTGGAAGACTAATTACACTACGTTGGAAGACTAATTACACTACTTAAGAAGACTAATTACACTACTTAAGAAGACTAATTACACTACTTAAGAAGACTAATTACACTACTTAAGAAGACTAATTACACTACTTAAGAAGACTAATTACACTACTTAAGAAGACTAATTACACTACGTTGGAAGACTAATTACACTACTTTGGAAGACTAATTACACTACTTAAGAAGACTAATTACACTACTTAGGAAGACTAATTACACTACTTAAGAAGACTAATTACACTACCTAAGAAGACTAATTACACTACTTAAGAAGACTAATTACACTACTTAAGAAGACTAATTACACTACTTAGGAAGACTAATTACACTACTTTGGAAGACTAATTACACTACTTTGGAAGACTAATTACACTACTTTGGAAGACTAATTACACTACTTAAGAAGACTAATTACACTACTTAAGAAGACTAATTACACTACTTAAGAAGACTAATTACACTACTTAGGAAGACTAATTACACTACTTAGGAAGACTAATTACACTACTTAAGAAGACTAATTACACTACTTAAGAAGACTAATTACACTACTTAAGAAGACTAATTACACTACTTAAGAAGACTAATTACACTACTTAAGAAGACTAATTACACTACTTAGGAAGACTAATTACACTACTTAGGAAGACTAATTACACTACTTAGGAAGACTAATAGTAATTACACTACTTAAGAAGACTAATTACACTACTTAAGAAGACTAATTACACTACTTAGGAAGACTAATTACACTACTTAGGAAGACTAATAGTAATTACACTACTTAAGAAGACTAATTACACTACTTAGGAAGACTAATTACACTACTTAGGAAGACTAATTACACTACTTAGGAAGACTAATAGTAATTACACTACTTAAGAAGACTAATTACACTACTTAGGAAGACTAATTACACTACTTTGGAAGACTAATAGTAATTACACTACTTAAGAAGACTAATTACACTACTTAAGAAGACTAATTACACTACTTAAGAAGACTAATTACACTACTTAAGAAGACTAATTACACTACTTAAGAAGACTAATTACACTACTTAAGAAGACTAATTACACTACTTAAGAAGACTAATTACACTAAGGAAGACTAATTACACTACTTAGGAAGACTAATAGTAATTACACTACTTAAGAAGACTAATTACACTACTTTGGAAGACTAATTACACTACGTTGGAAGACTTTATACTATGTTGGAAGACTAATTACACTACTTAAGAAGACTAATTACACTACTTAAGAAGACTAATTACACTACTTAAGAAGACTAATTACACTACTTAAGAAGACTAATTACACTACTTTGGAAGACTAATTAAGAAGACTAATTACACTACTTTGGAAGACTAATTACACTACTTTGGAAAACTTTCTACTATGTTGTAAGACTTTACACTGTGTTGGAAGACATTACACTACATTGGCAGACTTTACACTACATTGGATTACATTACGTTGTAAGACTTTACAGTATGTTGGAATACTTTATACTATACTGTAGACCTCTTTCATAATGGCACCCAAATTAAATATTCTTTTATATGCATTTAGATTAGCCTTTCTGACCTCGTTTGCAGGTCTGTAATTCCAAATAATCTTTGCTTGTAAAGAAAGACTAATTTGCATGCATATAAAATAATATTCAATACTGGCCACCATTATGAAAGAGGTCTTATTTTGGAAGACTTTATACTATGTTGGAAGCCGAATCACACTACTTTGGAAGACTTTACAATACATTGGAATACTTTACAATACATTGGAATACTTTACAATACATTGGAATACTTTACAATACATTGGAATACTTTACAATACATTGGAATACTTTACAATACATTGGAATACTTTACCCTACTTTCTAAGACTATAGACAACTTAGGGTACCTGCAATCCATCAAACACATTTTCACTCTATGCACATGCGAATGCCTGCATATACAATTGCAGGTTTGGTTTTTTGTTATCTCAAATCATTGTCTTTCCTTGTATTTGTGTGTGCTCGTAATGTAAGAGAACAGGTCCTCCTGGCTGTTGCAGACTGTCTTTTTAACAGGTACAGTAAGTAATTATACTTTGAAGAGATTTAACCTGACATTAATAGTTGTATTATCCAAAGAACTTTCTAAATCCATTCTTCCCTCAACCCTTTTCTCAGAGCCATCTTTTAAAACACAACTGCCATGAAATGTTTTGTACATATTATGTCTGTATTGATTTACTACTATGTTAAATTATAAACTGTAATTGAAAGCTAAAAGCCTTACTGCTATAGACCTTACTGAGAAAATGTCAGTCAAGGCTAGGCAGACAGGCAAGTAAGATTAACATAAGAATGATAAATAAATTATATTTATTACCATTTATACAGTATACAAAAAACATAATGCCAAAAGATTCTCTTTCTAGATAACACTTGTGCATTATTGTTAATAAATTATTTCCTGGCTAAGTGTATAAAGATGTTTTATCTAAAGACTTTCTAAGAACACTCTAATAGTATAATAAAAATTTGGAAGTTTGCAATGAAAAAACCTGATTAGAAGTAATTTGTAGTTTATCAATTTCAGTTAAGAGAATTTAAAGAACTAAAAATTACAGGTTAACATTTAAATGTAATTTTAATTATAATACTTTGTCCATTATTGTGAATAAAGTAATTATTTCCCGACTATTAAAACCTATAAATATAATTATTTCCCATCCTAAAAACAGTGTATAATAATATTATAACAGTATAATAAAGATTTAGAAGTTTAAATATAACTCAAAAGTTCCTTCCCATTTTCAAGAACTAATCTAATCTTAAACCAATCCTAAACTTGACCATTACCGTAGCCTGTGTACAGCCTGAATATACACCTGTAATTCAGTCTGTGAAAACTCGCACGATAGCTTGTCGACCCCCTGCTGAGCTACTCAGATCTGAGTAATAGATTTTGATTGTTCAAATCACAACCCTTTACTTATTCCAGTTACAATTGGTTCTCTAGGAATTCTTGTGAGATCAAATAATCCAATCAAATAAACAATTATGAATCATATGAGTATTAAACCACTCAAAATCTACTACTCAGATCTGAGTAGCTCAGCGGAGGGGTCGACAAGCTATCGTGCAAGTTTTCACAGACTGTATTACAGGTATTCAGGCTGTACACAGGCTACCATTACCATAACCTTTGACAATGTAAAACAGCATGGTTCTCCACTGTAGAACTTTTCAATATTGTACCTCCTCTCTATCTATTGTCTTTAGTTCTTTGGATAACACAACTTTGTTTTTGTTAAAGTGTCTATCTAGTGTTTGGGCTTTCCATCTTTGGTGCTTTTTGCTAAAAATTGCTTATTATTATCATCAGCTAAATTTTCATCTTTATACCATATTTCCCTGCTAAAGTTGGTTTATTATTCATAAGAAGTGACATCTACCCAACGACAAACAAAGACGTTGGTTGCACAGTGATTCAGCAGTGAAATATTAAGATAGTTTGTGAATTGAACACATTTTTTCTAAACCGGTCGATTTTTAGCTCAGAGCAAACTCTCATCATATTTCACTGTTGTATCACTATTCAATGTTCTTTGTGCATCCCTGGGTTGATGTCATTTCCTGTGATTAGTAAACCAACTTCAGCAGGACGATATCACACAAACTACCAGTGGAACTGTGGCAGACTGCCAAAACTTTAACTATTACAATGTAACAAAAACGAAACTGACAAAAAGTGGATGAAAGTTATTAGAAACTAGGACAGAACTAATCATATTGGTGAACACCACATACAAACGAAACACAACATTCACTGGCGCTCAGCTGAATGTATCTCCTTTAGTACCAACTACAAACAGCACATAGTAAGGGACTTACATTAGAAAGTTGGTACAGTATACTAGTTTGGAGCATAAACCAATTAATAGATCACAATTACCAACACCACAACAGACTTCTTCACATGCACTAATAAACAATAGACCCACCATTCACCAACTAATGATAGGCCCACCAAGGCACTAACAAACAATATGCCCACCAATGAACGATAGGCCCACCATCGAATTATATAGGCCCACCAATGGACAATAGGCCCACCAATAAACAATAGGCCCACCAATAAACAATAGGCCCACCAATAAACAATAGGCCCACCAATAAACAATAGGCCCACCAATAAACAATAGGCCCACCAATGAACAATAGGCCCACCAATGAACAATAGGCCCACCAATGAACAATAGGCCCGCCAATAAACAATATGCCCGCCAATGAACAATAGGCCCGCCAATGAACAATAGGCCCACCAACGAACAATAGGCCCACCAACGAACAATACGCTCACCAACGAACAATAGGCCCACCAACGAACAATAGGCCCACCAACGAACAATAGGCCCACCAACGAACAATAGGCCCACCAACGAACAATAGGCCCACCAACGAACAATAGGCCCACCAACGAACAATAGGCCCACCAACAAACAAGTAGGCCCACCAACAAACAAGTAGGCCCACCAACAAACAAGTAGGCCCACCAACAAACAAGTAGGCCCACCAACAAACAATAGGCCCACCAACAAACAATAGGCCCACCAACAAACAATAGGCCCACCAATAAACAATAGGCCCACCAACAAACAATAGGCCCACCAACAAACAATAGGCCCACCAACAAACAATAGGCCCACCAACAAACAATAGGCCCACCAACAAACAATAGGCCCACCAACAAACAATAGGCCCACCAACAAACAATAGGCCCACCAATAAACAATAGGCCCACCAACAAACAAGTAGGCCCACCAACAAACAATAGGCCCACCAACAAACAATAGGCCCACCAACAAACAATAGGCCCACCAACAAACAATAGGCCCACCAACAAACAATAGGCCCACCAACAAACAATAGGCCCACCAACAAACAATAGGCCCACCAACAAACAATAGGCCCACCAACAAACAATAGGCCCACCAACAAACAATAGGCCCACCAACAAACAATAGGCCCACCAACAAACAATAGGGCACCACTCACACTAATTGACACAAATAAATGATATAATGAACTAAACCTGACAAACATGCTTTACTTGACTCTGGAGATGACTGCCACTGAGGCTGTCAAAACGTCAGTCACCAACAATAGTCTTTCTAAAGAATATAACAACCTGGACGATGATAACTTCACACTTCTAATGAAACTTTAATTGATGATAATATTAATCAATTTTTATCAGTATAAAACCCAAACACAAGATCAACACTTTTAAAATTAAAGCACTTTGTTTTTTTGTTTTGCTGCTAAAGGTGATAAAACATTTTTTACTGTGAAGGTGATAACAAATATCAAGTGACATTTTTATATTCTAAGCTTACTTTTAAAAATATTAACAAATCCGTTGCAAGGTTTCAAGAAAATATCAATGCAAGCCTCCACAATACTAGATTATTGTTTCCTAAAAAGCATGAAATGTTTTATGGCAGTGTGATTGATAATTAGAAAATTCAGACCATTTTTGTTATTACAAATCTTTCCGAGTATTATTTGTATCACCTCCTAGCAGCAACACGAACAAAGTTCTTTAGTTTTTACCATTATTAATACTGTCATTGTCATCTACATGTGAACACTATTGAGGAAAACATGTTCTGAATTTAATGTCAAAGATAAAGGGGAACTGTAGTCAAATAACTTTTAAATAAAAGGCCTCTAAGTATAATGTTTAGAAATGTTAATGGTTTTACAGTACATCTGATCTTGTACTTGAGAAATAACGTTTTATTCTTGTATTTTATGCTTCTGGCCACTGCCATTTTAGAGTTTGCTTGATGGTTCAAAGTTGATGTGCAACAGCAGTTTTCAATTTTGACATCATTGAGTGCTTGTCTTTTGTTCTTTGCACTCAATGATGTCAAAATTGAAAAAAGAAAACTGCTGCTGTAAATCAACTTTGAGCTGCCATGAAAACTCTAAAATGGTGCTGTCCAGAAGCATAAAATATGAGAATGAAAATCTTGCAGGCTTTCTGACAGAGTAGGAAAAGTAGGAAAAAGTATACAAAAGTAGGAATCTTTCGTGATTAATTTGAAATGACAATGCCTGTTTCACAAGAACACAATTCAACCTTATTTTTTCGTAAAATTTGGCAGTTTATCTCAAGCCAGGAGAATGTATTACAGGCAGTATCAAAACAAATTTTGTGAAATAAAAAAAATAGGATTTTAAGATAAATACAGCAGGCATTCTTACCTGTACCACAAACATATAATTGAACCTTATTTTTTCACAAAATTCAGTGGTTTATCTCAAGCTAGGAGAAAATACTACAGGCAGTATCAAAACAAAAGCAAACAGTTTGGATAAAACAAAAAACTAGGATTTTAAGATTAAAAGAAGGAAAATTAGGCATCTTAATAAAAAGTAGGAAAGTACAAGTTAGATTGCCAGAAAGCCTGACGTTGTTTCTCAAGTGCAAGATCAGATTAACATTTCTAAACATAATACTCAAAGGTCTTTGATTTAAATATTTGTTTTTTGTCTACAGTTCCCCTTTAACCATTATTTTGAAATTGACACTGAGATTGGTCAGACTTGGGTACATTGATGTGTCCATGATTGATTGACTTAGATAGAAATATTTCAATTTGACATTACCAAAGAACATGTTTTGATTGAGGGTGTTCATCCATCGATGACAATAATGGTTAAGTCAGGTTAAAAAGAGAAAGATCTATGGCTGTATGAATTCCATTTTGTTATTTTATTGCTTTGAACATTGAAAACTATCTTAGTGGAAATTAAAAATCCACCATCATAATTCAACAGCCATGTTCTTTCATTTCAATTGTGCAAATAATTTGTGAATGTCAGGGTTTGCTGTGATATTTTAAAAACAGCTTACCATCTTTATTTTCCCAATGTCATTGCACAATTGTTAATCTCTTTGAGTATAATACTTGTACTTGAGTTAAAAAGAACAGTCAATCATCTTTAGCAATAACTAATAGCTGTTGTTTCTGAGTTCAATGCCAGTAAATCAGTGTTTTTCTTTTACTGAATTGGTCTTAAATTCTTGACATTGTTGTTAGCAATTGCTTTGGAAATACAGTTGTTGTTGACTTGTGTTTAAAACGAAAGCTGTGTTTTCTTATCAGCCAATGCATGTTCTCTCTAATGATTCACACAAATACAAAAAATTTTCTCTTTGTAAATATTTATTCAAGTTGTAATTACTCTATTTACAATTGTTTTTTTTCAATAAATATTTCAAAAAAATAAAGTGACTCCTTTTTAATAAAAAATTCAATTCCCATGGGAATTCTCCTCTACTTAAAAAATAATTTCCCCAGCTGACTCCCCTAGTGCTACTCCTACTAAAAGTAGGAGTAGCACTAAGGGAGCCAGCTGGGGCATTAAGACTAAAATACAACAAAGTTAAACTGCCCAAGCTAACTCCCCTAGTGGTACTGAAAGTAGGAGTAACACTAAGTGAGTTAGCTTGAGCAACTAAGATAAAAACTAAAATACAACAAAACTGAACTGTACTATCTTAATGCTACTCATACTAAAAGTAGGAGTAGCACTAAGCTAGTCAGCTGGGGCCGAACTAAAGATAACAACAACTACTTGCACGATTGCTTGTGTAAAGGCAACTGAAACATGCAAATTTGTGAAACATGCAAATTAATCCCATATGCAAATCAGAAAACATGCATTACATTATAATAGACCCACTACCCAACTAGTCCCTAGCTAAGTCCCTAGCTAAGCCCTAACTGCCTCACTGCCTGCTCTGCCTCACTACCTAACTACCCCTCACACTCTGTTCTTTCCTTTTGCCCACCAACACACTTACCACACACTCTCTTTCACCTGATCATGTGGGCCCCCACCCCAGTTCTCCCATCCCACTACCACCCCCTCAGCAGAGGAAAACGCATGGCATTATTGCAGCACATGATGAATCCCATCTGTTGAGCTAACTCATTCCTACAGTCCTCACATCCCCATAATTAAAAATTACAATAATCCAAAATAAAATTTAAAAGAACAGAAAACTTAACCCATCTAGCCAATATGCCAATCAGATTTCCTATTTGGGTGGCTCTTTTAAGCCCAAATGTTGCCTTACCTTGACCGACTTAAGTCCGAATAAAACCAGTATTTTTCACTTAGTAACCTTAACTTCTACCCATCTGAGTGCTCGATGGTTAGAGTATTGTATCGATGTTGTATTTGTACAGCAATTACTTAACAATTTACTTGACAAGTTACTTTCCAAATTTGCTTCAGTGCCCACAAAAATAATGGCTCCAAGTCAAGTTTGCAATGAGATCTTAAATTATGTTTTCTTCCATATGCAACCTCAATTTCAAGCCATTATTAATGTACACTGAAAAAAATTTGGGAAGTGTCTATAGACCTTATTCAGTAATTTAAATTAGCCCTTATAGCCTTGTTTCATACACAATAACATTGTGTAAATATTGTTCAGTAGACAACAAGGCTACAGGGGATAATTTATATGCACATAAATAAATATTAAATTGACCACCATTTATGAATAAGTTCTATTAATATATTAAAATAGACTGTTTTCACCTCAAATGTTGCAAACTGGGTGTGGAATATGTTAAAAATTTAGAAATTTAGTCTTGAGAAATATTTGTTGGTGACTAGCGGCCTCAGAGGAGGTCATCATGGTCAAGTAAAAAAGTGTTAGCTTTGCCTATATTTGTTTGCAAACTGGGTGTGTGCACTGTGCATTCTTGAGAAAGACTGACTGTTCAACAGCCTCAGTGGCGGTCATCTTCACAGTCAAGTAACAAGATTCGCCTATATTTGTTTGTATCATAGGTGCGTGTTTTGTTCATTGATGTATGTAAGGTGTTGGTAATTGTTGTGTGATGCCATTTGAATTGCACACAGAAGAAACTGCATTTAACAGTGTGGTCATGACATCAAGTGAAAACACTCCATTTGTTTGGTGTGATTAATCAGCCTGATTTATGGTTTAGATGCGTGTTAAGGATGAGAAACTGTCAAAGGAATGATTTGTGGTCTCATAATCCTTACTCTCCTCACCACGTATCTAAACCATAAATCAGCCCCATTAATCACAGTGTGTAAATGTACCTTTAATAAATAAAACTTAATAGTAAGGATAAATAAAACATAATAGTAATTAGGGATGTGCCGGATACTACGGATACCAGATTAAATCGAATAGCTGAAGTAACCAGATGTGTATAGTGCCAATTTATATTAACTAGATAAATTGGGATTAATAGCGCTCCGTCGAGATGACGTCAGTACCAATGTTTGTCCGCTTTTACCCATAATTCTTGCAGCCATAACAAAAGAAATAGCTCATTTGCAATCATTTGTGAGTCAAATTTGGTTTGTTTGTCCGCTTTTTGAGCTATTAATAGCAGCCAGACTCTACGCTATTAGAAGCAACATCTAAATACTCTCACGCAATAGTGCAATCTACCGACAACCCTGTGTCTGTCGCGCTTATCGCTCCTAACATTTGCTAAAAGCGCACGCACAAGTTATCTAATAGGATCTAACCTAACCGGACATCCAAGGCAACAAGCCTTAAGGCTGGCCAAAAAAACAGGCTAGCTCATTCTCGTTTTGACTGCCTTCGTCAAAGCATCAATATATGAAGGTTATTGCTCTCCGTCACCAGAGTGTGTGCTTCACTTTCCGTGATCGAATTGAAGAGGAGATCCCCACGTGAAGCCTAAACTATTTATGATTATTACGTCTATATGTACAAATGTGATTATGGTCTTAATGCTGGAGCGAGGTGTTCTTATGTATACTTCATAACCGTGAGAAACCATCTTTTCCAGTTTTTTGTGTGTTTTTTTTGTGTTTTTTTGCTGGATAGTGATTTACGGCACCCTGGGCAGCTGACATATCAGGGAGGCCAGAAAAAACCTGCCTAGGAAAACCATTTAGGAAAAAACCTTGGGCAGGAAATCTGAGTCGGGGCCAAGATATTAGACAGCTATAGCTCCCCGACGAAGCTTTACAAAGGGTAGGAGTGTCGTAAGTCACATATACAGCATTGAGCCTAGGGGGCCGGGGCTTATGTTTATTTGTTTTATTTTCTTTTGTAACATATGCGTAACGATACATCTTGGTTTTATTGAAATAGTGGAAAAGCCAGTAATATACAATACTATATTGGCAAGGTTATAATTATTGATTCTCTGGGCATGCAAGCGACGGTCAATTTGAAATTAATTGCGTGCTGGAGTTGAACATCAATATACGTATGCACTTGCAGTGATAAATTTTAGTGTTTGATTTACGATACAAGTGCTAATTGTTCAATTTATTGTGCACGGTGTGTATATCGACCAGGTGAAACACGTGGAATCTTTTCTGGGGGTGCCTACCTCCAGAAAACCGCTCTTTCCGTCACCCACAATAACACAATTATCCACAAAAGATTTGCGCAACTTATTAAGAGGAGTTTTACTGAGTATCTGGATCCGACACATCCCTTGTTGCTCTCAAAACTAATTACCAATAACAAACATTAAACAAACATCAAAGAGGGTCTCTTACAGTATCATGACATTTTCTTTTGTTTTGACAAGTCCAAATTGATACAGTTTTTGTGCTCTATCATTTTGTTTTAGGTGAGAAATGAAAAAAACTAGAAGTATGTTAGGACCACTTGTTATGTAAAGGTAAGGGAACCTCTTTGATCACATGCTTAAGAAGCAGAAAACATTTTCTGTTTCAACCATACAGTTTGTATGGAAGCACAGAAAATGTTTTCTATTTCTTTTAAAAAATAACATTTTGAAAAAGTAAAACATTTGAATATGGTTAGTTTATTAAATTAATTTTCATTAATTTAATAAATTAACCTTATTCCTATTTATTCATGCAAGCTGTGAATGCAACTCAATTGCGATACAAAGAGCAATTCATTTGACAAGAAACACATGAATGTTGACTTTAAAAACTTTTAGCAAGCTTTTGTTTGACTTAAGGAATGGCAGCGGAATTTCCTTGTATCTATACAGTTATAGAAACATGGCTTTTAGCCAATCACATATTTTCAAAATGTTATTTTATAATGGATTACTACATACAGGAACTCACAATTGTTGACAATATCTCTTGGAAGTTGCTTGTCTGCATGGGATCTTATCTTGCGTGGGACCATATCTCTTGCCATTGGTAATGCCTTGTTGGGTTGTCCTGCATGGGGTGACTCTTATATTGCCATTTTGTAGGTTAATCTGGATAACAATGATAACACATGATTAGAAATAATTAATGCCAAGTGCACAATGGTCACTAAAATTAATAAAATTTAAATTAATTACATAAAAAGTAAAATGAAGTTGACTTAATTAACTCTTTAAAATGCATTTATATAGTTCATGTCATTGAGAAAATGTCAAATGAGAGCTACAAAATTAGTTTTCATTGTCCAAACATTCCCCTCACTGTTACTGTAGGTGCATAACAACTTTTATATAAAGATTGTTATAATATGATTATGGTTTTTGTATTACTTAACAACATTTTAAGTTTCTCACATCAACAATAACATTTAATGTCATTAATGTTTTTCACGAAACTCACAGCACATGATCTATCAGGTCTAAAACTAGTTGGGATAGTCCTTCATGATTTTAATCCATTTTAATTCTTGTTTTGTAAAGTTAAACAGTGCATTAATAAACTTATTCAATAAATTATAAATAAATCAATTTAAAATCCTACTGGTTTCTCAAAAAAACAAGAAGTGTGAAGTTGATCATTCAAGTTGTTGTATTCTTGAGAAAGACTACTGTTGGTGACTGACGTTTCGACGGCCTTAACAGTGGTCATCTTCTGAGTCAAGTAAAGTGTGTTTGTCAGTTTGTGTCATAATATTATAATCACATGAGTGGGTGTTGCATCGTGCATTAAGCATGGGCCTATATTCCTATGTTGTTTGTTGGTGTGTATATATTTCTTTGGTGTGTTTGAAGAAGTCTTTTGTAAGGTGTTGGTAATTGTTGTGATCTGTTAAGTGGTTTATGTTCTCGCATGTTTCTGTCTCAGTCAATGTTGTGTTTCGTTTGTTTGTGGTGTTCAGCAATGTGATTAGTTTTGTCCTCATTTCTAGTAGCTTGTTTGTGATCAGCTAATCTGGTTATTAGATTATTGCCAGCTAATCTGGTTATTAGATTATTGCCAGTCTCACCAATATAAGTATCCTGGCAGTCAGTGCATTTTATCTTGTAAATTGTACCCTGTCTTTTGTGAGACTGTTCTTTGTCTTTTACATTAGTTAGTACAGAGGTTTGTGGGCTTTTACATACTGTATTTTGAGGCCATTAAAATGTCAGTCACCATGAATGTCTTTCTCAAGACTACAACAACCTGGACAATCAACGTCACACTTCTAATGATACCCATTCAAACAATTTACTTTATAAATGCATTGAAAACAGTACTATCCTTTTTCAGGTCCTTGAAACAGGTTAGCTATGTTAATCATAGAGATATCCTTTCATGTCCATTGTCCAAATAAATAGTTGACGAAGTCATTAAATTCAAATAAGAATAGCTTTTGTTCGAGTGCATAATCATTTTTAAAATCGAAAATAAAATAATTATCGACAGTAAGGAGTTTTTTATCTCATGGAAATATCTTGAATGTAGTAATGCATTAAACATAGGAACTTACCATTGTTGGCAACCTCTCTTATGGGCTTGACATAGGACTTGTCTCTAGCATCGTCTTATACAGGATCTTGTCTCACATGGCATCTATCTCTTGGTTAACTTACATGAGGACATCTTGTCATACATGGGGACTAGTTGTCTTTAGGGTTATCTTGGCATCAGCACAATTGTATCTCAGGTGCCGTGGTCTTGCATGGGATGTGTTGCCATCTTTTAGGTAAATCTGGACATAATGATAACATAATGATTAGAAATAATTAATGCCAAGTGCACAATTGACACTAAAGTTAATAAAATTTAAATTAATTATATAAAAAGTAAAATGAAATTGACTTAATTAATTCTTTAAATACTGTAATTTTTGTATTGTAATTTTTGAGCAACACTTTACTGTATATGTAATTTTCGGATCACATTCATCTATTTTTGAAACATAGCCTGCTATGACAAATATTAATGAAACCTCTGCATTTATAATAATCATATTTGCAAGGCTTTGAAACAGACTAGCTAGGTTAATCATAGAAATACAATATCCCTGTAATTAGGTCCAAATAAATAATTACAAAGTCTCAGCTCTCAATTCAAATTCAAATAACAACAGCTTTTGTTTAAATACTTAATGCAGCATTCATTTTGAAAATTAAATATCAAATAATTATGTAAGGACCATGTTCTTTATTAGGTAAAATATGGGATTCTCTTTCATCTCGTTGAAATATGTCAACTATAATACTACATTAAACTTATTGTAGGAACTCACCAGTGTTGGTAATCTCTCTTGTGGGCAACTAACATACAGTAGATCTTGCCTTTCATTTTCGAGTTGTGGCATTAGGACTTGTCTTTAGGATTGTCTTGCATGGGTTCTTGTCTCTGGGTTTATCTTATATGGAGTCTTGTCTCTTGAGTTGTCTTACCATCTTTTTAGGTAAATCTGAAAACATGGTGACAAAATGATTAGAAATTAATAATGCCAAATGTATTAACAGCTAAAATAATACAAAATAATATTAACTAATAAATTATTAAATAAATAATTCTATGGCAATCCTCATTTTGAATCACTGCCATATCCACAACCATTCAACAAACAAGGATTTCAAAACAAACAAGTTAAACAAAGTTATAACTAGTTATTGTTAAGTTTCAGCTTGATATTTTGTAAACTGTTGCTGTAGAAGCTGCAAATAACTTAGGAAAAATTTGAGCACCAAGCGAGGATCGAACCTACAACCTTCCGATTGCAAGCTGGATGCTCCAACCAATGAGCTACCAGGATTCAGGTGGCATAGCAAAGTTACTTTTTTGATAGTTTTTACTGGTTTGAGTATAATGTATTCTTGTTGGATTACAAGTCACATAATATCAATAAGAATAAGGAATTATAACAAGGTAGACAAAAGTAATTAACTACTTCACAAAATTATTAAGATCGACAAAATAATTTGCAAAATAGTTAGTTTTCTTCGAGATTTCTATGGGATTTTTTTCTTTGCAAAACTATTCTGCTGCCTTTATTTACAATGTATATTTTCAAAAGTTCTGCATAATTTCCAATGTTTGTTGAACATTTGTGGGTGTGGCAGTGATTTGAAGATTTCACACTTTCCATAGTTTGGTGATTTCCACAGTAAGATTTAATAAATTTAATACTCTAAAAGGTTGGTGTATTGCCAAAATAATGTGTAGAAGATTTTGAGCAAAGGCCCTTCATCAGAGGGTGAAACATAAAGAATGAAACATAAGATTTAATACTTTGATTTCAATATATAACATAAAAATATCCAGGTTTAAATTTTAACTAAATTTATAACAGAATTTATTTATTTTAACAGAATTTATTGATTTTAACAGAATTTAGTTATTTTTAATTAACAAAATGTATTGCTTTTAACATAATTTATTGCTTAAAATCTTTTAACAGAATTTATTTAATTTAACAGAATTTATTTAATTTAAAGGTGCAGTCCAGTCCGTTCTGCGCATGTGTGATATTTCAAACGTTGGGGACCCCACATGTAAACAAACTTTAACGGAATAGATTTGCGACTATTCGAAAGCGAGTATTCGTTAAATGTGGCGAAGGTACGAGTGGTAGTTTGATATATTAACAACATTTAGGAACCAAACAGCTTCTTATAACATGCTTTTTAGGCGGAAAAGCTCAAAGGTGTGAACAAAATCCGCGATACTTCATGTTCAATGTTTATATAATGCAATGTAAACAAACGATGTAAACAGAAACGTAGACATGCGCAGAACGGACTGGACGGCACCTTTAACATTATTTATTTATTTTAACAGAATTTATTTAATTTAACATTATTTATTTATTTTAACAGAATTTATTTAATTTAACATTATTTATTTATTTTAACAGAATTTATTTAATTTAACATTATTTATTTAATTTAACATTATTTATTTAATTTAACATTTATTTAATTCAACAGAATTTATTTAATTTAACAGAATTAATTTAATTTAACAGAATTTATTTAATTTAACTGCATAATAATGTTTTTAAACTAATAAATAAATAAATGAAGCACGGTTACAGATCAGTGCAAGAAGAACATGAATAATTAATTAGCTCAGACAAAATGTCGCAAATTAGTCTGGGCGAAATTTGGAATTTCATAAAATTTTGTTTAAAAATAAAAAGAGGGTTCAAATGTTTCCCAATTGAGATACTTTACTTACAGATTAGTTGAGATGTTATATCGCTGTCTTCTATTGCCATTAAAATCATGATTTTTTTATGTTTGAAATCTTTGAGGTTCGGCCGGCCATCTTTGTCGTCCGCACATGGTCTCTTCATAAAACCATTTTTTTTCCAAGTCTTTCATCGAATTTCTTCAAAACTTCAGTTTCGGAATTCTGGACGTCTTAGGTTCCTTTTAAGAGTTTTTCGGACGTCTTAGGTTCCTTTTATAGCCATTATTTCCCATCCAAATTACAGTTATGGGATTCGAAGCTTCTCCAAAATGGCGTCTCCTTCGAGTTTGGTGACCGCCCGCCCCACCCAGTTTCCCCTCGTGACCCCACCACGCGGAACTATGTCTATAGTACTCTATAAAATCCGATAAAAGTCTTTAAACGCTGCATTTCCTGTACATTTTTACTGTAATGTTGTCTTGTTAATCACTGCTTGTCATATAATGTTCAGTATCTTTTAAAAACCGTTTATTTTAGTGATTTTAGTTTAATTTTTTTTTTGTTTAATTTTATTCTTAAAGGAGGAAATTATCAATTTACCGAGAGTCTTCATCGCAAGGTTCGGTGGCGGATGCGGTTAGGCGTGTGACTGCGAGATCAAGGAAGAGATAGAGACACAGGAAAGGCAGAAGGATGGCAAAAGAAATGAAGAAAGAAATGAAGAAATGAAGAAAGAAAGAAAGAAAGAAAGAAGTTATACTTGACAATATAAATATTTGTTCAAGCTGTTCAGGATAATAAATTTATTGGCAGTATTATTACACTTTTTTCATTTTGTTTGAGATTAAAGTTCCATTTACTGGAGCTTCTTCTCCTCGGCACTTACTATAGCTACGTTGTGTGTATTTATAAATACAACGCTGTGGCTATTCAGTGCCGCAAGTACTAAACTAGCTACGTAATGCATTTATGAAACACATTTAATAGCCGTCAGTACTATAACATGACCCGATTTCAGTCTGTAATGACCCTTAGTTATAGAGAAGTCCTCGTGCTAAATATTGTGGGATTCTTTCAACTAATTATCATATTCAATTTTTGGACGATACTTGGACGACGTTTTTTTAAGACATTAAACCTGGTTATTTTTCTGCAGTACAGTTGTTTTCATTTTGTTTGAGATTCATGTAGCTCTATATACTGGAGCTTTCTTCCTCAGCACTTACGATAGCTACGAGGTGTGCATTTATAAATGTAACCCTGCCGCTATTCAGTGCCGTGGCACAGAAGGCCGTGGTATACTAAAGTAAGGTAACGCATTTATGAAACACATTAAACAACTGTCAACTGACTTCAGTCAGTAATGATCCCATAGTTAAAGAGAGGTCTTCGTTCTAAATATTGTGGGATTGTTCAAAAAATTATAATATTCAAATTTTTTGTGTTATATAACAGCGCTCGCCTTTAGCGGAAATATGCCATTTATTTTTATTTATTCTTTAGGCTTTAGTATTTTCTTCTAAAGCTGTCACTATCACTCAATAAGATGTGTAGTTTTAGCGAAGTGTTTGAAAACATAAGCTAGTATTCATTTCATTCATGCATTCATTCAGTGAAAGAACTCATTTGTAAAGAGTTATCTTTGACAATTATTGTGGGACACTTCTGTATAATTATTCTATCCGAGCCATAATTATATATTAAACTTCAGCACATCACGGCTACTAACTGAGCCTCAATATATTATACTACATTTCATCACGGCTACTAACTGAGCCTCAATATATTATACTACAGTTCATCACGGCTACTAACTGAGCCTCAATATATTATACTACAGTTCATACCGGCTACTAACTGAGCCTCAATATATTATACTACAGTTCATCACGGCTACTAACTGAGCCTCAATATATTATACTACAGTTCATCACGGCTACTAACTGAGCTTCAATATATTATACTACAGTTCATGAGCCTCAATATATTATACTACATTTCATCACGGCTACTAGCTGAGCCTCAATATATTATACTACAGTTCATCACGGCTACTAACTGAGCCTCAATATATTATACTACAGTTCATCACGGCTACTAACTGAGCCTCGATATATTATACTGCAGTTCATCACGGCTACTAACTGAGCCTCAATATATTATACTACAGTTCATCACGGCTACTAACTGAGCCTCAATATATTATACTGCATTTCATCACGGCTACTAACTGAGCCTCAATATATTATACTACAGTTCATCACGGCTACTAGACTGAGCCTCAATATATTATACTACAGTTCATCACGGCGACTAACCGAGCTTCAATATATTATACTAAAGTTCATCACGGCTGCTAAATAAAGTTCATCACGGCGACGAACCGAGCCTCAATATATTATACTAAAGTTCATCACGGCTACTAACCGAGCCTCAATATATTATACTAAAGTTCATCACGGCTACTAACCGAGCCTCAATATATTATACTACAGTTCATAACGGCTACTAACTGAGCCTCAATATATTATACTACAGTTCATCACGGCTACTAACCGAGCCTCAATATATTATACTAAAGTTCATAACGCTACTAACCGAGCCTCAATATATTATACTACAGTTCATCACGGCTACTAACCGAGCCTCAATATATTATACTACAGTTCATCACGGCTACTAACTGAGCCTCAATATATTATACTACAGTTCATAACGGCTACTAACTGAGCCTCAATATATTATACTACAGTTCATCACGGCTACTAACCGAGCCTCAATATATTATACTAAAGTTCATCACCGCGACTAACCGAGCCTCAATATATTATACTAAAGTTCATCACGGCTACTATAACCGAGCCTCAATATATTATACTAAAGTTCATCACGGCTACTAACTGAGCCTCAATATATTATACTACAGTTCATCACGGCTACTAACTGAGCCTCAATATATTATACTACAGTTCATCACGGCTACTAACCGAGCCTCAATATATTATACTAAAGTTCATCACGGCTACTAACCGAGCCTCAATATATTATACTACAGTTCATCACGGCTACTAACTGAGCTTCAATATATTATACTAAAGTTCATCACGACTACTAACTGAGCTTCAATATATTATACTACAGTTCATCACGGCTACTAACTGAGCCTCAATATATTATACTACAGTTCATCACGGCTACTAACTGAGCTTCAATATATTATACTACAGTTCATCACGGCTACTAACTGAGCCTCAATATATTATACTACAGTTCATCACGGCTACTAACTGAGCCTCAATATATTATACTACAGTTCATCACGGCTACTAACCGAGCCTCAATATATTATACTAAAGTTCATAACGGCTACTAACTGAGCCTCAATATATTATACTACAGTTCATCACGGCTACTAACCGAGCCTCAATATATTATACTAAAGTTCATAACGGCTACTAACTGAGCTTCAATATATTATACTACAGTTCATACCGGCTACTAACTGAGCCTCAATATATTATACTAAAGTTCATAACGGCTACTAACTGAGCCTCAATATATTATACTACAGTTCATCACGGCTACTAACCGAGCCTCAATATATTATACTACAGTTCATAACGGCTACTAACTGAGCCTCAATATATTATACTAAAGTTCATCACGGCTACTAACTGAGCCTCAAACTGAGCCTCAATATATTATACTAAAGTTCATAACGGCTACTAACTGAGCCTCAATATATTATACTACAGTTCATCACGGCTACTAACCGAGCCTCAATATATTATACTACAGTTCATAACGGCTACTAACTGAGCCTCAATATATTATACTACAGTTCATCACGGCGACTTCACGGCTACTAACCGAGCCTCAATATATTATACTACAGTTCATCACGGCGACTAACCGAGCCTCAATATATTATACTACAGTTCATCACGGCGACTAACCGAGCCTCAATATATTATACTACAGTTCATAACGGCGACTAACCGAGCCTCAATATATTATACTACAGTTCATCACGGCTACTAACCGAGCCTCAATATATTATACTACAGTTCATAACGGCGACTAACCGAGCCTCAATATATTATACTACAGTTCATAACGGCTA
Source organism: Chrysogorgia sp. JL179-B06 (assembly GCA_035772405.1). NCBI lineage: Eukaryota > Metazoa > Cnidaria > Anthozoa > Scleralcyonacea > Chrysogorgiidae > Chrysogorgia > Chrysogorgia sp. JL179-B06. The sequence continues at coordinate 449,014 of JAYKKM010000478.1, read as the reverse complement.
CTAACCGAGCCTCAATATATTATACTACAGTTCATCACGGCGACTAACCGAGCCTCAATATATTATACTACAGTTCATCACGGCTACTAACCGAGCCTCAATATCATATACTACAGTTCATCACGGCGACTAACCGAGCCTCAATATCATATACTACAGTTCATCACGGCGACTAACCGAGTCTCAATATATTATACCACAGTCGGCTACTAACCGAGCCTCAAGATATTATACTACAGTTCATCACGGCTCATCACGGCGACGAACCGAGCCTCAATATATTATACTACAGTTCATCGCGGCGACGAACCGAGCCTCGATATATTATACTGCAGTTCATCACGGCTACTAACCGAGCCTCAATATATTATACTACAGTTCATAACGGCTATAACTAACTGAGCCTCAATATATTATACTACAGTTCATCACGGCTATACTAACCGAGCCTCAATATATTATACTACAGTTCATCACGGCGACTAACCGAGCCTCAATATATTATACTACAGTTCATCACGGCTACTAACTGAGCCTCAATATATTATACTACAGTTCATCACGGCTACTAACCGAGCCTCAATATATTATACTACAGTTCATCACGGCGACTAACCGAGCCTCAATATATTATACTACAGTTCATCACGGCTACTAACCGAGCCTCAATATATTATACTATAGTTCATCACGGCGACTAACTGAGCCTCAATATATTATACTATAGTTCATCACGGCGACTAACCGAGCCTCAATATATTATACCACAGTTCATCACGGCTACTAACCGAGCCTCAATATATTATACTACAGTTCATCACGGCTATACTAACCGAGCCTCAATATATTATACTACAGTTCATAACGGCTACTAACCGAGCCTCAATATATTATACTACAGTTCATCACGGCGACTAACCGAGCCTCAATATATTATACTACAGTTCATCACGGCTCATCACGGCGACGAACCGAGCCTCAATATATTATACTACAGTTCATCGCGGCGACGAACCGAGCCTCGATATATTATACTGCAGTTCATCACGGCTACTAACCGAGCCTCAATATATTATACTACAGTTCATAACGGCTACTAACTGAGCCTCAATATATTATACTACAGTTCATCACGGCTATACTAACCGAGCCTCAATATATTATACTACAGTTCATCACGGCGACTAACCGAGCCTCAATATATTATACTACAGTTCATCACGGCTACTAACTGAGCCTCAATATATTATACTACAGTTCATCACGGCTACTAACCGAGCCTCAATATATTATACTACAGTTCATCACGGCGACTAACCGAGCCTCAATATATTATACTACAGTTCATCACGGCTACTAACCGAGCCTCAATATATTATACTATAGTTCATCACGGCGACTAACTGAGCCTCAATATATTATACTATAGTTCATCACGGCGACTAACCGAGCCTCAATATATTATACCACAGTTCATCACGGCTACTAACCGAGCCTCAATATATTATACTACAGTTCATCACGGCTATACTAACCGAGCCTCAATATATTATACTACAGTTCATAACGGCTACTAACCGAGCCTCAATATATTATACTACAGTTCATCACGGCGACTAACCGAGCCTCAATATATTATACTACAACACATCACGGCTACTGTCCGAGCCATAATATATTATACTACAGTACATCACAGTTACTATCTGAGCCATAATATATTATACTACAGCACATCACGGCTACTATCCGAGCCATAATATATTATACTACAGTACATCACGGCTACTATCTGAGCCATAATATATTATACTACAGCACATCACGGCTACTATCCCAGCCATATATTTTATACTACAGTACATGACGGCTACTATCCGAGCCATAATATATTATACTACAGTTCATGACGGCTACTATCCGAGCCATAATATATTATACTCAGTACATCACGGCTACTATCCGAGCCATAATATATTATACTACAGTACATGACGGCTACTATCCGAGCCATAATATATTATACTACAGTACATGACGGCTACTATCCGAGCCATAATATATTATACCACAGCACATCACGGCTACTATCCGAGCCATAATATATTATACTACAGTACATGACGGCTACTATATCTTGCTCTGGGATCAGGTTTGGTCGTCCAAACATCAAAGAATTAGGAGTGAACACAGGTATTTGGATATCATCTTCAAGGTAGCTCAACGGACGATTGTTGAGAACAGTCTCAATATCTAATAGGACTTCTTGGAGTTCGCTCCAGCTAAGGTGACCTCTTCCGATGGTTTTATACCGTGCTTGTTTAACTAGTCTTACCATTTTTTCATGTTGGCGTCTCCACCAAGGAGCTAGAGATAAGTTGAATTGACATTTAATCTTGTATTTAGCTAATTCATCATGGAACCTCTCGTCTTTCTGGACTTTCTGTAACCACTTTTCCGCCGCAAGAAACGTTTTTCCATTATCGTTATAAAGTTTTTCTGGTCGATCTCGTCTGGTAATAAAGCGTTTCAGGCTTTGGATGATACTCCTAGGTTCAGACCATTTACTTTATTACGATCTTTTGGACGACAGAGCACTATGACTCTGAAGATGACCCCGCTGAGGCCGTAGAAACGTCAGTCACCAACAACAGTTTTTCTCAAAACTACAATAACCTGGACGATCAACTACACGCATCTAATGAACTCCTCTGTCGTTAAATCTGGTAACAGTTCAAGGTGGAGGACTCTTGACAGACTACAGCTGTAAAGTAGAATATGATTATGATTTCTTCTCCCGGCCTCTTCTAGTGTGAATAGGGATATGACCAGCATAATCAACACCTACGACTTGAAAAGGCGAAGATCCCTCTGTTCTGTCTCTCGGAAGGTTACCAGTAGGAGGCTGAGCGAATGCTATGGCATGGAAGCGCTTGCATCCGTTACATTTTCTGATTAGTCGTCTCAAACGTGGGATCCAATATTCTCGTCTAACTTCCGTCATCATTAGACCAACTCCCCCATGGAGTGTGCAAATGTCGGCGTTCATCACGAGCTTTTCAGTGAAAAGTGCTTGATCTGGGAGGTAACTGAACAGGATAGTCTCTTTGAAGTCTACCACGACATTCATAAATACCACGGTTGTTTTTCTGCAGGTTGAGTCGTAGTTGATCCTCTTGGAATTCACTCGTGTCTTGGAATCTCGTTTGGACTCGTTTTACCCATACAAAGGCCTGCTCTTCTGTTTCTTTTGCGTCGTTAATGGGCCTTTAACTCTCTCTGAATATTTCACTCTGCTGTTCGAATGACTTTCCAATATTCCTACTTCAGGATGACCTCGTCCAGTTTATCTTGCTGCTGTTGTACTGCTACTCCCAGCACCTCCTTCACAATTTTGGCTTCTGATTCCGTCTTTTCTGTGGCGCTGGTTGCGTGTCTTCAGGCCAATCTTTGGACTCCGACAACCACGAAGGTCTATTCCACCAAAGCTTGCAGCTCTCATCCCCTTTGCCTGGAAGCCTCCTTCCAGATCTTTGATGGTAAGATCGTACACCTCGATCATTCAGTCGGTGGCTTGCATCATCATCTCGATCCGCTTGTATTCTTTGCGTTTGGGTCGCTTCTTTAGTCTGTCCAGAAGCGCTTCTGAAGCATACGAGCTTCCCGCTCCGGTATCCAATAAAGCTCTGCATTTTATACCATCAGCTTCGATGACGACGTCGGGGTACGTGACTGATCCTTTACCAGTAGCGACCATGATCTGCTCGGATTCCTTGTCGCCTAGCGATGTATGGTGCCTTTTTTGACAATTTTGGCATCCGGACTTGCTTCGGCAATCCGTGCAGCTCTGTGTCTCGATTGACGGCTGTGCAGTTGAAACACAGTTGCTTTACACTTAGGCATTTCTTCCTTTCTTCGGTGTTGGTTATCTCAATTTGTTGACTTGTGGTCTCTGCTTTCACAGTACACGCACGGTCGTGCTTTCCACTCTTGTTGTCTCGTCTGGTAGGTTCTTCCTTGTCTCAGTCTCTCTGAATCTCTTTCATTTTTCTTCTCGTTAACTTGTACTTTCGGTGAACTTCTCTCTGTCCACTTGCGCAACGCCTCAATCAATTGTGGAAATTCCCAGTCCTGCGTCATCTGTGCGAACCAAGTCTCCTTTTATTCCATCGAGCTTGTCTAATGTATTTCTCACATAGCCGTTCACTTCTTTAAGCTTCCCTAGTGTCTCTAATGACTGCACGCAATTTACAAGCTTGTCGTAGAATTCGTGGACTTTGGTCGAATTAGATCCATGTACCATACATAGTAAGGAGATGATGTTGTTGACATACGCGTTGACAATTTCGCTTGGTCTGCCAAATTTCATCTTTAAAATATTCTTTACCCTTTCGTAACCCTGGTGAACGGAAGCCCGTCGACGGCGGCTTGAATTTGGGATTTTAACAGTTCCTTGAGATACGAAACTTGGTTACATTCGGGATATTGATGTTTTCAATCTCCGTCTCAAATTGATTCCAAAATCGAAGCCAATCTGTGCATGTGAGTGCTTTCGAATTTCGTGATAATGAGTTTCGGTAGTTTCGTATTTCACATCTGTGCTGCCTTTGTTTGACCTTCGCACAACTTCTTCTCGTATTTCGTCTTCTGTTGTAGTTTCGCCTCGTCAAATTGCATTTCTTCTTCGAAACGTTGTTTTCGTATTTGAGTTGCTAACGTTTCCTCTTCTTCTTTGCTTTGACGCATCTCGAGTTGTTTGGCTTCTTTGATAGCTCCGTTCAATCCGTTTATCGTTTCTTCAATACAAACCATATCTGCTTCGATCGTCTGGTAATACACTTACGTGTGTCGTTCGGTTCTTCGCCCTTCTGGATCCTCAGTTCGGTTTTAATAGTTTCACTATCAGTGCGTGAACTTCTTCTACTTTGAGTTGTAGTATACGTTGCGCTGTTTCGTATTTGGTGCGTCTTCTTGTGTAAAGCGTAACAGCTTTATTTTGGTTTCGAGTGTCTTCGATATTCCTTCGAACGTCTCCATCACTGTTTCTGTTTTGTTTCTCTGCTTGTGATCGTTGTTCTCGATATCCCGTCGGAGGTGCCACTATGTCGGGAAATGCTTGACTAGGTCTGCGACAATATAGACGCACGAAGGACATTCACTCGGTTTAACACAGCGCCATCGCTCGACGCGCGCTCTCGTTACTCTACTCAATACACACTTTGTTTTGACAGATGTGTTTTCAATCTTTCAACCCTTAATTAACATTGATAACTATTAATAAACCTAATTTCCCACAACAATTCGGCTGCTAACCAAGGCATAATATATTATACTACAGTACATCTCGGTCACTATCCGAGTATCCGCAAAGTTCAAGAATGAAGTTACTATCCGAGTAAAGCCACTGAGCTATCACGCCCTTTCCGCTTTTGTAAATCGTTAAATGCTTTTTAAACTTACCATTTGCGAATTTTAATCAAGAAAAGTACCAGCAGTAATAATATTAATTTCTTTCATATCCGCAAAGTTCAGGAATGAAGTCACTAGCCTAAACTACTGAGCGATCACGCCCTTTACACTATTTACGGTGGATGTCTAATATATGACGTGTCTGACGAGGCTGGTGGCTAGATGGTCCCGCAGTTTGAGGTGACCGTGAGGTACTGGGTTTGAGTCGTTTTATGGAAAACACATTAGGCGGGGGGTGGTGGGTTAGAAAACCCATTAGGCGGGGGGTTAGGATCTAAGTTGTTTTGGGGTTAGCAGTTCTATGATGTATTTCATCATACAGGCATGTCCGATCGTAACAATCTCTCATTTCGTCCAACCTCTCGCGGATACTAAAAAAGATCATCCAGAAGATGACTCAGACCTAGTACCTCACGGTCACTTGGTGTATTACTGGAATAAACCAGTTCGTAATGTCGACTGCGCATCAACATGACGCGTTCTACGTCGGGATAAAACTTATTTCAATTCAAGTTTTATCCCGACGCAGAACACGTCATTTTGATGCGCAGTCGACACACGAACTGGCTTATGACCTAATTATGCTAATATATTCTTACTTATTTATGTAGTGAGGTTAATACTTCGTCTTGCAGGGATATAGCGAACCTATCCCCAATCTCTTGTTTTAGTGGTATGGTTCGCTATATCCCTCCAAGATGAAGTACTTATCTGTAGTGAGACGGAGACCGCTGACATTTACGATAAGAGAAAATCACAACTTAGATAGCATAAATTAACACGAATTTTATTTTTTTAATATAATATATTAAACACTGTATATTACAAATATTTTTATTCTATATTAGTAAAATGTTAATAAGCACCACTGTATCTGCGTAATAGTCAATAGATAGTAAGTTGTGGTGACAATTACTGTAAATACTTATCAAACAACTAAAAACTGTACATATGTTACAACAATGTTATTATAATATTAAATACATAATCTCATGTAATCTGGGGCCGATTGCTGATGTTGATGCATGTTAGCGAGCTGTCATTAATTGCACCAGGGAGGGGGCAGAAGGAAAAGTGCTGGGCCATGAAACTATAAATCAAAAGTTGGTGGGGCTGCCCCCTTTTTGATTAGTATCAAAAGTAATCGAAGAAAACAAATATTTATAACATAGGAATTGATATACGCTATGTAAGTCCAAGAAATATCCATATCACACCCAAAGAAAAGTTGTTTTGAGAACCCCTTGCCCCCAGAAATTATGTACATGTATATATAGTTTGGATTTCAGTGGTTCGAGACTAAGAGTTCAGGAATGTGAAAACCCGGCTGAAAACAAAGTTGATTGTTTTCCTTGCTCTATGGCAGACTACCCTCAGTTCCCAGCACTCCTGTGTTGTCAGTATGAATGAAAATTTAAGATGTGCTGGGCCACGAAACTAAAACAAAATGTACAGTTGGGTCATGAAACCATCCAGGGAAATTTGGTTGGAAACTTTAACAATAATTTTCAGTTTTCCTTCTGCCCCTCCCGGGTGGAATTAATGACAGCTCCCTTGTGACTTTTGTGAACATATAACATGCACCAGCATAACCATCGCTAACCCCCCCGGTAACCGGGCCTGCTCACTGATCTCGAAAGAAGACTGGATCGAGGAACTATTGTTCCGAAAATGAAACCGGAAGTCCGCCATTACTGACCAACTGAGGATCTTAACAGAAGACATTTTTCAAATTACTGGGTAAAACGATTCATGGCCTACCTACAGATTTACTGCGAATTTGGTCCCTTAGTAATGGCCGCCGTTGGCTCTAATTATCCAGTGAGAGAAGCCTAATATGAGACGTCAAATTAGGTTCAAGATTTTATGCATTTAATGTTAACAAAGAAACTATATTGGCCAGACACTAAACCTACTTCGCGAGCGTCACATTTTGATTTACGTGCAAACTCGGAGCTTCTGATGATCTCTCGTTAATTTACATTATGCAAATATGCAAGCTTCAAAATCAGCTCATCAGATACAATAGAAAGCTCAATCCAGTCTTATTTTTTGAGATCAGTGATAACACGCAGCTCCATAACCATCGCTAACCAGGCTAACCCACACCCCCCCCCCCCGTAATCGGACTGGCTCGCCCTTCGTATAAATATCCCTTTAGTATTGTTTAAAATCGTTGTTGCCTGGAAACCAAACCACGTGCCTTCGGAAACATCTCCTCCTGACCATCTTGTGAAGGAACTGCTGACTCAGGTCGTTTACTTCTGCTTCTGAAAGAATTAAAGGGAAATATTTTATATTTAGCTATGTATAGAACTGCCTCGTTCTTTAAAAAATCCCGTCTATTTTTGTCCTGGAATTGTCCAATTCATGAATTAAACCTGTCCTAGATAAAATAAACGGGATTTTTTAAAGAACAGGCAGTTCTTACATGGACGATCGTCAAGCTCATATCTTCAGAAAAATGATTCTGAATCCCGGACAGGAATCGAACCTGTAACCTTCTGATTGCCGGTGAGACGCTCTAACCATTGAGCTAACGAGACTCAGATGGAGAGCGAAGGTTACAATGATGTACTGGTTCGATTGATATATGTACTGCCTATGCAGCAGTCACTATATATCGGTAAGGTTTGCTGTAGTGAATGTGGGAGAGCTTGGAGTAGACAGACGTCTGTCTGAGAGTAATTTCCAGCAAGTTTAAACGGAGCTAAAATAATGTCTATGCTTACCTTGTATTTTGTTTGTCCTGACGTTTGGATTTCACTTTGGTCTTGCTAAGAAGAGCGCTATAAAATAATTAAAACAGTTGTTGAATACGTTCTGACGGAAGCGTAGCAGTGTTTAGATAACTAAGCGTATGAACACGACATTTGGGCACCTTTATTTAGTACCTATCTGGGGTTTAGAGATTTTACATATTTGTGATCTTTGGAATCTCTTGAGAAGAATTGTAAAATATCTTGTTGTGCGAAAATTTCATCTTCATACCTTTTACCCTGCTAAAGTTGATTTACTACTCACAGGAAATGACGTCAAAGCAGGGTCACGCAAAAACATTGCACATTGATTTAACAGTGAAATACAATGAAAGGTTGGGAATTGAGCAAATTTTGTCTAAACAGATGTGTTTAAAGTTCACAGCCAAACTTTCTTTGTATTTCACCGTTGAATTAGTGTGCACTAACAGTTATCTGGTTACGCAGTCATCTGGCTACGCAGTCATCTGGCTACGCAGTCATCTGGCTACGCAGTCATCTGGCTACGCAGTCACTGGCTAAGAGTTTTTGTTGCAAATTCTTAACATGACTAAGACCGCTCTCTTCGACTTACTGAGCATCTAGGGTGATATCCTCTTCGTCTTGAAGGGCAGCGTCCAATGCTGCTTGTACCCTCGGTGCCACTACAGGTCCCTCGTAATCCCTCGTTGTCCTGTTTGGTAAATCTAGTTCAATCTGTATTATATTCTCAGCCTAATGAAAGAACGTAAAATAAAGTAATGTAATGTAAATCATTATTATCTGTTCCCAAAAGGGCTTTTCAATATCTCATATATTATATAATAAGTAAAATATAGCTTAAAAATAAATAATGTTATATTACAATCATGAAGGTTACTGCTGTAAAAGGGATGAGTTTAAAAGTTTTTTAAATTTAATAAAATTATGTTCTGATACTGGTACTTGTAATGAGTTCCATATCTTCACGCCTCTATACGCGAATGATCGTTGGCTGGTAGAGGAGCTAAATTCGGGAATGTTCTCAGATCGTGACTAAACCTGGTATTTTGCGGTTATGAATGGTGGATCATTCAGAGAACGTATTCACTTAAAAGTCATCAGAGTATCTCTGAAGGTTAGTGTGTCTCTGAAGGTTAGTGTGTCTCTAACTCATTGCAGTTGATTTAACCCTGGAGTGATGTGGTCATACTTCTTTATGCCTTTATACGATTAAATCTGTCCCTGTTCCTTTCACTCTCACTCATCCCTCCCTCCCCCCTACTAATTATGAACGTACCTTATACCGCGGATTACCACCAACAGCAGCAGCAACCCGAGCATATTCCGAAATCGGTCGACGGTTTCCGATAGCAGAAACAGGTCTTTTCGTCATCGTATCACTAAAAGAAATTCAAATACATCAAAAGTGAGAGAAGAGATGACTTTATTTCTATCCTAGTCGATTATTTAGTCACCACGCGCAGCTTGGGTTAAGAGAAAAAGAAATAATGAAGATAAGGTATTAAGTTTACGTTTTATTTTCTGTCAGAGGCTTCAACTTCCATTCATCGTTTTCCTCATCATAATAACTTCTGTTCGTGATTTTATTTCGTTCTTCCACAGGCATAAAGTTCTCCAAAAGGAGCACTCTAAATAGAATATAATCAGAATATTTTCACAGACAGACAGACAGACAGACAGACAGACACTCTCACACACAGAGAAAGACAGACAGACAGACAGACACACACACACAGACAGACAGACAGACACGCTCACACACAGAGAAAGACAGACACACACAGACAGACAGACACACACAGACAGACAGACAGACACGCTCACACACAGAGAAAGACAGACAGACAGAAAGACAGACAGACAGACAGACAGACAGACAGAACAAGTTTGAGTGTTTGATTATGGTAACATGATGCAAATTTGACCAAAGTACGTACTTAAATTTTAAATCTCTTGTGAGCTCCTCTTGAGTTTGTTCTAACTGCTGTCGTTGTGTGATGTAGTCTTCTTGTAGATCTGTAATCTCGGATTTCACTTGTTGTAGTTTACCATAAATCTAGAAGATTTCATTTGAAGAAGATGGTTAATGGAAAAACAAAGGATGACGAAGACGAACGCGAATTAAAGAAAGGAAAGGAAGAAGAGTGAGAACCATGCCTCGAGTAAAACTGCAAAAGTCTACAGTAAAACACCAAGATTTCTTTGTGGTACTTTGAGACGGAGAACTGAGAGAGGAGATAGAAGACGAAGAAGACGACGAAAGAGGAGAAGAAGAAAGGTAATTAAAGAAGAAAGGTAATTAAAGAAGGAAGAGGAAGGAAGAAGAGGGAGAAATAGGAGTAGGGAAGGAAGATGTGGAGAGAAGGAAGGCGAAGAAGACGACGAAAGAGGAGAAGAAGAAAGGTAATTAAAGAAGAAAGGTAATTAAAGAAGGAAGAGGAAGGAAGAAGAGGGAGAAATAGGAGTAGGGAAGGAAGATGTGGAGAGAAGGAAGGTGAGAGAGGAGGTAGAAGACGAAGAAGACGAAGGAGGAGGAGAAGAAGAAAGAGGAAGGAGGAGAAGAGGAAGGAGGAGAAGAAGAAGACGAAGAAGAAAGATAATTAAGAAGGAAGAGGAAGGAAGAGAGAGAGAGAAATAAGAGTAGGGAAGGAAGATGTGGAGGAGAAGTAGGATGAGAGAGGAGATGGAAGAAGGAAGAGGAAGGAAGAAGGGAGAGAGGGCAACTCAGGAGTCCCACGAGAAGAAAAAAGAGATCAACACCTTTTTCAATTTCTTTGTTTTGGTGTCGACCTCTTCTTGTAATGACGACTGTGTTTCCTTCATTTGAAAAGTATCACCATCTTTTTCCTCCAACTTTTGAAGCATCTCTCTTTCACGAGCCTAAAACGATACAAAACAAAGACAACAACGTCAAATGGCAAGTCGGAGATAACCGTCGGAGATGGCCGTCGGAGAAGGCCGTTGGAGATAACCATCGGCGATGGCCGTCGGAGAAGGCCGTCGGAGATAACCGTCGGAGATGGCCGACGTTTCTATCAATCATCGTCAATCAGCTTTATTAAAATTAAAATAGTAACACGGTATCTCTTTACTAAAATAATATTCTTCCAGGGAGCCGTGTTAAACAAATTAAGTAAATTAATACAAAAGGATTAATTATTATTGTAAAAAACGTATTATAAATTAACTATTATAGTTTTACTACAACGAAGCTTTAAAAGAGCAGACCAATGGTTTGGTCTTTGTCTCATCTGGCAGACCATTCCACAGTACAGATCTAGTTATATGAATGAATGTTTGATGTAGATTCAAACATAGATTTAAGTCCATCAGGATAAAGATTATTCTTAGCTTTATAAACACTAGTGGCCAGCTATTTTGAACGTCTTTGTTCAAGAGTATCCCATTCAAGGGCATGTAAAATATCAGCAGACCTTGTATTATAGTCCGAATAAGTAATTATTCTTCCCGCCCTATTTTGTAGTCTCTGGAGTCTGTCAGATAGGCATTTACCGAAACACCCCCATACCTCACTGCAATAATCTAAATACGGTAATACCAATGTCTTATACATCGCACAATTCACCCCAAATGATCCCTACTTACCCGTTGTTTCGCCAACTCTCTTCTTCGTTCTTCTAAAGCTCTATCCTGTTCGGTAGTTTTATCCACAATACTTATCCCGCCAACAAGTAGTTTGCTTTCCATCATCTGCCAAAAAATAATTATGGATTAGGCAAAAAACTAAAGATATTAAAGTGCTTATCCAATGAAACATTCAGTTGTAAAATAACTATTTTGTTTGAAAGAACTCTTGAAACTATAAAGACTAACCATATACAACTTTTTCATATCTCACTTCACTCTTGAGATATTAAGATTGGTTTAATATGTAAATGTCAAACTTATGACATCACAATGCATAATAACTTATGATTAAGTCTAAATACTTTAAGCAGGATTTCTTTCAGAAAATATAACAAGAGGGGGCAAAACACCCCATACTGAAATTTTTTTTGGGGGGGCGGATTGAGCACCTTGGCAATTTACAAGAGGGGGAAAATATTTTTCAAGGGGGGGGGGAATGCCCCCTTCGCCCCCGCCTAAAAGAAACCCTGCTTTAAGTCTAAATACATAACACATGTAACTATTATATTGCGCAAACGTGTATACCTTCGTAAAAACCTCTTTATGTAGTTCGTCAGATCACAAATCGCCAATGGCGGCTAGCGTTTCTGCCAAAATATTGTCCGATTCAAACGGATCACCCAAAACGACTTTTTACTTCCTTATAAGGAGTTGGTCCTACCAATATATATATATATATACAAACTATTCGTGAGGAATGGATCCCTGCCCCAGCGAGATAATCACCCTGGCTTGCAAGGGGATCATTATTTTAAATATTTCTCTCAAGGTTCCTACCTTTATTTTAGACACGAGCGCAGTCTGTGCATCTTGGCGTTTCTTGACTTCGTTAGATTTCTTCTGGATTTCGTTCATCAGTTTCTCTTTTTCCTAGATACGAAAGTAATTTAGCTTCTTTGAACAATAAAGTATAAGCCCGGGACAGTTTTTTGTTGGCTGTATAAAGGACGAACAAATAGCCAATAAGGTCATTTACAGGATCTGCTGGGTAGTTATCTTCGGAGCGAGCAACATGCCAGATAGATTTTTTTTTTGATGATCAAAAGAACGCGACTTAGAAAACGGAATTTCATTTCATCGCATTCCTTAAATGGCCTACGAAATGAAAAATTCTACTCTGTTTTTATGACCTATTTTGGTATTTCTTGATGCGCTGAATCTTTTGATGGATCGGTTTTTCAATCACGACACTTTATTTTTATGTAAATGTAGAAAAATTACACCAATTTTTTCCACCTCATCGCGCGGTCAAATCACCTCTTTGACGTCACACGTTAGAATCGGCATAGATTCTAGAGATGAAAAAATCATTACTGATCTCGTTTTCAGAGCAGGAAGTTGACTCTAACTCAAACATCAGTAATATTTCCACAGCTAAGCATTCAAGCACAACAAAAAAACATATCGATATTATCGACGACTCTAACGTGTGACGTCACTAGACTGCTGCTTCGGTTCCAGACTCCGGAATTGTTTTTCTATCAAAATAGCGATGTTTGAACGTTGATAAAAGCACTTTCCCGTACGGTGATTGAAAAACCGATAACACCATAATATCCAGCGCATCACGAAGTACCAAAGGGGGTCATAAAAACAGAGTTCGTTTTCTAGGTTATGACACCACTCTTCTCGTTAGTTTTACCTCGGCTACTAAGCTGTGGTTTTCAAGCAATGCTTTTTTCTCATCCTCCAACTGACTTTGAGCTTTCTTCAAAACCTCTTCAGAATTCTCATCGTCGTCTTCGTCTTCAACCTCACCCCCACCGTCCTCGTCCCCACCTACATGCAATTATAATAAAAATACTTTGAATCAACACACCTTCAGAGCAACTGTACACGGAGAGCTACAGAGCTACAGAGCTACAGAGCTACAGAGCTACAGTACACGGAGAGCTACAGAGCTACATAGCTACTGTACATGGAGAGCTACAGAGCTACAGAGCTACTGTACATGGAGAGCTACAGAGCTACATAGCTACTGTACATGGAGAGCTACAGAGCTACTGTACACGGACTAAGATGATGAGTGAAGGTTACATATGTGTACAACCAGTAACCTTCTGATGACTAGTGAGATGCTCTAACTATTGAGCTACATGGACTAAGATGATGAGTGAAGGTTACATATGTGTACAACCTGTAACCTTCTGATGACTAGTGAGATGCTCTAACTATTGGGATATGTTACTCCAAACGAAGTTTACATTTGTAATGTACATATGTTTACACATTATTATGAAGTCAACCCGTAGCTCAATAGCTATAAACACGTCACTGGTCATCAGAAGGTCACGTGTTTATGTATCTAACCTCCACGTTTACTCCTCGGTTCTCCTTTACCACCTTTACCACGCTTTTGAAGCTGGTTCTTAAGCCTGACAGAAAGCAAGAGGAAAAGATCGTTTTTATGAAAGAAAAAGTGAACTTCCTCTAATAATATCATGGTAAACTGGCGAGATTTTTAGTGACGAAATACTGACGTTTCGAGCGGAGCCCTTCATCAGAGTAAGACGAGATGAAATAAAATAAATAGGGCTTATATATATTGCCAAAAGGGTGTCACAAGTATAGAAAGTAGCCAATCAAATGCACGGGAGATACTAATGCACGAGAGAACTAATAATTAATGAGATGCGAAAAGTTTAATCATTTGCTATTATTACAGTCGATCAGCAAACACACTGAGGGGGAGGGAGAAATGACAGGTCCAATATTCAAGGGGATTAGGCGACAGTAAAGCGATAAGAAACAAAAACTTGAAAAGGAATAAAAGTGCAAAGCTAATAATAAAAAAGTTCCACGCAAACTAAAATAACAAACGACTTGTAGGAAATTAAATAAAAGAAAAACGTTCGTTAAGACCAAGAGGAAGTGTGGTGCCATATGTTTTTCAAACAACTTCTCCCAACTAGTACTATAGCAAATACTTGGAGACCAATAAGGAGAGTTTGTATGTTGATAATTTTTACCTTGCAATTTCCTCCTGAAATTCTCGTAGTAAAGCATCTTTAGGATCCTCATTGATTTTGGGTTTGTTTTTAATATTCTTAGCTCGGTTGGCGTATCTTAATTGATAGAAATATACAACATCAACTACAGCGCAGACTGTGATTCTTAGCTCGGTTGGCGTATCTTAATTGATAGAAATATACAAAGTCAACTACTGCACAGACTGTGATTCTTAGCTCGGTTGGCGTATCTTAATTGATAGAAATATACAAAGTCAACTACAGCACAGACTGTGATTTTTGAGACGCACGAGATCACGTAGTATCGCTCTCTTTATTTTGTTTGTGAGAGACTAGTCTGTGTGGCGGCGTTAGGGGGAGAGGAAAACGGATTGAGAGAGTGGCTTTTAGCGCGCTTAGTTTAATAAAAGTTAAAAGATAAACAGATTAGTACAAAGTACCTATGTAATGAAAAATTCAGTTGTAAAATAACTCTTTTGTTTGAAAGAACTCTTGAAACTATAAAGACTAACCATTTACAACTTTTTTATATCTCACTTCATACTTATGACATCACAATGCATAATGACTTACAAACTCTACATATCTTTACCATTATCACATGGAATCGTTTGATGATTGGCATATTTGATGTTATTGGATACATCCACGCACATGCACCTGTATTTCAAATTTCATAAGTATGATCATTTACATATTAAATAAATCTTAATATCTCAAGAGTGAAGTGAGATATGAAAAAGTTGTAAATGGTTAGTGTTTATAGTTTCAAGAGTTCTTTCAAACAAAATAGTTATTTTACAATTGAATTTTTCATTGCATGGGTACTTCTCACCTTAGTGTAGTCAATGTTTCTTCATAGTTGTAACTGGCCGGACCCTGTGGAACGAGCGCAGTTATGTAGGTCAGTTTGAGAGTAATAGAACAATAGGCAGGGAAAGAAAGGAAAGGAATGATAAGGGTAGAAAATGAAAGAAGAGGAAACGATTGAATGAGTAACTGGAACAGGAGGGAAAGAGGAGTAAATTCCTTTTTATTTTTACCATATTTGCCACCATAACTGTTTTCGCATTTCCTCCAAGAGAATCTAGCATAAAATAAAAAGAGAAGTGTCCACTTATGAGGAGTGTCCACTGAAGAGAGGTGTCCACTTAAGAGAAGTGTCCACTTATGAGGAGTGTCCACTGAAGAGAGGTGTCCACTGAAGAGAGGTGTCCACTGAAGAGAGGTGTCCACTTAAGAGAAGTGTCCACTTATGAGGAGTGTCCACTGAAGAGAGGTGTCCACTTAAGAGAGGTGTCCACTGAAGAGAGGTGTCCACTTAAGAGAAGTGTCCACTTATGAGGAGTGTCCACTGAAGAGAGGTGTCCATTGAAGAGAGGTGTCCACTGAAGAGAGGTGTCCACTTAAGAGAAGTGTCCACTTATGAGGAGTGTCCACTGAAGAGAGGTGTCCACTTAAGAGGGGTGTCCACTGAAGAGCAGGGATTATTTTAAGGAATTTTTATCACTGCACAAAGAGCTGAAAAAGGCATAAAATCTAACTTCAGTAGCACGTTAAGCAGCGATGGAGCACTGAGTAGCTCGGTAGCTCGTCAGTAATCAACTATAGTCGTACTGTCATTCGCATTTTCAAAATATAACAATGGTCAAACAGTAGCACACTGGTAAGAGCCACAGACGCATCGACCTGATAGAAGCCTCAAGCATGTTATGTGGGGTTTGCTGGTTGGCACCGTTCATGGGTAGTCGGCTAAATAGTGAGAACACTAGCGTTTTGTTTATTATGGCGGTAGGGCCTGCTATAGTAGCTATATACTCATGTATCTTGAAAGTTGAAATGCCAGAAATGGTAGAAACTAGTTTTAGTTAGCTTCTGGTCTGTATAAGCTGGGCATAAGGCTGTTAGTTTACGGTACGCTTTACATTATCAGAAGATAGTGGACCAGGGTCATTTGCTAATTTTAATTTTGATATTAAATAGTATATGTTGGAATGTAGTATGTATATTGTGCCTTTGAACAAATTTCTGATGCAATCCTTTCACGAATAACACCCATTCTTAAATATTAAAGAAACATTTATCACTGCACAAAATTGCGTTTATCACTACACAAATCTCATTTATCACTGCACAAATTGGTTATCACTGCACGTTAAAATAATCCCTGCTGAAGAGAGGTGTGTCTACTTAAGAGAGGTATCTACTTAAGAGAGGTGTGTCTACTTAAGAGAGGTGTCCACTTCAGAGATGTTCGACCTGTTACCTTGAAGAAGACGAGTAAGTTTGGAGTCCCTGTAAGGGATATGACTGCTTTTGCCATCAACCTGTAAAAAATACGAAAAAGAAACCTTAATGTTGAAAAGATATGAGAATCTTACTTTACGCCTGCAATGAATATGAACTAAAGAAACTTACCAACGCCGAAATGACATTGCCAAGAGCGGAAAGTGAAAGGTTGATCTTTGTGGCTTCTTTCAGTCTCTTACCCTAGAGTTTGAATAAAAGGTTACAAGAGAAAGTTTCATGTTTGATAGTTGTTAATAGTTGGGTCAAAAAATCATAGCCATGCAGGTGATCAAAGCAGCTTGTGATACTTACAGCTGCCCCTGTCTTCGCTTGCCGTTCACTTCCTGCTAAGTCTACCATATTTAGTTTCCCAACCCTAATATGACATTCACCATCAGCGCCAACCTGTAAAAGAATGATAATCAGACATAGTTTGACGCTACTCTGGCTTTAAAAAAATTTTTTGAACGTAACTTTAAAAGCTACTGTCCATGACCCAACTGTCTTCATCAGGGATGATTGTTGTAAAGATAGGATCCCTATTTATACCCCCATAGAACCGATGATGACGTTATCTATTAACAAGATGCAAATAAGCTTCTGGTAATAAACCACCGTCATCGCGATTCAATGGTGCGTGGGCGCTATTGATATGCCAAGCCTCTAGACAACGTCTCTGGTGGCACTGCGGTCTGACCGATGTACTCATGGTCACAGTCGTCATCCCATTGAATCGCGATGACGGTGGTTTATTACCAGACGCTTATTTGCATCTTGTTAATAGATAACGTCATCATTGGTTCTATGAGGGTATAAATAGCGATCCTAAGTTTACAGCGATCCCCTTGATGAAGACAGTTGGGTCATGGACAGTAACTTTTAAAGTTACGTTCAAAAAACTTTTAAAGCAAGAGTAGCGTCAAACTATGTTTGTTTTAATTCATATTTTAATTCTTTTTGTCTTCATTAGCCTCACCTCACTACACTCAATAGTAATGATGAATGTTGCATGAGATCTTGAAGAATGTTCATTCATATTGGTAGACCTTTGAAAAAAGAATATGATAGTCAGGTTGTGGTCTACCACGAGAACGAAAGTCACAGAATACCGTCCAGCCACCCGCATCAGTTGGATATGCCCCAATATGAAAATTATCATTCACAAAAATTTAGTACTGCGTTTCCTCTAATAAATGCCCAGCCTCAAATAAACGCTTCCCCTTTTTCATACAAGAATACCAATAAACACCTCCCGCTAATAAACTCCTCCCTCTAATAACGCCTCCCTCTAATAAACACCTCCCTCTAATAAACACCTCCCTCTAATAAACGCCTCCCTCTAATAACGCCTCCCTCTAATAAACGCCTCCCTCTAATAAACGCCTCCCTCTAATAAACGCCTCCCTCTAATAAACGCCCGCTCTAATAAACGCTGAATCAAATTGTTCCAAAAAATACACTTCCATCATACTATCTGCAACTTATAATAATAATAAGCTTTATTTCAACAGGGTTACACTATCAGTAATTACAACTGTTCTCCCTAGTGCCCCATACTTCCAGTATGTTTGATGACCCAGCTTACCCAACTGCTCTGTTTTGATTACCAACATTCATTACATGTTCAATTTCTTTAACACTTTTGCAGACAAATGATTGTAGGTCCTATGTATGAAAATGATGGTAGAATTATTATTAGTACATAGTACCACAGTACATACTTTATTATTGATACTCCTCTAGGGGCTTTCACTAACAATGTTTTAGCTTGAATGTGGCCAAGTTGAAGGTATGTCAAAGGCACAGCAGGCTGCCACCATACGACCCATCAGTGGCGAAGCTGGCCTTAGCAACTGGTCATGCTATGTTAATTTGTAAACATCTGCATATTTTGAAAACAATACATTTCTAAAGATCTGAATATGTAAATCGTTTCATAATTTGCATAGCATGACCAGTTGCTATGGCCAACTTCGCTACTGCGACCCATGTCTGGCCACGGAGCACATCTAAGATGTAAGTGTTGATTTACTGAGGGAGAAACCAGAGACACCAGAGGAAAACCCTCGAAACACGGGAGAGATCAACTAATAACTCTACTCACATGAGTTCCAAGCTCGCAAATCAACACATCCAAGTACTAACCCTGTCGGACCGGGTCTTGACTTAGCAATATGAACATTTGTACAAGCTATAGCATTCATAGCTGGTAATTGTTACTTGTATTTTTGTTTAATTTTTTCCAATTGTTCTAGCTCTATTCAACTTGTTTATTCCCTTGAGGGGGGCATACTTGAGACACCACAAATGTGCTAACCAATAATACTCATTACTAATATGATTACCTTAACATAGATCCCAGTATCAGGTCTCTCTTTCAATTTCCAGTCGTTTCTTCTGATCTTTTGCTAGTAGATCTCTTATTTCTTCCTAATGTTACGGTGACAAAACATTTTTCTCATTATTTTAGTCAATTTCTTTTCGCTTGTCTATAATGATGCTGTCTAATAATTATTACTGGTAGGTATTGTACCTGATAAATCTCAAGATATGATGCTCTCACTAAGAATTGCTGGTCATGTGTTCTAGCAATGTGCTTAAAGATATGATCAAAAGAATTGGGAATGACACCACGTAACTCTGGATCTGTTCGCATACCTGAAAATGATATCAGACATTGAGATTCTGTCAACGTAAATGTAAAACAACTACTTTCAATCGCTCATTTCTTATTAGAACAACTAGGACTTGGAACTCTCTCACTGAACACTTAAGGCTAGATCATTTAAACTTTTAAAAATTTAAGAAGTCACTATTAGACTATTATTATAATTAATAATAATGCTCTATTATCCTGTTACAATGTTGACGATCCTCGAACTTGGAAAACTGTCTGCCTAAAGTGCAACACATCGCGAAGCCTCACTCAGAACCTATAACTTGCTATAAAATTAGTTATTATTTTATTTTTGTAAGGGCCCACTGTAATTGGTGTTTAACTGTTGTGGTGACCCTGCTTCTTCTATGTATTTTTAAGAGGCGAAGCTAAATAAATAAATAAATAAATAAATAAATAAATAAACAATTTACCAACAGTTACCTTCCATAGTATATGTTTTTCCAGTCCCAGTTTGACCATATGCAAATATTGTACCTAACATAAAGTCAATACAGTATTAGATACTTTAGTCTTGATATATAATAACAACTGAGGGGCACTATAAAGACGTCCTGAAAGTTCACCTGACGGCCACCCAAATCAACCACAATTCATGGGAAGCTAGCTGGGCAAAGAAGTGATTGGAGAGCTGCAGTCAGGGAGGGTTGAGTCAAGACCTTTGAAGCAAATTGCCATTGTCACCTGGCCGAGAAAAGACAGAGGAGGAAGGCCCACCAACAAGATCCACAACTGCCCAAACTGCCCTAAAATATGTGCCTCGAGGATTGTTTGTTCAGCCACTCGAAACATTAAAGACAAACTTCAAGTGATTTTGTTCAATAATCTTTAAGATATACAGGATTTGACAGGATCACCTATATAAGTCTATTAATACCTCAAGAAGTAAATATGGAAGAGCTGTAAATTGTTATTCCTCATTGTTTTAAGAGTTCTTTCAAATACTTCAAAGACAAACTTAATTTTCGATTCATTGGCACTTTAACTAATGTTTAAAGAACAAGAAAATACTTGCCATTATATCCACCTAACACAGATTCAACTAAAATTCGAAAACTTTCTTCATACAGGTCTCGTTGGATGGAACTAAACAATGAAAAATTGAAAAGTGCAGGGCCGGGTGGATACAGCAGGGGTGACTGGGGTTATTAGTCACCCCCCTTCCCTATCCCAATCACTGATGTACATTATAATTGATAGGCTCGGAAACTATTTGAATCTATATCTTGCCTTGGGCCTTGTTATTATAGTGTATGATATTTAACTTAGTGGTTGGGTTATTAAAGGGCTATGTCATGCAAACATCGCTGAAAATGTGATTCTAGATCTTGAAAATATCAAAATGTTCTGGGGTTCGCCCCACGAACGTACAACGTGTTATACCACAAGTTACAATGTCAAGTATTGCTTGTCTTACAATCATAGTCAGTGGCAAACCTGGCCTTAGCAACTGGTCATGCTATGCTAATTTGTAAACATCTGCATATTTTGAAAACAATACATTTCTAAAGATCTGAATATGTAAATCATTTCATAATTTGCATAGCATAAGCATACAAGGCTCATCAAAATGCCTCATTCCGCAACTAGAGAATGTGGTGAAGTTTACGACTTCCATGTTTGAGCATCTTATATATAGTCACAAAATCAACCCCCTTGAAAAAATCCTGTATCCACCCCTGTACTGTATAGAAAACAATAGACCGATTGCAAATATGGCGGTGATGTCGTGAAAACGAGGCTTTTCAGTGGTTACCGTTGCTAGGGCCCGAATCATGTTAGTTGATTGGATCACAATTGTTGGGACCAAAAACAACAGCCAATCAATCAACATGATTCGGGTCCTAGCGACGGTATACCACCGAAAAGCCTCGTTTTCATGACATTGCCGCCATATTTGCAATCAGTCTATTAAAACTCAGTAAAATAAACTAATTATTAACTCACTTCCAGTCATAAATTGCATCAAATGTGAACTCTTTGGGTAGTTCTCCAGGCTTATTAATATTTTTTAGACTAATATGGCCACGCTTTACATCCATTTCAACAACCCTAAAATAAATATTTTATGACTATTTAGCAAAATAAAAATAAGTTAAAAATATGTATAATATGGTGCTATCTTATATTATAATGTAAAATTATATACTTTGTTTTGCAACTATGGTATGAGTCAATTCCAACAACACTAATTCCCCAGGATACAAATTGCATTGAACTGCCCCAGGTTGACAATCTTGGCAAGATCTTGCCCAAGATCTTGTATTAATCCTGCAAGATCATGCCAAGATCCTGCAAGATTTTGCAAAGATCCTGCAAGATCTTGCCAAGATCCTGCCAAGATCTTGTATTATCTTGCCAAGATCTTGTATTATCTTGCCAAGATCATGGCAAGATCATAAAAGATCCTGACAAGATATTAGCAAGATCATGGTATATGTTGTAAACTCTTGGTAAAACATTGCCAAGGTCATATAAAGATCTTGGGAAGAAATATACATAAAATCTTTGCAATATCTTGGCAAGATCTTGGCAAGATCATATTAAAATTATATGTAAAAATATTGGCAAGATCCACATCTTGGCAAGATCTTGCAAGATGTTGAACCTGGGTGCTCATAATTGTCATTGTCTGTTCAGTTATAGATGCACAGAGGACGTCAGAATGTGGTAAGAACATCAGTGACCCACTCAACTATCGTCTTGTGGACCACTTTTTTGTTTTTACCACATTCTAACATCATCTGTGCATCTATTTAACAACGAGTCCGAGTAACTTGTCTATGAGCGAATAGTCAACGAAGGCATAGCCTGAGTTGACTCACTATTTGCTCATAGACAATGAGTTGTCTAATTGTTTTAGTAGAAACAAATTAGTGGACTATTACAAATCATGCATTCTCCAAAAAATTATCCAAAAACTCATCTGAAACCTCCCCAAAATGAGAGTTTTCTGCCATTGTTTTGAGCGTGTTTCGCCATCGACATCAGCATTTGTAATGGACCATGGTCAGTTTCTACTAAAACTGAATCTAGTTAGTTAGTTAGTTAGTCACTTTATTTGAGTGTCAAAGGCTTATAGCCGGCCACAAGTAGCCTACTAATTGGGGACACTAGACAAAGGATTAATACAAATTGTTAAACTAGGTTAATCTTAAATATTAGGTTGTTACTTTATATATACACAGATAGAAACAAATAACCTAATAAAATATTAAATTACGTAGTACATAGATGACAGCAAGTACAAGAGTTAACTGTTAGTGATGTAAGGTCTTTAGTTCTTATTCTTGCCTTAAATGCTGCTAGAGAAATTATTTGCCTATCTAACTACAAGTTTTAACACAAACCTTTCATGACCTTGGCCAATCTCTTTTTCATTCATAGGTCGACATCTTACAATAACCTTAACACTCTCTCCTGCCTTCTTTTTTGACTAAAAAGATAAGCTCTATTAAATAGAGCTATAACTGTACATGTACATATAAAATCACAGACAGTGTTCTTAATGTTTTCAAAACTAGAATCTATATATATATACATAATTGATAACTTGTACTGTACAGTATACTATTAATGGTTCATTTTCCTTATTCAGTTTGCAAGATCTCTTTCAATATGTTCTTGCTATGCATGACTCATGAATACTATGAAATTAGTGTCAAAATATTGTTACGATATACTAGAAGTCTTTGACAACTTATAAGCATTTTAGTTACATTAATATTTATGTCTGTAAACTTATGTATGTATGTATCCTATATATACCAATATTGGTGGTTATGGATTAAAGATTACATATTAAAATACTGTAACTTTACAGCAATATATATAATTTCCCAACACAACCAGGTGATAAATCAGACATAGTTTGGCGCTACTCTGGCTTTAAAAAGTTTTTTGAACGTAACTTTAAAAGTTACTGTCCATGACCCAACGTTTCGACACTCCAATCTAGTGTCTTCATCAGGGGTGATCGAAGTAAAGTTAGGATCTCTATTTATACCCTCATAGAACCAATGATGATGACGTTATCTATTAACAAGCCCCTGATGAAGACACTAGATTGGAGTGTCAAAACGTTCCATGACCCAACATTTCGACACTCCAATCTAGCTAGTGTCTTCATCAGGGGTGATCGTTGTAAAGTTAGGATCCCTATTTATACTCATGACGTTATCTATTAACAAGATGAAGGTATAAATGGGGATCCTAACTTTACAATGATCACTCCTGATGAAGACACTAGATTGGATTTTTTAAAGCTAGAGTAGCATCAAACTATGTCTGATTTACACAGCAAGACAAAAGCTGATATGAAACTCTGAAGATTACTTTATATAAAGAACAATTACAAACATTAGTATATATCCAATTAGTTATGAAAACTCTTTTAATATTAAAAGGGAATGTTAATGAATACTAACCATTGTTGTTGACAGTTGAACACGGAGAGCACAGCTTCAATTTGTAACCGTATAAAGTTCTGGTTACCAACCAGAATTACGCAACAAAGATGTAGAAATCTTTCTCCATTATTAATTGTGTATTTTCAGCAACCTTAAGAGCTACGATTTCAGGATGAATGAAGAAAATATTGAACGTTTTCACTACCACATATTTTTTATTCAAGACATATATACCGCTGTGCACAAAGAACGCTGTTTTACAAAGTTCATGTGTTTCCATGGTGACGAACTTTTTCGCGTCAAAATGGGGGCCGCCAGTCCCACTTCTATATAAAATAGGTACAAAGTGCGTACATGCGCTAACGTAAATTACAAGATCTTTGTACTGATTAATTCTATAGCGTATTGAGTTCAAAAAATAAATGCAACAGAAGTGCAACGTTTGAAACCTGACAGGTTCTGATAATTATTGACGATGTTTGACCATTTTTAACTTTTCAAAGTGAGCTTAAAGTGCCTATATCACTTGTGGGATCTTTACATATTTATAGTAATTGGAACATTCTAAGAAGATTTGTAATATATCTTCTCAGGCGAAAATTTCATATTCATGGACTTTTTTGCAGTTAAAGTTACCGGATATGACATCAAAGGAGGAATTTTTGAAGCAAGAAACAAAAGAAAACTGATTTGCAATTCCTCCTTTGATGTCATATCCGGTAACTTTAACTGCAAAAAAGTCCATGAAGATGAAATTTTCGCCTGAGAAGATATAGTACAAATCTTCGTAGAATGTTCCAATTACTATAAATATGTAAAGATCCCACAAGTGATATAGGCACTTTAAAATATGAAAACATAGCCCAAATAATGCGCTAGAAATTAATATGAGTAGAAAATAGAGTAGAACACTTAAAATATGTGTGCGTATTAAACACACTCGTAAAGTCCGCACATGTGACTTTAGACTTTACGCACATATGGTGCGGATGTGTTTTAACCCAATAGCCCTTTAAGCGGTTGCTATTAATAGCTCAAAATGCGGACAAACAAACCAAATTTGACTCACAAATTATTGCAAATGATCGATTTCTTTTGTTACGGGCGCAAGAATTATGGGTAAATGCGGACAAACATGGCTACTGACGTCATCTCTACAAAGTGCTATTGATACTCGTACATCAGGGTCTTATCTCCGCTCCCCTCCCCCGGAGATAAGACCCTGGTACGAGGTTTCTACGACTTAAAAGACCTGAAAAGTCTTACCATTTACTGATATTATTGCAAAGGCAGCACTTTCTCCTCAATTATTTTTAAGACCCTTGAACCAACCCAGGATTTGAACCTGTGTCTTCCAGCTCATAGTGTGGTAACCACTAGACCACAACAGCTGATTAAACATATATAAAATTAAACATATATAAAAATTTAAATTATAGATTAAACATATATAAAAATATATAAAAAAACATATTATGGACATAAAACTAGTAATAATAAGACAATAGCGCTATACATACACTTTATATCTACAGTTTATTTACAATATCAACAGTATATTATATTACATACATTACTAAATATTTCATACTAGTTACTCCAAAAGGGCAGGAAGGGGGCAATTGGGGGGCAGGAAGGGGGCAATTGGGGGGCAGGCAGGAAATTCGGGCACTTGTTGCAATGTCGGATAATTTCAACTTGAAACATAAAGGTTAACATCAAATTTCTACGGCAGCGAATCTTGGAATTTTTTTTGATGAAAATTTGAATATTGTACTTTGTCTTTTTTAATAAACTAACTACAGATTATAATATCACCTATGACAGTGTATTTTCCGCATTGTGATTTAGAGAAGACTTGAATGATTTAAGGGCGCTGATCATCTCCACTTGTATAAGGAAACGTTTTCATCTGTAAGACATGCTAGATAGTCTGTGTTGCTTGCTTGAAATGAACAAATATCCATAACAATTGCTCCTCCTTGGTTTGGTAAACTTTGAAGTAATGTTCCAGTGATGCCATCCCAAACAATAGTCTAAAACAATAATAAGGATAGAGAGAGATAGAGAGAGATAGAAAGGGATAGAGAGAGATAGAAAGAGAGATAGAGAGAGATAGAAAGGGATAGAGAGGAATAGAGAGAGATAGAAAGGGATAGAAAGGGATAGAGAGGAATAGAGAGATAGAGAGAGATAGAAAGGGATAGAGAGAAAATTTATTTCAGTTCGGAATCTTATCAATTTACATAATTGCTTTTCATAAGAGCCGAACAAAAATTAATACAATATAAAAATTATTTACAAAGAAAACAAGATACAACCGACAGTCTACTGGGAACTGAATGTTGATAGTTCACGTTTGAAGGATGCTAACGTATTTTTCATTTTAGTGATCGTCGGTAAAGAGATATAGAGAGAGATAGAAAGAGAGATAGAGAGAGATAGAAAGGGATAGAGAGAGGTAGATAGAGAGAGAGATATATAGAGAGAGATAGAGAGAGGTAGAAAGGGATAGAGAGAGATAGAGAGGGATAGAGAGAGATAGAGATATATAAAGAGAGAAAGAGAGAGATAGAAAGGGATAGAGAGGGATAGAGAGAGATAGAGATATATAGAGAGAGATAGAGAGAGTTAGAAAGGGATAGAGAGAGATATAGAGATATAAAAAAGAGATAGAGAGGGATAGATAGATAGATAGAAAGGGATAGAGAGAGAAAGGGATAGAGATAGAAAGGGATAGAGAGAGATAGAGATAAAGTGATAGAGACTGTGTGACTTTCTTTGTTTCAATAACTTACTGATTTTGTGGACTCATCTCCAGTGCAAACAAACAACTTAGACTTGTCATCTGGCGAAGGAAAGAGTATAGAACGTCCTAAGAGCTTCTGTGATGTACCTCCAAGACATTGGGAAACAACGTAAGATGGACACAATGAAACACCTAAAACATTACAGTAAAGTTATTAAAACTTAAAACACCACAATTAAACACGTTTTTTTCAACGCAATACAAGGTGATCAAAATATTTATTTTCAAAAATTCAACTCCGGTTTCATTGCAAGGTTGCACATTCTCCATGACTTTGTTTCCACTTTCCCTTTCTCCTCTTACTTTCTCCACTTTCCCTTTCTCCACTTTCCCTTTCTTCTCTAGTTCTCTTACCGTTGTCATCATTTCCTTGTACTTCTTGTTGGTTAGACTGACCACGTCCATACAACCGAAGAATCTACAAATGTGTAATTCAACTATGTAATATAATCATCATTATCATCACGATCATCATCATCACTACCAACACCGTGATTGTCATCATCACCGACATCATCGCTATTGTCGTCATCATCATCATCACCATCATCATCATCGCCATTGGTAGTGGCGTGATTGTCATCATCACCGACATCATCGCTATTATCATCACCATCATCACGATCATGATCACCACCACCGTCACGATCATCATCGCCATTACCATCACCGTGATTGTCATCATCACCGACATCATCGCTATTGTCATCATCACCACCACGATCATCATCACCACTACCGCCATCACCGTGATTGTCATCATCACCATCACCACAACCATCACCGTGATTGTCATCACCACCACCACCGACATCATCAAAACCATCACCGTGATTCTCATCATCACCACCACCATCATCACCACTGCCATCATCATCATGAATATAATTACTACCATAATCATCATCATCGATACTGTTATTGTAATCATCCATAATGGACATACCGTGTGACGTGTTCTGTTAAAGTTCTTGGAAGGTCTTTGCGAAAGAAGACAATGACGAGTGTTATGATCAAAGTTCAGACAAGTGTATGAGCCTAGAAATACAAAACATCAAGATTAACAACAGGAAACTACAGTTCCTATGCAATGAAACATTCAGTTGTAAAATAACTCTTTTGTTTGAAAGAACTCTTGAAACTATAAAGACTAACCATTTACAACTTTTTTATATGTAAATGATCATACTTATGACATCACAATGCATAATGACTTATTGAAAACGCTTATATATCCTTGAGATTATGTAATGAAATCACGTGAAATACAGGTGTATGTGCGTGGATGTATCCAATGACATCAAATATGAAAAACATCAAACGATTCCATGTGATAATGGTAAAGATATGCAGAATTTTCAATAAGACATTATGCATTGTGATGTCATAAGTATGATCATTTACATATTAAACAAATCTTAATGTCCCAAGAGTGAAGTGAGATATGAAAAAGTTGTAAATGGTTAGTCTTTATAGTTTCAAGAGTTCTTTCAAACAAAAGAGTTATTTTACGAATTTTTGCATGCCTCAATAGTCTAAATCATGAGAAATTGCATTTTCCCCATAAAATGTTTGTAATGCAGATCTGAGCTTCAGCGTGTAGCTTCATCGTATTCATTGCATAGCTCTAGTGGTGGTCTTGTTTACTGAAAAGTTTTATACCCTCAACGTTTACCTGAGTGGAGAAATCGTGTTTCCAATAAATCCAGAAAACTAAGTTGCATAAAATCTGCCGCTTATCATAAACACAATTTCTCTAGATATACAAATGCTACAAGTGTGAAACGTTTCAAAATCAAGACCACCGCTAGAGCTATGTAATGAATGAAAATAAAGCTCAGATCTTTATTATGGATATTGAACCCAGTTCTTAGTGATCAAACTTGTAATTATGAAACTTGCCTTGGGGGAAATTCAAAGGAAGAGAGACAAATTCATTATCATGGGTATTCTCCCAAAAACAAGCGTCTTGTAATGAGCACGTCAGTAATCCAGATATCCTACACACGGGTAACAAATCAATGAACAATCACTGTGAAAAAAAACTATTCAAAAACTATTTATGCACTCAACAATAATATATATATGTTAATAAATAATTTCCCAACGCAACCAAGTGATAAAGAAGACATAGTTTGATGCTACTCTGGCTTTAAAACGTTTTTTGAACGTAACTTAAAAGTTACTGTCCATGACCCAACGTTTCGACACTCCAATCTAGTGTCTTCATCAGGGGTGATCGTTGTAAAGTTAGGATCCCTATTTATACCTTCATAGAATCGATGATGACGTTATCTATTAACAAGATGCAAATAAGCTTCTGGTAATAAACCACCGTCATCGCGATTCAATGGGGCGTGGGTGCTATTGATATGCCAAGCCTCCAGACAACGTCTCTGATGGTACCGCGGATTAGTGGTAAAAATTTTGGAATTTTCCCACGCAATCTCATGGTAGGTTACGCACGCGTGCTCCGAGAATTTTCCTTTTTTGAAAAGGAAACAGCCTTTTGGTGTTCTTTTAAACGCGTACGAATCTGAATCGCGATGACGGTGGTTTATTACTAGAAGCTTATTTGCATCTTGTTAATAGATAACGTCATCATCGGTTCTATGAGGGTATAAATAGGGATCCTAACTTTACAACGATCACCCCTGATGAAGACACTAGATTGGAGTGTCGAAACGTTGGGTCATGGACAGTAACTTTTAAAGTTACATTCAAAAAACTTTTTAAAGCCAGAGTAGCGTCAATTAACTATGTCTGATATATCATTTGGTTGCGTTGGAAAAGTATTTAATTATATTTTTAATAATTTACTTCTTACTTAAATGAAGACTCATGTGATTTAGGGACATAAGCAAGGCTAACCAAAGGACAACAAACATCTCTATCAGTTCTTTCCAGCATTTTCACATGGCCACTTGTGTTTCTAATGTCAAAAACACATAATTTGCCATTGGCTAGTCCTCCATAGATGTAGTTCACATCACTTGTGTTCCAAGCACAGGACCAAACGCCAGCAGCGGTGGAGTAGCTACGATGAAGAACGACAAAAGATGTTGGAGCTTGAACACGTAAATGAAAGAGGTCTCAGAGCTGTCTACTGTAATTAGAAATTACCGTATGAGGATCTCGTAAAAAAGGGCTAAGATGAACAATCTTTACCAAAAACGCGTACAGGATATAGCTATCTTTACTGATGTTTAAGGTTAAACACAAACTACTCCCAAAGAATATTTTAAACTTATTCCAAAATTCACCCGGATGGGCGGTTACTTTCGGAGGGCGCTTACTTTCGGGTTATTATTTTTAGCATCGGCCAAGTTTTAACCACTATTGTACATTTTGCACAACGTTTCAAAGTTTTGTTTTATTTTGATTAAATTACATAAGAGTTGTTACTTATTATCTAATGCTAATAATTTACCGTACTCGATACCGAATATTCAGATACCGAAATGGAAGAGGACGTCTGAACGATGACAAAGACAAACTTATAACTACTGTCTGAAATTCCTGAATCTTTGATATTACTGTTTTATACATGTTTTAATCCATGCCATTCAAAATAAATTGTTAAACAGATGTCACAACTTATTTAATACAATAGTTATAGACATTGGAAGGGGCTACTTTCGAGGGGTGGTTACTTTCGAGATGCTACGGTATATATTGTAATTATTAATATTTTAGTGTAAGCATTAGTTTTCATTACCACTTAGTGTCCCCCATTAGTAGACTACTTGTAGGTTGTCTAGAAGATTGACACATTAATAAAGTTTATAATAATAATATTTGCACAGGACGTCAATACTAAAGACCTCCGAGCTGGACTTTGGCTTTATATTTCCCTTCGAAATCTCGGGAGAAATGTGAGACAAAATCTCACCCAGGGTGACATGCGTTTTGCTCGAAATATTTTAAGATCACAAATGATTGCAATCAAATTTTGTTTATGATTAAGATTACTTCCCAGCAAAATTCCTTATGAATCTTTGAGCGAACACTCGAGCAATAACGACCAAAGACGATGGCGTATTGAGATGAGCAATGAGATGAGCACAGCGCCTGGTTTCACAAAGACTATTGGGATGATGCAATAATCGTAATTTGTCGACCCGAAAAATAAAAAAATACAGGAATACCACCGAAACCTAGACTCGGCTAACACCACAGGTGTTAACCCAAGTAAAAAGTACAAAAAAATGGAAAAGTATGAAAATATACATAGGATTGCTTAGAAAGTCTATGAAGGATGTCTTCACTTACGATAAGACAGTGGTGTTTGATTGAACACTTGTTATTTTCAACGTTTTGTCCACACTAGCTGTGAGCAACAGACTATTGTTGTCCTTTGAAAAAACAGCATCACGAATGGTCTTGTCATGAATGGAGATGTACTGAGAATGTCTGCTGTCTAGAGAGCTCACCTAAAAGAATTTCAGACTTCAATTACATTTAGAAACATTACGATTAATTGGACTGATTTCTTATCCCGTGGTGCATGTTATAAAACTAAACTAAAACTAAACTAACTGTAACGTTTGGCCTATCTTTCTCGCGACGAACCATTGTAGTACCAAGGTCCCTGGGTTCAAGCCACTCCCTATGTTGTAGACACCGATATATAACTGCTTTATTTACGATTTAACACGGTTTATATATGGTAGTTCGAAGGATTTATGGTGAAGGAAAATTTCGAGTGTTGGAATATATATATTTTAAGACCAAACCGGTACCAGTTGCGAAAAATGCAACTTCAAGGCCTTCCGGTTGGAATTGAACCCCTTCAACCCACGACCCTGCAATGCTAGTGCAGTGCTCCAACCACTGAGCTACTGAGGCCGTTGCCGAGAGCCTAGGCATCGGTTATAATTTATGACGTAACTACATTTCTCTATCTATCTGTAGAGTCATACAGTCTTAACACCCACAAACTATCAAACTAGGTAACGTTGGCATTCTAGCATATGTTGTAGTGCTGCTATGACGCGGTTCTAACACTTTGGACGTCCTTAATTCTATAATGCACAGAATCATGCTTGCTTGTACTGCATTGCATCACTGATTAAATACGGTTGCGCTACATTGCGCTGTGTTCCTAAGCTGCGCGATAACCCATACTGTATAAACATTGTAACATCCATTATTACGACTGAAATTACCTTTACAACTCCATATCCAGGAAAGAGTTGATTTGAAGAGGGCTTGGAGACCACAAGTGTACCACTACAAGTATCATAAGCCATAACGCGAGCTCCATGCTATATAGGGGTAATAAAGAAACCAAAATCACTGAAATTAAGTCCAAAAAACTATATATAGTAGTTTAATAGTACAAAAAACAAAGAAACAATAAGTAACTATTAAATTGGCCTTGGCCAAGGGGGGTGCAGGGGGTGCCAATTGCTTTGTCAAATCCAATGGCAAGGGAATTGTCAAACAAAAATAAAATAGAGACAAAATAAGACAATAGCATGATAACATACAATAGTTAGACAATTCAAATTGAAGGAAGTCTTCAACCTCCAGTACAGACTACAGACTAGTGCCTTGCTGCAGTGGGATGCGACATGGCTTTTCATTGAAAATGTCAATCACATTTCTAATGTCTAGCTTCCTTGTGATATCCCTCTCAGATGGTAGGAGGCATAAGTCAAGAAATTTTCTCATCTGTCAATCTGTTCCTCAGTGGTGTCTTAACCCGTTTAATCATCCCCGTTGGACCCTGCCAGGCACTGTGTCCCCAGACCCCTGCCGTAGCTATCAGTGGCACTCCACCCTGCCTCAGTTGCATCCCAAGTTATCAAATGCAGGGGCCACAAAAGAGACTGTTAAGTCTTACAATACCTGAGCCACTATCCAAGATGCCTGCTTTTCATACTTATGAAGACTCAAAGTATGTTGCTGATTTGTACTTGAGCAAATACTCTGAGCTTGTCTAAACATATAACATTTCATTTTAAAATCAGTGAACTAAATACATCAATAAAGTATAGATTAAATAGATTGTTTAAGAAATAGAAAACATTTGATATACTGTACGTGGTATTAGGCACCAAGCACAGGTTCATTCGCAAGCATTGCTGCATAAGAAAATCTATTTCACTGTTCACACATGCAGTTAAAACATACCAAAAAACTAGTCTGGAAAAATTGTTCATGAATCATCATACACATGAGAATTAAAGTGCCCCTAACTTCAACTTTATTGTTTAACTTTATTAACTTTGTTGTTTTACTTGGAAGAACTTTTAAAATGATAAAGTAACTTCTTTTGAAGATTTTCGTTTCTTTGCTTTCTTTTTGAGATATATCAGTTTGTTTGATATGTAAATGTCAGTAATTTACGTCACACATGCATGATTTATCAGAGAATGTTATATATATATATATATATTTGCGTTCACCAAATAAAAAAACAAAAGTGTGAATAACATATACATGTGCGTGTTTCTACCACAACACCAAACTTCTTGATTTTAAAGGATTTTGTTCGAGAATGAAAGAGATACACACATTTCTGCAAATAAGTCCTTATGCATGTGTGACGTAAATTACGGACATTTGCATATCAAACAAATGGATATACACCTGTATCTCAAAAAGAAAGCGAAGAAACGAAAATCTTCAAAATGATTTGCTTTATCATTTTAAAAGTTCTTCCAAATGAGACAATAAAAAATGTTGAGGTTAGGGGCACTTTAAGTATTATAAAACTAGCAAGAAACTTGTCCAAGAAAAATTGGTTGTGTTTACAGCAAGTTTAATAAAGATGGAAGGAACTTTCTTTCTTTCCTTACTTTGCCAGTTTTTGTTGTAGTTGTTGCAGTTGTTGTTGCTGTTGTTCCAATTTTAGCAATTGAACTTTATCTTGTTGATTCTGCAACAAACATTTAGCTTTGTCTTCTTCTGCATTTTTCCGTAAAATTTTTTCTTGTTGCAACTGCTCCAGTGTGCTGTCCCTTTCCCAAGTGTCTACAGTTTTCAGTTTGTCAACATTTGCATAAATAATTCTTATTTGGGACTTCTTTGACGGACAATTACATTGGGGACACTTGTTGCTTTGACGCAGCCATTTTGCAATACAACTTCAGGGATTTAAAAAAGAATAAAATGATTGATTGTTAGAATAACGTCTAATATCTGTAACTACAGTAGGACTGTTTGAATTCTAATTTCTCCTTGTCGAATGCCATAAGAAGCTAGTACACAGGGGCGCTGGAGCCACAGAGACAGCTGCCCCCACTGCCCTTTGATTACGGGGGCAGCTGTGTGCCCTTTGGTACAATTACGACATCTTGTACTTCGTTTTGAATTTATTTTATCACTCCCTAAAATTTATACTGCCCAAATTCGGAATGCAAAAACATTTAAATTTACGAGCGAGACGTGTAATGAGGAAAATGAGGAGGAACAAGCGCAAACTAATCGTTGCTGGTTGTTCTATCAGACTGGTTTTTGCATGTTCTAACATGCATGAACAACTGCTGTTGATTCAACAAGCCTGTCACATGTTGAAACATGCTTGAACAGTGCGTTATTTTAACAGCCATGTTCTATCATGTTGACAATGCTGTTACAGGCATGTTGAACCAACAACCTTGTTATAACCTGTGAGATTTTTCCATGTGTACAAGTTCATCACTTTAACAGATGTGTTACAGATGTGTTACCATGTGACAATGTATTCTTCCAAACAATACCTTCTTCCGAAGAGATGACCACAATTGATGGATACTAAGCGATGTGGACCAGAATTACTCCAGGCCTCGAAACAAATTGGACAACCTACACTCTATGAAGAAATGATTACAATACTGCACATAAAAACTATCATTTCTTGGGAAAATACAGTACAGGTATATAGCACACAGGTTATAATACAGTATACTCATTCAAACTAATGTTCAATGTTCATGCTATATGTCAACAAATAATTTCCCAACGCAACCAGGTGATAAATCAGACATAGTTTGATGCTACTCTGGCTTTAAAAAGTTTTTTGAACGTAACTTTAAAAGTTACTGTCCATGACCCAACGTTTCGACACTCCAATCTTAAGTGTCTTCATCAGGGGTGATCGTTGTAAAGTTAGGATCCCTATTTATACCCTCATAGAACCGATGATGGCGTTATCTATTAACAAGATACAAATAAGCTTCTGGTAATAAACCACCATCATCGCAATTCAATGGGGTGTGGGTGCTATCGATTCAATGAGGCTTGGCATATCAATAAATGCCCACGCCCATTGAATCACGATGACGGTGGTTTATTACCAGAAGCTTATTTGCATCTTGTTAATAGATACAGTAACGTCATCATTGGTTCTATGAAGGTATACATATGGATCCTAACTTTACAATGATCACCCCTAATGAAGACACTAGATTGGAGTGTCAAAATGTTGGGTCATGGACAGTAACTTTTAAAGTTATGTTCAAAAAACTTTTTAAAGCCAGAGTAGTGTCAAAGAATGTCTGATTCATGCTATATATTATTGGATAGCATTTCTTGCTCAAAACCTATCTGAAGGTTGTGTTGGTCTAGCTTTTACTCACACATGAAACACATAAAGTTAGTTTAGGCCTCGCACAGGCTTCATGTAAACCCCTTAACCCCCTGATTATCTTGGCAGCTTGGACTTTACCTCGTCATCTCTTGTTGGGGACCTTGAAGCAGATCTCTTAAGTTTGAAATCTTCTCCTTGAGAGATAGCAGCTGGGACTGTATTGTTGAGGTTTATCGCAGGAGTTTGAGAGATAGAAGCCGGTACTGTACTGTCGAGGTTTATACCAGGCGTTTGAGAGATTATAGTAGCTGGCACTGCACTGTTGATGTTTATACCAGGCGTTAGAGAGACAGGAGCTGGCACTGTACTGTCCTGACTGTCAATGTTTATACCGGGAATTTGAGAGATTATAGGAGCTAGCACTGTACTGTTGTTTATACCAGGCATTAGAGAGACAGGAGCTAGCACTGTACTGTTGATGTTTATACCAGGAGCTTCAGAGATAGGAGCTTGCATTACACTGGAAACATTACTGGGAGTTTGATCTAAGTTTACAGAAACAGCAGTTTAAATTTGGGACAACACTATAACTTCAGGCTCTTTTTCAATACAGGTATATTAATAATCACATTGGAAATGTATTATTATCATTTATAGACCCAGAGCGAGGGGGAATTCAACAAATTCCCAGAGCAAAGGCACTATAAATTATACCGATTGCTGTCTATAAATGTCTTGTTGTTCCTCCATTGTTCCTCGTCTTGGTTTATGAATGTGGTATTTGGTTTCGCACGTAGTACTCAAGTCAAATTCCCCACCACGGAATGGAATACACTATTATTCCCCGCCACAGTGGAGAATTAACAAATCTAGCTCTCTGATTGGATACTTTTTGTTGAAATATAATATACTAAAAATACACCACCTCCAAAAATGGTTGGTATAGCATAAAAGATAAGCTAAATGTTGATTTCTCCAGTATGGAGCTCACATGCAATGCACACCACCATGCATGTTTTCACTCTCCCCCCCCTTTGAGAGCAGCTACGCAGGCTACACTAGCCACTACGTACATTGGGCAATTCCATTTTATAAGCACACCCCCCTATTGAAGGGTCTGGATATCCTATCTATCTATCTATCTGTCTGTCTAGGTTGAGAAGCAACCCCTCAATAGGGGGGGGGGGGGGGGGGGAGGGGTTGCTGATATTAAATGAAATGGCTCAATTACCTAGAGATGTCGATGGAGATATTCCTTCTTCAAGCTCGTTCTCCAGATCTATAACCACAACAGGCTGCTCAGGACTTCGAACTCCCATATTTGTATTACTATAAGGCACCAACTGCCAAAATGGATGACTTATCTGACTTCTATTGCCATATAAATTCACATGATCACCTCCGATTTCATCAGTATTCGACATAGTTTAGTTTATATCCACTTAGACAGAAGGTTTAACAGCTGTATTACAGATTACTTTCAGGTCCAACTACCAAATTTAACAAGAAAACCTCGAATATTTAATTTCACGAATCACGGTTTTGTTTTCCCGCCAAATTCGTCACCAGTTTGTACACGGTTCCCAGAGCCTGCGTTCCTTCTGGCCTTTCAATCAAAACCACGGGTAGGTACTTTATCTGACCCCCATTATAGTGTATCATATAATAATTGATGTTCCTTACTCCAGCCTTACTAAGCAATCCTTAGCCCTCCTTAGACATACTTATCCCTCCTTAGGTATACCATAGTTAATACTTAATGGAGGTCAGATAAAGTACCTACCAAGTTGAAGTCGTTGATTTGCGTTTGCTGTTTACATGAATCCGAATTGAGTTTCATTGCAGATTGAACTCATACCGGTTCTGTTAAAATCCCTTAAGGTGTTTACATGAATCCGAAATGAGATGCAGCTCAATCTGGATCGAGTTCATTCCGGTTCTCATTCCGGATTGAGTTTCATTGAAATTTTATTCCGGTGTAATGTAAAGGCGGTGCGAGATTTCATTCCGGAATGAAAAATACGACCTAGAAGACTCAAGCAAACAACACATGCGTGTTTTTAATATTTATAGACGACAATTTGCAGCTAGAGACAGGAATTGCGCCGACGTCATATTGTTTAATATAAATAGCTCTTTGACGACGTTATAAATTATACCTGCTATGTTATTGAT
The DNA here is from genome assembly GCA_035772405.1 of Chrysogorgia sp. JL179-B06. NCBI lineage: Eukaryota > Metazoa > Cnidaria > Anthozoa > Scleralcyonacea > Chrysogorgiidae > Chrysogorgia > Chrysogorgia sp. JL179-B06. The sequence continues at coordinate 411,310 of JAYKKM010000478.1, read as the reverse complement.
TGGCATCTTAAAATTTCAGATTTCGCGCGATTTTCGATCCTGGGATAGAATTCCTATGTAAACGCGGTTTGAATTCACGTTCAATTCGGAATGAAACAGAATATACGCATTGCATATAAACAGCCCCTCACACGATAATTGCTTTTCTGTCAAAGCTGGATTGACAGTCTTAAAGAAAAATGGTTTCCGTGTTTCGATGGCCTACAGCTTGTGTTTTTTACGCTTTTCTTAACTCGAGGAACATCCCAAGTGTTTGGATCATCATCCAAACACACAAACCATTAGGTATTTCTTTTACAAAAGAACACTAACACACAAGTTTTTGTTTCGTTTAAATCACGTGTTTGGATAGCCTGATCCAAACACGGGTATTGACCAATTAGAGATTGCGTAGTAGACATGTTATTTGATAAAATTATTTACCAGCATCATTCCAACTTATAATAGCCACTCTATATTCATAAAGAACACAAAAGAAATAATACCCACGTTTCAATTTATCATTGTTTTGCAGCATGCAAGCTGATAAAACAAATTAAGAAAATATAGGAGCCGGTATCCTAAATGCGTTGGTTGAAACGAAGAGAAGCAACGAAGAGAAGCTAGCATAGTTATTCTTTGATTCAAGATTCAGCAAAAAAATGTTGGAAAAAACTTAGAGAAGTTTCGTGAAACCTTGAAGTATTCTCGGAAAGCAAGACAGCTAGAAATTAACACGGGGAATTCTTTGAATAGTAATTGAAACAAAATGTCGAATTCACAAGAGATCTACGCTACTCTCTTGGATTTTAATTAACACTCGCAACTGCTTTTCAAAAGTCAATTCTGGATGAAGAGGGAAGTAGAAATGAAAAATCTTACTTTGTTGCTGAATTCAACCAGCAATGAATCACCGGCGTGTCAAAGAGATTATTTGGAAATGTTCACCTTCGTTGTAGCTACGACAGTAAACCTTTTTTCAAACGTTTTATTCTCGCTAGCTTTGGGAAAACTACGTACACCAAGGGAAAATAAGTTTCATCTTGTGGTAAAGATGTTTACAATAAGTAACACAATGGTGGTGGCTCCACTCATGCCACTATCTATCGCTTCTTACATCAAATGCGACTGGATCGGTGGCTACATATCATGTGCGATATCTGGGTTTCTTTCTGGAGTTTTCCTTGGTTGGTCTGTCTGTTTAATATTGTTGTTATGTTTCTACAGATATCTAGCCATTGTAAAGCCATTTTACTACAGAACTCGACTATCAACAAGACGTACCATGGTGATAATGGCCTTGGGTTTCGTGTGGAGTGCGTGTCATTTGGTTCTACCATTGTTCGGTGTTGGTCGTTTTCGTGTTCATGCTATGGGCTGGTATTGTTCTATCGACTTAAAGTCGAGCAAAGCGTTGGACAAAATAGTTGTTTACGCCATTATTGTCGAAGGGCTGATATTTACGTTAGTGCTATTGTATTTCTGGGCAGCTCTACGCAATGTCGTTAACGCAAAACGTCGCCTTTCACGTCAATTATCGCCACAGCAGTTCAGAGGGGAAAATGTGCTGGGAATAGGAAGGAAAAGAGATGAGTTCGCACGGATGACGTTGATGATAGCTATGGTCTATTGGACATGCTCTTTGCCTTATTTGGTGAGATATCGGTTTTGAAATATGTATGTAATTTTATAAGTATTATTGTATGTAATTTTAAAAGTAATGATAGTGAAGACGACGATAATAACCAACAGTTTGACGCTACTCTGGCTTTAAAAAGTTTTTTGAACGTAACTTTAAAAGTTACTGTCCATGACCCAACGTTTCTACACTCCAATTTAGTGTCTTCATCAGGGGTGATCGTTGTAAAGTTAGTATCTCTATTTATACCCTCATAGAACCGATGATGACGTACGTTATCTATTGACAAGACATGATGTGATTCAATGGGGCGTGGGCGCTATTGATATGCCAAGCCTCCTGATGAAGACACTAGATTGGAGTGTCGAAACGTTGGCTCGTGGACAGTAACTTTTAAAGTTTAATGACTGATAGGGTTATCCAGTATAAATAAAAGTTTGTAATAGTTAGTTTAGTTGTGTTGAATATATAATGCTTATTTAATGATTAGTAAGTCTTTTGAGCTAATCGTTCATCACTATTCTCTTTTCGACAGGGATATCGTGCAGTTGTTGTATTCTCTAGTGGTACTTACACTGAGAACGCCTATTTCTATACACAAATGATTGCCTATATCAATTCATTTTTAAACATCGTGGTTTTCCTGGCAATGAATAAGCAATACAGACATGCACTAAAAGAATGCTTAGGGATAAGGATTACAGTTGTGGGTAAGATGGGATCTCAAGGAACGTTATAGATAATATGAATACGAGATTCGTTATTTTTTCAGCGTAGTCGGATTTGCTCAGTAGTTACCACTCTGTGCTGACGTGGGAAAAAAATGGCCGCCAGTGTTTACAAAGCCTGATGTAAACACCAACCAGTTCTCACAAACTCCTAGAGTGCAACCTCGTACCCGCCCCTGTAAGATCCTGGGTACGATGTAGTTCATATGAAAGATCTTACTGACTTTGGTTTATTTCCAAAGTTTCAGCATTCCGATCAATGTAGTTAAGAAGATATGGCAAGTTGAAGTTGGAGAGTTTGAGGATTTTGACGCCATATTGGTTTTGAAAAGATGACGTCATTGAGTGATTCTATCTCGTATAATGCCTAAGAAGCTCGAGATCAGTTCCGGCATGAGGAATTAAATAGTTTATTTTGATTAATTTTCGTCCAAAGAGCATTCACAACAGCTATCACTATGTGATCGCCATCAAAACAACGCCACTGGCAATAAAGAATCACTCAATGACGTCATATTATCAAAACCAATATGGCGTCAAAATCCTCAAATTTTCAACTTCAACTAGCCATATCTTCTTAACTAAATTGATAGGAATGCTGAAACTTTGGAAATAAACTAAAGTCAGTAAGATCTTTGATATGAACTACATTTGTATTTTGGGTAGAGTATCCATTTAACATTAATCATAACACCATGTTATACGAAGGAGGGCTAGTCCTAGTAAAAGGGATGGATTTCACCTCGCGTTTACATGGGAATATTCTAGCCCTTCTTGACTTGTAAACCGCTGAAACCCATTTTCCCGCACAAGTTTTCAATTTAAAACCTACGTATGAACAAACAGAACTTATGAAATAAAGATTTGTCTAAAAATATACGGGCGAAGACCAACTTTGTCGCGTGTACGGAGCTTTGACTTGCCAGCCCCTCCAGCCATCTTGAGTGCGTTTACATGGAAATTTCCAGCCCTCGTAGGCGAGATCCCGGGTAGTCAATAGCGAGATCTCACCTAGAAGGGCTGGCCCTCCTCTCATATAAACGAAAATAAATGTTACTTATATGGTTTGTCTGAGAGGCGGGATCTCGGTAAAGAGGGTTAGCCCTCCTTCATGTAAACACCCCGTAATTAATATATTTCTGTTGTTATATATGTTCATTGCTGACCATGTAGCCAGCCCCACTGGACTAGACGAACGGCCACAATTTCACATCACTGAAAATGAGATGGATATTTTTCCAGCCCCAATTGAGATGTACCACAGTCGGACAGTAGATCTACATGACCAAAGATGAAGTGGAATATCTCCTGCACTCTCGTCAACTCTCGTCATATCTCCTGCACTCTCGTCAACTCTCGTCAACTCTCGTGCACTCTCGTCAACTCTTGTGCACTCTCGTCATATCTCCTGCACTCTCGTCAACTCTCGTCATATCTCCTGCACTCTCGTCAACTCTCGTCATATCTCGTGCACTCTCGTCAACTCTTGTGCACTCTCGTCAACTCTCGTCAACTCTCGTGCACTCTCGTCAACTCTCGTCATATCTCGTGCACTCTCGTCATATCTCGTGCACTCTCGTCAACCTTTTGTTGTGTTTTCTCATCAAAAAGTTCAGATTATTCTAGTTCTGTTTGTATTGGATTATTTTAAAGGTTATTTTGAAGATATAATTTTTCAGAATAGGAGAAAATCTCGTACATATCTATGTACACATATATAATAATGGTTCGAGGTAATTAACTGACTTATTTAACAGTTGAGGAGGCTTCTTTAACAACATATCAATTACCGAATGAGGGTAGCGATGGTAATATGCGCATGAGTCGTTATTCTGTTGTAGGTATTACGAGATAAATAATTGATCTAAAAAACATTTGTTACGCAGATAATGCTTGCCTCGTGGTTGAGACGATCGAGGCAGAAACCCATGAATTGGTCAATTATCAATTCAAGGGCAATATCTGTATATATTTTTATTTTTTTGGATTTGCCACTGGTAAAAAATAAAGTAAAAATTAAAAGACTAAAAGATATTCCAGAGGTCAACCGCAACATCAGAGAGCACTTTGGGCAAACTGTTCTCCATGTCCTGAGGTCGTCCGCGTCATAGGGCCCCTCCACTGCTGCCATGTATAGTAATGCAGCAGGTGCCGTTTGAATACCACCACGGGGTGACACCAATTAACCGCATCTTGATCGGTAGGACGTTCTACACGCTCTTACAAAAAACGACCGCTGAAAAGTTAGTGTTTTACATCTTCGCGGGCGGAAATGTTACAGGTTTGCTGTCGAGGAGGTTCTTGTATATTGCAGTCGTACGTGTGATACAGATATTGCCCTTGAATTTATAATTAATTGTTTTCTGAGTACAGATTTCGACCAATTGAAATAGCCGAGTGTGGTTACCAGGGCTTATTGGCAGGCTCTCCTTCGCCCCAGTCCCACTTCAGGGCATTCCTGAGTGTCAACCGTCGTGCAATGCGCGTTTGTGTTTATCTTTTCGTACGATAACGAACTAATACTCCAGAAAGAAGCTTTCTTATTCATCCACAAGACAAATACGTCCATTCAGAACCTAATTGTTTTGTTTGAACCTCGTCACTTGGTCTTGCACGCTTCGTGTCAGTCCAGGCTGACATAACTCGAAACGAAAGTCAAGAAAATGTCAAGAAAACGTTAATTACTTTCTAAGGTATGTCTTCTTTCAATTAAAAGGCAAAATGAATCATTTTTATCAAGGATTGACAAGATATGTACGGATGTAGTTCACCAAGGGGATTTCGTGCTTCGAAAAATGGCCGACCAAGCGTGCAATGCGTCACGGTTGGCACTCATTCTTTAAATAGAAGGAGTTATTTCTACTTGTATTAACCGGTTGCAAGAAAGCCAACGCATGCTGATTCTTCGTTTGGTGATTCTGGGATCACACTCACGTTTGGTTTTGTCACACTGATAGTGGGAACACTACTATGGCGAGACTTTCTTCGCGTACTTGTGGAAGCGAGAAATTTGTTACTAACGTGGATTGAAGCCTTTCGTGTTCTATTGCAACGACATTTGCATTTCTCACAACAACAGCATGGAGACTCGGTATCATCTGACTTTGATGAATATGATGTTTCCAGTGTTTCGTTCGTGGTTGATTTTAACACGTGTTGTAGGCCGATTATCTGAAGGGGGAAATAAAAGAGACTGTTGTTGAATAGAATAGATGGGAAGAAAGGAAGGAAGGAAAAGGAAGGAAGGAAGGAAGGAAGGAGGAAAAAGGAAGGAAGGAAGGGAGGAAGGAAGGGAGGAAGAAGGAAGGAAGGAAGGAAAGAAAGAAGGAAAGAAAGAAAGAAAGAAAGAAAGAAAGAAAGAAAGAAAGAAAGAAAGAAAGAAAGAAAGAAAGAAAGAAAGAAAAGAAAGAAAGAAAGAAAGAAAGAAAGAAAAAGAAAGAAAGAAAGAAAGAAAGAAAAGAAAGAAAGAAAGAAAGAAAGAAAGAAAGAAAGAAAGAAAGAAAGAAAGAAAGAAAGAAAGAAAGAAAGAAAGAAAGAAAGAAAGAAAGAAAGAAAGAAAGAAAGAAAGAAAGAAAGAAAGAAAGAAAGAAAGAAAGAAAGAAAGAAAGAAAGAAGGAAGGGAGGGAGGGAGGAAAGAAAGAAGGAAGGAAGGAAAGGAAGGAAAAGGAAGGAAGCAAGGAAGCAAGGAAGCAAGGAAGCAAGGAAGCAAGGAAGCAAGAAAGCAAGCAAGGAAGCAAGCAAGCAAGGAAGCAAGCAAGCAAGCAACCTTGCAGGAAGGAAGGAAGGAAGGAAGGAAGGAAGGAAGGAAGGAAGGAAGGAAGGAAGGAAGGAAGGAAGGAAGGAAGGAAGGAAGGGAAGGAAGCAAGCAAGGAAGCAAGGATGCAAAGATGCAAGGAAGCAAGAAAGGAAGCAAGCAAGCAAGCAAGCAAGCAAGCAAGCAAGGAAGGAAGGAAGGAAGGAAGGAAGGAAGGAAGGAAGGAAGGAAGGAAGGAAGGAAGGAAGGAAGCAAGGAAGGAAGGAAGGAAGGAAGGAAGGAAGGAAGGAAGGAAGCAAGGAAGGAAGCAAGGATGCAAGAAAGCAAGGAAGGAAGGAAGGAAGGAAGGAAGCAAGCAAGCAAACAAGGAAGCAAGCAACGAAGGAAGGAAGAAAGGAAGTAAGGAAGGGAGGGAAGGAGGAAGGAAGCAATGAAGGAAGGAAGGAAATTGTTACGAACCTTAGGAAGAAACACTATACCAAGTGTCGCTGCAGTACATAGGATAACAACAGTAGACATTAATGCAAGATAAATATTATAATGTTTCGTTCCAGACATAAGTGCTGCAATAATGACACCAACAACAGAGAGAATCACCACGTTATAAACAGATATCCCAATATACTTCGAGTCATTTAAAGCCTTGATTTCGATATCTCGTGTCTCCCACGCGAGAAAAATGCCGAAAACTAACAGCAGTCCTTTGTAAGCCAAAGTCGTGATTATAAAGTAGTTCTCGTAATGCGACGAGCAGTAGTAGATAGACGGATGTAATACTTCGTCTTTTCCAACGTCAGCCTACATTGAAGAATTTTAAGAAAGGTATTACTTTTTCCAAGAAAGATTAGGACTTCCTTGGCATGAGTGTGATTATTTACCTGACTATGAAGATCAAGGATATCGGGTTTATAAGGACTTATGATCATCCACACAGTTAATAACATGGCGTCCACAGCAAGTAGAGTGATGAGGAGGCCATAAAGATGGAAGTTCTTGATATCCTAAAGAAGAAAACAAACGTAGATAAAATGTAGATAAAATGGAGAGTGATGCTGCATATAGCCAATCTCTTGCCAGATAACCAACCCTCTCACTTTTGAGCTACATAGTGTGGACTAAGATGATGAGTGAAGGTTACATATGTGTACAACCTGTAACCTTCTGATGATCAGTGAGATGGTCCAACCATTGAGCTACATGGACTAAGATGACGAATGAAGCTTAATCATTGAGACATGACATGAATTCACTTACCGCTCTTCTGAAATTTTTTGAAGCTGTGAATATTTTATGAACTCGCCACGTCTTACTAAACATTGCTCCAAACGCCGTCGTAAAACCAAGCGACATCACGCACACTCTGACCTTAATGAAAATATTTTTGTCTTGCCATCTTCAACTTATAGGTTTATTAACAGAAAAAATCACCGCATGGTGCATACTATAATCTGAATTCTTATCTTTTCCCAACTAACTATTAAGAAAACCAAGACTGTGAATATATATAAATAAATAAAACATTGTTCCCTTCACTTACATTACAAAGATATCCATACAAGTGAAGGTCCATAAATCGTGAATCCAGAGTATCTAGCATTACTTTAACGTAACACAATACCCCTCCAAAAATGATTATATTATTAACGTGTGGAGAAGACATCTTGATATATCTAAACATGAGAAGAACACACAAGATGTAAATAAAAGACAAGGTGATAGTCGAGCGACAAACTTTTTTTCTTTTGTTCTACGTTTGATCATTGACAAAACTTACGACATCAAATAAATACAATTAAATTAAAATGAATTAGTTCTTCCTGGGTGTACAATACGACAAACAGTACTTAGCTCGCTACTTTACATGATTGATCTTACCATACTACATTACGTTATAAGAAAAACAAAAAAGAAGAAAACAAAGTATCAGGAAAAAAGTATCAGAAAAACAAAGCATCCAATTGTCATTGAAACTTGCTTGCCAGTTCGACTTTTTTTCGCAGACATCTAGAACCACGAACACACAGGAGGGCAGAGCGCACAAGAGCAAATGACAGTTTGAGAGAATCCAGTTTGTTACGACGCTGTTTGCTAGGCTATGATAGTACCGTCAAGAACTTTTCAGTTTCGCGGCTACTCCCCCATGCGGAGTGAAGATCAGAGGAGTAAAAGAGCCATGTTCCACATCAATGATTCTTTGTCACAGAAAGCGGTTGATAACTTCTGGTTTTTGTAGGATTAGGGGCGACAAACTTCCAAGGTTCTATATCGTCTTTGCAAGTGCCTTGATAAAGGAGCTGTCGTTAATACCACCAGGGAGGGGGCAGAATAAAAAGTGCTGGGCCATGAAACTATAAATCAAAAGTTGGTGGGGCTACAAAAACATTTGGAAAACCTTTGATGCGCCATGAAAACTTTTTGATCAGTATCAAAAGTATAATTGGAGAAAACAAATATTTATAACATAGGAATTGATATACGCTATGTAAGTCCAAGAAATATCCATATCACACCCAAAGAAAAGTTGTTTTGAGAACCCCTTGCCCCCAGAAATTATGCACATGTATATATAGTTTGGATTTCAGTTTTTGATTTCAGTGGTTTTCCTTGCTCGATATGGCAGACTACCCTCAGTTCCCATGTGCTGGGCCACGAAACTAAAACAAAATGTATAGTTGGGTCATGAAACCATCCAGGGAAATTTGATTGGGTCACGAAACTTTAACAAGGATTTTCAGTTTTCCTTCTGCCCCTCCCCCCCCCCCCCCCCCCCGGGTGGAATTAATGACAGCTCCCTAACTCAATAAAGATTCACGGCTAAAGGTGATATGGTAAAATGACGAGAGAGATACCTTATTTCTCTGTTCTTAAAGTTAAAGTAAAATAAACCAAGTGCGATGATGACAGCAACGACACAAACTATCCAGATGATAATAAAAAGAGGTGGAGAGTAATGTTGTACTTGATAGATATGAGATGGACCATCTTTGACTGCAGTGTTACCTAGATTTTAGACAAAGATAGTAAGAAAAAGGGTAACAAGGGGGAAAAGAAATTAAGAAGAAGCGATGGAAGAAAGAAAATATAGATGAGAATAATCTTTAGTGAGGATACCAACTTCACCCGAGGGTGATTTACAGAAGGGTACTACCATAAGACTAACATAGATAAATTCATTAACAGATAATAATCTAATAAAATAGATAGTAATGTACTTGAACATGAACAAAGAACATTTTTTTCATAAATAAAATACATAGATAATAATGTAATACATGGACGATCGTCAAGCTCATATCCTCAGAAAAATTATTCTGAGTCCCGTACAGGAATCGAACCTGTAACCTTCTGATTGCCACGTATCGTCTGTCTACTCCGAGCTCTCCCACATTCACTAGAACATTGTGTATAATAATGTAATAAATGTCACTAAGTTAAATTAAGCTTCGCAATTTGTTTTTTAAAACCTATACCAATGTATATGCATCACGAATGGAGATATGCATCACGAATGGAGATACATATCTTATTCCAAACAATTGCAGCAAAATTTAATGTAGTCCACTGACCCCACCTAGTATGAGCACTTGACTTACGAACATTATTCTTATGCCTAGTGTTATATTGATGAAAATCCTTATTTAAACTATATTCAAAATTGTGTTCTATGAGATTATTATGACACTTATATAAGAAAATAGCACGATGTTCCGCCCTTCTTTGGTCTAATTTCTTCCATGAGAGTTATGTAAGAGCTTCAGTTGCAGAGGCAATAGGGGTAAGTTCAGTATAATTCGAGTCGCATTCTTATGTAATACCTGGAGATCTGCCATTAAAGTTAAATTGCCCTTATCGCCCCAGATTAAGTCTCCATAATCGAAGAGTGGTAATATATAACTATTAAAAATGTAATCCTACCACTAATAGGTAACTACGGCTTAAAAGGCCCAATTTCCTATTAATCTTAGATTTAAGATAACAACTTAGTAAGAAAGAGTTACGACAAGGAGTAAGGAGTAAGGGAAAAGAAATGAAGGAGCGATGAAAGGAATGATGGAAGTAGATATTTCTTTAAGAAGCACCAACCTCTGAACAACAGCAAAGTTGATGATTGATTGGGGAAGAAAGTAAGCATATTGGTTAACGTGTGATGCTGGGCAATGTCAACCAAGTTGACTGAAATGAAAGAAAAGCATGTGAAATATTAACTTTTGTCTGTCTGTCTGTCTGTCTGTCTGTCTGTCTGTCTGTCTGTCTGTCTGTCTGTCTGTCTGTCTGTCTGTCTGTCTGTCTGTCTGTCTGTCTGTCTGTCTGTCTGTCTGTCTGTCTGTCTGTCTGTCTGTCAACTGCCCGTCAGTCTGTTTCTGAAGTACGGTAACTTAGACTGTATCCAATTGATTTAAAACCATTCATTCCAACGTACCTCCTCGTCTCTGACGAATTACAACAGTACCAAGCCTTTCTGTGTCATTAAACTTGACATTACCCTGAAAAGAAAAAAACATTAAGCTCCAATAATATTAATAATAAACTCTATCCATCGCTGTCCCCCCCACACACTGCCCCCTCACCACACACACACACACACACACTGCCCCCCCCCCACACACACACACACTGCCTCCTCCCTATTCAATGTTATATACCGCAACATGGACAGACATAAAACAGAATATGATCCTTAAAGGTTTGCATGGTGTTATTATTAAATCAATCAAAAAACTTTGTGGTTTACACCATGTACGCAATCTAACTATACGACAGAAAGAACATTTAAACTGCTGCGCCAAAGCAAATCTCGACAAGTCTGCCATCGTCCAAACATGCGTGGGAGCATGACCACCGTATGAAATGGGATCAATCAACTCTTCTAGCTATAGTAAACAACTACTTCCTGCGGATAATCAGAGAGTCAATCAAGATCGCTAAACACAGAACAATGTCGCAGGAAGGCAAACCTTTGAATGACATTTGGACAAGCCTTTTCAAACTTTCATAACACGGATATTTATTAATTTTAGTTTATTATTTTATTCAATCAGTTTCAGTTTTATCTGTATATTTATGTAAATTTAGGAAAATTGGATCCGTTGAAGTTGCGTGATATACATGTTTGCGCACGCAAGTCTGAACACACCACCACGTTTGTAATGTTGACGTTAGCAAACTTCTATACTAGTTTCTCTGAAGACGACCCGGGTACACGGGCAGAAAGCTCAGATTTAATAATTACACATGGTGAAAAACCACAAAGTGTTTTGATTGATTTGATAAAACAGAGTATCTACAAAGTCAATAACATTGAATAGAGGTGATGATAAGAAGGAGAAATGTTATACTATGACCAGAAGTGTTCCAATACTGTTGTCAATGATTGTAGGTATCACACTTACCGAGATTCCTTCAAATTCAATTGTCATCATTTTCTCTTTTATATTTTTTAATGATTCTAAGATCACTTCCGTTAGACTTTCGAAATTTCAGGACATCCGCCAACGAAGCATTCAGGGTTAACGCAAGCAGCCACGCAGTGTCGAAGGCTAACGATGATCTCCTATCATCCATTTTATCGGGATGACGTAACCTCATTTGAGTTTTAAATTCTTCTACGTTCTAAGAGAATGAGTAAATAGGTTTAAGAATGTAGTGGTCAGAAAGATATGTCGTATAAATAGATGCAATCGGATAGAAGATCAAGTATACACAGAGGAATAAATGGGCAGACAAACAGACCGACAGAACAAACAGACACAGACACAGACAGACAGACAGACAGACAGACAGACAGACAGACAGACAGACAGACAGACAGACAGATAAATAAATAGGAAGAGAGGGAGGCAAGTACATGTAGGTAAGGTAGGTAGGTAGGTAGGTAGGTAGGTAGGTAGGTAGGTAAGTATAAAATGGTAAATGAAAGACGACCTGAAAACAGAAAAACAGAATGGAAAACAACATGATATGGTTAGTTTAATAACTTACTAGATTTGAAATAGTTTTATTTTTATCTGTTCGGTAATAGAGAAAGTTTAATACAAACATTCCCCTACTGACGATATCAAAGTCACTTTGATTACAACCAATATTACTGTCAAACACGTTTGGTGATGTCATGTAGGAAATCCACACAATCTTGTTGCCATGGAAACCTTGGTTGTACGCCTGCAGTAAAGAATATGCGGGTTGTTATGGATACCTGGCACACACGCCAAAAGTTACACAAAGTAGTTGCATGATGATCATTGCAGTATAATTTTAATTACCTCGCACATTATTTTTCGTGTATCGAACTCTTTAAATAATACAATCACTATTCTAACATCTTGTTCCTAGAAATATAGAATAACATAATCATTATTCCAACGTCTTGTTCCTAGAAATATAGAATAACGTAATCATTATTCTAACGTCTTGTTCCTAGAAATATAGAATAACGTAATCACTATTCTAACGTCTTGTTCCTAGAAATATAGAATAACGTAATCACTATTCTAACGTCTTGTTCCTAGAAATATAGAATAACGTAATCACTATTCTAACGTCTTGTTCCTAGAAATATAGAATAATAATAAGAAAAACGCTAGCCTCGTAGCCGTCGAACAGACCTTAACTTGAAATACGAATCCACAATAATCCCCTCACTAAAACTCGCCTTTTCTAGCCACTGACCCTACTCTCCCCCCCACACACACCCCCCCCCCCTCCCCACCCCCAGCACACTAGAGTTCTCTTTTCCCATCCCATGTCCCTAGTGCCCAGAAACCGCGCGTATTTGTATTTGTAGTCTGTCGATAAGATTTTGAACGTTATCTCGGCCAATATTTACTCGATTTCAATTCTGAAAACAGATTCACACGTACCTATTATATTACGAGAACGTGCATACCCTTCGTAAAAACGGTTCATGTACTTAGAAATTAGTCGGCAATCAGCCGGCCCGGCCGCTTCGTCGTATACTTTGAACGTTATCTCGATCAATATTTAACCGTTTTCAATTCTGGAAAACAGATTTCGAATTAGCGAGTCTAAATACATAACACACATACCTATTATATTACGCAAACGTGTACACTATTCGTAAAAACCTCTTTATGTAGTTCGTCATATCACCACTCGCCATTAATGGCGGCTAGCGTTTCTGCGAAAATATTGACCGATTCACCCAAAACGACTTTTTACTTCCTTATAAGGAGTTGGTCCTATCATGCTCCGCTTAAATATATAAATATATAAATATATAAATATATAAATATATAAATATATAAATATATAAATATATAAATATATAAATATATAAATATATAAATATATAAATATATAAATATATAAATATATAAATATATAAATATATAAATATATATACAAACTCAAGATTATCACCCTCGCTTGCGAGGGGATGACATTTACCTTCAACTTCTCAACAAACTGTCTTTTGCCATCTTTTTTCTTTAAAGATATTCCTTCTTCAACCACGATATTAAACTGATTTAATATTAAAGCAACTTTCAGCGCATTCATCGTCTAACAAAGAAAAAGACAAGAGGTTGTATTTCTCAGTATTACAGGGTATTATAGTCAGTGAAATATTCAGTTTGAAATCTTCCATATCTCACTTCGTTCTTGAGATTTGTTTGATATATGTAAATGACATCAACGCATAATGACTTATTGAAAAATCCTGTATATAGCTTTTGGATTATGTAACGAAATATCTTGTAACTGTGACGTAAGGATATGCCTCGAAAACGAGGTCGGCAATGCTGATAATAATAATAATAATAATAATAATAATAATAATAATAATAATAATAATAATAATCATGGTTAAGAAAGGGTCAGCTGAAGAAAGAGACAGAAGGGTTGTTGATGGCTGCACAGAGTCAGTCACTAAGAACTAACGCCATCAAGGCTAAAATTGACAAGACTCAGGGAAACTCGCTGTGTCGCTGGTGTGCAAGGAAAGACGAAACAGCTAACCATCTGTTGAGTGAATGCTCCAAGCTGGCACAAACAGAGTACAAACACAGACATGACGGAGTCGCAAAAGCCCTGTATTGGGACATATGCAAACAGTACGGATTAGAACATGAAGAGAAATGGTATGAACACGATCCAGAGAAAGTGATGGAAAGTTATGACATAAAATCTTGTGGGACTTCTCTATTCAAACCGACAAAAGGATTGATCATAATCGACCTGATATTGTGGTCATACGAAAGAAGGATCGAAGCTGCCAATTAATAGACGTGGCATGCCCAGGAGATAGTAGGGTGGTGGAGAAGGAGCAAGAAAAGGTAAACAAGTACGTGAACCTGGCGATTGAAATGAAGGGGCTGTGGAAGTTAAAGGAGGGTACGATCGTGCCTATTGTGATAGGTGCATTAGGAACTGTCTCCGTTAACCTGAAGGGGTATTTGAAAAACATAAATGTGTCGATAGGAGTGGATGTGATTCAAAAGACAGTGTTACTGGGATCAGCCCGAATCCTCAGAAGAACCCTCACGATCTAAGGCAGCTGGTTGCTGCCCGACGGAGGAGTTTCCAGTGTCTATTTACACTGTGATTATATGACAAAATAATAATAATAATAATAATAATAATAATAATAATAATAATAATAATAATAATAATAATAATAATAATAATAATGATGGTTTATTAATATAAAATTGCACCAAAGGTTACTTTATATTTACAAAATTTGTTTGTGTCTAAAAATCTAAAATTTTAAAAATTACAAATATTATAAAGATAAATTATTTACATATTGGGTCAGTGCCGGAAAAAAACTACAATTAAGGCGGTCAGTATTACATTTAAAAAGCGAAAGTTTATCAAAATTGCGGAGTTTTTGGCCGTGTACACTACCGTTGAAGCTCGTCTGAGGAATAAGAGCGTTAAGCTTACAGTCACTACTAGATTGGATCGTTTGAAATACCTTAGAACATAGTCGCAATCTATTGTCATCAAACCGAGGGCATTTAGCAGCAGACAAGGCCTCTCTATATGTCAAATATGGAAAGATGATTCGTAGAGCTCTCTTCTGTGTCCGTTCAATTTTTTCATTAAGATAGGAAGGAAGGCTAGTATGCCAAACCGCACAGCAGTATTCGAGAATCGAGCGGATAAGTGCAATATAAATACTTATCAGTTCATCAGATGACAGGCCGCTTTGCCGTAAGACGCGAATAATATGTAATCGTTTTGCTGTCTTTTTTGTGATAATATCAACATGGTCTGACCATTTCAGGCTGCTATTAATCTCAAGGCCAATCTAGTTCTTTTCAGGAGAAGAAATGCTGCACTTTTTCTTATGATATTATTGATGAAGGTCATAGTGAGAACTTGCTCGTTGAAAAAATATATTTTCCTTATTTCGATGTCAATACTTCTTTTTCTTCTGAGATATTTGGGTTTTAAACTTTAGAAACTAATGTAAATAATCAACAAGCGTATAATAATAATAATAAAAGACGTATTAGGAGCATTATACAATAATCTCAATGCTCTTACAACAATATATTCTTAAAGTTACTTATAAAACTAATTACAGTTTCATTACAAGATAAAGCCTACTACATAATATATTACCACTATGAACAAAAAACTATTAATTTTAAAAAAGAAAAGTCTTAAGTGCTGACTTAAGACTTTAACATTTCAAAGCTTCTAATTTCCTGTGGTAATGAATTCCACAGTTTTGGTGCTGCAACCGAGAATGTTCTGTCTCCATGAGTCACCGTTTTGGATCCTGGCTCAAGTAGCACATTTCGGTCAGATGATCTCAAAGTACGAGTAGGTTTATATTTAGTTAGCAAATCAGTAATATAAACAGGCGCCTGGCCATGCAAAGCCTTGAAAGTAATTATTAGTATCTTAAAAACAATCCTTGATCTCACCGGCAATCAGTGAAGATTACGGAGCACAGGGGAGATATGCTCCGATTTTTAAATATATGCATGCCTGCTGTTATTAAGATTTCTTTGCTTGCCTTCTAGGGCTTGGAGGAGCTCTCAAATGAATTGAATTGAATCGAAATGAATTTATTTGATTTGTCACAATATACAAGAATTGAAAGAGAAAAAAAACTAAATAGTATAGAATATATAGTGACAAGGAAGCCTAAAAAAAGAAGCCGAAGCTTGTAACCTTTTAGGCTTCCTCAGTTGTTACAAGTAAGATATTGTTAACAAAATATAATATGGCGGTTCGAAAGTTTCAATTTAGTAAAGTTTTGTTATTTCAAGTTAGTTAGAATAGGCATGCAGTATAGTTAGGAAAATAATTACTAGTAAGTTACAAAGTGACGTACACAGTATAGATAAAATAGACCGCGCAACATCAGACGCTGGATGTATAAGCCTCTAAAAGAATTACTTTCAACTTATATTTAAATCTTTTTAAACTTCCCAATTTTTTTAAACTTTCTAGGTAATGGCAAACTTTTTTGACATTGTCCGACACTGATGAGGACGCAAGTTTTGAGCAAATCTAGTTTGATAATCATGAATGTGCGAGCCAGTAACAAAGGGATCATTGAATGGTAACAAATTATTACAATACGAAAACATAAAGATACCCTTCTGTAGGTAATTTATTTCTGTTATTTTTAGAATTTCTAATTTCTTAAAAATAGGTTCAGAAGGAGCAAGATAATCCACTTTATCAATCGATCGTACAATTCGTTTTTGTAAAAGCACTAGTCTTTTTAGATTTGATATACGTATGTGGAATCCCAAGCTAGATTACAATAGTGTAGATAGGGATAAACTAGTGCATAATAAAGTAAATGCAAAGATTTCTTAGTTAAATAAAATTTAGATTTATATATAATACCAGCCGACTTGGCTATTTTGAGGCTATTTATATAAATTATAATTCTATATGTAGAAAATGGCCTCCAAAAATGCAGAATGGTGCCGACCTGGGTCGGGTTAAGGTCGGCATTGTTTTGCCGACCCCAATATTGATTTTTTTCGAGGGTTGCCCATGACACTAACATGTGAAGACAGAACTTTTCTGAATTTTTACAAAAACAGCAAGAAGAAATGAACTCTCTTCCCGTTGTCTTCATCGCAATTTACTCACGAACATTTTTACTAATCTATAATTAAGCTAACCATATTTTAATGAATACTTACAGGGAGAAAAAAGTTCTTCTCGTTGACATCATAAGCAAGTCCAATGCGGTGCCATTTGAAATACTTGAGAAACTCAATGACGGCTTTGTTTAAAGACTTTGATGTTGGTACGACAGTCATAAATCTCGGATAGACGTCTTTGTCGAGCAGCTCTGGGGTAGAGGCACCATAGGAAACCTTAACAATAAAAAGGATGTAAGGAAATTCACCAATCCATGCATCATTCCTTCCTTTCCTTCATTCCTTCCTACCTTCCTTCCCCCTTCCTTCCTTCCTCCCTTCCTCCCTCCCTCCCTAACTCACCCCTTCCCTCTTTCCCCAATTCCTTCCCTCTTTCCCCAATTCCCTCCATCCATCCATCCGTCCGTCCGACAACCCTCCCTCCCTCCTACCTTCCCCCTTCCCTCTCTCTCCCTCCCTACCTCCTTCCCTCTTCCCCCTCCTTTCTTCCTTCTCTCTTTCCCCCTTCCCTCCCTCTCACCCCCTCCTTCGTTCGTTTTTTATATATACCTGTAACGGTCCCCAAATGGTTGACAATCGTGCTGTATATGAGGCCACTGATGAAAATGCAGGACCAAGAATACAAATAAATACAGTTTTAGATGGATGAGTATTTTTGAACTCGATCAACGATTGAATAGCATGAGCAGCATTTTCCTAAAATAATAAATCGAGAGAATTGACTGTTGAAAGTGGTAGTCAGAGAAAGAAAGAAAGAATGAAAGAAAGAATGAATGAAAGAAAGCAAGCAAGCAAGCAAGCAAGCAAGCAAGCAAGCAAGCAAGCAAGCAAGCAAGCAAGCAAGCAAGCAAGCAAGCAAGCAAGCAAGCAAGCAAGCAAGCAAGCAAGCAAGCAAGCAAGCAAGGAAGGAAGGAAGGAAGGAAGGAAGGAAGGAAGGAAGGAAGGAAGGAAGGAAGGAAGGAAGGAAGGAAGGAAGGAAGGAAGGAAGGAAGGAAGCAAGGAAGCAAGGAAGCAAGGAAGCAAGGAAGCAAGCAAGCAAGCAAGCAAGCAAGCAAGCAAGCAAGCAAGCAAGGAAGCAAGGAAGCAAGCAAGCAAGGAAGGAAGGAAGGAAGGAAGGAAGGAAGGAAGGAAGGAAGGAAGGAAGGAAGGAAGGAAGGAAGGAAGGAAGGAAGGAAGGAAGGAAGGAAAGAAGGAAGTTAGGAAGGAAGTTAGGAAGGAAGGAAATGGAATACTCACAAATGTCTCTTTGTAATGCATTATAAGTTTATAATCCTGTAGTACAGATTTATTGTGAATGGTTTCCACAGCAAAATCTATGGCTACCTTGTAGCCATAATAGTCTGAATATAAAAACGGCACGAGGGCTCCAACATGGAATTCCATTTTGCTTGGGGAAGAGAAAGCAATAATGTTTCCAATAATCAGCAACACTGCGTATAAACGGTGGGCAGTCATAATTTCTGGGAAAAACAGAATTTTTATGAAGAACAAAATAGGAAAGTTAGAGTTCCCTTTCCCTAAGGGGGTGTTTATACGAAGGAGGGCTAGCCCTCTTGGTAGGGCTGACCCTAGTAAGAGGGATGGATTTCACCTTGCGTTTACATGGGAATATTCTAGCCCTTCGAGGAGGGATGACTTGTTTACTGAGTTGACAACATTTTTTTTATCCCACGTAACACGCTGAATCCCATTTCCCCGCACAAGTTTTCAATTTAAAACATACGTATGAACAAACAGAACTTGTCAAATAAAGAGTTGTCTAAAAATATACGGGCGAAGACCAACTTTATCGCGTGTACGGAGCTTTGACTTGCCAGCCCTCTTTCAGCCCTCGCAGGCGAGATCCCGGGTAGTCAATAGCGAGATCTCACCTAGGAGGGCTGGCCCTCCTCTATATAAACACCCCATAAAAATAGGCAGCCGATTGGATTTTATCGTCATGGTAATATTAATTGCAGTCACAGGAGTGAATTAACGATTTATTCGCACTTCCTCGCCAGAGCACGAAAGGTGTTAATTTATGAATACATTTCAAAATCCGATATATTTCAGTTTGTTTGATATGCAAATGTATGGAATTTACGTCACGCATGCATAATGACTTATCAGAGAATGTTATATATATTTGCGTTCATGAAATGAAAACACTAAAGTGTGAATAACGACATGTGCGCGTGTTTCTCCGACAATACCTGAGAATGAAAGCGATACACAAGCTTCTCCGCTAACTCATTATGCATGTGTGACGAAATTCCAGACATTTGTATATCAAACAAACTGAATTATTTCAAAAACAAAGCGCAGAAGCAAAAAATCTTCAAAAGAAGTTACTTTATCATTTTAAAAGTTCTTCCAAATAATAAATCGCGTCGCCTGAAAATGCTTCTCGACTGTGCTTGGCTGATTCGAGTGCAGTTAATCCCAAACTGAATAATGCCAAAATATGTAATCACAGTGCAAAAACGTGTTATCACAGTGCAAAAACTTCTTATCACAGTGCAAAAACTTGTTATCACAGTGCAAAAACTTGTTATCACAGTGCAAAAATCTGTTATCATAGTGCAAAAACATATCGAGATAGAGAAAGTTCTGTGTGTACTGAACTTATCAAGTGAAAACTTGTCATTTTGTGCTGTGCAGACAAGCAAATTTAAATTTAAGTTTGAATTAATATTGTCTGTATGATTTCTCTTGCAATTTGAAAAAAAACCCAAATAGCACCAAATATTTCACTCGTCCTTTGTGAAATACTCGTCCTTTGCGGACTCGTGCTATTTTGAGATCTTTTATTAAAAACTCACTTGTGCGTGTTTTTTCTAAATTGCACTCAAAATCATACTATTACTAATACAAAATGACATAAAGTTATCATTACTACAACTATAAAAATATCATTCTGGTCCTACAGTGCCAAGATCTCGCCAAGCCGTCAGTTACCTGCCTATCCCATCTTACTCTGATGATGATGAAGGGCTCTGCTCGAAACGTATTTCGTCCCTAAAAACCTCGGCAGTTGCACTTTTTCACTTTGCTATATGTTCCATATGGACACTACGGGATGAGCAACACTATGGCGACTAACCAGCTGTTGTGGTGTAGTGGTTACCACACATGTCTATGAGTTGGGAGATACAGGTTCATATCCTGGGTTGAACCCCACTCAGGGTCTTAAAAATAATTGAGGAGAAAGTGTTGCCTTTGTAATAATATCAGCAAATGGTAAGACTTTCGGGTCTTCTTGGATAACAACCTTATAAATCGTAGGCCCTTGGAACCCCTATCAATTGGGCTTCTAGCCTGTTACGATATTCCGTTCACCAAAAAGAGTGATAAATCTAATAAACTAAACTGAACTAAACCAAACCAAACCAAACCAAACCAAACCAAACCAAACCAAACTAAACTAAACTAAACTAAACTAAACTAAACTAAACTAAACTAAAAGCAGTACCGCAACATGACATTTTTGGACAATTTTTAACGCACTTTTGTTGCGACAACATGTTAGCATGCTGCGTAACGTAACTTGAGACAGTTTCTATATTTCAGAAACATCCTCAACTGAAAAAACGTGAACGAAGACCCTCCGCACACCAGCAGTTTACATACTATACTCTAGCCTCCTTCGCAGGCAACTCTGTGGCTTCTTTTTCCCGAGTCAAATAGCTTCCAACGCTGTTTTGGCCATTTTTGGCCGAGCCAGAGAAATGATCAATCGCTTCACAATCCCTATACTTCCCTGCAATCCCAACCAAAATATTGCTCGCACAGCCTTGGAAGCGATTTGACTGGCGGAAAAAAGAAGCCACAGAGTTGCCTGTGGAGGAAGCTAACTATACTCATGCTCTATCACTGCTAGTGCTATCCTGTGTCTCAGAGGTATCACTCATGCCCACTTGAAGTTCGATATTTAAAGGCCCAACTGCACAGCCAGTTGTAAAAACGCAACCGCAAGGCTCTGACTGGGTATCCGCGACCTATAGCCAAATTCTAGCCAAGCGCTGTAACCGACTAAGCCGTTGCTGGGAGCTTATAGTTAAGATCTATAACGTTTAAGACAGTTTTCTACATGACAACGACAGCAGTACAATGTCTCATGAGCTGATATTCAAGATACAAATACGAGTTTATATTGTATACTCACCCATTTACTGCGTTCTCGCTTCTCAACCAGCTGCGTTCAAATCACCGTCCAGCTGCTAGGATCACATTAAAAAAAACGACGAATAATTGCCGCACAAATATAGGGCCATTTTACACACGGATTTGTGTGGAAACCGCGCCGTCGTGTATCTCAGACTTCAGCACTGAAAGAAAGCAAGGACAAACGACTAACAAGGAATTTAAGGTCATCATATGAGAAGGCTTGACAATGAAGGTTTCAAGGAGTTCAATAGAGCAGCATGTGGCTAAAAGAACCGACTGTTATGGTCTTTTAATTGGGCGGAGTTTTCTTGATTTTATCATGCCGCCTAATGGCCTCTCCTTCGCATCAAGGGTTGTTACGTTAATGGCATAAAACAAGTGCAGCACATCTGTTATCTCTCGCAGGAGAAACCTAAACTTAGATTTTCAGATTTTTATTATATGTGATGTTACGGTGATCGTCGTTTCTAGTCTATATCGATGCTAATGTATTTTGAATTTTTTATTAACAATTTTTTTATTTATAAGACGTCGCCAATAAATCAAGAAAAAATTACAACTCAAAGTATATAATATAGTCGCAATGGTTGGGCAATCATCACAGTCTCATATAGGGATTAATATCTACAGGAACCATTTACGATGGGCCCCAACACATGCATGAACACATATATAAATACAATCTGTTTACTGAACAGCAGGCCTTGTAAAGAACCTGATGGAGTTGTCTATACAAGTATGACGTTTTATACAAATGGCTTGAAAGATAAGGCGTTAATCGTACTCCCATATAGACTATTAATATCTACAGGAACCATAGTATACGATGGGCTTCGACACATGATCAACATAAGGCCTTGTAAAGAACCTGATGGAGTTGTCTATACAAGTATGACGTTTTATACAAATGGCTTGAAAGATAAGGCGTTAATCGTACTCCCATATAGACTATTAATATCTACAGGAACCATAGTATACGATGGGCTTCGACACATGATCAACATAAGGCCTTGTAAAGAACCTGATGGAGTTGTCTATACAAGTATGACATTTTATACAAATGGCTTGAAAGATAAGGCGTTGAACGTACACACTTTCCTTTGGTGATAAACTGTTGCAAATTACTGAATTGGAATGCTACGGTTTTACTCTGGGGTACAACTATGAGTACATTGACCAGACAGGTTGTTATTATGGCATGTTGTTCGTCTGATTTGTTTTATCTTCATGACCAAACATACCGGACAAACTAAGGAGTACAGCATGGTTAGGCATTGAATGATTTAGCCGCGTTGATTAGGAATGACATAGGCCAAGAACTGTCCTCTTTTAAGCTCAACGTAATGGCAAATACCTTCTTTTAATCATGCAAAATACACATCGATGCCAAACATCAATCTTCCTTAACAAGACAATTTTAAAGACAAGTCAGCATTAATTAGATTTCATCAACTCCATTCCTTCTTCACGTTGCACTGAGCTGAGTAAAGAAACACTAAACTGCCTCGACAAGTGAATAAAGTTGCTTTTTAAATTTATCGATCCCGTCTTTTTAATGAAATGAATGTAACAGAATAAATCTTCAAAACATGGTTTCGAAGTTCAACAACATGTTCAACAAATGTGCGACGGCAATTGGACGGTTTCTAATCCTAGCTGCAATTTCATGGCTATCTGGCTATATCCTCAAAATCGAAACCTCTTCTTCTCCTTCGTGAGACCAGCTACTCCAGGAAACGTTCATATAATATTAGAATATATAATATTAGAAATTCAATGTCAGTTATCAAATTTAAATTCTGTTTAAAGACATTATTTTTAATTCATGTAGTACGGAATAATTGTTAGTTTGTTGTATTTTAACTTATTGTAATTCTGCACCTTGTAAACACATTGAGGCTTTGCGAAATGCGTGGCAATGCCAAGAACTGTAATTATTATTATGATTATTATTTTTAAATCTACATGATATCAACGAAAAACTCTGGGTATATTTTATAAATTAATAAATAACAATATTTTTATAATGTCAACTATAACATTTACAGTTTCAAGTGTCTTTGTATAGTATAAATATAAAACCATTTTTCAACTACTTTGAAAATTTGAAACTGCTGCCGTGTCGGGGGTCATACGTCAAAAATATTGACGTAAACACTGAGTGATTGTTTTGCCAGTGATATATTGTATTTTTGAATATTAATACAGCGGATGTGTTTGTCTTTCTTCAGTTCTTGTGTAATTTTTACATCGTTCCAAGGGATTTTTAGGATATACGTTTCAAAACTCATAACATATAGTTTAAAAATGTTTTTTAATAAAGCTGTGTTTCGATAGAAAGGTAACATATGTACAAGTATATAGACAAGTATTGTGAGATATTGCGTAAACAAATATGACAGACGGTTTTATCAAAGTAATATGCATGTATTCACATACACTGACTATTCAACACATCACTTTTATCTTATACTCGTCAATGTTATCTTATTCTGATCACATTCATCTTATTCTCATCACTTTTATCTTATATTTATCATTCTCATCTTATATTCATCACTTTCATCTAATACTGACGTATTACTTTCAATAAAATAGCCAAGATCTAAATGTGTTGGGCGGCCGTAGTTGGCCGAGCCGAGACCTGTGTAGTCTCCTCTTTCTTTAGCTACTATACCCAAAGGTAGGGATGCAGGGCGCTACTCCTATCTCTGGAATATTAAGTGTTGATATTACAGAGGGGGAAACCAGAGAATCCGGAGAAAAACCCTCGAAGCACAGGAGAGAATCAACAACTCTATACACTCATGAGTCTGAAGCTCGGAAGTCAACACAGGTATACCCAGATGGTCACCCCATCCAAGTACTAACTCATACAACAGGGCTTAACCTCAGTGGTGAGGGGCAACGCACCTAGTGCCACCCGTGTCAAAATAATATAAATAATATAATGAATATCAAACGACAACGTATACAAATAAAAAAAAACAATACCTTCTTCTTGCTCTATTGGTCAGCCACTTTACTTTTACGTTTTCAACTGTAAAACAAAATCATATCGGATAGAAAGGTTATATATGGAGCGTTGTTCGCCTGATTTGTTTTATCTTCACTGCAAACTTCGTCCGTATATCTTCACCAAACATTATACCGGACAAACTAAGGATACAGCATCATGGTATATCTCATCACTTTTTATCTTATTCTCATCACTTTTATCTTATATATATACGTATTACTTTTTTTACAACCTATGATCCAAGATCTAGAATCAATAATATAAAATGAATATAGATGAAAACCAACAATTTACCTTCTAGTTCTTGCTCTATATTGCTCACCCACTTTACTTTTACGTTTTCAACCTTAAAATAAAATCATATCGGACAAAAATATGAAACCAAATCGAAACTGTAAAACTCAGACAGTCAGTGGTTTAGTAATCAGTTTAGTTAGTAGATTTATTACTCTTTTAGGTGAAAGGAATACCCCAACAGGCTAGAAGCCCAATTGATAGCAGTTCCGAGGGCCTACGATTTAAGGTCGTTATCCGAGAAGACCCGAAAAGTGTTACCATTTGCTGATATTATTGCAAAGCAGCACTTTCTCCTCAATTATTTTTAAGACCCTGAGTGGAGGTCCGACGCAGGATTTGAACCTGTGTCTCCCAGCTCACAGACATGACCGCTTTTAATTTAAAATTAAGCATAAAAAGGGCACAGATATTATTTTACAAAGCTATGAAATAAAATTCTTTAAATACTATATATAGTTTTCTTCAATAAAATAGCAACGTAACCTTACCGATTTTTTTGCTGTTTTTCCCGGTTATCCAAAGCGCTGTAAAATTACACGATGCTGATAAGACGTTATAGGTTGTCGTTGATTTGACAGAAGGCAATTCCCCACGCAGAGAAACTGAACTTATTGAAAGAGAATTGCGCGACCATTTCGCAAACAAGTGAGACATTAGTGAATAATTTGCATAAAAAGGGAACAATATGGCACTAACCAATGAAAATTACACAACATATTGACTTTATTAAAAGAAAAACTAAAAAAAATTTTAATCTATTTGCAGCTTCGGCTAGCTATAACTGACAGACTTGGATAATATTCTATAGCGAAAATATTCACTGTCGTACAAACAATAACAAAAATTTATTTAATATTTTCTATGTTTTCATTATAGTGTTTTTATTTCAATCAGTATTTGAGCGGTGATTTCGATTTGAGAGGGGAAATAGTTAGATTTGTAATTATAGCACAGAATTGTAGTTTTGTAATTATAACTGATTACGACTAGTGTTTAGCAAAACCTGCAAAAATGTCTCGAGACTGTGATAAGATTTAGCGACTCCTAGGCATTTGTATATAGATACAGAATATAGCATGAAATGTTGGATTTAGTGGTTTAGTATTTCTTTATTTCATGTTTAGGACTAGCTAGAGTATTGTCTTAATGTAACTAGGTGGTGAACTGCCAAGATTGTTGTGCCAATAGTGACGAAATACTGACGTTTCGAGCGGAGCGCTTCATCAGAGTAACCCATGCATGTAGTTTAAGCCATGTAGTCTAAGGCTAAGCCATGTCGTCTAACTCTAAGCCATGTAGTCTAAGCCATGTAGTCTATTCCAATGTCTAAGAGCATATCTTACTGGTGATCAGAAGGTTTTTAAGTCCCATCAGGGACATGTTTCTCAACGAAGTTGACAAGCTAGTATTAGAAAAAAACATTTTCACAACACTAAAACTATTTAAATAAGTAAATTTCAGAGATAACGAGGTTAGTGATAAGAATATACAGTAAAAACTCGCTAACATAAGTCCATATAAGAACATATATAAGAATATAAGAACCTATGGCCCAGGCTGATTGGGTAAAACATGTAGGTTCTTGTTAGCGGGTTTTTACTGTACAGGACGATTTTTGAAATCATTGTCAAAAAAATCCGAATTCTCAGCTAATGTTTGCATACTCACCAGTGCGACCCTTTTCTTTTGCTGTTCAAGTAATATGACAATGTTTATTAATAGCGCATCTGCATTTGCGAATTAGTCTGGGTGACAATTGATTACTATAAGATGAGTTATGCATGGCATTGCCATAAAGGTGAGATTTGTAATAGAAAACTTTTGGTTAACATAACTGATATATAAGTAAAAAAGTTTAGGTTGAATATTTTGACCATATCTTGTGTGTTTTGGAAAAGAATATTAAAAATATATTGTTTATACAGACCTATATAGCTCAAGCTGTTCAAGATAAGGCCTCCCATTATCTTCATATATACCTCAAGGATCCACGCACGTGAACAAACAATAACTTACACATGATTGGAGCGGTTTAATCAAAGCGTGCGGCAACCCGTCGACATAATCACATCCAAATCTACAATATGTGAAATAGGGAGATCCGCGTTGCCTAGCAACAGCCGATTACGGGACCGGTCATTATTTATGGCCGGGGGGGTAACTGAAAATTCTAAGACCTAAATTGGTTGGGTAAAAAATCACTTCTCTGAAGTGTTGGGTAGCAAAATTTTCATGATTATTTACATATCTTCTCATGGATTGGAATGATCGATGGAAATACGTTGACGACAGTACTGTCACTGAATAACAGCAACCTCCAAGACCTGGTGAATTATATCTATCATTGGACTAACACTAATAATATGAAGCTTAACGTCACTAAATGCAAATAATTGGTATTCGACTTTGCTAAAGAGAAAAGGGTCTTTTCACCTTTAATTGTAGACAGTGTTGTTGTCGAGCGTGTAAAATCTGCTCGTATTCTAGGACTTATTGTCCAGGATAATATGAATTGGAACGAACATGTCAACCAAATCGTAAAAAAAGCAGGGAAAAGACTGTAGCTCAGGCTTTTAAAACGATCCAACGCTGACATAAATACCTTAATGACTGTGTTATAAGACCTTGAATACGCCTGTCAAGTCTGGTACGTTGCCATTCAAAACTTTTTGAGTGAAGATATTGAAAACGGATTCAAAGACGTGCATTGAGAATTGTATTACCATCATTACGTTATGGAGAAGCACGGAATTTTACTGGTATTCCTTCACTTAAAGCGCGACGTGAAAAATTGTGTGATCAATTTTTTGAAAAGAACGAGAACAATTATTAATTGAGTTTTTACTTCGTAAAGTTTCATTTGATTATGACATGAGACCAAGATGTAAATATAATAATTACTTATGTAAAACTGAACGTTTTAGGAAATCGTTTTTACCTCAAATTATTTCAAAGGAAAACAGTAAATGCTATATAGCCATTTCGGACTTTTATATTTTTAATCAACGTATTTTAACGATAACTTAATTACTGAATATTTTTATTGAACATTTTTACGCATGTTTATCTACTATGTAATTTCATGTCTACTTATTGTAAGTCACTGATGTAATTTAACCTTTTGTTAAAAATATAAAAATTAAGAGTTCATCATTTAAAATTGGAATCTCATCATCAGTTCTCCTTAGTCATCATGGCACATTATCTTTTGTTATTGTATTCCTCTCCTTGTTTTCCTTGGATTCCTGCTCTGTGCAGGGAGATAATAATCTGAAAGTTACAGTAGGATCTGTCTGTATATCTATTTGGGTTTGTTATTAAAACTTGTATCGACGATATGCTGGGAATTGAGCTTTATCTAACTTTTTTTTTCTTGGGTTGGGTAAAAGATTTTCTTTACTCATAAATGGTTGGGACGGTTAAACTTTCTGATATTAATTTGGTTGGGTAAAATGTTTTTTCAGCACCAAATCTATTTCTCTTCGACCCCCACCCCGACCATAAATAATTACCTGTCCCTAACCACACTACTGTGCGTGTACATGTACTTGTAACAGTAATTAAGTACGCGACTCATGCGTGTACTTAACAGCAACTAAGTACGCTACTGTGTGTACTTGTAACATCAACTGTGTACTTGTACCAATGTTTCTACAATAGCAAAGGCTTCGCAACATCAATTAAGTATGCCAATGCGTACTGTACTAGTATGCCAATGCGTACTGTACTAGTAGGCCAATGCGTACTGTACTAGTATGCCAATGCGTACTGTACTAGTATGCCAATGCGTACTGTACTAGTATGTCAATGCGTACTGTACTAGTATGCCAATGCGTACTGTACTAGTATGCCAATGCGTACTGTACTAGTATGTCAATGCGTACTGTACTAGTATGCCAATGCGTACTGTACTAGTATGCCAATGCGTACTGTACTAGTATGCCAATGCGTACTGTACTAGTATGCCAATGCGTACTGTACTAGTATGCCAATGCGTACTGTACTAGTATGCCAATGCGTACTGTACTAGTGTGCCAATGCGTACTGTACTAGTATGCCAATGCGTACTGTACTAGTATGCCAATGCGTACTGTACTAGTATGCCAATGCGTACTGTACTAGTAGGCCAATGCGTACTGTACTAGTATGCCAATGCGTACTGTACTAGTATGCCAATGCGTACTGTACTAGTATGTCAATGCGTACTGTACTAGTATGCCAATGCGTACTGTACTAGTATGCCAATGCGTACTGTACTAGTATACCAATGCGTACTGTACTAGTATGTCAATGCGTACTGTACTAGTATGCCAATGCGTACTGTACTAGTATGCCAATGCGTACTGTACTAGTATGCCAATGCGTACTGTACTAGTATGCCAATGCGTACTGTACTAGTGTGCCAATGCGTACTGTACTAGTATGCCAATGCGTACTGTACTAGTATGCCAATGCGTACTGTACTAGTATGCCAATGCGTACTGTACTAGTATGCCAATGCGTACTGTACTAGTATGCCAATGCGTACTGTACTAGTATGCCAATGCGTACTGTACTAGTATGCCAATGCGTACTGTACTAGTGTGCCAATGCGTACTGTACTAGTATGCCAATGCGTACTGTACTTGCACCAACGTTTCTAGTAGCAAAGCTCTTCACGGCAGTAATTTTACTAAAGTTTTCATCTACATGCAATACTATTTTCCTCATTTCTTGTTTGTTATTCTGCCGTATTGTGCGACGCGGCACAATTCTTCATGATGATCTGGTGAATGTTGCAAAACATTCTTTAAACTGATGCTATGCATACGGGACGACGTTAACGACGATTTTTAAAATGCAATTGATGTTGCACAAAAGATTGTCAAGTGTCAAGCCTGGTTTCCATATGGTCGTAACAGTCGGCGACTCAGTAGCCGATTGGTCTCCGACTCAGTAGCCGACTGCTCTCCGACTGAGTAGCCGACTGGTCTCCGACTCAGTAGTCGACTGGTCTCCGACTGAGTAGCCGACTGGTCTCCGACTCAGTAGCCGACTCAGTAGCCGACTGGTCTCCGACTCAGTAGCCGACTGGTCTCCGACTCAGTAGCCGACTGGTCTCCGACTCAGTAGCCGAATCAGTAGCCGACTGGTCTCCGACTCAGTAGCCGACTGGTCTCCGACTCAGTAGCCGACTCAGTAGCCGACTGGTCTCCGACTCAGTAGCCGACTGGTCTCCGACTCATCTTTCCATATAGTCACGAAAGTCGCCGACAACGGTTTGAAAATCGCCGACAACGGGTTGTTACTTGGGAAGCCATTATGAAATTAGCCGCAAAGTGCATTATGGGATACATTTACTGTCAGCGACGACGCAGATAGGCAAAATTTTGTTTTTCCATATCGTTGCTACACTGCGACTAGTCGGCGATCAGTCGCAAACTAGTCGGCGACTGTTGTGAAAATTGAACTCTGTTCAATCTTTCCCGACTATGGTCGACGACTACGCCGACTACTGTGACGCCAGCGACAAGATGTTTCCATATAGAAAAGAACTAGTAACTCCAGAATGCCGAATTTGTAATAGACCACTAGTTGGATGATACTAATACACAATATACTTTAGATTATTATTGTCAATATTATTGTCATGATAACCATAACCATAATTAAATAATTAGATTATAATATATTAAATAATTAGATTATAATAATTAACACTCGCTTAGTTCGACGCACGGAATACCTTCCTATTCACTTTCTCCGTCAACGCTCAATCCATCTTCGTTATCTACAGAGAACCCATCGTTCATCACAGCTCTCTGAGATTCCCCATTGTCCTCACGGAAAGTTGTCATGTTCACCATAGTACTCGGTATCCTATTGTCCTCCTCTTGGCTCCCACTGTTCAACAAAACATGTGGAAGTTCCTCGTTTTCCTCAAGGTAAGCTGCTAGTTCGTGCAGTGGACCATCGACTACAATAACAAATGAGAATACCTAGTGAAAATATCTAACTTCTTTGAGAGTTGGCGCGATGTACGAATATGTATATGATGTTTGACTGTTCTGACCGTGTCTCAATAGCTCAGTGGTTAGAGCGCCGATGCGTTGATTCGGAGACCTCGGGTTCGATTCCCGGTTGGGGCAGTCAAATTTTTCATATATATATATATATATATATATATATATATATATATATATATATATATATATATATATATATATATATATGTCTGTCTGTCTGTCTGTCTGTCTGTCTATATATATATATATTTAACCAAACAATTTAATATAGCCTATGCTAGTTTAGTTTAGTTTATTAGATTTATCACTCTTAGGTGAACGGAATAACCCAACAGGCTAAAAGCCCAATTATAGGGGTTCCGAGGGCCTACGATTTTAGGTCGTTATCCGAGAAGACCTGAAAGTCTTACCATTTGCTGATATTATTGCAAAGGCAGCACTTGTTAGTTTACCTTGATCAACAGTTTCTGTTTGTATCCACTTGTGTTTAACATCCCGTTTAACAATTGCTTGGTACACGTCATCCACTTCTGTTGTTGTTGAGTGCACGCTCATATGTAGTGTATCCATGGTACGGGTGCGTGCCTGTGGTTCTGAAGTTGTGAAGTAATATTCATGAACCTAAAGGAAAAGGTCAACACAGAGAATATGACAAACAGACAGACAAACAGACAGACAGACAGACAGACAGACAGACAGACAGACAGACAGACAGACAGACAGATACAGACAGACAGACAGATACAGACAGACAGACAGATACAGACAGACATATACAGACAGACAGATAAACAGATACAGACAGACAGACAGACAGACAGACAGACAGACAGACAGACAGTAGACGGATGGTAGACAGAGTGTTGCCCTTGCCACGAGTTGGTAGGCAGTAAGGTGAATAGGTATGAGTATCAAAGTGATGTGCTACGTAGGCAATGTAGATATACAAATAGGAAACACTAAATAGTTGTATTGTGTAGGTAAGTAAGTTGGTAGAATAACCAGAGTTTACCTTGGGTAAAAACATCGTGGTAAGTGTGACTGTTGTAGGGAGAAGAACAACAGAGGAAACCAGTACGTGAAGTAATCCATAGTAAACTGTCTTCTTCAAGACCATGGATACCGTTGCACCAATAGCTGATAAGATCACCACGTTGTAGATGGACATACCAATGTATTTGGAGTCATTCAACGCTGGGATGGTAACTTTTCGTGTCTCCCATGCAAGAAACACGCCAAAAAGTAGCAAAATACCCTTGTAAGCATAGATAGTACCAAGAAGCTTAATTCTATGAGTGCATTCACAGATTTTTAATATTGGGATGATGATGAGGTCACCAGAATCTTCTTTCTGTTTACAAAAGGAATAAAATATTTGTTGTTTGCCACTTGATTTGTGTCTGGTTAATGTACAAATGAAATAGAGGGACAGATGAATAGTTGGATGAAGGAATGGATGGATGGAGGTAGGATAAATTGGTGGAGGGATGGATGGCTGAATGGATGGATGGATGGATGGAGATATGATGGGATGGATGGCTGAATGGATGGATGGAGGTATGGATGGGATGGCTGAATGGATGGTGGAGGTATGGATGGGATGGAGGTATGGATGGGATGGATGGATGGAGGTATGGATGGGATGGAGGTATGGATGGGATGGAGGTATGGATGGGATGGAGGTATGGATGGGATGGATGGATGGATGGGATGGAGGTATGGATGGGATGGAGGTATGGATGAAATGGAGGTATGGATGGGATGGCTGAATGGATGGTGGCTGAATGGATGGTGGAGGTATGGATGGGATGGAGGTATGGATGGGATGGAGGTATGGATGGGATGGAGGTATGGATGGGATGGAGGTATGGATGGGATGGCTGAATGGATGGTGGCTGAATGGATGGTGGAGGTATGGATGGGATGGAGGTATGGATGGTATGGCTGAATGGATGGTGGAGGTATGGATGGGATGGAGGTATGGATGGGATGGCTGAATAGATGGCGGAGGTATGGATGGGATGGAGGTATGGATGGGATGGAGGTATGGATGGGATGGAGGTATGGATGGGATGGCTGAATGGATGGTGGAGGTATGGATGGGATGGAGGTATGGATGGTGGAGGTATGGATGGGATGGAGGTATGGATGGGATGGAGGTATGGATGGGATGGATGTATGGATGGGATGGAGGTATGGCTGAATGGATGGAGGTATGGATGGGATGGAGGTATGGATGGCTGAATGGATGGAGGAGGTATGGATGGGATGGAGGTATGGATGGGATGGAGGTATGGATGGGATGGGATGTAGGTATGGATGGATGTATGGATGGGATGGAGGTATGGATGGTGGAGGTATGGATGGGATGGAGGTATGGATGGTGGAGGTATGGATGGGATGGAGGTATGGATGATGGAGGTATGGATGGGATGGAGGTATGGATGATGGAGGTATGGATGGTGGAGGTATGGATGGGATGGAGGTATGGATGGGATGGATGTATGGATGGGATGGAGGTATGGCTGAATGGATGGAGGTATGGATGGGATGGAGGTATGGATGGTGGAGGTATGGATGGGATGGAGGTATGGATGGTATGGATGGGATGGATGGAGGTATGGATGGGATGGATGGAGGTATGGATGGGATGGAGGTATGGATGGCTGAATGGATGGAGGAGGTATGGATGGGATGGAGGTGTGGATGGGATGGAGGTATGGATGGGATGTAGGTATGGATGGAGGTATGGATGGCTGAATAGATGGTGGAGGTATGGATAGGATGGAGGTATGGATGGGATGGAGGTATGGATGGGATGGCTAAATGGAAGGGATGATGGTATGGATGGGATGGAGGTATGGATGGGATGGAGGTATGGATGGGATGGAGGTATGGATGGGATGGAGGTATGGATGGGATGGAGGTATGGATGAGATGGAGGTATGGATGGGATGGAGGTATGGATGGGATGGCTAAATGGAAGGGATGATGGTATGGATGGGATGGAGGTATGGATGGGATGGCTAAATGGAAGGGATGATGGTATGGATGGGATGGAGGTATGGATGGGATGGCTAAATGGAAGGGATGATGGTATGGATGGTAGAGGGATGGATGGATGAATGGATGGATGGTTGATGGTATGGAGGACTGAATGGATGGATGATGGGATGGAGGATTGAATGGATGGATGTAGGGAAGGATGAATGGATGGATTGGTGGGGATGGGTCGATGGAAGTGAGACAGATGGAATCTCACCTTTTGGTCAAACACAATGTCTTGAGGCTGTAAAGGGTCAATGTAAACCCAGACTGTGATAAAGATGACATCAATAATGACGAGAACCATGACAAAAGAAAGAAGATGAATATCTCTCAATCTCTTAAAACAAAAACAAAGACAATGATAAACATTCAAAAAACTTAAAGACAAATAAGCCAGTTCGTAATGTCGACTTCGCATCAAAATGACGTGTTCTTCGTCGGGATAAAACTTATTTCAATTCATAACATCAGGCTAAAACCACAATAGACATTTGTATTTATATTCACACTTGCAAATTCGTTATACTGAATTCCCCAGCCTGATGTTATGAATTGAAATAAGTTTTATCCCGACGCAGAACGCGTCATTTTGATGCGCAGTCGACATTACGAACTGGCTTATTTATAAATCGGTCTGATTGTTACACGTGATTTGGAATCATGTGAAGTCAATCACATGTGAAGATTCACATGTGCGATTTTGAAACATGTGAAATCAGTGAATATTCACATGTTATTTTCGTATTGACAGTGAACGAGGTTAACCTTGTAAGAATCTCAAATAAACCTAGTTATCTCTTACCTTCTTCTTGATAGCTCGTTGAGCTGTGAATATTTTGTGTACCCTCCAGGTTTTGCTAAATAATGCTCCAAAGGATAAGGAAAAAGCAATGGCCAATACATACAGACGAACCTTGACAACATAAGATGGGAGAAAAATTAAAAGATAATAAATTACAAATGACACACCGTGTTCTAATGTCTCGATCAATTCCAAGTGTGCCCATCTCCCCCCTGCCATTTGACGACTCGCCTGTTCCCAGGGTTGGGTATTTGCCTCTACAGGTCGTGGGTGGGGAATTTGTCAAAGTGTCTAAATAGTTAGTAGTAGATGCTTGGCTGTTATTTTCTTGAAAATTAGCCCAGTTCAAAGAGATGCGTATCCCGTAAATCTATATTGAATTTCGAACACCGCACATTTCATATAGTCCTTTGCTATTCAATTTCAAAAGGAAATATTGTTTGTGACGTCAGACTCTCAATGCTACGCCTGAATTTCAGTCGATGTTACTTGTTTTCTTCGAGAAGTAGATGAAATGTCCAGCCTTTCAGATGAAGAATTTGAAAAAAGGACCTTGATCACTATGGATTTACTTGAAGAATTAGCGATGTGGAGTCTTCGCGTTGAGAGTCTGACGTCACTTCCTTACGCTGGTCAGGAACATGATCGATAAATGGCGGACACAACAACTTCAGATTCGGAGTTAGAAAAATAACACTTGCCCTCGTCTAATCGCAAAACGGTTTCGACCTAGTAATATTCAGCAGCTCTGCTTTATAAATACGTAAAGATATCGATAGGTAAAAATTTGATCATAGTACCACTTTAAGAAACCCAAAACAACCAAACTGTTCTAGAGGTACAACAACGATCATCTCCTCTTTGTAAACATGATGATGACAGCCAAGATAGTTTGGATATTCATTTACACGTGTAAGACACGCGCACTGCCACGGTGCCCCAGCGTCCCTCGCGTTGCCCCCTGTCAACAACTACTTACGTTGCATAGAATTCCAAATGCGACGTCATCAACGAACCTTGAATCAATACCAAGCAATAACACAAACAAATAACACAAAAGACAACCAACAAGGATAACATTATTTATCATGGGAGACGATAGTCGCACCACTCTAATACATAAAGAAAAAATAAAAGAAAGAAAATTAGTTCATCGTGATATATTTAACAACTAGAAGTTACTATCGCAAGGGAAGTGCTGCCTTGAAATCCAAGTCAGTCATGATATTGTGCAAAATTACAAAAATAAGTGGTGGGCTTTTTGAAGTCAAAGTTGCAGCAGAGGTAGTACAGCCTCGTACCCATGCGGTTATGGTTTAGGCAAGACCAGAGCAGTGAGTTATACATATATATATGGAGCTCACAATGAGCTTGCTGGACCAAACATCTCTGAGGTTAGACATCTATCTGGGGTTAGTCATTCATTACGCTGACAAGAGGTTTTACCTGACACTGTCTTTGAACAAGCAATCTCTATGTTTTATATTGTATCACCATTATTATAACTATAGACATTAAACAATGATTTATTTTATTTTATTTATTTTGTTTTTCCCCAACCTTTCCCGCCAAACATTTGTCTTACCCAACCCATTTCTCTTCGGTACCAACCCCAGCCATAAATAATTTAGTGGAACGTGAAGCTTACTCTCTTCAGCCACACGAGAGTTAAAGAGGGTTTTTCTATCTTCTAATAAAGCTATAATTCAATTTCCACAATATACTAACCTGTAGTTTCTTTTACTAACGTTAAAATACAAAAATACGACAGAGTAGAGAACACCAAGTACAGCAAACACTCCAATAATAATCAACTGAGGCAAGGAATAAGTCAAAATTCGCTCTTCTTTTGTCGTTTCATCAACTGGAATTTTACCGTCTAAAACATAATTTTCGAGTGACGTCATCAATACTGATGTAATAGATGGAAAGGCACCTACTACTATTTGTTTTCTTAGATTTTCAATTCGAAAGAACAACAAACTTACGACTAAACTCCTTCCTTTAACGTACTGGTATGAATACCTAGACATTGTATTTTTCTACAAAACTAACCACGGCATCAACATCCTCAACAAGACCATCCTACCAACTCCTCAACATCACAAAAAAACAAGATTATCCAACCCTGACTGCGACAAATATCAAACCCAATACTTCCACATACTAAAAATCATACACAAAATCGGACAACAAGAACATGGAACATACTACCAAAAACTATTACAACAAAAAACATCACACTCTCAAACTTCAGGAAGTTACTACACGAACATGGAAACGCATATGTTTAAAATACAACACAGCTCGAAGCCTTATGAACCCACCATCGTGTTGCTTTTAGTAGATATCATAGTAAATTTGATGTATTTAATGTGTGTTGTATATCGCTATGTATCTTTAAAGTGACTGTTAAATCGTACATGCTTTGGGGCCGCAGTAATTGGCACTAGATGTTGCGGTTACCCAGCCTCTTGTCTTAATGTCTGTATTTATGTTTGTAATGTGTATGGCAAAGTTATTAAAATAAAATAAAATAAAATGAAATACGAATGTTGGAGAAAGTGGTAATATATCAGAATTTTGAAAATAAAAAGACAAATTATTGTTAAATTCTCTCATTATATACTTCTAACCTTTCCATAACTTGTGGACTTGGTCTTCGAATAAAATCAGCTCATTTTCAAAGGTATTGTGTCTTCCGATTTGTACTAGGCTAGCTAAACAAAATAATCATCTGTGATTCTAATTTAATCCGTGTGAATTAATTTATTTTAATTTATGATTAACCTAATTTATTATAATTTATGATTGTAATTATAATAATTACTATTAATATTTATGAATAATTAATTACATATCACTGAGCTATATTATAATAAATTATAATTATAATTATCATTATATAATAATAGATAATTATATAATTATAATTATAATAAATTATAATATTAGTAAAAATTATAATAATTATATAAAATTTATTTCATTAACTTTTTTATTAATTTTTTAAAATAAAGTATTTAATTAACTAACCTCTGTTGTTGACTATTCTCATTTGACTGATGTGGACAGTACCTAATCTTTCACGATAAGTAAAGCGATGAGGACCCTGAAATGTAATGTTATCATTTGATATATAGATACCTTTTGTACTGCTGCTTTATTATATAAAAACCAGTGTTTTATAAGTCGATCTATCGTTTTTTTATAAGGAAGTCGATCAATCGAAATATGTCGTATAAAATAAAAATTAAAAACCATTCCTATACTAAAGACTTAGTAAACGGGGTCTGTACGCGCGGGGCCAAAATATTTGCATGAAGTTTTCGTACAGACGAAGAGTTATATGGAATTTTGTTCATTTTCTTCTCTGTTTAGTTAACGCTGTTTTCGTCTTCAGATGCTGCTGCATGTTTACCTTACTTCTTCGCTGGTACATTTCGCTTCCTAGCTGTTACTCTAATTAGGCGCATTTACCGAGATTTTAGACGAATAACTTTAAAGAAAAGCAGTACTAAGTTATTATGTCCCAGCAACCTACAGTAGCTATCTTTTATTTCATTCAAACCAATATTTTTCCCGCCAAACGTCGGGCCTAATACAGGTTTGGACTGGCCTATGTGCCGTTATGCCATGGGGCCCCTTCCCGGCTGAAATGGCAAGGCCCCTAAATTGGGCCCAGTCCAAGCCTGATATAGTACATATAATTATTCAGTACTCACCGACAATCCTTCAAACTGAGTTTCAGACAATAACTGGGTGTAACGAAATGAAACATATGGATCTCCAAACTTAGCATTCTCAGGGTGGTATCTTGGGTTTTCTGATAATGATTTATTTAAGGTCAACGCTACAGTCCACATTGCATCAAAGGCGTAGCTTGTGTAAGTACGTGCTCTGAAATTCCTCTTTTTTACCTCACGCTGGAATTCTTTGGCAGTCTATAATGAATAATAATAATGGATTATAATGAATTGTAGAAATGAGCATGGTCAATCGAGTTGGTCTTCTTGGTTGGAAAACGGAGGTATGTCCATTATAGCCATCGGATAGCAGATGGTAACAGACGGTGGGAAATAGTAACAGATTGGGAGTAGATGGGTCCATACGGTAGCACATGGTAACAGATGGTAGCAGACAGTAGCAGATGGTAGCAGATGGCAGTACATGGTAGCAGACGGAAGCAGACGGTAGGAGATACTAACAGATTGGGAGTAGATGGGTCCATACGGTATAGCACGTGATAACAGATGGTAGCAGACGCTAGCAAACGGTAACAGATGGTAGCAGCCGGTAACAGATGGCACGGATGGTACCGATGGTGCTGATGGTGGGGAAACGTTACAGGAACAGAGGGCTCAGATTAAAGCCACGCTCATGTACAAGGTATTTCATAATATGATACCAATAAAACTCTGAGAGATTTTTCAACAGTCAAATACTGTTCACAGTTATACCATTTACGTGAGTCGCATTCTACTCTTTTCCTATGATTAACTTTCATTTCAAACTTACCATGCCAGAAATCGTCTTGTTATTATCTTGACGAATAACAACTTTATCAATTACTATAAAGCTTTCCGCAGCTTCGGATATTGAGGTCACATTGCATTTTACAGTTCTGTAACGTTTTTCAAATTGTTCTGGACGAAATATCCAGCTGCCACTCAGCGAAGCAAACAAAAGCCAAACATACTTTGGAGCTAACATTCCCATCCGGTAGGCCTGTTGAAATGAGATAGGAAGACATTGAGGAGTAACAGAATGTGATTGAGAATGAAAATATACTACTAGGAGGATAATACTATGCAATAGGAAGGGAGGAATGGAGGGAGGAAGGAAGGAAGGGAGGGAGGAAGGAAAAAAGGAAGGAAGGGAGGGAGGAAGGAAGGTAGTGAGGAAAGAAGGAAGGAAGGGAAGAAGGAAGGGAGGGAGAAAGGAAGGAGGGAGAAAGGGAGTAAGGAAGGAAGGAAGGAAGGGAGGAAGGAGGGAAGGGAGGAAGGAAGGGAAGGAGGAAGGAAGAAAGGAAGGAAGGGAGGAGGGAAGGAAGGAAGAAAGGAAGGGAGGAGGGAAGGAAGAAAGGAAGAAGGGAGAAAGGAAGGAAGGAGGGAAGGGAGAAAGGAAGGAAGGGAGGAAGGAAGGAAGGGAGGAAGATAACAGAATGTGATAGAGAATGAAAGAAAGAGATTACTAGAAAGATAATAGAATGCGATAAAAGGGATCACTGGTAGGATAATAAAATATGATATAGAACGATGAAAGACAAGAACAACGGATGAAAGTGAATAACTGTTCAAAAACCTCGCAAAACACTTTGGCAGCTCCCAATGGAGAAAACTCGCCGATAATTATCCGGGAATCGAGATTCTAAAAGACAGTAACAACAAATTAGAAAAAATAAATAAATACAGAAAAACATAACTGATAATGACTTGGTGTCCAAAATTTCTGTACAATTCTGCTTAAATAAAGTTATTCAATTCTTTCGCGTTTTGTTGCTACGTGTCTCTTAGGGGCCGGTCATTATTTATGGCCGGCACGGTTAAATTTCTGATCTTAATTTGTTTAGGTAAAATGTTTTTTCAGCACCAAATCTATTTCTCTTCGGCCCCCACCCCGACCATAAATAACCAGTCCCTTAGTACATTTTGCTTTACGTCGTCTGCGTATAAATATGACCAAACCTGTAATTTTTCTAACTGAGTTCGTGGATGACTTTCAGAATAAAGACTAAATCCTTCAACGGTAATCAATGTTAAGTCCATATCTTCTGATAATATCTGCTCTCTTAGGTCTTGAACTGCCTGTAATGTTATAAAAATTCGTTTGAAGTCAAATTCAACTTTATTAAACAAATCTTGTAACATCCAGTTGAATTACATTAACAGAAATTAACAACAAAATGGTCACCGCCTTGGGGTTAATTTACATATGGTCTTTAGAAAATGACGTCTCATTTTACAGTGAGTTACAGAGAGAGAAAATATTAAAATCAAGATTCTGCTTATTGAGTAGATCGTTTACCGTTTACCGTACCTCTTAATATACACAACAGCGATTATCGAATTATTCAGTCACCGGTTTGATTAGATCAGTCAAATGACGATTTCTAGAGATAACTTTCGTCAATACTTGTGACTCTATTAATGACGGAAATTTTAAAATGCCCTTTGTCCTGTTGTCATTACAAGTTTGGTGATTATTAAAATGT
Source organism: Chrysogorgia sp. JL179-B06 (assembly GCA_035772405.1). Lineage (NCBI taxonomy): Eukaryota > Metazoa > Cnidaria > Anthozoa > Scleralcyonacea > Chrysogorgiidae > Chrysogorgia > Chrysogorgia sp. JL179-B06. The sequence goes on along the minus strand of JAYKKM010000478.1, from coordinate 370,580 downwards.
TGGTATCAAACGTTAATCGTATTACCCAATATTCATATTTTAACATATAAGATATAGGTTCTTCCATCCACTTTCGAACATTTCACCAAACACTTTTGAAAATATCAAACAAAATCCGACAACAACTCAATGACGTTATGCCTATTTTATTTGTTGGCTGTTTTCAACACAATTTGAACTGATTTGACTGATCTAATCACATCGGTAACTGAATAATTTGAAAATCGTTGTTGCATATATTAAGAGGTCGGTAACTCAATGTAAAATGAGAGGCCATTTTGTAAGGATCATATGCAAATTAACCTGGTAAGGAGTTTCGTTAAGGTCATTGTCATATTGATGTATCTGATTCACTGACGAGCGTTGTAAATGAAGGCAGCCATAAAATAATACATGTTATTGTGTTTTCTATTTACCGAGGAGTACAGTTTATCATCGTATTCCTGAAGAATGGCGATTCTCTTCCAACCAAAACGTTTTATTATCGAAAGACGAGCTTTGTTGAAGGAAGATGTGGAAGGGACGTTGGTAAAAAGCAATGGATACTTTAAATCATTTTGAAGTTCAACGCTACTTGCTGCATAGGATAACTAGTAAAGTGGAACATGGAGTAATTATAAAAAAAAAAAACAGATGAAAGAAATAGAGATGAGACCAAGGGTCTACCTTAACTTTTGAGACCACTAGCAAACATGTGCCAGTATGTTTCACTCTCACTAGCAAAAATTCCAAAGTCACTAGCAAAATTTAAAATCCCCCTATGTAACCATAGAAACCATAGTTCATTTGTGTTTAATTTCATTAACTTTATTTCAGTGACTAATCTTATAGTTGACCCTACCATCATAGGCTAAAGTTGGGCATGTTTATTACATGATTGACTGACGACTCATTATACAGAACTGCCCGAAGTGCTGCCCCAGTTTTTATGTTAGCAGATTTTCCTGGGGCTGATGTTTTCTTTGGAGGTTCGTTTGTTGAATCGGCTGTTTTGGCGGACGAATTTTCCCTTTTTCGCTCAAAAAAAGTATTTTAAATTTTTCTATTCATGATGATTTATTACTAAACCCGAGGAACATATCACTTGCGCATCTACTCCACACATATGTTTCTAAATGAAACCGCTGACTGTGATGAACCCAGGCTCTTTCTTGCTTTCTGAAACTTTCAAATCGTTCAAAATACGCGATTGAGGTAATACTCGCAAAACTTTGCTAGTGAAATGTTTTCTTACTCGCTAAAACTCGTCAAAACCAAAATTTCACTCGCATTTTGCGAGTTTGCGAGCGGTAATGTCAAGCCTTGGATGAGACATTCCTTCTTTCCTTCCTCCGTCCCTCCCTTCCTTTTCCTTCTCCTTCCTTTCTCTCCTCCCTCCCTTCCTTCCTTCCTCCCTCCCTTCCTTCCTCTCTTTCTCCCTCCCTCCCTCCCTCCATTCCTTCCTTCCTTCCTCCCTCCCTTCCTTCCTCTCTTTCTCCCTCCCTCCATTCCTTCCTTCCTTCGTCCCTTCCTCCCTTTCTTCCTCTCTCTCTCTCTTCCTCCCTGCGTTCCTTCCTCCCTCCCTCCCTCCTTCCTTCCTTCCCTTTCCCCTTCCTTTTCCTTCTCCTTCCTTTTCCTCATCCCCTTTCGCCTCTTCCTCTTCCTCTCCTCTCATACTACCTGTACTACATCCCATGATCCACACGCCAACGCGGAAAGTCCGGTATTTTTGGACCAAGCCGGACCAATCATCATCCGAATAGACTCGTTGGCCGGCCACTGGATAAATTCAAAAACACGGCGAACTGTATAGGAAGGCAGTCCCTTAAAAACAAAATAAAATGACTGTTAGATGTACGAAAAAATATACAACAAATTATGAAGAACAAGTTATAAGGAGGAACAACAAAGAAAGAAATAGAGATAAAATTATTATATATGTTGTAATCAAAGTTCAACTATACATACAAAAGTGTCTCCATATTTCACAACGACTTCATAACCTTTCAAAATATCCGTACTGTTATTAATCGTCTCCTTGGCAAGCTCTAAAGCTGCTTGATAACCATATCTATCGGTAGTGTACGATGGAATAAGACCGCCGATAAAGATTTTCTTCTTGATGGAACAAACGATTGTTTGGTAAGAACAAAATAAGATTACTATCCAGTTGGTCGACATTACCTGGAAATTAAAACAGCAAATTACTATATCTCAAGTTGCTGTGTCTACACCAATGCGGTTTGTTTGAAACAACCTTTTATAATTCATGGTAGAAAAGATGTTTAGGTCCGCATTCATTACCAGAAATTAACGATAAAATGTCGGCCGCTTGAAGACTAATTCACATATGGTCTTTAGAAAATGGCGTCCTATTTTACAGTGAGTTACATAGAGAGAAAATATTAAAATAAAGATTCTGCTTATTGAGTAGCTCGTCTACCGTTTGCCGGCCGCTTTAATTAGATTAGTCAAATCTAGGATCTGCCAAATTGTGTTGAAAACAGCCAACAAATAAAATGAATGAGATTGCATTGACATTTGCGGAGGATCTAGTAAGCCTTAAGGGAAGAAGACGTAGGATACATATACATACATAAGCTCATTCATGGTGGTCACATCCCCCGAATGGCTTTCTCAATAATATAAAAGAAGATGTATTAGACCACTTAAAGTGTGATATCAAGGGCCACCTCTTCGACTTCAAAACCTACACAATTCTTACTGCAGTATTTACCTGAATACAACTGTAAACTTTATACAGCCTCAGTGAGAAAAAAACAGAAGTAATGCAAAACTATGATGTTCTTTTTTGAACTCTTGTCTTCTCAAGACAGTTTGGATCCGCACGGTGATAAATAAAAAGAGATGGCTTTGTTATACGCGCCGCTATATTATTCTCTCAAATTTCGTTTACTAATTACCTTAAACATGATTTCCACTTAAGAAACACCTGCAGCTAGTATTATAAGTAACTTTATAGACTAGATATTCACTCTCTGACTAAGAAGGGCGCTCGAACCCTTAGACTACTTACACACTATTTCAGCAGTACACCAACCTTTTTAGATATTTGATTTGTATTCCTACACTGCCTACGGAGTACAACACGTTTTACTACATGTGATTATTATCACAAGAAAGCTGTCAAGACAAATAATGAGATCTTTTGGAGCAACTACAAAAGGCTACGCAACGCTGTTACTGGAAAATTACGGAAAGAGAAAAGTATTTACTATTCTACCCAATTAGCTGGAAAACAAGATTCCAAACAAATGTGGAGGACACTAAATGACATTCTACCGAAGAAAGGTAAAAGTATGTCTACAAGTTACTTGGATTTAACAGCAACGAAATTTAATCAGTATTTTACTCAAATTGCCTGTACTTTATGTAAGCATTTTGGAAATGCTCCATTGCCAATTATTTCGACCCCAAGAGTTATTCGAGATTTTGTTCTACAAGATGTGAGCGCAAGCCTTGTGTATCATGAATTAGTGAAGTTAAGACTAAACAAAGCTACCGGTGTCGATGGAATTCCAGCAAGGCTGCTGAAGGATGCTGCAAGTGTGATTGCCAAGCCACTTGCATATCTTATTAACTTAACAATCTCGAGTGGAAAAATCCCTCCGGAATGGAAAGAAGCAAAAGTGACACCTATTTTTAAATCAGGTAAAAGAAGTGAAGAAAACAATTACCGACCGATCTCAGTTCTCCCTTTAATTTCAAAAATAATGGAACGTTCAATTCAAGTGCAGCTTGTGACATTTCTTACCGAAAATAACGTCTTGTCCATATATCAATCAGGGTTTCGCAAAAAACATTCTACAGAAACTGCTGTTATTCGTCTTGTTGACGATATACTGGAACATATGGACAAGCAACAAGTGACGAGTGCTGTATTTATAGATCTTAAGAAGGCCTTCGATCTTGTCGACCATGAGTGCTTACTTTACAAACTAGAACACTATGGAATTAGAGGTCAGAGCCTAGTCTGGTTTCGGAACTACCTCACCAATCGGAAGCAAAAGGTAAACTATGCAAACAAATTGTCATCCTGTCGTGGACTGGAATATGGCGTTCCCCAAGGATCTGTGCTTGGGCCTTTGCTTTTTGTTTTGCATATCAATGATCTGCCAAAATGTCTATTAAATTGTTCAATCAGCATGTATGCTGATGATACAATAATTTACTATACCGGTTCTGACACCAATGAAATAATGAATATTCTTCAAGATGATTTGGATCGAGTGGCAGAATGGATGGCAACTAGCAGGCTTGTTTTAAATCAAAGAAAAACCAAATTAATGCTTTTTGGAACAAGGCAAAAACTCAGTCGGATCGATGGCTTTACTATTCGACTCAACGGCAATGTCATCGAAAGAGTACTAAATTTCAGTTATTTAGGCATAATGCTAGATGAACAGATATCATGGAAAGAACACACTGAAGTAGTCTGCAACAAAGTGAGCAAGCGACTAGGTCTACTTTCTCGTATACGTTCTTGCCTGACACTTGAGGCATCAAAATGCGTTTATAATTCAATAGTGCAACCTATCTTTGATTACACCGATGCCGTATGGTCCGAACTGTCTGCTGGGTGTTGTCAAAATCTCCAAAAACTACAAAACCGTGCAGCACGTATAATACTACAACGAAATAGCTCAAGAAATACGTTTCATATTTTAAATTGGGTGGATTTATCGACTCGGAGACAAATTCATAAATGTGTTTTGGTATTCAAGTGCCTGAATAATTTAGTCCCAGTATACTTAAGTGAATATTTTACAAGGAACTCCAATATTCATTCGTATAATACCAGAAGGAAACACGACCTGCATCTACCAAAACCAAAACTTAATCTAGGCAAGAAGACCTTTAGATATTCTGGATCACTGCTTTATAACACTCTTCCAACTAAAATAAAAAATGCAGTGTCCTTATCTAATTTTAAGAATCTTATTCAAAGACATAGTTTTTAGTTTGGTGTTTTAGTTTTTAATGTTTAACCAATATATAATTTGTAACAGTTAGGTTTTTATATGTAAATATTATACTACTTATTTGGTTGAACTAACTTTTATAACTTTTATAATTGTAATTATACTTAATTATTTATATGCAGGGCCCCTATGGATACCAGTCATAGTGCTGAATGGGCTACCCTGCTAAAATAAAGTTTATTCATTCATTCATTCATCATGGGGCGAGCCTGAGCGTATCTGTGCCCTATGCCCTGTTCGATCTCTTTCCCTTCGTCATAATCTATCTTCCCGTTCTTCTACAGCAGTCTCTGACTCTCTCTGTGCCCTACGCCGTGTTCGATCTCTTTCCCTTCGTCTACATAATCTATCTTCCCGCGTTCTTCTACAGCAGTCTCTGACTCTCTCTGTGCCCTATGCCGTGTTCGATCTCTTTCCCTTCGTCTGCATAATCTATCTTCCCGTTCTTCAGCATTTTCATTTGCTCTTCGCTCTCGTTGGTTCCTTCACTGTCTACGTGCTTCGTCCATAAGACCATAACCAAACATTACGATTTGCGCAAATTTTGCGCAAAACACAATTGAAAGCATAAAACGGCGAAGACTCTAGGTCCGAAAAAGACGTACGTATACGAGAAACAAGAAATCAGTTCTACTACAAAACTATGGGGCTCGCCCCAATTACCTTTTAGTTGGCAGTACACCAACCATTTAGAGTACAGGTATTTGTACATCATATTTGAACTAGAATTGCACTATACATAGCTTTAGTTAGGAGTCATATTGCATACTGTTCCCAAGTCTGGGCGCCGCAATCCGTGTCGTTAATACTCAACATCGAAAGAGTCCAACGCTACGCAACTAAGTTTATTCTATCATTGCCATTCAGATCTGATGTCAACTACAGTGTATAAGGATAGACTAAAAAAACGGGACTGCTCCCTCTGTCCTACTGGCACGAGTACCTAGACTTAGTATACCTTTTTAAAGCATTAGTTCGTTCATGTGACTCTTACATTTCTATTAAGTCCTCCAGCCGTGTAACAAGACGTACAAACCGATCAAATGAATTTGTTTTAAATATCCCTAAAGTGAATAGCGTAACTTGTCAGAACAGTTTCTATTGTAGAACCCCTAGGATATTCAACTCTCTACCATCACATCTACGAGATGTTAACCTTTCTATTGGCCAATTCAAATCTGAACTGCTAAAATATAATCATTATACAACCGAACACATGTAGGATGTGGAAATTCCGCAAACTTTTAAAACCGTATGTGTAAAATATCACCTGTGTCGTCCCCTGTCTAGTCTTCTTGTTAAAATGTGCTGTTAGTTTATTTTCTTATCTTATGGACCCCGTAATGGAGCGATAAGCTCTGTGGGGTCTGCTACTCAATGTGGCAAAGCTTGTAAATAAAAATAAATAAAAATAAAGAACATTACCTTTCACTTGATCATATATATACTCTACCTCCAGTTCCTTTTTAGGTTGTATAAGGCCGATCGCAAAGTAGTGAACATTTGATTTCAACGAAATAATTACCATATATGTCAAACCATGCACATGTTTCAATGTATACTACACAAAGCTTAATCGTTCATAGTTTATAACTTATTAATATTTTGCCTTAATAGCTTTGGAAATTGCTCTTCTATAAGTGGTGTAAATCACAAGTGATGTAAAACAAAAGTAATTTGTAAAACAATATCGAAAACTACTTCAACCAGGTGCAGATTCAGCGTCAAGATAAGTAGTGAAGAAAAGATTTTGACACTCATGCTGGGGCCGTAATATATATACATGAAGAATAATATAATATATACATGTGAAGGCTGGCTTTCTGATTGACTACTCGCAGTTTCACGTCGTTGGACGATCTTCGAACGGCGTGAAACGCCGAGTAACAACAAACATTTAAGTTTTTACAACTATCTGTTCTATCGAGCACTCTTACAGACATCAATAAACCGCTCACTATATTTTACTATATATAACAGTGAACCTTCTTCCACCAAAGTTAAACAACATGTAAAAATTGATCAAAATAACTTTTCAAAAACTTTAATCTACGTTTCGAGGCTCTGCCCCTTTGTCAAGATACACCTTGTTATCTTGACAATCGTAGATTAAAGTTTTTAAAAAGTTATCTTGATCAATTGATATATATATATATATATGATGTTGTGATATTGTCACTCGGTAATATGATGATGAGATGAAATGTTCTCGAGTGAATGAGTTTCATTCGCGGGTTCGATACCCAGCCATGGCAAGCAGTTTTCTGCTTACGCGGTTTGGGCTCATTCACTCGAGAACATTTCATTTCATCATATATATATATAATATATATATATATATATATATATATATACTATATATATATAGTACTATATATATATTGTAATATATATATATATATAATGGCAACCTCACCAACGATGGCAGTTAAAAATCAATATATATCTCAATATTTGAAAGAAATCATAGTTTACTGACTAGCATATTTGATAATCAATTAATTTTATGATCTCAAAAATTCTTCAATATTTCTAAAATGATTTTAGTGTCTGCATGTTAAAGTCAGTCTTAGGCAACAGCTCTCGTCTATCAGCGACTAAAGCATGGTTTCCATTTGGTCACCACGATCGCAACGGTGTCATAGTGGTCGATGTAATAGAGTGTCCATCTATATCTCTACAATCAGTAAAGACTGCTTTGCATATAGCAGACAAAAGACAAGATAGGTCGACACTCTATTACATCGACCACTATGACATCGTTGCGCGATCGTGGCGACCAAATGGAAACCAGGCTTTACCGTCGTCCAAAAGACGTGAACATGTTCTCAATGCAGCGTTGTATTGACAGAACGAGAACGGCTTCAGTTTTGGAAATAAAAATTATTCATTCTCTTTGTTTCGCATGGACAATTCATTTGTTTGAATGACGTCATAGGTTTATTGGTTCGTCCAAAGAACGTATGTTTAGTAAAAGATTAGAAATACGAGAACGGTGGGCTACGTTATGAAACCGGCCTATAGGAAACGGTGGGCTACGATGGGCTACGGTGAGCTACGATGGGCTACGATGGGCTACGGTGAGTTACGGTATGAAACCGGCCTATAGGAAACGGTGGGCTACGGTGGGCTACGGTATGAAACCGGCCTATAGGAAACGGTGGGCTACGGTGAGCTACGATGGGCTACGGTGAGCTACGATGGGCTACGGTGAGTTACGGTATGAAACCGGCCTATAGGAAACGGTGGGCTACGGTGGGCTACGGTGAGCTACGATGGGCTACGGTGAGTTACGGTATGAAACCGGCCTATAGGAAACGGTGGGCTACGGTGGGCTACGGTGAGCTACGATGGGCTACGATGGGCTACGGTGAGTTACGGTATGAAACCGGCCTATAGGAAACGGTGGGCTACGGTGGGCTACGGTATGAAACCGGCCTATAGGAAACGGTGGGCTACGGTGAGCTACGATGGGCTACGGTGAGCTACGATGGGCTACGGTGAGTTACGGTATGAAACCGGCCTATAGGAAACGGTGGGCTACGGTGGGCTACGGTGAGCTACGGTATGAAACCGGCCTATAGGAAACGGTGGGCTACGGTATGAAACTGGCCTGTAGGAAACGGTGGGCTACGGTGGGCTACGGTGAGCTACGTTATGAAACCGGCCTATAGGAAACGGTGGGCTACGGTGGGCTACGGTGGGCTACGGTGGGCTACGGTATGAAACCGGCCTATAGGAAACGGTGCTCATATCTAACTCTTACCTCATTTTAATTTAAGTGATTCGTATAACCAGAAGTAATTGCACCTCGTCATTTTCCTTCTTAAAAACACCCTGGATATGTCGTTAATACTGCAATATATCATCACACCTTTGATCATTATTAGTCCACATGTCGAAGGTAACCTTAGCAACGACCGAGCCATGTCTGTATAGGATGCGGTTAGCCTACAATAAAACAAATATATATATATATATATAGTATATCATGTAATATATAATATATATATATAATATATCATATATCATGTAATATAATATAATAATATATATAATATATCATATATCATGTAATATAATATATATATGTAATATATCATATATCATGTAATATAATATATATATGTAATATATCATATATCATGTAATATAATATATATATGTAATATATCATATATCATGTAATATAATATATATATGTAATATATCATATATCATGTAATATAATATATATATATAATATATCATATATCATATATCATGTAATATAATATAATAATATATATAATATATCATATATCATGTAATATAATATATATATGTAATATATCATATATCATGTAGTATAATATATATATGTAATATATCATATATCATGTAATATAATATATATATGTAATATATCATATATCATGTAATATAATATATATATATAATATATCATATATCATGTAATATAATATAATAATATATATAATATATCATATATCATGTAATATAATATATATATGTAATATATCATATATCATGTAATATAATATATATATGTAATATATCATATATCATGTAATATAATATATAATGTAATATATCATATATCATGTAATATAATATATATATGTAATATATCATATATCATGTAATATAATATATATATAATATATCATATATCATGTAATATAATATATATATATAATATATCATATATTATGTAATATAATATATATATAATATATATATAATATATCATATATCATGTAATATAATATATATATGTAATATATCATATATCATGTAATATAATATATATATGTAATATATCATATATCATGTAATATAATATATATATATATAATATATCATATATCATGTAATATAATATATATATATAATATATCATATATTATGTAATATAATATATATATAATATATATATAATATATCATATATCATGTAATATAATATATATATGTAATATATCATATATCATGTAATATAATATGTATTGTTTAATAAACGAGCAGCAGTGTTTTATCAGATATAAAACACGACGGCGTAGCCCGAGTGTTTTAGATCTGATAAAACACGTGCTGCGAGTTTGTTAAACGGCTTCAAACACGACCCATTTGATAAGTTCATTGGCGTAGTAATTTTGAAAATCGATGTTGTCTAAGCCGAGAAAATCAAAGATAAAGTTTATGTAAATCAGGACGAATCTTTATCACATTTAAAGACACGATACGGTAGTGATTTTCTTTTGTCTTTTCCTCATGAATTATTAATGAGTGTTTGCTATACATATTTCAAACACTCATTAATAATTCATGAGGAAAAGACAAAAGAAAATCACTACCGTATCGTGTCTTTAAATGTGATAAAGATTCGTCCTGATTTACATAAACTTTATCTTTGATTTTCTCCGCTTAGACAACATTGATTTTCAAAATTACTACGCCAATGAACTACGCCGTCGTGTTTTATATCTGATAAAACACTGCTGCTCGTTTATTAAACAATACGTAATATATCATATATCATGTAATATAATATATATATATATATAATATATAATATATCATGTAATATAATATATATATATGTAATATATCATATATCATGTAATATAATATATATATATATATATATAATATATCATATATCATGTGATATAATAAATATAATTAATATATCATATATCATGTAATATAATATGTAGTATTTAAAACACGAGGAGCGTTTTATCATATTTAAAATGCGAGCGCGCAGCGCGAGCATTTTAGATATGATAAAACGCGAGTTCGAGTGTTTTAAATAGCTTCAAAAACAATTGATTGTAATCACTAGGGAGTGTACTGGACCACTGGTTTTTATTTTCTATTAGAGGTAAATTGGGTTGATGTATGAAATGCAAATTAGCAGGAATTTTATATAAAGTTCGTATAGACTTTATATAATTTTCATGCTGATTAGTATTCATGGATTTTATCAGGTATAAAAGCCTTGCGCGTGACTAAATACGGAAATGTGATTGGACAATTTGGTTAACGAATATTAATGAGTTTTTGAAATATATGTAATATATTATATATCATGTAATATAATATATAAATAATATATCATATTCGAGGTGTTTTCGAAACAGATAATAAACGCCTTTCGAGTGTATGATATAGCTTCTCAAACGAACCAGTATTTTAAGAGAAATTTATGGGAGAAGTTGGCTTAATTTATGAACGTTTATTACCACATTTACAAACAACGTCTCGGTTATGATTTTCCTTGAGTAATACTTTTTTGTTGCATTATAAATATCGGGTAATAAATTTTCCAACAAAAGAAATAAAATAACATAAATCAGTGTTTAATGTCTATAGTTATAATAATAGTGATACAATATAAAACAGAGATTGCTTGTTCAAACACATTGTCACCTCTTGTTAAATAATAATATTTTAGATAGACATAAACTGCAACACAACCTTTAACTTCCTTAGAATATTGTAATGATCTCATTCGATATGTACCAATATTGAACACTATAAATATCAGATAAATATCTAAAGGTTATGATAAGAGCAAGGACGAGACAGTAGGCAAAGGACGTATATATATATATCATGTATGGATATGGTTGCATCATCTAGTGATGGTTGTGTATAAAAATTCAATATTTGAAAAGTTGGGTAAAACCTTTTTTTTTGTTCAACTTGTTTCTCTTCGGTACCAACTGCACCACCAGTCATAAATAATGAACGTTCACTAATCGTTTTTATTGTCAGTTACATAGTTTCTTAATTGTTCATTTCTGGCAAGGAAATAGAACCCTAACCCGAACTATAGAATACCTACTGTTTTTATTTCATCCTAAATTACAATGTCTCAAGCCTCCTGCTGTGCTGAAACACTTCCAAGCGATTGAAAACGCCAAAGCCAATTTACCATCGCTTGGGTGGTGTCGAGTTCATTATGGCGTTTGAAGTGTCTGATTGGTCTGATAAGCAACTCAAGTGTCTTTTATTAAAAATCATGGGGGTGCTAATTACCTTCATTTGGACTGCATGAATCATAAGCTAGTGAGAGTCAACACGGTAAAGAGACCCTCGGTGGAGAAGAACCAAGAAACGGGACACAAGACACACCAAGGGACATGAATTTCGCAGTGTTTTATAATCGGGTTTTTCTCCTGTTTATGTTGCTAGAAACGTTCGCGTTTGTTGTCCTTGATTCAGCGTCCGCTTCTAAAACGAAGACGAAAAGCAAGAGCGCTGGAAGCACAGACGAGGTGAGTGTTGATGAGGAATTTAGAGCCTGTAATGTTAGCTTGTTTTCTGAAAAATTACTGTCGACTATGTTGAGACTAGTAGACAGAAGTATCGTTGGGTCGTGCCATATATCGTCGTGCTGCCAAACAATACCCTTTTTAGGTTAAATACTTTTCAAGCCAGACTAAGTGAGGTTATATAATAACAAGGTTAACTATGTCTGAACTGGTTAGCCAGCTACTTATTAGGAATTAAAATTATAGAAATGCTAAACTCAAACTTCGTTCATTCGTGCCCTAGCAAACTGAAAGGTTAGCTTGTAACGACCGGAAAAGGAAGGTAGCACTGTTTGTGATTTAGGATACCGCATTGATTACCATAATCCGATACTCAGTATCAACGCACGAAGACTCGAAGTACTACTCGAAATGTACTCGATTGAAAATGTAAATCACGGACGTTCTTAGAGTTTTTGACGCTAGCATGCAGCGGTGGTGGAATGTTTTAAGCAATGAAGAGCCCAGATGTTCGAGTGACGGTCCGCACAAAGTGTACTGCTTGAACTCCAAGGACAGGAATGGGAATAGAAGCCGGCTATTATGAAATATGACCAGTGAGAGGTTCTAATTGTCATAAGACTTTTTGTAGTGACATTTCATAACATAACATTCGTTGCTCTTAGAGCAACTCATCAATCATAGGGCTAGATTACAGGTTGTATACACACATGTATACTTCGCTCATCATTTTAGTCAATGTAGCTCAATGGTCAGAGCATCACTGGTCATCAGACGGTTACAGGTTGTACACATATGTAACCTTCACTCATCATCTTAGACTTAGTCCATGTAGCTCAATGGTTAGAGAAAGTTACAGGTTGTATACACACATATAACCGTTCGCTCATCATCTTAATCCATGTATTGATGTTTAGCTCAATGGTTAGAGCATCTCACTAGTCATAATTGGTGATAGGTTGTACACATATATATATACTGTAACCAACTCATCTCATTCCACGTAGCTCATAATGGTTACTCGCTAATCATCAAAAGATTACAGGCTTTGTTTTCATCTCCACCATATCTCTATTTCAATATTTGTTTTTTTGTTATGTTTGTAGTAGACGTGTCTTGTTCATCATCAAGTTGTTTGTTTTGTATGTATAAGGAAATTATTTCCGTCAATGGCTAACAATTGTTTATATATCAGTTTCACACTAGAAACCAGGGCTCTGTTGTTCCATTCCCAATCTGAACATAACTACCCAACTTTGTTCTTTGCAGCAATCATGTGGAGTGAAAAAAGACAAGGGAAAGGGGTATATATTAATTTGTCAGTCGAAGAACAGACGGCGAGCTAACACCAAGGTAAACTTGATGACATGTTATGTTTCCTGTTTTATCTACATGGCATTATGATTGTCACACTCGAGGATGTAATTGTTGACTTTGTTAGTCAATAGGATCCTTTATGATGACAAAAGGACAAGTAACTCATAGACGGTCTTTAGACTCGCGTATCAAACATTCATCGCTTATTATCAGCACTCGTGCTGTTCTGAAGTGCTGGTGTGAACATATCTAAGCAGGCTGTTTACATATCTAAGCAGGCTGTTTTCGCAACTGGTCCCGGTTTGGTCTTAAAATGTATGTATTCTTTTCCTTCACCATAAACCTTTCAACATGTAGTTTGATCGAGTGAAATGCCAAATATTACCTGTTTATAATAAAGACGTATTTACAACAATATATTCTTAATGCTACTTATAAAATTACAGTTTCATTATAAGATAAAGCCTATACTACATATATTACCATTATGAACAAAAAACTATTAATTTTAAAAAAGAAAAGCTATTCATTTGGTCTTACTCTGATGAAGGTCTCCGCTCGAAACGTCAGTATTTCGTCACTAAAAATCTTGGCAGTTTACCACCTTTTCAACATTGAGGTTCATTTAGAATACTAGATTTGTCATTGGTTTCAGAAAAAGATGTGCGCTCAGTTTGAACTATAGGCAAGATAAATTTAGATCGACAAACTGTGATGGTTCACTGTTTACACTGACAACCCAAGGCCAAAGCGCTGCGATAATCGGATAATGTATTCGATTACACGAGATCATGACTAGATTTACCTCACTATTCAGATAGTCCCAGTGCTATTGTTTCGTTTCACAACCTATAACAAAAACAAAGTGCTATAAATGGGATACTTGTAACGATATCTTATCAGTGAATGGTACAATGTAAATAGCACCATGTCTTCCAGTAATATGAACATGATGATAAAGTGCGCATTTTATCGCGACATATAAGCACATAAAATAAGCTGGCCGGAAATATAGGTATATGCCTTCCTATCACTATCAGTTATTGTTCTGCACGTGTTGGACAGATATGTACATATATTGTTTTTTACATATTTGTATGTATATACTAAAAATTACTAAATATCAGAAAATAAGCCTGGGTTTATATTAGCAGTATAGACAAAACTATACAATAATAATAATATATCTAAAACTATACAGATAACAATCGGATAGTGATTGCTACGAATCGTTTTGAGGAGATGGTATTTGTGTATCATTACTGTAGTTTGTATACAGTTTGGATGCGTTGACAATAATATAAACTCACAAGTATTATGCTACTCTTAGTTTATTTTATTTTATTTATCACTCTTAACAGGCTAGAAAAGCCCAATTATAGGGGTTCTGAGGGCCTACGATTTAAGGTCGTTATCCAAGAAGACCTGAAAGTCTTACCATTTGCTGATATTATTGCAAAGGCAGCACTTTCTCCTCAATTATTTTTAAGACCCTGAGTGGAGGTCCGACCCAGGATTTGAACTTGTGTCTTCTAGCGCAATAACTAATAGCTGTGACGCTGTCCGCCTAAAGTAGAATATTAGATACATAGACATAGTGGCTGCAGATCTTCCCCTAAAATGTTACCATAACTTTACTGTCGGTGTGTGTGTGAAACTTGGCTCATGCAATACCTCTAACCCTCTTATCTATAATATACTAAGGATTATCTACTCCGTCGGCGCAGCTTCATTCAATCGTACCGACTCGTGTAAGCATCATGAGACCTCACAGCAGTAAGAAATGGTTAACGATTCACAGCAGTATTGAGGTGTGCTTGTTTTTGAGTAAACATCCATTGATATTTTAAGCGGTTATGTATAGAACAGTATTTTATTACCACAAAAAGCATTTCCTTCGTTGCTGGCTTGCGATAGCGCATCGGAAAACAGTTAATTCAATAAACAAACTGTGGACAAACGTTGGTAAATATTGTTTCATTATCTTCCATTTCAACCTGAGCGTTATAGTTATTAGTTATCATATCTCATTTCCTTATCTTTAGTGTATCATTATTCTTTCAACGTACGTAAGCCACCGAGATACCTGTTGAGGAGCGGTATCTTTGTCCCGTGCGTGGCAGTTGCCATCACTTTAATATCAACCATAAACTAGATAACGCCACTCAAATGACAGCAGTTGGCGTTGAGCTGAATACAAACACCGGATGAGTTTTATTATCATTACTTTCTACCTTTGAAAGCTTCCCAATTAACATTTCTGCATGCGCACATGCTTGATGAAATACACGCATCTGTATCGCGACGCAATTTTCTCTCTCAATCTAGACCAAATGATCTTAAACGCGCGCGCAGTTTGCGCATTTCTAAACAGTGCGCGAATTTGAAAGAAGCCATCGTAAATTGACAACCGCGTATTTGATGTTTGAAGCTTGTTTTATGACCTCCAAAACGCTCCAGTTCTGCTAAAACGATTGTAGTGTTGGAGCTGAAGTCAACATTAAGGAACAGCTCTCATAAAGCGAGTTCACGTCGTCCTGAAGACGTGAAAATGCTTAGAGTTGCGTTGTAAACAAAACAAGGTGTTGAGAATACTCTTGCGACTACAAATTATTCAATCTCTTTGTTTCACATGAATAATTCTTTGTTTTGAAGGCTGTGTCGTAGAGGTTGCTGCGTCGTCGATCGCGCTCGTGAATCTTTTCGCTCAGCGCACATTTTTCCCGTCATGTGGCGCTATTTCTTTCGTCTCTCATTGGTGTCAATCACTTTCAGTTAACACATTCAAACTTCAATTTCATCCTGCTGTTTGTAGATGGACAAACCTGCGTGCGGCAGACTGTATTTGATACCACAAACCTGTGAAACTGTCTCGTTCTGTGAGACCGTCAAGATCTCAAACTTATTATTAATATGAATAGGGATAACAGTACCGAAATTTGTGTTTAAAAATGTGATCTACTATTAGCTTAACATTTCGACAACTCTCGACCTGATTTTCTGCTTAAATACTGATTCATTTGAGATGTCATATCACTATCGTAGGGAAATTAGTGACATTATTTTTTTAAGTGTTTCAGGTGTCTGTGCAGGGTTGATATTTCAAAATATGTTTCTTTTCGCTCATGTACTAAGTCTCTTAGAAATACTGACCATCTTACTCTGAAGATTCCTTTCTGTAGGACTGAGTCTTACAGTTTATACGTGTCTGTCGTTTATTGAATTCTTTACCGTTATGTATTAGAGAATACCAGCTTTTATCTACTTTTCGTAACAAACTAATTGGCTACTATTATTATGGTAAATTTTCAAATGATTCAAACGCTTTATAATAATTGTTATTCATTCTTCATTTTGTAAATAATGTTATAGTTAATTCTACTGGCGGTTTATGCTATGGAATCTTGAATTCTGTTTTAAACTGTCCACAAATTTTCATTATATAATGTACGCAATATATATAATAATGTAAATTTGAAATTTGATAAAATTAAATATACACTGAAAATGGGTGTTTGATTGTGGTTTGATATGGAAACACCTTGAATACTAGAGCTGTTTCTCAGTCTGTTTGCTGATCGACAGTAAAAATAGCAAATGATTTAACTTTTCGCATCTCATTAGTTTCTACTTGTGAAACCCTTTGGGTATATATATATAAGCCCTATTTATTTTATTTCGTCTCATCTTACTCTGATGAAGGGCTCCGCTCGAAACGTCAGTATTTTGTCACTAAAAATCTTGGCAGTTTACCACCTTTTCACTTTGCTATATATAAAAAACACTGCCTACGCAGCACTCTACTTTTTAACACTAAGAAGTGATAGTTATCCAGCAGACATGGGGTCAAATAAATAACAAATCACCACATATCGTGACCTTTGATAGCTTGCTTTACCAGCCCATGTAACTCAAACCTATCACGGCGAAGGTTACGGTCAAAGAAAAAAAAAAGACATATATTACGATGAACTACGAGTACTAACTTATCGTACTCTATATGCTTTGCCTGTACGGCATATCAACACCATGATGCATGTAATATATATAGATATATATATAAATGTCGTAATTGGACAAAACTATACTAAATAGTTTTTCTAAACTGAACATGACTATATACTAAAGAGTTTTTTTTAAATAATTTTTCCTGAATTGATACATTTTAAACTGAAGCAGTATATATCTGCACATACAGAGTTAAAATGTGTGAAGTTGATCGTCCAGGTTGTTGTAGTCTTGAGAAAGACTATTGTTGGTGACTGACGTTTCGACGGCTTCAGCAGCGGTCATCTTCAGAGTCAAGTAAAGCGTGTTTGTCAGGTTTGCCTATATATTCGTCTGGTTCATTACGTCATTGTTTATTTGTGTCATAATTAGTGTGAGTGGGTGTTGCGTCATGCGTGGGCCAATATTGTTCCTCATCAACAACCTGGACGATCAACTTACTATACTCCTATAGGTTCAAACCATTTACTTTAAGAGTTCGAATGTCGATAATTCTGACCAACTTATATCAGACTAGGGCCTCGTTCCAACACGTCACAATTTGTTGTCTAATTTAAATATTTGTTCTCCATTTATCGCGTTCTCCGATCTTCTCACTCTATACACATTGATACAGTCTACGTCTCTACTTCAGCCATCTCTCTTATCTCTATCTATATAATCTTCTCTTTTATCTATATATGGTAATATTTTCTCTGGTCTCGATACAGCATCACAAAGTACGAGCTAACTAACATCACTAACTATGAGATACATGGACTAAGATGATGAGTGATGGTTACATATGTGTACAACCTGTAACCTTCTGATGACTAGTGATATGCTCTAACTATTGAGCTACATAGACTAAGATGACGAGTGAAGGTTACATATATGTACAACCTGTAACCGTCTGATGACTAGTGAGATGTTCTAACTATCGACTATAGCTATACATGGAGTAAGATGATGAGTGAAGATTACATATATGTACAACCTGTAACCTTCTGATGACTAGTGAGATGTTCTAACTATCGACTATAGCTATACATGGAGTAAGATGACGAGTGAAGGTTACATATATGTACAACCTGTAACCTTCTGATGACTAGTGAGATGCTCTAACCATCGACTATAGCTATACATGGAGTAAGATGATGAGTGAAGATTACATATGTGTTCCGTTACCTTCTGATGACCAGTGAGATGCTCTAACCTGCACTTAGCTGCTGAGGCCTAGGGGCAAACGTTAGAAATGCATAGTCGCGCAATAACATTCATTAAGCAATATGTGTATTGCCTGCTAACCATTTGATTGGACTATTAAGCAAAGTTTAAAAATTAATAGAATAAGTCTGGTAAGAAAGAGCTATAGGGAGAGATCATAATTAAGGATCATCCATGAGTGTTTATAGGATAATGATCATTTAAAGGCCTAGTATCTCCATGATACGAATGTTCTGTACGATTCAGTCCACGTGACCGCGACATGCAAGATCAAACATGTAACCTTCTGGTTACAAGAGAGACGCGCTGCTAGAGAAAGATTTTGGCTGAGGATTGGAGCTTGATGATCATCCATGTATCGTCTGTCTACCCCAAGCTCTCCCACATTTACTACATCAATGTTCTGGGTAATATACACAATGACGGGAACTACAGCCTGTATATAATAAATCGTCAATATTCTCTCATTCAAATATTTATTCTCTACGTTGGACTCGATGTTCAACCGACTTAGTTACAATTAGTTCTTTTATGATCTCAAATACAACATTACTGATATATATATTACACATGAAGTGAATGGCTGAATGCCAAGTTGTTTAATATTTAACTAATTTCTTTGTATGATCTTCTCTTATAACGTGTCGACCTCATCTGGGGAAAGTTTGGCAATTTTCGACTAATTTGTGAGCGCGCTGTTTTCATTTGGTTGGGGGAGGATCAAGAAGAAGAAAGAGATCCGTTGGTCTTCTCCGACCCAGCATGTCTGCTTGAAGCCGTTCAATTAATCGAAAAACAATTAAATTAAAATTATCTAGCCTTTCAGCTATTTTAAGTGGTAATTTTTGCACGCCATGCATCGCATTTTGAGTCACATCTTTGATGTCACAGAAATACATTCTTTTGAAGAAAAAATAGTTCGGTAAACGTTGTTTTGTGAAGAAACATTCCACTGTTTACTGTATATCTTATTCTCTTACCCTTGGTCTTGAAGTCGGCTGAACAAAAATAGTTAGAAATCTTGTTTTGTAAACAAACATCCACAATGTCAATGTTTACTGCGTATCTCAGCTTTGGTCAATTCGTGGCGACGGCACAACACACGACGACGATATCACAATAATTTGCAACTATTTTATTTAGAAAGGACATTCGCAAGTTACCAGACTCTCGTGTTTCATAAAAAAATAGAGTGCTGCGTAGACAGTGTTTTGGATATATAACAAAGTGAAAAGGTGGTAAACTGCCAAGATTTTTAGAAACGAAATACTGACGTTTCGAGCGAAGCCCCCCATCATGTTACATGTTCGACCGGACTGAACAATGAGTCAACATAACTCTCATACAAACTCTATAGTGATTCTCATGAACTCTCATCCTTATAGTGTTTGACAAGAAACAACACTCATACAAATTCTATACCGACTCTCATCCTTCATGTTTGACAAGGAAATCAACAACTCTCATACAAATTCTTGTCTACTCTGTTCAGTTCTACTCTGTTCTAAACAACTAGCTGCAATGATGTATAAAATAATCAATGACAGGCTGACAGCGCACCAAACTACTTAACTAATATGTTTGAAAACATATCTTCTGTACATTTCCATAACCTGAGAAACTCAGAGTATAATGTTTATGTTCCGAGACTGATATACGGAAGCTGGCAAAAACAGCTTTCATTATCAGGGGGCGGTTCTCTGGAATAGTCTATCGAGAGACATAAGAAGTCAGGACGATATTAGATCTTTTAAAAGCTTTTTAAATCGTAGTTAGGTTATTATTAGGTATATTATTATAAAACATTGTATTAACTAAGTATTTCATATATATTGTAATTTTTCTATACATTTGTAATTATTTTTAAAGTGTACACGGCTTACTGGAAGAGCATGTTTTTTTTATTAAATGATACCGTTTTTAAATAAAGATTATTGAAGTAAATGGTTTGAACCTAGGAGTATCATCAGAAGTGTGAAGTTGATCGTTCAGGTTGTTGTAGTGGCTTGAGAAAGACTATTGTTGGTGACTGACGTTTTGATAGCCTCAGTGGCGGTTCTCTGACTCTGAAGTTCTGAGTTCCTTGACTCTGAAGATGACCGCCGCTGAGGCCGTCGAAACGTCAGTCACCAACAATAGTCTTTCTCAAGACTACAACAACCTGGACGATCAACTTCACACTTCTAAAGCCGATTATTGATTGATTATTTACGTATACATTTTCAACTTCTTCTCTTCTCTTTTCTTTTCTGATATCGTCTAATTCAATAAACCATTCTATTGACCACAGATAAAAGTTGGCTTGTATATACTTTCAGATCTTATCGAGCGAAATCCATCGTTTAATTTGATCCATGTGAACTAATAAGTTATAGCGCGTGAAAATTTCAGTCTATATTTTATCATATTATTCTTCCTTATTGTTATAGTGTGCGTGCCCAAGAGGACGCCGAGGACAAAAGGGTGCTCGAGGACGACAAGGACCTGCTGGACTAACGGGACCTCCTGGGTTAGCGGTAAGTAAAATAAGGTTAGGTTTCAATCCTATGTAGGATCGTAGCAATTAACGTTTGAAATTGATCGTCTGGTCTCGAAAGGTGATCTTGAGAGACTGTTGGTGACTTTCAATGTCATCTTATCAGTAGATGCTTGTTGAAGTTGATCATCTAGGTGGTGAGTGATGTTTTGATGGTTTCAGTGGTGGTCATCTAATAGAGTCAAGAGTATTAGAGATGTTTGTTGAAGTTGATCATCTAGGTGGTGAGTGATGTTTTGATGGTCTCAGTGGTGGTCATCTAATAGAGTCAAGAGTATTAGAGATGTTTATTGAAGTTGATCATCTAGGTGGTGAGTGATGTTTTGATGGTCTCAGTGGTGGTCATCTAATAGAGTCAAGAGTATTAGAGATGTTTATTGAAGTTGATCATCTAGGTGGTGAGTGATGTTTTGATGGTCTCAGTGGTGGTCATTTAATAGAGTCAAGAGTATTAGAGATGTTTATTGAAGTTGATCATCTAGGTGGTGAGTGATGTTTTGATGGTCTCAGTGGTGGTCATCTAATAGAGTCAAGAGTATTAGAGATGTTTATTGAAGTTGATCATCTAGGTGGTGAGTGATGTTTTGATGGCCTCAGTGGTGGTCATCTAATAGAGTCAAGAGTATTAGAGATGTTTGTTGAAGTTGATCATCTAGGTGGTGAGTGATGTTTTGATGGTCTCAGTGGTGGTCATCTAATAGAGTCAAGAGTATTAGAGATGTTTATTGAAGTTGATCATCTAGGTGGTGAGTGATGTTTTGATGGTCTCAGTGGTGGTCATTTAATAGAGTCAAGAGTATTAGAGATGTTTATTGAAGTTGATCATCTAGGTGGTGAGTGATGTTTTGATGGTCTCAGTGGTGGTCATCTAATAGAGTCAAGAGTATTAGAGATGTTTATTGAAGTTGATCATCTAGGTGGTGAGTGATGTTTTGATGGTCTCAGTGGTGGTCATCTAATAGAGTCAAGAGTATTAGAGATGTTTGTTGAAGTTGATCATCTAGGTGGTGAGTGATGTTTTGATGGTCTCAGTGGTGGTCATTTAATAGAGTCAAGAGTATTAGAGATGTTTATTGAAGTTGATCATCTAGGTGGTGAGTGATGTTTTGATGGTCTCAGTGGTGGTCATCTAATAGAGTCAAGAGTATTAGAGATGTTTATTGAAGTTGATCATCTAGGTGGTGAGTGATGTTTTGATGGTCTCAGTGGTGGTCATCTAATAGAGTCAAGAGTATTAGAGATGTTTATTGAAGTTGATCATCTAGGTGGTGAGTGATGTTTTTATGGTCTCAGTGGTGGTCATCTAATAGAGTCAAGAGTATTAGAGATGTTTATTGAAGTTGATCATCTAGGTGGTGAGTGATGTTTTGATGGTCTCAGTGGTGGTCATCTAATAGAGTCAAGAGTATTAGAGATGCTTGTTGAAGTTGATCATCTAGGTGGTGAGTGATGTTTTGATGGTCTCAGTGGTGGTCATCTAATAGAGTCAAGAGTATTAGAGATGTTTATTGAAGTTGATCATCTAGGTGGTGAGTGATGTTATGATGGTCTCAGTGGTGGTCATCTAATAGAGTCAAGAGTATTAGAGATGTTTATTGAAGTTGATCATCTAGGTGATGAGTGATGTTTTGATGGTCTCAGTGGTGGTCATCTAATAGAGTCAAGAGTATTAGAGATGTTTGTTGAAGTTGATCATCTAGGTGGTGAGTGATGTTTTGATGGTCTCAGTGGTGGTCATCTAATAGAGTCAAGAGTATTAGAGATGTTTATTGAAGTTGATCATCTAGGTGGTGACTGATGTTTTGATGGTCTCAGTGGTGGTCATCTAATAGAGTCAAGAGTATTAGAGATGTTTATTGAAGTTGATCATCTAGGTGGTGACTGATGTTTTGATGGTCTCAGTGGTGATCATTTTTAGAGACAAGAGTATTAGTAGATGTTTGATAGATAGATAGATACTTTATTTCAGTAAAAACCATTTACAGCCCAAAACGGCTGAATTGCGTTAAACTTTACATCCAATACTATAATACAATATATATATATAAAGATAAAAGAAGATATCACTAAGTAAAAATTATTAAAAATGAGTCTGTTATAAAATATGTATCAGAGGGAAACATTATCGGCACACTCGAATACAGGACTAAAAACAATTACTATATATAAAGCTGTTCTTATGGAATAGAATGATCAGCGATAGTAGCAGTCCGCTTGCAAATCTTCTTCCACCTGTGAGATCTAGTGTACTTAGGAAGAGAGCGCATTCTTATATTTTACCCCATGTAAGAACAGAACGTTTTAAGAGGATTTTTTTGAACCGTTGCCTTTTAAACTTTTTATGAATAGACTATTTTGTATTTGATTATTGTATTATGTATCTTTCTATTGTATTTCTATTGTATTTTTATATATCATTGTAATTCCATGACGTGTGTTTTTGGAAACAATAAAGAGCATTATTATTATTAAGCCTGTTTGTTTTACAAAGAGGGACATTAAAAGTGCGTTTGTTTCTCAAATTTAAGGAACATTTGTTAATTTGAGGAAGTAAGTGATATAGTTTATGATTGTTATTGTTACAAATTTACAATTTTATGATTGTTATTGTTACAAAGTTACAAATTTCTTCAAAAAGACTACTTGTCAGTGCTTCCATACAATCATTGAGAGGTATTAAATTACTTGCTTGTAGCGCATCGGAGTAATTGATGGAGGTAAAAATTATTCGTAAGGCCCGCTTCTGCAACCTTTCAAGGTCATCCGATAAATACTTTGGCAGACAATTGTGAAAAACTGGGCAGGCATACTCGATGATTGGGCGGACACAAGTAGTGTAGAATGTAATAAGTTCCTTTGTTGCGATATTTGCCCTTTTTAATTGCCTCAAGAAGTATAGACGTGCTGAAACTTTTTTAACTATTTCGGATATATGGTTGTTCCATTTAAGATCACTGGAGATGTTTATACCCAGTAATTTGGCGCTTGACACTAGTTCGATTGGTTTTCCGTTAACGATAATAGGAGCGAAATCAGGAGCACGCTCGGCAAAAGATATTCGGAGCTCTTTACATTTTGGCTCATTTAGTTGGAACTTGTTTGTATGAGACTGGGTTGTCAGATCAATCACGGCGTCCTGGATCTTGCTTGTATGATTCTTGGGCACACACTCGGCGATGGTAGTATCATCCACATATTTCCATTTGTTTGTTGATGTTGATCATCTAGGTTAGTGTAGTCTTGAGACTGTTGTTGGTGATGACTGACGTTTTGATGACCTCAGTGGTGATCAAGGAAAATTCCGCTTTGTCGGAGCACGCGTGCGTAACCTATCATAAGATTGCGTGGGAAAATTCCAAAATTATTACCACTTATCCGCGGTACCATCAGAGACGTTGTCTGGAGGCTTGGCATATCAATAGCACCCACGCCCCATTGAATCACGATATTACCAGAAGCTTATTTGCATCTTGTTAATAGATAATGTCATCATCGGTTCTATGAGGGTATAAATAGGGATCCTAACTTTACAACGATCACCCGTGATGAAGACACTAGATTGGAGTGTCGAAACGTTGGGTCATGGACAGTAACTTTTAAAGTTACGTTCAAAAAACTTTTAAAGCCAGAGTAGCGTCAAACTATGTGTGATTTATCACCTGGTTGCGTTGGGAAATTATTTGTTGATCATCTAGGTTAGTGTAATCTTGAGAAAAACCGCTGTTGTTCGCGGTGAGTGCAGGTGTTTTGACGGCGTCAATGGCGACCACCTTCGGAGTGTGACACCTTTCTGTAGTAAACACCTTTAACTTTAGTCCTATTGCTCTCCACAGGGGACAGATGGTCGAGATGGACGGCCTGGACTTCGAGGACTACCAGGAACGGTGAGGATTCTTTAATACCAAACTAAAAGTTCCTAGATATCCTAATCTATCCCGCGATGTTTAACACTATGATCTTGGTTCCTTACAGCCTGGTCCAATAGGTAAACAAGGTGTCAAAGGCAGTGTGGGTCCATTGGGGCCGCAAGGATCGACGGGACTTGCAGTAAGTAGTTAAATACCATTTAGAAATGACTTTATGCCTTCAATAGCTCTGCATATTTCAGTTCATACGTAAACATAAGCAGAAAAACGCGCGCAAATCTAAGCAGAAAAACGCATGTAAACCTACCCTGGTAGAAATCCTGAACAAGATCCTGTAGGATCCTATCAGGATCCTGTACAAGATTCTAGAGGATCCTAAAATATCCTACAGGATCTTGTACATGATCCTAAAATATCCTACAGGATCTTGTACATGATCCTAAAATATCCTACAGGATCTTGTACAGGATCCTGAAATATCCTGTAGCATCTTATACAGGATCCTGATCTTATACAGGATCATGAAATATCCTGTAGCATCTTGTACAGGATCCTTATCTAATGCAGGATCCTGAAATATCCTGTAGGATCTTATACTGTATCCTGAAATGTCCTGCTTGACCTTATTACAGGAACCTGAAATATTCTGCAGGATCTTACACAGGATCCTGTAGGATCTTGTACAGGATCCTGAAATATGATATCTTGTAGGATCTTTATACATGTACAATGATCCATGATCCTTGAATATTAATGACAGGATCTTAAATTTTCCTTGATAAGATCCTGTTCAGGATCTTGAATATTAATGACAGGATCTTAGATATTTTGCAAGGTCTTGCTAGGATCCTAATTAGGATCCTAGTAGGATCCGTTTAGAATTTCTACCAGGGTAAGCAGAAAAACACATGAAACCTAAGCAAACAAATGCAGCACTGGAAATCAATCTCAAAAACTGTTTATACCACCCACCGATCTATAGGGACGTGATGGAACACCAGGGCCACCAGGACCTCCAGGAGCATCGGGGACATGCACAAAATCCAAAGGAAATATCATCAGATCGTCCTGTCTACCAGGAGCTCCTGGACCAAGAGGGATAGCTGGGATGACTGGGCAAACAGGACCAAGAGGAGCTAAAGGGCCATCAGGAGGTGCAGGGAGAGATGGTAGTCTTGGTTCAAAGGGATCAAGAGGAGAACGGGGATCTGTGGGACCTCCAGGAAAGATAGAGGGTCTACGATGTGTTGTACACTATAGCGTGTGGTTCGAAGAATCAAAATGGAAGAGTCGTACTCCAGAAATTGGGTGCACAGGAAGCTCTTTCTTACAAAACTTTAAATTACAACGGACAACACCAAATATGCGTTATAAATATACATGTTGTTCTTTTAAATAAAACTCTTCCCATAATTCCATAGTGGTACACGAGGTACCCAGTACTTCCACCTCAAAGAAATGCACTGCGCCACGTTTGGAGTAAATAGTAAAAAAACCAAAAAGGATTGGAACCAAGTCTCTGACCACAGCGAGGTATACCTCACATAATGTGTTTTTAGCACATTATATTTTCCACCATTATCACAATCAAATCACAAAATATTGTAAAGTACTAATATTGATAAAGTACTGTATGTGGTGATAACACTATATTGATCACTATATTGTAATATATATTATTAGTCTGTCCATACTCTATTCATAATTTTATCACATGAAAGTGATTTAAACTATAAAACTTGTGTTGTCTGAATTTCATTATTTCTTAAGACATAAAAATAATTACTTCTTAATCACTTCATGTTTCCACCTGTTGGTATTCGTTCAGAAAGGAACAACTCAAGCCCCTCCCCCAAATTTTAGATGGGGACTGAGCCCCCCCCCCCCCAAATCAGGACAAGTGTTCCTAAATTTATATATTTTTCTCCAATATTTGTATTAGTACGACTATGGAGGGTTCTTACTTCGTGTACCGGACACAGAAATTTTCAGGAGTAAAATGTTAGTGATAGCACTGTATAGAACTGCCTCATTCTTTAAAAATATTAAAGTAATATGTTTTAATATTAAAGTAATATGTTTTAAATTAGGGTTGTTTTTCGGTTTAAAATTATACTAAGGGCTATATCCTGTTTGTTTTATCTATAATAGGTTTAATTCGTGAATTGCATAATTCTAGGACAAAACTAAACGGGATTTTTTAAAGAACGAGGCAGTTCTATATGCAATGCTAAATGTCTGTATCTGGTACACAAAGTAAGAACCCTATATAGGCACAGGCTTCATCTACACAAGATTTTACAAACGGGTGTAGCCACGCAAGTGTTAGATTGGTTCCCAGACCCTTCTGTCAGTACTAGATAAGAGATATCAGGCAAGCTTGGATTCATTTGTAAATAAAAAATCCTTTAATTAACAGTTTGCTCGGTTATTACCATTAGGAATTGGCGTAATATTTTTAAAAAATCATACAGTACAGACATTTACATGCTATTATATGTTTGTGAAGACAAGCATAGCATGCAAAAAATTGGCCATTCCATTTAATACCCACGGTCCCACACCCCCCTATTGAAGGGTTACTTCTCAACCCCCTTTGGATCAAAGAAATACCTAATGGTTTCCGTGTTTGGATACTGTGATCCAAACACGCGGGAAGTTGCGAGACTGGAGAAAAGCATAAAAAAACACAAGCCGCCAGCCGAGTGTTTTTTAGCTTTTCGAAAGTCGAGCAACTTCTCAAGTGTTTGGATCACAGTATCCAAACATGGAAAAACCATTAGGTATTTCTTTTATAATACAAGAGAACAAGCAGCAAAACTTAAGGAAATTTTTGGCAAGAAATTTGCATGTTTGGATGACCTGATCCAAACACGAGTATTGACCAATCACAGCCTACGTAGCATACATGTTATTTTGTAAAAAACTTTTTGTTCCATCTAGGATATCTTCATTTACCCCTTGGATATCATTAAAACACTAAAATATGGGCCAATTATGGAGAATGTTTGGGATATTCCTTCATGAACCCCTTAGGATAAAACAAGATTCAAGAGCCCCCCTCAACATAGAATATCCAGACCCTTCAAATTGATGACTTGCAACCAATCCCTTGAGACTCCGAAGACAAAGGTTTGGTGGCCATGTTGGTGCCACAAACAAAAGAAGTTAATGAATTCTTTTGTTTAAGTTTCAACCAACATGGCTGCCGTTGCAAGTCACCAATATGGAGTTTATACCAAGAAAAACAACCAAGTCAGATAAAGAAAAACAATGATATAGAGAAAAGAATGATATCACGACAGCTTACCATTGCTTTCACAAGCCTCGTAAAGTCTACTTTGGTTGAGTTTGACATTGTGTCCTTGACAATTCTCTTCGTAATTATATATTCTATTAAAACCATCCACATGTGAACATAATTAATCAATTAGAATCAAAACAATAAGACCACAAAATGTTCTTTAAAGTCATGGATAATGTTTGTACACTCCATACCAGCAGGCTGCTCCATATTTACGATATCTTTGAGGGACAAAACAAAACATTTTTGCCCAAAAAATTAAGAGTCGACTCAGTTTATCGCCTTCCCATCAACCATTGCTGGCGCTCTATTGCCTGCGCCGCCCTGCCTGCACACTCCTGATTATAGAAGAGCCTGCAAAGAGGCAGGTGCAACTTTCTACTAGATTTCTCAGCGGTTTCATCGCCGAAATAGGCGAGTACTTCATCTATCATCTGTGATACAGCCTTTAGTATAATTTTAAACCGAAAAATACCTCTAATTTAAAACATATTACTTTAATATTAACAGTTCAAAACATACATTTTTCATAAATATTCAACAGCAATATTACACGAATTTATCCGAAACATATGTCCGAAATTTCTTTTAAAAAGTGCCCGAATTTTTCATTTTTAAAACGTTTGGGGGACAATTTCTCCCAAAAATCAGGCCACGCCTATGCTCTTGTGGACTTTTCTAGTTGTCTCAACTTTGAGTAGGTGCAGACAGGACAAGGCTAAAGACTTCCATTTTCATGTTTATAAACATTGAAGATGAAGTATTGCGGATTTGTTTTCCACGCTTGAGCTTTTCCGCCTAAAAAGCGTGTTATAAGAAGCTGTTCTGTTCCTAACTGGATAATATATCAAACTACCACTCGCGCCTTCGCCACCTTTGACGAATACTCGCTTTCGAACTGTTGCAAATCTATTCCGTTAAAGTTTGTTGACATATGGAGGCCATCACGTTTGAAATATTGCATATTTGATGTCATTGGATACATCCACGTACATGCACCTGTATTGCAAGTGATTTCATTACATAATCTCAAGGATATATAAGCGTTTTCGTTAAGTCATTATGCAGTGTGATGTCAGATTATTTACATATTAAATAAATCTTAATATCTCAAGAGTGAAGTGAGATATGAAAAAGTTGTACACTGAATTTTTCATTACATAGACACTTTAATCACTTTCTTTACCAAGTAATACATCTAACAATGCACACATTTTGTTTATTCTAAAGCTTTCCTTTACAAAAGACAAAATCGCCTCTTACTATATCGAGAAATGACGATATTCCCAATTTTGAAAGACTATGTTTAATAAAAAGTCATAGCTTGCTATGAAAAGAAATTATTACACTAAAACCTACTGAACACGAAGCTAAAATATAAAGAAAAATTAATTTAAAATACAACTCATTGCTATATGTATAGTAGAGTCTTAAATTACAGCTAATTTTCACAGGTTTTAGCAAACCTCTTAAAATATGAAATGTCTTCCGCAGATAATAATAACAGTATTTTTCTCTAAGAAAGTTTGGTTTCATATCGTGGTGAAACTATCTTGTATAAATTACACATGTAATTAATAAGTTAAGAATCCAATGTTTGTGGGTATAGAGTTCGTATTGGCTTGGATATCGAGGACATGGTTAGCATCAAAATGAAGCTAGATGCTCCCAACGCATTCCGACCACATTGGAGATACTTTTGCAAGGAATTTCATTCCGAACTCAGACTAGCGTCTCTTTCACCTTGGCGCTGGAATATCCTTCATTCACACTCAATGCTCAACAGATCCCTAGTTGTCCTACCATATATTCCAATGTTTTACTGGATCTCTGTTTTTTATGAATCTTCTTTAAATAATTCTGCACAATGTTCGATGTATGTTTGAACAAATAAACACATGTTCATACTTCGTGCCATAGTGTCTATACTTGCGACGACAGGGGGTGCCAACGTTGGCCAAAACACGATGGCCAAGTTACGTGATTCCATCATGTTAGTACTCTTAAATTCTGTCACTCTGCGAGAAGAAACAAAGGACAATCATTGGTGAGCTCATGGAGAGTTGGTGTTGAAAGATAATCGACACTTCATACTTATGATATAGACTAAAACTAAACTATATCAGAAATATAAATTACCTGTTCAATCAGACATAGTTTGACGCTACTCTGGCTTTAAAAAGTTTTTTGAACGTAACTTAAAAGTTACTGTCCATGACCCAACGTTTCGACACTCCAATCTAGTGTCTTCATCAGGGGTGATCGTTGTAAAGTTAGGATCCCTATTTATACCCTCATAGAACCGATGATGACGTTATCTATTAACAAGATGCAAATAAGCTTCTGGTAATAAACCAATTCAATGGGGCGTGGGCGCTATTGATATGCCAAGCCTCCAGACAACGTCTCTGATGGTACCGCGGATTAGTGGTAATAATTTCAGAGACGTTGTCTGGAGGCTTGGCATATCAATAGCGCCCACGCCCTATTGAATCACGATGACGGTGGTTTACTACCAGAAGCTTATTTGCATCTTGTTAATAGATAACGTCATCATCGGTTCTATGCGGGTACAAATAGGGATCCTAACTTTACAACGATTGGAGTGTTGAAACGTTGGGTCATAGACAGTAACTTTTAAAGTTACGTTAAAAAAACTTTTTAAAGCCAGAGTAGCGTCAAACTATATCTGATATATCACCTGGTTGCGTTGGGAAATTATTTGTTTACCTGTTCAAGTGAAACATCAGGCGTTTGAATACGGTGTAGTTATGAAATGGCATTAATTTCATAATCTTTCGAAGCTCGGCGAATCTTTCGTTTGCATCGTACAACTCTAGAAAATGAAATGGCAGTATAGTGTCAATAGCCTGCAAGTTCTAAACGAGAAAGGTTATTGAGTGTCCTTTGTGGTAATCAAGGCCATAACCTCAATTGTTAGAGTGTCTCACCGGCAATCAGAAGGTTACAGGTTCGATTCCTGTCCTCGACTAAGATACGTGAGGATTGAGCTTGACGATCGTCCATGTATACGTCTCTGATAAGTGAAAGTTACAACCTGTAACCTTCTGATGACCAGTGAGATGCTCTAACCATTGAGCTACATATGTGTACAACCTGTAACCTTCTGATGACTAGTGAGATGCTCTAACCATTGAGCTACATGGAGTAAGAGTGAAGGATACATAATGTATCTAACCAACTTTATGAAGTATAGCATAATACACTACCAAATATCGCTTTTACTTACTTGTCGCAGATATTATCCCACTGTAGTGCGAATTCGGAATTAAAGCGCCTGGTAATTTTGTAAAGAATGACTTTAGGGCACCTGTGACGGCGTGTAAAGATATTCCAAACTCAACAAAATCTTTAGTTGGATCTGCCAATGAAAAATAACAAATAAATAAATAAACATTACACAATAGTAAATAGAAACAATATTGCAGTTACATTTTGAAAAGAACAGAATGTAATCCTATGAAAGTGAGATGAAGAGAAACTCCAAGTAATCAAGAAGATGAAGCAGCTTCATACCTTCCTCAAACTTTTGTTGAACCCCTTCAATGTCTGCTCTATTTCCACTAACACGATAGATCCCTTTAACCTCCATTCCTGGAATAGAAAGTGAAGGATGTGAAAGAATTAAGTCTCATCTCACGGTACTCCCCCATAACTAGCTGTTGTGGTCTAGTGGTTACCACACATGTCTATGAGCTGGGAGACACAGGTTTAAATCCTGGGTCGGACCTCCACTCAGGGTCTTAAAAATAATTGAGGAGAAAGTGCTGCCTTTGCAATAATACCAGCAAATGGTAAGACTTTCGGGTCTTCTTGGATAACGACCTTAAATCGTAGGCCCTCGGAACCCCTATCAATTGGGCTTCTAGCTTGTTGGGGTATTCCGTTCACCTAAAAGAGTGATAAATGAACTAAAAATGAACTAAACTAAATTGGAATCGATCACATGGAATCGTTTGATGATTTTTCATGTCATTGGATACATCCACGCACATGCACCTGCATTTCAAGTGATTTCATTACATAATCTCAAGGATATATAAGCGTTTTCAATAAGTCATTATGCAGTGTGATGTCATAAGCATGATTATTTACATATTAAACAAATCTTAATATCTCAAGAGCGAAGTGAGATATGAAAAAAGTTGTAAAAGGTTAGTCTTTATAGTTTCAAGAGTTCTTTCAAACAAAAGAGTTATTTTACAACTGAATGAATGAAAACATTGCGTGGTTCACTGATCACTGATCTCAAAAATAGGACTGGATTGAGCTTTCTATTGTATCTGATGAGCTGATTTTGAAGCTTGCATATTTGCATAATTTAAATTGGCGAGAGATCGTTAGAAGCTCCGAGTTTGTAAGCAAATCAAACTATGACGCTCGCGAAATAGGTTTAATAATCTAACAAAAAACCTCATAGGATCCTCAGTTGGTCCCTTAGTAATGGCGGACTTCCGGCTTCATTTTCTGAACAATAGTTGCTCGATCCACTCTTCTTTCGAGATCAGTGGTGGTGGAAAATAAAATTTGATTTGATTACTTACCACTTTCCTCAACAAACTTAATACATCTCTCGATAAACAATGGCACCGGGGACGACTCGGGGCAGATCTGCGATAATGGCTGACCAAAGTATTTACTGTTTTGTTTCAACATCTTTTTCCTTCGAAACTCCTCCTCTTTCTTTCGCATTCTCTCTTCTTTTTTCTTCATTTCTTTTTCTTCCTTCTCCTGTCGTTTCTTTTGTTTTTTCTCCTCTCTCTTGCGACTTTTCTCCACCTCTTTCTCCTCTCGTGTTAATTTTCTCTGAAATGAAAACAAAGTTCAAGAGTAAATATGAGAGACCGCTGGAAACATTGAGTCGCCTCTCGATTTTCCCAATACCCTCTCGCGCTTTTGTTAAGGGACCAGTCATTATTTATGGTCGGGGTGGGGGCCGAAGAGAAATATATTTGATGCTGAAAAAAAGTTTACCCAACCAAGTTAATATCAGAAATTTAACCGTCCCAACCATTTATGAGTAAAGAAAATCGTTTACCCAACCCAAGAAATAAGTTAGATAAACCCCAATTTCCAGCATATCGTCGATACAAGTTTTAATAACAAATCCAAATAGATATACAGTGAAATTCTACTGTAACATTCAGATTATTATCTCCCTATACAGAGCAGGAATCCAAGGAAAACAAGGAGAGGAATACAATAACAAAAGCTAATGTGCAATGATGACTAAGGAGAACTGATGATGAGATTCCAATTTTAAATGATGAACTCTTAATTACAAATATGAAAATTTTGCTACCCAACCCTTCAGAGAAGTGATTTTTTACCCAACTATTTAGGTCTTAGAATTTTCAGTTACCCAACCATTTTCTCTTCGGCCCCCACCCCGGCCATAAATAATGACCTGTCCCTAACTTGGGATAATTTTGACCGTAAACGTAAAGACATCCCGCTAGTCTCGAGTGGAGTTTGGGTAAAACAGAGAGGATGAGAGAAAGGAATGAAATTCAGAACTATGGTGAAAAAATAAAGAAATATTAAAAGACTAGAGTTTATGAATTGACAACACACCTTCCTGTTCAACGTGTCGTCTTCAGTGTCCTAATTTTAGAAGAAAAAAAGAAAATGCACATGAAAACCAAGGTGTGGGGAATGGGGATCATGTACATAAGATCAGAACAATAGTCTTTCTCAAGACTACAACAACCTCATCGACTTACCTCTTCCGTAATGGATTCTCCATCTTCAGGCCAGTTAGGAGACATTGCCTGCAGATAAAAAACAAGAATACTAATTAGTTTAGAAATAAAAAATTGTGTCGTCTGTGATTATCGAGTTTTACTACACAGCTATGTTATACTCTTTTTCATAAGATGATAAGTTATTGATCATGACTATTCTTGGCGGAGTGTAGAAATGGAGTATTGTGGTCCTCAGGAGCTACAGTTGTTTTGCATTATTATTAAATTAACCCATTATTTCTAAATATACTTTTAAGTCCGCAGTTTTAACCAGCTGTTGTGGTCTAGTGGTTACCACACATGTCTATGAGCTGGGAGACACAGGTTCAAATCCTGGGTCGGACCACCACTCAGGTAATAATTGAGGAGAAAGTGCTGCCTTTGCAATAATATCAGCAAATGGTAAGACTTTTGGGTCTTCTCGGATAACGACTTTAACTTTTCGCATCTCATTAATTATTAGTTTGTTTATCTCCCGACCCTTTTGGCATATATATATATTAGCCCTATTTATTTTATTAAGTCTCGTTTTACTCTGATGAAGGGCTCTGCTCGAAACGTCAGTATTTCGTCACTAAAAATCTTGACAGTTTACCACCTTTTCACTTTGCTATATATATAAAACACTGTCTACGCAGCACTCTACTTTTTTAAATTGTAGGCCGTCGGAACCCCCATCAATTGGGCTTCTAACCTATTGGGGTATTCCGTTCACCTAAAAGAGTGATAAATATAATAAACTAAATTGACTATGCTGTTGCGGTCACCCTGCCATTGTTTTATTACTGTATAGTGTAATCTATGTTAGGTTTCTTTTTTGGTGTTTTTTTTTGCGCAATATGGTGAAGCTAATAAAATAAAATATTCACTTACCCGAGTATCTATGGAAAGACTGTTGTATTTTTTGTCGTTAGTACTGGAGTTGCTAATCAGAAAAATATTGCCTTCTTGTCGACGATTGAGTGGGTTAAAGTTCCGGGGGACACTTCGACTCCGGTTGAGGTTTTTCTCCTTATGAGACTTATCTTGGTCTGAAAATACCAATTAGAATTTTAATTAACTACTTCATTAATTATGCGTACAATAATTCTAATCGCGAGTAGTGCTGATTATTATATAATGCATGGTTATTATAATCGGTAGATAATTAGCGAACACGTTAAAAAATAGGTACGCAATGGCGTACATGCGTCTGTTGACATTTAAATACAGAGAGAGAGCGAAATATGAGAGAAGTAAGTTCATTGGACAACCTCAAACTCATTAATAATTCATGAGTCGAAAACAAAGGAAATCAGTACCGAGACAGACAACTGGATACCTGGTCTTAATTAGCATATGATTTTGACAATTTCCACCTCAAATTTCTCTTAAAATACTGATTCGTTCGAGATATAATATCAAACACTCGAAAGAGCGTTCCATCCTCTATCCAGTCACCTCGAATTCGGTTACAAAAACTCGGCTATCGCCTCGTTTTTCAACCTACTTCTCGGGGACTGGATATCGGATGAAACACTCTTTCTCATGTTTGATCTATGACATGCAATATAGGACACGAGAGCATTATAAAGACACCTCCAATACGTCAATTCATCAACGTCCAGTACCTCCGTTACGTGGCGCACATCTGCTGTAGTGAGAACATACTACTTACTATGGGGAAAGCACGGGTGGCGCGTGCTGTTAGCGCGCTGCTTCTCACCGCTCAGTTCTGAAGTTAAGCCCGATCGGACGAGGTAAGTACTTGGATGGGTGACTACCTCGATTCCTGAGCTTCATGAGATTAATATACGACGAAGCGGCCGCTGATTGCCGATTAAGCGGTCGTGATAGACACGTATGTTATGTATTTAGATTCGGTAATTCCAAATCTGTTTTCGAATTTAAAATCGGTTAAATATTGGCCGAGGTAACGTTCAAAATTTACGACGAACGGCCTTTTGCAATTTGTGAGCTACAAATACACGGCGTGTGAGGTCTGGGGACCATGGATGGGGAAAATCCCGCAGGGGGTGGCCTTACGTTCCCCTCATAACAACATACCTTTCCTAGTTTTTCTTTCACGTGGAGCGCGTTTCTCTGTTTCTGTCGCCCGTCGTGTTGGAATTGGAGAATTCTTTCTCATTCGTCGCAACTTCGACGTCCTGTCAATCGTGCTCTCGTCGTCAGCCGTCTGTCCGTCGTCGGAAAATACCGAGTAGTTCATATTAGGAGGGCGAAGAAGTCCAACCATTCCGCTGGAACCTTGGGCCGAGGAGTTGGATGTAAGACTATGGTCTGTAAAGGAGATAGGTTACATAGGTTAGAAGTTGTTCGTTACAGCACAGAAAGAATATAAAAAATATACTGTACAATTAAAGGAAAAGTTAAAGTTAAAGATCTTAGCGAGATAGAGAGAAAATTTATTTCAGTTCGGAATCTTATCAATTTACATAATTGCTTTTCATAAGAGCCGAACAAAAATTAATACAATATAAAAATTATTTACAAAGAAAACAAGATACAACCGACAGTCTACTGGGAACTGAATGTTGATAGTTCACGTTTGAAGGATGCTAACGTATTTTTCATTTTAGTAATCGTCGCTAGATAGAGAGATAGAGAGATAGAAAGAGATAGAAAGGGATAGAGAGAGTTAGAGTGATAGAGAAAGATAGAGATAGAAAGAGATAAAGCGAGAGAGAGAGATAGATAGATAGAGAGATAGATAGATAGATAGATAGATAGATAGATCGATAGATCGATAGATAGATAGATAGATCGATAGATAGATCGATAGATCGATAGATCGATAGATCGATAGATCGATAGATCGATAGATCGATAGATAGATAGATAGATAGAGAGAGAGAGAAAGAGAGAGAAAGAAAGAAAGAGATAGAATCGTTCCCAAAGTCACCCTGCATGTAGTTAGAGTATTCTCCTCACCGACTGTGCGACCTTCAGGTATCCGACGTTGAGGACTTCGTCTATTTTCCATTCTTCTCTTCGCCGCTGCATCTCCAGCACTGCACGCCATCAGTTTCGAGATTGTCAACTCGTCAGCTGACTTCACAATTCTAGGAATTTCTTTATTTCCCGAACGCATGACAACATTTTCTAGAAACGTAGAGACTTCAGGGATGGTGGAATGTCTGTTTGTTTTCAGGTAATCTCTGCGGATTTCTTCGACATCTTTAGCTGAAGCGTAGTCGGGAACCTCGGATTCCTGGAACAAAAGGATGAAATAGATTTTCTCCATGACAAAAAGGTTAAAGTGCCCGTAATCTCAAAATCTTTTAATAATTAATTTTAATAATTAATTTTAATAATTAATCTCACTACTCACCTCGGCTTGAGCTAGAGGCGCACTTATGGAGAACTGCTTGATAAGGTCTGGTACTTGCTTACTGTGACGAAGACGTTGTAGACTGTCGCTGGGAAACGAGCGAGATGCGGCTGCTGCGTTGTTGTGTTGAGTTGCTGGTTCTTGGCTCTTGAAGAACTCAATCTTATCTCTCATCTTCATCTGGAATGGATCACAATCAATTTGTGGATCACAATTAATTTGGGGATGCACCTACCAAAGAACAATACAGCACTTTTATACTAATATATAGTCGACTATCATTTCTTGTCTTCATCGTATATTTTATTTTCTTTATGGTATATGTATTATATTTTATTTTCTTCATGGCATATTTATATTATACTGTAGTCTATTATATTTTAGACTATTTTCTTCATGGCATATTTACATATAGTCTATATTTTATTTTCTTCATGGTGTATTTATATATACTGTAATCTATTATATTTTAGTTTATTTTTATATATATATAGTCTATATGTTATTCTCTTTATGGTGTATTTATATATACTGTAGTTTATTATATTTTAGTTTATTTTCTTTATGGTATATTTATATAGTCTATTAAATATTACTCTATTTTCAATGCTTGTCTCGTTTTTCCAAATAATGTTTTAGAACAACAAATAATTTCCCAACACAACCAGGTGATAATCAGACATAGCTTGGCACTACTCTGGCTTTAAAAAGTTATTTGAACATGTCAGTTACTGTCCATGACCCAACGTTCCCGTGGCATATCAATAGCGCCCACGCCCCATTGAATCGCGATGACGGTGGTTTATTACCAGAAGCTTATTTGCATCTTGTTAATAGATAACATCATCGGTTCTATGAGGGTATAAATAGGGATCCTAACTTTACAACGATCACCCCTGATGAAGACACTAGATTGCAGTGTCGAAACATTGACCTCTCAGACCTGAAGGACACATTGTCCGAAACGTCGTCCATGAATATAAATAAGTACTCTTACTTAAGTATTTTTCAACACATTGAAATTCTCTTATTTCTCCTTTTAATATTATATCCAGTTCTTTTGAGAACTTAACAACTTTTGTGCAAAAGTAACTTTTAAAGTTACGTTCAAAAAAGCCTTTTTAAAGCCAGAGCAGCGCCAAACTATGTCTAATGTTTTAGAAATAACCATCATAAGTTTGTTCTCAATTTCTAAGAAGCAATAGTTCACTCAGGCTGCACCTTAACTATCACTTCATAGAAAATTTGACCACATAATCATCTAAATATAGTCTATCTTGCATTAGGGAGCTGTCATTAATTCCACCAGGGAGGGGGGCAGAAGGAAAAGTGCTGGGCCACGAAGTTGGTGGGGCCACGAAGTTGGTGGGGCTACGAAAACATTTGGAAAACCTTTGATGCGCCATGAAACCTTTTTGATTAGTATCAAAAGTAATTGAAGAAAACAAATATTTATAACATAGGAATTGATATAATATGATATATTGAGAACCCCTTGCCCCCAGAAATTATGTACATGTATACTATATAGTTTGGATTTCAGTGGTTTGAGACTAAGAGTTCAGGAATGCGAAAACCCGGCTGAAAACAAAGTTGATTGGTTTTCCTTGCTCGATATGGCAGACTACCCTCAGTTCCCAGCACTCCTGTGTTGTCGGTATGAATGAAAACTGAAAATTTAAGATGTGCTGGGCCACGAAACTAAAACAAAATGTATAGTTGGGTCATGAAACCATCCAGGGAAATTTTGTTGGGTCACAATAATTTTCAGTTTTCTTTCTGCCCCCTCCTGGGTGGAACTAATGACACTGACTTGACACACCAACATACCTTCGCCTCACGCTGCATTGCCTCATCAACAGTGGAATATCCTTCGTCGTGGTTATTACTCATTGTACTTCGTATGGTAGAATAACCAGGCTCCATCCTGCCTTCCCCACCCTCCTTAATCTCTTGACTACCCCCCTGTACATCATCTTCAATGTTTACTTCTGAATCAAAGTTACGAGGGGGAACAGGTGGAGGTACAGCCTTGGAATCCTCAGATATCCTTGAGTGTCCCTGAAGGTCTTTGTTCGTATACAAACTGTTCTCTACAAACGAAGTGTCTTTGAGTCCTGATGACTCTTCGGCCTCGGCCGCCTTAACTACCAAAGACTTGTCCACCTTTGAGTATAAGTGATTTAGATCTCCATTCTCCCTACCAGTCTCATCCTCTTCAAATATGGCTTTCCTCAAGGGACTAGATGACGCATAGGGGTCGACGGTCTCAGACAATTCCGTTGCATTAGGGGTACTTGTTTTAAACGAACGTGCATCACTGGGGAACCTGCTAGGGAAAGAATTCCTCTTGACCACAGCGTAAGGACTTAAGTCGTCATCGACAGAGAAATCAAGCAGTTGTTGTTTGTTTGCTAAGTTACTGGTACTATTGTGGATATCTTGGTTATCCAATGCAGTCGGAGTTTCATAATGTCGCTCACTTAAACTTCGTGTACGTGTGATGTCCACTTTTAGTGATTGAGGTGAAGGTGGGACTTCCGGTAATGGGTCGTGTTTCCGTCGTAGAATGGTGTCGGAACGTTGCGCTAAGTAATCGGCATAAGCCATCTCCGAGTCTTTCTTCTTTTCCCAAACTCGATTGAAGAACACTGCGAAAGCACCAGCTACACAAGAGAAAGGAAATTATTATTATTATTATTATTCATCATCATATCGGGTGTCCTTGGACCAACTCTTGATCTCGTTTTCATCTGCGAGACCTGTATCCCTCTTTAACATTTCCACATATGTAAGCCGTTGACCACCACACGTTGCCTCACCATGTGCCGGTTCCCAAAGAATAAGGTCACTGACAGCGAGATTGTTGTTCCTCACAGCGAGGCCAGCTAGCCTAAGCCTGCGGGTCCTGACCTTCTGTGTAACACTTGGTAGATCTCCATATAACACCTTGTTCGTAATGTGGTCTAGCCAACTTACATTCAACACCATTCTCAACATGCGAGTATAGCAACCACTGAGTCTCTTCTCCTGTTCCACTGTGAGAGTCCATGTTTCAGATCAGATGTATACTGTATATGTACTGTATATATGTATGGCATGTATCTCTAGCTCATACTGTACTATTCCTTAAACCCATGATTGTACACAATATTTCAGACTGTTTACCTTGATACTGAAACTGTGGCGATGTTGTTTGAAACTTGGCGCACAATTTGCTTGCCAAATTCGTGCCATCAGCAAGCAGCGTCTTTGCCACATTGCTATGAAAGACCACACTTGCCCCAGAGTAACTTCCAGTTGTGGCCAAAACCTGGATTGGTATAGTTGGAATTGACGAAGCAAAAACACTGGAAAGAAATAACAAAATTACTATAACTTGTTTTGGTTAGCTTGGTACATACAGTAAATCATTTGAGGTTCTAAATTGTACCTCATTGAGAAATTGAGAAAATGTACCTCAAAGTTGACAAAGAAGCCGATCTGACTGCAGAGTAAACAAGGATGTAGCCATGAAATTTCTGATAACTTAGACTATATGCACCTATGGAAAAGAAAAACAAAGTAGAGCT
Organism: Chrysogorgia sp. JL179-B06; assembly: GCA_035772405.1. Taxonomy (NCBI): domain Eukaryota; kingdom Metazoa; phylum Cnidaria; class Anthozoa; order Scleralcyonacea; family Chrysogorgiidae; genus Chrysogorgia; species Chrysogorgia sp. JL179-B06. Next base: position 329,411 of record JAYKKM010000478.1, on the reverse strand, counting down.
TTTAAAATACACTGGTGGAATCTGATTGGACAACAGCACTAGCAAATTTTTCTTCTACCATGCCTCCATGTTGAATATCTAGTGCAAATACATACTACTACTGCTGCTGCTGCTACAACCACTACTGCTGCTACTACTACTACTGCTGCTACTACTACTACTACTGCTACTACTGCTGCTGCTGCTGCTACTGCTGCTACTACTGCTGCTGCTGCTGCTACTACTGCTGCTGCTGCTACTACTACTGCTGCTGCTACTACTACTGCTGCTGCTACTACTGCTGCTACTGTTGCTGCTACTGTTGCTGCTACTGCTGCTGCTGCTACTGCTGCTGCTGCTACTGCTACTACTGCTACTACTTCTGCTGCTGCTGCTACTACTGCTGCTGCTCCTGCTGTTACTACTCCTCCTGCTACTACTCCTCCTGCTGCTACTACTCCTCCTGCTGCTACTCCTCCTGCTGCTGCTGCTACTACTGCTGCTGCTGTTACTGTTCCTACTGCTACTGCTGCTGCTGCTGCTACTGCTGCTGCTACTACTACTACTACTGCTGCTGCTGCTGCTGCTGCTGCTGCTGCTACTACTACTACTGCTGCTGCTACTGCTGCTGCTGCTGCTACTACTACTGCACTACTGCTGCTGCTGCTACTGCTGCTGCTTCCGCTACTTCTGCTGCTGCCGCTGCTCCTCCTGCTGCTACTATTGCTACTGCTCCTGCTGCTTCCGCTACTTCTGCTGCTGCCGCTGCTCCTCCTGCTGCTACTATTGCTGCTGCTCCTCCTGCTGCTACTGCTCCTCCAGCTACTACTACTGCTGCTGCTCCTGCTGTTACTGCTGCTACTACTGCTGCTGCTCCTGCTGTTACTGCTCCTGTTGCTGCTCCTGCTACTACTCCTCCTGCTGCTGCTGCTACTACTGCTGCTGCTGCTGTTACTGTTCCTACTGCTACTGCTACTACTGCTGATACTGCTGCTACTACTCCTGCTGCTGCTACTCCTGCTGCTGCTACGCCTGCTGCTGCTACGCCTGCTGCTGCTACTCCTGCAGCTACTACTGCAGCTACTACTGCTGCTGCTGCTGCTGCTTCTGCTGCTTCCGCTACTTCTGCTGCTGCCGCTGCTCCTCCTGCTGCTACTATTGCTATTGCTACTGCTCCTGCTACTACTGCTGCTCCTCCTGCTGCTACTATTGCTCCTGCTACTACTATTGCTCCTCCTACTGCTACTGCTCCTCCAGCTACTACTACTGCTGTTGCTCCTGCTGTTGCTGCTGCTCCTGCTGTTACTGCTGCTACTATTGCTGCTGCTCCTGCTGCTTCCGCTACTTCTGCTGCTGCCGCTGCTCCTCCTGCTGCTACTATTGCTGCTGCTCCTCCTGCTGCTACTATTGCTCCTGCTACTACTGCTGCTCCTCCTACTGCTACTGCTCCTCCAGCTACTACTACTGCTGTTGCTCCTGCTGTTGCTGCTGCTCCTGCTGTTACTGCTGCTACTATTGCTACTGCTCCTGCTGCTTCCGCTACTTCTGCTGCTGCCGCTGCTCCTCCTGCTGCTACTATTGCTGCTGCTCCTCCTGCTGCTACTGCTCCTCCAGCTACTACTACTGCTGCTGCTCCTGCTGTTACTGCTGCTGTTACTGCTGCTACTACTGCTGCTGCTCCTGCTGTTACTGCTCCTGTTGCTGCTCCTGCTACTACTCCTCCTGCTGCTGCTGCTACTACTGCTGCTGCTGCTGTTACTGTTCCTACTGCTACTGCTACTACTGCTGATACTGCTGCTACTACTCCTGCTGCTGCTACTCCTGCTGCTGCTACGCCTGCTGCTGCTACGCCTGCTGCTGCTACTCCTGCAGCTACTACTGCTGCTGCTGCTGCTGCTTCTGCTGCTTCCGCTGCTGCTCCTCCTGCTGCTACTATTGCTATTGCTACTGCTCCTGCTACTACTGCTGCTCCTCCTGCTGCTACTATTGCTCCTGCTACTACTGCTGCTCCTCCTACTGCCACTGCTCCTCCAGCTACTACTACTGCTGTTGCTCCTGCTGTTGCTGCTGCTCCTGCTGTTACTGCTGCTACTACTGCTCCTGCTGCTGCTACTGCTGCTACTACTGCTGCTGCTGTTACTGCTGCTACTGCTCCTCCTGCTGCTACTGCTCCTCCTGCTGCTGCTACTACTGCTATAGATAGAAACTTTATTTATACACGCTGGCCCCGTCAACCGAAGCTGATTTCCACGAGGGGCGTGTGCAAAAATAGAAAAATGTTACATGAAGAATGATATTAAGAGCTATTTACAGTAGAATATAATAATATATGCTACTCCTCCTCCTGCTGCTGCTGCTGTTACTGCTCCTGCTGTTACTGCTCCTACTGTTACTACTGCTCCTCCTGCTGCTGCTACTGCTGCTACTGCCATTACTACTCATGCTGCTCCTACTGTTACTGCTGTTACTGCTGCTGCTCCTAATAATAATAGACATAGAGAATAAGAGATATTATTGCTTACGGTGATAAGACGTGAAAGTTATCATCACTTTCTTTCTCTCTGATCCAACAAATGTCTCAAGCATAACACTGTCATTTCTGTTCGGATATTTTGAACATGATTGATTGGTGAAAAGAGGACCAAGAATCAACTCAACAGGGTAAGGATCACCACAGTTGGCGCAAACCAAAATTCTGTTGAAAAAAAGAAATTTCATATAGTTTTGTTGCAGGATCAAGTAACATAACACAATACAATGTAATGTATGGAGTTTTAAGTCATGACAGGTTGAATTTCACGTTTGGGACCACCTGTCGTAAACGGCAGGTGGTCGTAAAACATGGGGTCGTAAAACATGGGGTCGTAAAACTCAGGTTCTACTGTAGTAGAAACGTAATAAGTAGAAAATAACACAACATATAGTCTTGTGTTCACCTTAAGTCAGGGTCCGGTTCTTTCAAATCTTCCGATGTACATCGAGATCGACTTTGCAGTTTGATTCCTTCCAAAATGTTCTTGATGGCTTCATCAACTTGAGTATCGGTGACAAGTTGATCACGATAGAAATGACTGATATGAATATCAATAAAAACACATCTATACCTTGGTAGAGAAAAACACAGAAAAGAACATTGGTACCTGTTATTTAAAATAATTATATACCAATGCAATACAATACAATACAATACAATACAATAGTACAGTACAGTACAGTGCAATATTAATTTTTATTACAAATTAAAGAAACTTTACAGGTGATGGGTCTTGCTTAAATCCTAATAGATAATAATTAGTGCCATTAATGGCCATAAGATATAGATAGTTGTATACATGAAGTGACTTCTATTCTTAATGAAAACTGGTAGTAAAAGTTTAAAATGTGGATACGTTTGAGGAAGTTCAAGATATAAGTAATTAGGTTTGTAGTGATTTAAAGTAATATTAAGATTATGACCATATTAGGAGACGATTAAATGTCAAGATGAGCAGTTGATTCATGATCAGCTGCTTTTGACGAATCATGCGTTATCTATGATGTTCCCTATAGATGTTTGTCGAACCTTGGATTGCATCAGTGCAACACAGTTTGCGGAACAGAGAGCGATATTGTTTCGACAATACAATATGCCATTGCAACGCAACGCAACACAATGCAATACATCAGTTATATGATTGCCGTTACATCTATTATACAAAGGCAAGTTTACATGACTGTTAATTGATGCGTGAGCTTAATTGGACTAGACAGATGATACATGGATGATCGTCAAGCTAAAATCCTCAGAAAATGTATCTGAGACCTGTACATGGATCAAACCTGTTTAATCCCAATCTGAATGCCAGTGAGACATTCTAACCATTGAGCTACAGAGGAAAGGTTACAGTGATGTACTGGTTTGATTTGTCTGTTTCTATGGAAATAAGACCTTGGGTAAAGAGGTTGTGTTTGTACATGCTTGATTATAATGAGCATTAAGACCATATGAAAATCAACTCAAGGAGCAAAATCTACCTCTTCACCAAGTCTTCTGCCTTTGAACGTAACTCCTCCTGTACATCTCTTGTCTTTGGATCTTGAGCAAGAATCAAGACAACAGGAATATCTTCTCTCAAAATATCATCGGACTGCCAGAGCGTTTTCTCCAGGTAAGTCTCGACATAGATGAGGGAATCTCGTGATGAAAACACGCAGCATAATCCTTAATGAAAAAAGAAATTTTCAATGGTTAATTAATTTTCTTTTTTTCTCATTCATTTGTGTTTGATTGGGTCTAAAACACTTGGCTATTGTCTTAGACCAAAACTGTTATAATGGCAAATGAACATGTGAAATATGAGCTGGTTTCGTATATGGACGGCCATGGATGGCCTAAGCAAAATATTTTCCTCAAACAACAACTTACAGGTTTTCCTCTTTCTAATGTTTCTTGATTTCTGTTAGCTGCTGTTTATTTTAGCTATTGTGTAGGTTTCTTTACTAATTTTTGTCAAGAACATGCAGACATTCTAAGACATATATATTTATGCTCTAACATAAAGTAGAAAAAACGTTGTTTAATAAAACTGCTGTTCAATACGTTTGATAATTCTAACTTGCTTATGCCCAGCAAATGTTTCTTGTGACAGCCAGTTTTGAAATCTTGGTTAAAAGCATGTTTCAATTGTCAATACCTGTAGTAGAGATGTCATCAAGCTCTCCAAATATGTCTGATGCAGTGTTCCCATCATCCTCCACAACCTTAATATCTAGTTCATACAGCTTACTCTCAAAGGGATATTCAAAGTGTTCACCATAACATCGCTTCTAATTGCCATAAAAAAACCCAGAGTAAAAACAGAGTAAAAAACAGAGTAAAGACAACAAAATCAGAACTGTTGACATTTTTGTTGATTTTCTGATCACTGATCTGGCAATAAAGAGCCCAATAAAGTTGACCTAATGCATTTCTTCACATTAAGGACTTTAGGATATACAACGCGGCAACCTCGACAACGCGGCCTTCAAAACAAATAATTCTTCATGTGAAACAAAGAGAATGAATAATTTGTAGTCCCAACAGTACTGTATTCTCAACACTGACCTTGTTCTGTTTACGACCCCACTCTGAGCATTTTCACGTCTTTCATGAAAGCTTCAAACATCAAATATGGTAGTTAATTTACCATGACTTCTTTCAAATGCTTAAATTCACATTGCTTGTTAACGTTTTGAGGGCCGCGTCATTGAGGTTGCCGCGTCGTAGATCTTAAAGTACCTATTGACTTGGTTTGATGTACATTCTACTTTGCATTTGTTTAGCCTGAGAAGATCAGGCCCCTTTTCAGGCATAAGACTGGAGGTGGGAAATTCCATACAGTTGAAGTCATCTGTTTTATGAGTATGGTAGCTAAAACTAAGTTACATAAGGAAAAATGATCTACTATATTTGGCATTATTATTAGACATGATAGCTCTAATTATTATCTTACCTCAACTCCTTGGGCAAACTCTTTAGCCAAACCATCACTTCCAACAACAACCAAGGTGACTAGATTATCATCTGACTCAAATGTATCTGTGCTTCCAGTTAAGAATGACGAGACAGGCCTAAATATAATAGGAATGTTATGTAATGTACAAGAAATTTCTTCACACTACAATAAGTGGTAATCACACATGACCTTCTATAATTAGGCTTCTAGCCTGTTGGGGTATTCCGTTCACCTAAAAGAGTGATAAATCTACTAAAACTAAATAAACAAGCCATATGCCATGACCAAGATCACAGTAACAGCCTGTAGACAACCTACAGACATGTCCCAAGGGTGGGGAAAGACGGGCAGTTCAAATTTTGTTTTTGCATCCACCAACCACCCACCCTCCCAGTTAAAATATAACCAAATATTTTAGTAGAGACACTAAAGATCTGTGGTGTAGCCGAAGATAAGGAGATGAAAGCAACGAACAGAGACACATGGAAAGCAATGTGTGGAAAGGTGTGGAATGATTGAGAGTGGAACGTGTGGAACAGCACAACCAAAAGAGGCTTTGAAGAAAAGATCTGGACGTTGCAATTCCAATGGGATTTGAATGTGACATCTGTGGGCGCCCGTGTAAAGGTCGTGCAGGATTGGTAGCGCACAAGTGCGCCCATATTACATCTATAGACAACATAAATAACAACAAACAAACCCGTCCAGTCAATCCAATATTTTAGTTGAGCTGTAATAGCTTAGTTTAGTAGTTTATTAGATTTATCACTCTTAGGTGAACGGAATACCCAACAGGCTAGAAGACCAATTAATATAGTGGTTCCGAGGGCCTACAATTTAAGGTCGTTATCCGAGAAGACCCGAAAGTCTTACCATTTTCTGATATTATTGCAAAGGCAGCACTTTCTCCTCAATTATTTTTAAGACCCTGAGTGGAGGTCCGACCCAGGATTTGAACCTGTGTCTTCCAGCTTATAGTGTGGCAACCACTAGACCACAACAACTGTTTAACAACCAAGGTGACAAGAATGTATTATAGTAATGTATTATAGTAATGTATTATAGTAATGTATTATAGTAATGTATTATAGTAATGTATTATAGTAATGTATTATAGTAATGTATTATAGTAATGTATTATAGTAATGTATTATAGTAGTGTATTATAGTAGCTATGTATTATAGTAATGTATTATAGTAATGTATTATAGTAGTGTATTATAGTAATGTATTATAGTAATGTATTATAGTAATGTATTATAGTAGTGTATTATAGTAATGTATTATAGTAATGTATTATAGTAATGTATTATAGTAATGTATTATAGTAATGTATTATAGTAGTGTATTATAGTAATGTATTATAGTAATGTATTATAGTAGTGTATTATAGTAATGTATTATAGTAATGTATTATAGTAATGTATTATAGTAATGTAATATAGTAATGTATTATAGTAATGTATTATAGTAATGTATTATAGTAATCAATGCATTATAATAACAGTCAAACATCGCAGCTGTTCAACAGCACCTCCCAGCAATGTGTGAGAATGCCAAATGTTTTTAGAGAGAAAACAAATGTGCTCTCCAGTTATATGAAAACCTACTCTAAGTCGTTTGAATGCAATTACAGATATTTCACTGGCACTTTACTTTATGTTAGGCCAACCCTTTCAGCATGAAAATATTCAGCATGCATTCATGATCTAAAGCAAAATGCACCTTTAACAGAAATACAGTCCATTTTGATCATAAAAAATATTACAAGTTGTAAGACTTTTGTCACTCTAAACACTTAAAATGCTTTCACAGGATAAAACACTGCCTTAAGCACCTTAGAGGAAGTCTTTACGGTACTGACTGACATGATTGCCTTTGCAAAACTATCATATGATTATCAAAAGTCAAGGCTCAGTGAAAAATGGACATCATACTGGGAGGTTAATGAATAGTTCGGGGGTTGAAGCAACCACCTGTTGCTGAGAGAATAGTTTATATCCATTCACACGGTGCAGAACACAGACATTTTAGGCAAGTAGTAGATCAGGAACAACAAACATAATAGAAATACAGTGTAGTACAAAGTCATACATTCATGATGAACACTTCAAGATTCTCAAACAATCACAATAAAATACCGTTCACTCTAGGAATTGAAAACATTTGAGAAAAACATCTCAAACGAAATTCCACACATGCTTTCTTTATTCTAAAACCATGCGGTGAACATGTGATGTCTTTATATACAAAATATGTTCACTAGTGTAGATTTCTGACCATATTTAACATGAACAAACTGAATATACAGCTTGAGTAAGATCAAAAACAATTTGTTAGTGCATTCTCTATAATAAATCTTCTCTCTTTTTCCAGACATAGCCACTACTTAATGGCAGTAACCCTATGGAATCTTGGCCAAGATTTTTATGAATATATAAATAAATATTATGTAAACATCTTAATTTTCTCCTTGTCAATCAATTCTACATAACAAAAACAACTTGTAATTTCTACAAGGTTCTAAAACACCTAAACTATTCTACAAGTGTGGTGCATAAGTGGATAAGGATAGCCAGCATGCTTTTATATACCTAAGAAGATCAAGTTGTTAAAGAACAAAACATAACAAAGCACAAAATATCTTTAAAAGTTCATTTTTCAGAAGAATGCCAACAGTTTCTGCCTAGAGTTTAGTGCTGAAATATCATAATTTGCAACACTTCTACATTAAAAGCTTTTCAATCTAGAGAAACCCAATTATGGTATACAATTTTGGTTGGATTCTTTTCAAGAATCTAGAATCTTATAAAAACATTATGATAAGGATGTCATGAAGAGACCACTTAAAGGATAATACATATAAATACTACTAATCTAAATATTATGGTGTCTAATAACTTGTGGTCTAGTGGTTACCACACATGTCTATGAGCTGGGAGACACAGGTTCAAATCCTGGGTCGGACCTCCAAGGTAAGACTTTCGGGTCTTCTCGGATAACGACCTTAAATCGTAGGCCCTCTCGGAACCCCTATCAATTGGGCTTCTAGCCTGTTGGGTATTCTGTTCACTTAAAAGTGATAAATCTAATAAACTAAACTAAACCAACGTGTACATTAACAACCAAATCACCTAAATGGTACTGCTGCTTAATATGAATAAAAAATCTTCACAGTTAACAGAATATTAGATTGGAAATGCCATGCTATTACAAACATTTAATCACTGAAATTAGGATTTATCCTAAATAAACCATACAGTAGTTTGTTTAGCATTGAACATTTGTTCCCCAAACAAATAGGCAGTCTTACTATATGCTATAAAACGTCCAAAATGCAATACTGCTGATTTATAATCTGCGTTTTACGATTTTACAGATGTTGTTGTCTAGAGTAGCTGAAAAATATGCAATTATTGGCAAGCTGTTGGCAGTGCACAGCAGGTCACAACAGCTCCGCTGTGATTAATTTAGCACACAACAGTGCATAGTTTTTCAAAGGGTGAGCATAGTAGGCCACTGTTCTAAACTTTTCCCTACAAGAAAGACTATATTCTCTGCATGCGTGTGAATACAATTTATCATCGTTATAACATTCACACTAAAACTTGTTCCTGTTGGGCAAGACATTCCTTAAACAATTAATCCAATCATTTAGACCATCTACTGCAAATGTTTTCCTAACCTTAAAAATATTACAAAACTGTGAGAGCTTAATAATTTCCAGGATAAACAATTTCTTAATAACTGGTAAAAGTTTATATCCTTAAGAGCATCTTATCACTAAACAACAGGCCAAGTTTCAACTCTGCAACCTGTGTTCGATTCCTGCTCAGTGCAGTTATCAGATTAAAGATTTCTCCTTGGCCCGCAAGTGAGAAGAGTGCTTGTAGTTTGACTCAACCAAACACCGCAGGTTTTCTCTGTGTACTTCCGTTTCCTCCTGTAATAACACTGGACCAATGAGGGATGGCCCTTCCTGGACCTCTAGGGAGAACTGTTTAGATATAACTGATAAGGTTATCCAGGTACTCTGGTTTCCTCTTGTAATAACACTAGAACCATGAGGGATGGCCCTTACTAGACCTCTAGGGAGAACTGTTTAGATATAACTGATAAGGTTATCCAGGTACTCTGGTTTCCTCCTGTAGTGACACTAGACCAATTGGTTTCCTCCTGTAGTGACACTAGACCAATGAGGATGGCCCTTACTTGACCTCTAGGGAGAACAGTTTAATGACTGATAGGGTTATCCAATATAAATAAAAGTTAGTACTAAGACCATGTCTTAATTTGAGGGTTTTTACAATTAAAGGACAATTTTTGTAATTGCTATTACAACACGAGCAATACATGTCTCCATGATAAGAGCACATGATGTCACAGTCATATTCAAAATGATGGCCCAACAGCCTATTTTGCATGGTTTATTCAACTTTTAGAATGTATTATGGAAATAAACTTAAATATGAAACATAGTTATTTTTTGTTGCCAAAGTCAATATTTATGTATGAAATTCAATATTTCTTCCTTTGCCATATAAATGTTATAAAAAATTGCACGACGCACGTTGCTGAATTTGGATAGTTCTTAGCGAATGATTAGCTGTCATAGAAATACTATGTTTATTACTTTGACATAAACAAGGTTTTCAAAAAGCAAATGACATCAGCATTGTTTAAACATTTATGAAACATGGAGTCTGTAAATTTCATTTTCTAAACATAAACCCAAAATCTCAGTATGTTGCAGAATTATCCAGCACGACATTATGCACTATCAATGATAACAACAGATACCAAGCATTTCATCCAGTTTTCACAACTTAAACACATTGACTACAGTATCTGTTCCCTGTTCTAAGGATTTATGGTGAAGGAAAATTCCGAGTGTTGAAATATATATACTGTACATTTTAAGACCAAACCGGGACCAGTTGCGAAAAATGCAACTTCAAGGCCTTCTGGCTGGAATTGAACCTGCGACCCTGTGATACTAGTGCAGTGCTCTGACCAAGTCACGAGTTCTGTATTATTCTATAATAAGCTACAAACACATGAAAATCTTAAGCAAGCTAATATACACGCATTTAAAAGTTTATATTAGCTTTCAATTTAAAAGGTCTTGGATATTATAATTTTTATGAACAAGAGCTAGAGAACATTGATTTTTGAAAACATCTACATTTGCACATTGCAAATAAGGTTCAATATGGTGAAAGTACAAAAAAAGTTCATTATGGTGAAAGGGCATCTGACTACACCAGTGTCGAGTTTTTACACCCTGTTTATTGGCTAAACTATTAAACTTAATATCACTTGTAGTAAAGATGTACTGTAGAATTGGGAGCCACACATGGCTGGTAAACGTGTCTAGACAATCATAGTAATATTAATTAATTGTGTATACTTTAACAGGAAATTGGAGAAGCCAAAGCAGTACAAATGTTTTTATCAATAAACTTATGCTCTATCTCACGTACAAGCCAATACCCAAGCAATTAAAATATCGCGGTATGGCATGCCACCAAAAGCGCCATGTTATGAGTTATCCATCTCGGCGAAGATCGGCCTGCCTAGTGACAAGAACACGGCAACAAAAGATTTTTCAGGATGCGATTCTTGTCCAGAAGATAAAGAGAAACCTGTTTTTTCAAGTGGGTTTTAATCGAAACCCTGAATCGAACAGGATATGTGAAAGCAAAGAGGGGGAAAATGATAGAGATCGTGACAGTTTTTGACAGAAATGTAAACAAAGGCATGCTGCGCGCGCTCAACGTTCTAAAGTGGTTAATTTCAATTTTAAGAACAACATACGCGTTCTCTATTTATATTTTTGTAATATTGTTACTTAAGAAAAAGATTAGAGCCCTAATTAATATCTGTGGTTCGCTTTTAAAACCACCAACGCTTTCCTAGGTTACTTTGTGAATGGCACGAGTAAGGAAGGGGATATAAGTCATTTTGATCATAAGATTAATTACACAAAAACATACCTCTGGTCAGTTGTGGCTACAACATCTTGAATCAGTTGATCCATACACTTCCCCTGGCCAGCCAAACATCGCGTAGGGCTATGCAATAATGCAATGTGATTCAACAACAGCTTGTCTCTTTCGATCGGTAGTTTATCTAGTCTACGGTGGCGTTCATCTTTTTGAAGCTCGTTGTGAATTTGATGTAGATTTTCGATGGTCGGTCGCGACGCCATTCCATAGTTTGCGAACAGCTTGGCAGACTCGAAGAGCAGTTCTTGATAATCGATCTTTCCTTGGGCAGTAATCTCGCGTTGATAGGTCTCGAAGATCTCTAGTTTATCGCTGTCGCTCAGATACTTGTAGCTCTCTTCGTTTTTTAATAGTAAAACGCCGTCTTCCCATGGAGTACCAGGCTGTATTTGAGGAGTGAGTTGCAGAAGTCTCGTGAATTCTTTCTTCATTCTGCTACACAGCTCAGCCTCTTTCAACTTCTCGACGTGCTTTCTGAAGCACACCTCGGATTCTTCCCGAGCCAGTACATCGACGGGGATAAGAAAGCTATTGCTTAATAGATTCTCACTATCTTGCCATGAACTACCGTTAGAAAGTTCAACGAACCAATTGTCGAAGTCGCGATGAGCACGAATGGCCGTCTGACACTTGCGCCAGTCGTGTTGGAAGGACTCAACCAAAGCCAACGTGGGGAAAAGATCGACCAGAGCTGCTGGGATCTTTGTAGTGTATTCCTCCAACTTGATGTCTTCTTTTTCTTTTTTTAAACGTCTGATGTGCTTATTGAAAACTTTCTTACAATTGTCAATTCCGCACAGGTCGCGAACAGTAAGGTACTCTGGCTCGCTTTCGAATAATTTCTTCGTGTTTTTCCAAATCGCTCGAAGATCATTGACATTTCCTTCGACTAAACTCTGGTACTTCTCTAAAGCGGTGCTTATTCTCTCCTTCTGCACTTGAAATGCCTCGCTGAAAGGGATAATTCTTGAACGGACTCTACCCTTGTCAATGAGTTGAGCCAGAACAAGGAACACTAAATCGACATTGACATTTTCTTGACCGGATACTTCTACGATGGGTATGTTTGTTAACTTTTTACTAGTAAACAACTTATGGCATTCCTCCAATGAGTTTCTTCGTATATCATCGCACTTGGTTGCAGCAACTACGAACGGTTTCTTCGTCTTCTGTAGCGCGCTCAAAATAGACGAATATAAAAGATCTTGCTCGTCAGTTCGTCCTCTAGAACTCACATCAAAAACACAAACAAATCCATCAACATTAAACTTTCCACTTGGTAGAGGAACTTGCTCGTAGTCGTTCTGCAAAGCTACTTGGTCTCGACTAATGTACATTAATTTCTCTTGTGACTGCAGTTTAATCGCAGTACATCGTTTCAAATAGGAAGAGATCTGACCACCTCTTGATAATGTCGTCAAAGTAGAGTCTTCGATGAATTCTGTCTGTTCAATAACTTGAAATCGCAACTCGGAGCCATCGTCGCACTTTTTAGCAACGCTTCCCCAGTATAAGTAGTGGTCGTTGTTCAAAACACGGCCAGCAAAATCCGTGGTACTGTAGATTGACAAATGCTCGTAGCCGTACTCGTCTGCCAACGGTCTTACAAACCTATTACAAAGACACGACTTTCCAACTCCATACAGACTTTTCTCATGGTCTACACCAGACAAACCTATCACACATACATTGAATGTCCTTCCATCTCCCGCCTTCTTCGACATGCTTCACTATTAAGTCTCCTTATAAGCGAGAAAAACCCTCAGAAAGTTCATCAACTCATGATCCTAAAGTACCCATCCTCGCCATGTTTGTGTCTATAAATATAATTTCGCCAGCCTCTGCCTCACGTGATCAACCACAATCGCCTTATTTGGTGCGCCTTTGTTCGTCGACCTTTCGTCAAATATTTCCCGCAAAAAGATGCGGACCAAGCATAATATTGCAATATTTAACTTTTTTTATACCAAAAACCACTCATATTAAGACTCGGAGTTTAAAAGAAGAGATATAGAGGACAGAGAATATACTCATAGCACGTCATTATAGAAGTGATTTAAGACTAAAGAGAGCTAGAACTAGGGGAAGCGGGGGCAAACCATTTAGATAAAAATAGAAATGGCGGGATCCCACTTGAATGACGTGTGACCAATGGTGCGATATACAAAAAAATGAAAGTATATTTTCAATTGCGGAAATAATTAAGAAAATGAAAACGAAAAACAACTAAAGCGGTATCCTTAAGAAGTTTCAAGTGATTTACAAATAAATTAAAGTCTATTTGCGTTCAAGGTACTCAAAAATAGGTACGCAATGCGTACATGTGTAATCTGGTTTCTCTGCCACGTATTGGAATATTGAAAACATGCATGATAATAAAACATATTAAACAACCTTTACTTTACTCTGCAACCTGCAACCTGCAGTTTAAACCGTCCGTTAAATATGTGCTAAATTTACCCTATAAAATGTCTTCAATAAATAACCCGCTGGCGTAGTTATGCAGTCTCAGTGCCTTCTTGGTTCGAAATAGCTTTGTAATTCTTTGTAATTCTGCATACTTTACCATTATCACATGGAATCGTTTGATTTGCATATTTGATGTCATTGGATACATTCACGCACATGCACCTGCATTTCAAGTGATTTCATTACATAATCTCAAGGATATATAAGTATTTTCAATAAGTTAATATGCATTGTGATGTCATAAGTATGATTAATAACAAGTTGGTGTTTGGTCACACGCCGGCCTGTAGTGAGATATGAAAAAGTTGTAAATGGTTATTTTTTATAGTTTCAAGAGTTATTTTACAACTGAATTTTTCATTCCATAGGCACTTTAATTATAGGGGAATTAATTGACACGTTTTAGGGGGGAGGGGACTAAACGTGGTTATAAAATCCTGAAATTCTGTGTACAATTATAGTTTTCTCGCCCACAATTTCGGCAGTTTACAATATCTTTTAGTAATTTTTAGTTCATTGAAAACTGTCTCTCAAAACAATGAAAATAATGTTTCAAACTGTGACAAACCAAATGTCTTCAAAGACAATAAAAAACTGGTTAAACCGGAGTGACTTGTTAGAGGAAAAAACGATGTTGGAATTTCGATTCTCAACACGTTGACTGCATGATTAGAGTGCCTAGCAACCGCCACAAAATCAAGTTGAAGTAGCCCTGTATGCTGGGGCTTAATCATGGCTAGTTAGCTAATACATAACAGATAGTTATAAGGTCTTGACTCAGTATAGAGTTTTAGTGCAACACATAGGGTCGACTCGTCAATCAACCACAATAATGTGTATGTGTAAAGTTGATCGTCCAGGTTGTTGTAGTCTTGAGAAAGACTATTGTTGGTGACTGACGTTAGCTAATACATAACAGATAGTTATAAGGTCTTGATTCAGTATAGAGTTTTAGTGCAACACATAGGGTCGACTCGTCAATCAACCACAGTAATGTGTTATAATTATGCAGGGGTAATTAGCACAAAACAACCACTCAAACCGAAACTATAATCTAAATTTAGTCTTTATCTTTAAAATACATCTTCGACATACATCAGTGTTTCTGTTCACAATGGTAGAAAACGTATGTTAGTCTTTGTCCAACAGTTACCATAGCAACTCTCACCAACGTTGTGCCTTCTACAGGTGATGGCTTAAGATGAAGGGAATTTTCAGCCCTAAATCCACGAACAATCGTGTAAACTTATGTGTTCAGAGACGATTATGAAAATAGTGATCATCATTAAAAGTATTTTAAGGCTAATGTGTTTTTAAGGCTAAATGACGTCCATTTATTAAGGAGTTAATTATTTTTTTTGATAGCTTCTGTGTCGACATTTTAATCGCTAAGTATACAGCTCTTCCATATTTCACTCAGTTCTTGAGATATTTAGACTTATGTGACATTTAAATGAGCTGATCTATGACGTATAGCAAGTTGTACACAACATTAGAAAATCATGTATATCTTTCCAATATTATTAAAAGAAATCACTCAAAACTTTGTAATTGCACAGCTCATGAAACAAAACATTAAAGACAAGCTTCAAGTGATTTCGTTCAATAATCTTTAAGATATACAGGATTTTCCAATGTTGTGTACAACTTGCTACGTCATAGATTATCTCATTTGAATATCACCTAAGTCTAAATATCTCAAGAAGTAAGTTAAATATGGAAGAGCTGTAAAATTGTTAATCTTCATTGTTTTAAGAGTTCTTTCAAATAAGATAAACTTAATTTCGATTCATTGGCACTTTAGCGTACCGGGCGGCTTACATATTCAAAAACATGTACCATCTAGAATATCCGTTATAGGAAGTCCCCTACTGGCAATGTCTTGCGTAGGTTGTGTAGAAATACAAATTAAAACTCTAAAAAGGTTGGTGTACTGCCAAAAATAATGTAAAGGAAGTCTATAACTTAGTTAGAGTAAAGACTCTTTATCATCACAGAGTGAAATTATCAGGCCCGGAGCTACGGGAGGTGTTTAACACCCCCAAAAAATCTTTTTACGAGTTTCAGTCGACAGAAGTTATATTTTAGACGTGTTCGATTTAACACGGACAAGTAGAATCATTAACTTTTAGCACTTATCAATTTAAATAAGTTCAAACTATCAAATTTAAGACTCACAATTATCTAATGTTGATGTTAAATGTTTTGTTTATATATAAATGTTAATCAACGAGAGAACACCAAAGACATAAATTTATTAAAATGTCATGTTTTCATTTCGTATTGAGAGAGTTCGTTATTAACGTAGGACTAATTAACCATTTCACCAGCTGACCAGGATCATTTTAAGCCTGGTTTCCATATGATCGCTACGATCGCTCAATTTTAAAACTGGCAATCGCAGCGATCGTGATCGCCGAGATAGAAAATGTTCTATCTCGGCGATGGTAGCAATCGCAGCGATTATATGGAAACACTGGTTCAGCGATCCTGGCGATCTCAGCGATCGGTACGGTCCCAGCGACATTCGGCTATATATCTATAAAACACATTACTGTGGTAAGATTAAACGCCGGTTCCTTCATTGTATACATCACGCAAATTTAGATGAATGACATGAATTAGTGAAACTAAAGCATTTTATGTAAATATTTTATGTAAATATCTGTAAAAGAATTATATCTGTCTTGAAGACGTAGCTGTGCCCGAAGCTGTGGGACGAGAGTGTGAAAAGCTCCAAGCTCTTCTCTCATTCGAAATATCTGTCGAACCCAAAACCGATGTTTCCTTGGCGCAAGTTCGTCCAAACAAGCTGGAACGAGATTTCAGGCAGTACTTTTAAAATGCAATCCGAACGAGTTCTTTTTACGGGAGGCCGATTAGACGTTCGACACATGATAAATTCGATGTTTGAAACCGACGGCGTCGAATTTTGTCGAACCTAAATGTGTATAATTAGGACATGATAAATTCGACGTTTGAAATGGGCCTTACTGATAAGAGGAACTAGAATAAAAAGCTGTACTTGCGATAGTAAAAGAAAGTTGTCTTTGTTTACTTCGTCCATAACGATCGCTTCAATCGCCGGTTTTAAAATTGAGCGATCGCAGCGATCGTAGCGATAGTACGGCCAGGAAATTATTACAGACATCAAGCTTTCAGAGTCAACCATCTTTTTTAGAGTAATAAAACGTGTTGTGCAGGCAGTGTAGAAATACAAATCAAATATCTAAAAAGATTGGTGTACTGCCGAAATAGCGCGTAAGTAGTCTAACGTCAGAGAGTGAAACGTAATTACGTAAAGTGAAAAAATAGCAAGTGACTTTCCTATTTTTACACCATATTGGCTTATTTTTGTCTGTTATTATTTCACTTTACCTTTCACTCTCTGACGAAGGGCCTTCACTCGAAACGTTAGACTACTTACACGCTATTTCGGCAGTACACCAACCTTTTTAGACATTTTTTTAGAGATCTGTTTTATTGATGTCAGTTAAATAGGAAACAAGACAAGTATAGTATATATTTGACTTAAAGTTGATAAAATTTGCGAGTTAACATTTGTGTCATAAAAAATTTATTGTTAACGCTAACTTTCAGTTCTCTTCGCTCTCCGTGTAATCACGTGTTCTTACGAGGACTGGATCGAGTATAATAGTAATCCTAAACGCAATCTCGTTCCCAAGCTCTCTCTCTCCAAAGCTCCACCACAGCAGGGACCCTATGGCAGGGACTGAAGAACATCTCTGTATACCTTCTCCATCTACAGCATACATCCAGAATGCATTATTTTCACATTGACGACATGTGTATTTTGTATGTATTGTATATATATATATATATAGTTGATTTATATTTTTTGTATGACGTCAAACTATGAACATGACGCATTCTGGGATAGACGAGAAACTTTCGTGCTATGATACTCGTCCCAGTACTATTTTCAGTCACCCTCGTTTTTACCTCCACTTTACACGGATGACGGCATTCCAGATTTTGATTTTTCTAACCTGACAGCAGACCAGCTTTCTAAACTGGTCAGCGGTGACGTCTGGCTGGGGAAACGACAGGTTACCAAGGTGTGGTCACGTGGTTTTTATTTTTTCTGGTCGTTTCATTGACGCGCTATGTAGTCTGTTTCTTCGTAAGCTAAGATGACTGTTATACAGCCATTTATCACCATGTCGATGAAATAACTAAAATAGTTATGAAATATAAGACGTTAGAAGAAATGGCAACCTTGAAATATCTACATACACAACACGAATAGTGGGACAAAATACACAATATTTCCTGCACTTAAAATGAGTTAACGAAGCACGGGTGGCGCCCGCCCGCTGCTGGGCGTTGCTTCTCACCACTGAGTTCTGAGGTTAAGCCTGATAGGATGTGGTTAATACTTGGATGGGTGACTACCTCGTCTGATCCCTGAGACTCATGTGAGTAGAGTTGTTGATTCTCTCCTGTGCTTCAAATAGATGTGCCTGTCACAACACTCGTGGTCAACTCAGCCTTCCTTCCTTCTGAGGTTGGTAAAATGAGTACCAGCTTGCTGGGGTAAGTGGACTTTGTCTGGGGATAGAAGTTACGCACACCCCTACCTTTGGGTAGTAGCAAAAGAAAAAGGAGTCTACAGGTCGCCTTTGGCTGCATACCGCCCTACTTACTTAATTAATTAGCCGACACTGTTCCCAGTTAGCATTGTTGTAGCTCTTTACTGATAGAGCAACGGACTGGAACCAAGAAGGTGCAAGTTTAAATCAAAACAACGTTTCGTTAACAGCAGTGTTGGCAATGCTAATGTATGTTGGTCGTGGCTAGATGACACACTCGCAGTTGAGGTGGACGATCCTTTTATTAGTATTAAGGTTAGTATTAGAAAATCATTAGGTGGGGGTGTTAGGATATAAGTTTTTTTGGGGGTTAGCAGTTCCATGATGTATTTCATCATACAGACATGTCCGATCGTAACAATCTCTCATTTCGTCCAACCTCTCGCGGATACTAAAAAAGATCGTCCAAAAGACGACTCAGACCTAGTACCTCACGGTCATCTCAACTGCGTGTGTACCATCTAGCCACAACCATGTATGTTTGCTTACTTTAGATTTCCATTCAGTTCCCATTTCTTCTCGTTTCTTCGCCTCTAATCGTTGAGTTTCTTCAAGCTAGAGAAAATGATAAAACAACCGACAAATAACTTCCCAACGCAACCAGATGATAAATCAGACATAGTTTGACGTTACTAGATTGCAGTGTCGAAACGTTGGTTCATGGACAGTAAATTTTAAAGTTACGTTCAAAAAACTTTTTAAAGCTAGAGTATAGCGTCAAACTATGTCTCATAAAACTCATTAATTCCTATCAAAACACATATAGAAACTAAACAAATTTCCTGAAATACTTAACAAATGCTAGTAACCTTTCTCTTTCCCTCAGATGCTTTATCAATATCATCTTTTCTCACAGCTTCTGTGACGTCTTTCCATAACCTATTTCGAGAATATTTAGTTTAGTTTATTATATTTATCACTTTTTAGGTGAACGGAATACCCCCAACAGGCTAGAAGTCCAATTGATAGGGGTTCTGAGGGCCTACGATTTAAGGTCGTTATCCGAGAAGACCCGAAAGTCTTACCATTTGCTGATATTCAATGATTTTTAAGACCCTGAGTGGAGGTCCGACCCAGGAATTGAACCGGACTAGACCACAACAGCTGGTTAAGGAATAACGATCATAACTATAGTTAAAGTTAACTACCTTTTGATATACCACCGGGCCCACAAGGTGAACACCTTGACTAGCAAACGTATTAGGAAACCTATCAGGTAACTAGGAACTTATTCAGGGTTTTAGGTCGTCAGGAAACCTCACAGAAAATTGTAATCGCAAGAAACCTCTTCTAGTATTTAAAGCGACACTCCACCCCAAAAAACAAGTGTTACTTAAATGAAAGTTCTTTGTCGCCTTATACGAGAATGGGTATTAGTTTTCTTCTAATCGTTTTAGTTTGAAAACATTTATCATCAGTAGAACGTACTTGCGCGATTCATTATCTTGTTGTAAAGTGAGTGGTTTGAGTTTCTTACGAGACTTGCTGATCGAGTTTGGTTCGATAATTTTGGATTTATGGTCCTAAAGAACAAGATGAAAGAACGATAAAAGCAATGTTGAACAAGGAATATGAATGATGTGAAGAAATGAAGGGAAGTTGAAAGGAACAATCTTATAACAAAGTTCTTTACCGGTTTCTCCGGAAAAGAAATCTCAATTTTATCCGTCCATTCTCCGTTAATCCTACAGGCGACACTACCGCTGGGTAAATGTTTGACTTCACCAGTGATCTTGTCTCGTAATCCTCCGTATAGTGGTTTAGTGTGAAACGTAATGGATGAACTGTAACCAGTTTTAGAACAAGAGATGTTCACTTTACCACCAAGTTCTGTCCATGGATGAGTGAGGATAGACCTTGAAGGAAACAAGATAAACAACATGGCGTTGTGCTTAAATAGCTGCTGAGGTAGGAGTATTATTTATTTAGAGTTAATCACGCAGGATAAGGTTGCCCTATTTATCCGAGCCAGAGGCTCATGTTTTAAGCATTCGACTATTCAGTTTATCACTCTTAGGTGAACGGAAAACCCAACTGATAGGGGTTCCGAGGGCCTACGATTTAAGGTCGTTTTCTGAGAAGACCCGAAAGTCTGAGTAGTGGTCCGACCCAGGATTTGAACCCAGGTCTCCCAGCTCATAGGCATGTAAGAGAGAGAGATAGAAAGATATATAGAGAGAGAGAGCGATAGAGCGATAGAGCGAGAGAGCGAGAGAGCGAGAGAGAGAGAGAGAGAGAGAGAGAGAGAGAGAGAGAGAGAGAGAGAGAGAGAGAGAGAGAGAGAGAGAAAGCGATAGAGAGAGAGAGAGCGAGGTAATCTCTCTCTATATCTCTCTATCTCTCTCTCTCTCTCGAGATTATTGTTTCTCATTTCTTATCTTACCTGCAATATGCGTTTGGGAAAGTAAGTACGTATTCCTCATCATAATTTAGCAAAGTTAAAACACCTAAATTAGAAAAGAGAGAATGGTGTTAGCTGTCATATCTTCGTCTCCGCTCTCTCTATATACTTACAATGGGTACTGTATGTGTGAGTCCGCTAGCAATTATAAAGTATCAGTATTTACAGCTCAAGCAAGGGGTTATGCTAATCATCCTACGAACTACACGACGGACGCAGCTCAACGCGGCCGAGTCGAAGGTTTAGTAAAGGCACCACAGGCTGCCACCATACGACCAACGATGCCCTCGGAGCACAGCTAAAGTAGGTGTTAGGGTTGATATTAGGAAGGGAGGAAAACCAGAGTACCCGGAGGAAAACCCTCGAAGCACAGGAGAGAATCAACAACTCTACTCACATAAATCTCATGAAGCTCAGGTATCGAACGAGGTAGTCACCCATCTTACGTCAAGTGCATGTGAGGAGTGAAAGAGAAAGTGGCATTAGACATCTATATATTCTTACCATCTCCAATAAGTTCAACTCCAATTGACATTCCATAAAACTTTGACTTGGTCCAGATATGGCAGTTCATACAGATATTTCTCTCAGGGCATTCCACATAGAAAGCAGAAACTACATCAAAACAATTGTAAACCATTTTACCATTTTACCATTGTAGATCTTCAACACTTCTTCGACGCTTTTAAGTCAACTAAAAATTTAATATCTACGGAAAATACCACAGAGAGGAATTTTGTGAACTTCTTTATTATTGACTCTATATCTTATTATGAAAGTCCATAGGAAGCTAACATTAGTAACCTTACTCTTTTTAATAATATCATCTCATTTTGATAACATTTTATATTAATAACTGTAACTTATTGTTAGAATGTAACATAGCTTGTTATGATGTAAGAGCATTGAGATTTTTTGTAATGCGCTAGAAATAAATTATTATTATTATTATTACTCAATCTCGTTCCCAGAGCCTGCGTTAGGGGGAACG
This sequence comes from Chrysogorgia sp. JL179-B06, assembly GCA_035772405.1. Classification (NCBI taxonomy): domain Eukaryota; kingdom Metazoa; phylum Cnidaria; class Anthozoa; order Scleralcyonacea; family Chrysogorgiidae; genus Chrysogorgia; species Chrysogorgia sp. JL179-B06. The sequence goes on along the minus strand of JAYKKM010000478.1, from coordinate 307,476 downwards.
CAGGCTCTGGGAACGAGATTGAACCTTACTCTGATGAAAGGCTCCGCTCGAAACGTCAGTATTTCGTTACCCGACACCCCCCAAAATCTTTTTACGAGTTTCAGTCGGCAGAAGTTATATTTCAGTCGGCAGAAGTTATATTTTAGACGTGTTCGATTTAACACGGACAAGTAGAATCATTAACTTTCAAATGTTAATGTTAAATGTTTTGTTTATATGTAAATGTAATCAACGAGAGAACACCAATTATTACCACTAATCCGCGGTACCATCAGAGACGTTGTCTGGAGGCTTGGTATATCAATAGCGCCCACGCCCCATTGAATCGCGATGACGGTGGTTTATTACCAGAAGCTTATTTACATCTTGTTAATAGATCATCATTGGTTCTATGAGGGTATAAATAAGGATCCTAACTTTACAACGATCACCCCTGATGAAGACACTAGATTGGAGTGTCGAAACGTTGGGTCATGGACAGTAACTGTTAAAGTTACATTCAAAAAACGTTTTAAAGCCAGAGTAGCGTCAAACTATGTCTGATTTATCACCTGGTTGCGTTGGGAAATTATTTGTTAGTTTCCTAATCCTATGTTAATACTAATCTGGCATATCTACGCACCTGGAGGATGATGGGATACTTGCTCTCCAACGTAACTCAGTCTGTAATCATCTGTGTCAGCGGTTGTTTCACAGATTCGACACATCACCTCGAGTTTCATGACAAGGGATGTCCCAAGAACATTGAAATATTTCACCAACGATAGGGTTATATGGTTTTTTAGAGTATTTGTCCTAGCGGAAATAAGACAAAAATATTTTTTCCATCCATTCATCCATACTGAGATAAATCATCCTACCATCTACTAACCAGTGTTCTGCAAAGTACTGATATTTTGTTCTTAAGTAAAAGTAAAAAGTAACTCCTCAGTTTATACTTAAGTAAAATACTTAAGTAAAAGTAAAAGTATGGCCTGAAAATCTTACTTAAGTAAAAGTAAAAGTATGGCCTGAAAATCTTACTTAAGTAAAAGTAAAAGTATGGCCTGAAAATCTTACTTAAGTAAAAGTAAAAGTATGGCCTGAAAATCTTACTTAAGTAAAAGTTAAAAGTATGGCCTGAAAATCTTACTTAAGTAAAAGTAAAAGTATGGCCTGAAAATCTTACTTAAGTAAAAGTAAAAGTATGGCCTGAAAATCTTACTTAAGTAAAAGTAAAAGTATGGCCTGAAAATCTTACTTAAGTAAAAGTAAAAGTATGGCCTGAAAATCTTACTTAAGTAAAAGTAAAAGTATGGCCTGAAAATCTTACTTAAGTAAAAGTAAAAGTATGGCCTGAAAATCTTACTTAAGTAAAAGTAAAAGTATGGCCTGAAAATCTTACTTAAGTAAAAGTAAAAGTATGGCCTGAAAATCTTACTTAAGTAAAAGCAAAAGTATGGCCTGAAAATCTTACTTAAGTAAAAGTAAAAGTATGGCCTGAAAATCTTACTTAAGTAAAAGTAAAAGTATGGCCTGAAAATCTTACTTTAGTAAAAGTAAAAGTATGGTCGGAAAATCTTAGTTAAGTAGAAGTATGGCAAAAAATATTCCAGAAAAGTACTTCTGAAATAAACTATATATTCTCGAACCACTAACCAACATGACAAATGATAATCTGGTACTATACTTTAATCTGTGCGCTGTTTGGCGGCGCCTACTCAACAGTTGCCAATCATGTGCACATACAAAACCATCATCACGCGATTTATCTCCAGCGGATAGATAGTGTGGACCGAGTATTTCACGACTCTGCGTTCCGAATTTCTTTTTTTACTTTGCCGATAAAACAAAAAGTAACGAAGTTAAAAAGTAATTATTTAACAAAAATGTTACTTCATTACAAGTAAAAAGTATCTGTTGAAAAATATACTTCGTTACAAGTAAATACTGATTTTTTTACTTAACTGTAAAGTAACGAAGTAAATTTACTTCGTTACTGGCGAACACTGCTACTAACATAATGAACTAATAGTTCATTCATTGAAGCACGTATATAAGTCACGTGGGTCCTTAGATAATCTTGTCTTACCTTTCTAGCAGCATAAAATGATGTTAAATAGTATTCAACAACAGCGACCATTCGTTCTTCTGCTGTTTGTTGCTCCGATATTCTGTTAAGCAGACAAAAGACTGCTTTGATATTTCATGAAATTGTAGAGTACTTATTGTGTTTTTATCTTATTTTCAAAAGAGAAAAGTTGAATTCGACTCAATCATGATTCAAGGCTAGCTCTCCCTACAAGACCATTGTGCTTTTTAAATTTGTAAAGCTGTTTCACTAAAAGACATTGTGCAAACTCACGTACGGCTGGCTGCATACGTATTACGTACCTCATAAATAAATCTGGATAACCATAAAAGTCAGCGAACATTTCAAGCAAACTTCGTGGTTCTAAGATAAAAGTTGGCAAGGCAACCTGTAAACGACAAATGAGTTATAAAACGTGTTGTGCTCCGTAGAAAGTGTAGTAATCAAATATCTAAAAAGGTTGGTGTACTGCCGAAATAACGTGTAAGTAGTCTAACGTTTCATCTTCATGGAGTTTTCGCTGTTACCAGATATGATGTCACAAGAGGCATTCCAAACCAGTTTTCTTTTGTTACTTGCCACAAAAATGCCTCTTGTGCCATCACATCCGATAACTTTGACAGCAAAAAAGTCCCGAAGATGAAATTTTCGGCTGACAAGATATATTATGATTTTGCTCAGGAAGACCCAAATATTACGAATATGTAAAATCCCCAAATGTGAGATAGACACTTTAATACCAGAAGAATAGTGGAATGATAGTTGTGGTCTCACTTACTTTTGTTAAATCCATTCCAAGTTTAAGTTTAGATAATAAATGGAGTATCAAACTCTTATGTTCTTCAATATTTTCACTTTCAAGAGTATACTCATTCTTATCTTCATTCTCATCCTCAACTTCATCGAATGGTTTGGAATCTAGCAACAACACCCAAGTAAAGAAACAATAATGCGTACTGTACATGAACAATTTATCAAATAACATTTTGAAAAGGTGCTCTGATCGTTTTTAGTACAAATACGATATTGGGTATGAAAGAAATAAAAATACATTATACCTTAATTGGCCACATTGAGTTATAGAAAGACTTGGCACCACTAAAAGATGTGACAGTGAGACTAACCTGTGGCATCTATGTCATGAAAATGTTCTTGACAGCAAGAGAGAACTGGTCTTTTGTTACTCATACTACCAGATCTTGGCTGCAATGGGGGAATACTGTGTAGGTGAAGCATATGGGGGTGCTGGGAGTGAGGGACAGTTCTAATTAAATCATAAAAAAAAGGAAAATATAACAGGTTAATCACATTGAAATGATTTAGTAACAATGGACAACAATTCCCTGATATAAATACATGTGTTGAAAAATAACTGTCTGTCTGTCTGTCCGTCCGTCCGTCCGTCCGTCCTTCTGTCCGTGTGTCTGTCCGTCTGTCCGTTCTTCTGTCTGTCTGTCTGTCTGTCCGTCCGTCCGTCTGTCTGTCTGTCTATCCTTCTGTCCGTCCTTCTGTCTGTCCTTCCTTCTGTCCGTCCGTCCGTCCGTCCGTCCTTCTGTCTGTCCTTCCTTCTGTCTGTCTGTCTGTCCGTCCGTCCGTCCGTCCGTCCGTCCGTCCGTCCGTCCGTCGTCCGTCCATCCATCCGTCTGTGTATACTAAAGGATTACTTACTTGTGATCAGGGGGACCAAACCATTCTATTGTTGCATCATCAGGTATACCAGAATTCCTTGCAACATCCTGGGCATCATTAATCTGATAACAAAACAAATGGAATGACACACAACAAAGGAACATGTCTTGTTTGTGTGGTCTATTCTCTTTTTCTTTCATTTTTGTGTTAATTCTATTTATTTTGTTGTGTATGTCTCTCTCTATACAGTATATTATATGAATGTAATGTAAGTATATATGAACCCCATGATGAGCTATTAGTTCTTGAGGCAATTGTAAACTCATTAATTGTTTAAATTAAAAAAAAAAAATTAGCATATAAAAATACATTTCCTGTTAGTTTACCTGCTTTTGTAGTATGGCCATACATCGATAAAGACAATGCAATGTTGCCTGAAAATAATATAGGAAAAACGTTCAGCATGGTCAATTTGTACTCACTACCATGAGATTGCGTGGGAAAATTCAAAAATTATTACTACTAATCCGCGGTACGTTATCTGGAGGCTTGGCATATATCAATAGCGCCCACGCCCCATTGAATCGCGATGACGGTGGTTTATTACCAGAAGCTTATTTGCATCTTGTTAATAGATAACGTCATCATCTGTTCTATGAGAGTATAAATAGGGATCCTAACTTTACAACGATCACCCCTGATGAAGACACAAGATTGGAGTGTCGAAACGTTGGGTCATTGGACAGTAACTTGTAGTTACGTTCAAAAAACTTTTTAAAGCCAAAGTAGCGTCAAACTATGTCTCGCTGGTAGATGTTGGAGAAGGGAAGTTTTTCTTCTTACTTTTAAACTCATTTTAAACAACAATAAATAACAGCCCAGAACTAAAATATTAGGAAGTTTTCAGAGTTTATTTTGATGCTTTGTTATTTTCAAGTAGGACATTACCTGAGAAGTAGCTTTTATTATAAGAACATCCTATAGGAAAAACAGAAAATATAATAGAAAGAACTCGTAAAATGATAGAGTAACACCTTTTACAACTTTTCCGTATTTTACTTCGTTTTTGAAATATCTCAGTTTGTTAGATATCTAAATGAGATGGTCTCTGACGTCAGGTGCTGGGTGGAGAATTTTCACACATTAAAAAATGTCTTACTGTATATCTCAGTGATTGCTAAGTTTACAACATTCATTATCATGAGGAGTTATTATACGCACATTTTCAAGTAGATTTGTGGAACAAACATGAAGATGGAACTAATATTTTAATGAGTGAAAATTCTCTACCCAGCACCTGACATCAGACTGAAATATTTCAAAAACGAAGTAAAATACGGAAAAGTTGTAAAAGGTGTTACTCTATCATTTTACGAGTTCTTTCATATTAGACAAACTTAATTTTTGTTGCCAATGTCCATTAAATGGAAACTTAGAGTTGAGTTTGAGTTTATTACTTTACCACAAATAATAAATTTTGCAGTGGCAAAGAGGATTGACAAGGAACTACGAGGATTATTGAATTATCTCCTCTTCCTATTGTAATTATTTTAAAATTACAATAATGGTGTGCATACTATCAACTAATATAAAGGGAATAAAGGTATTTTTTATTTTTCTTGAAACTGAGGAAAGTTTATAATTTCATTCATAGGAGAAAGAATGTTGGACCTCGAAATTTGACAGAGAATTGTCTTAGTTTAGTTCTAGCAGAAGCAAAATGAAAAACTTAGAAATACTATTGTATACTGTAAGTCTTCCAATTACCAATTCAAACAACAAATATTAAAAAAATGTAATTTTTTCACTGATACATACCTCGCTTAATGGATTGACTGATTCACCACCATTAGGACTATCCTAAAATATGACATTACAACATACATCAGGTAGAAATTACACTAACTTTTCAACATGTTTTTCACAATAAAATGTCACAAGTGTGTACCATACAGTACCAACAATACCACACCAATTTTGCACAATATCATGACTGCCTTGGACGGTTGGACCATTGGATTTCAAGACAGCACTTCCCTTGTGATAGTAACTTCTAGTATATTTCATATACAGTGTAAGAACACTTCTGCAAGCAACTCTTAAGCAAGCCTGGAAATAATTATTTTTGCTCTACCTGTCAGAATGACCAGCACAAATGAATTTGTTACGGACATACAAAAATTTGTACCTGTCACAAAAAACTTAGTGTAACATATCAAAACTTAGAAACGCATAACGTCTCTAAACCTAGCGCAACGTCTCAAACTTAGCGTAACGACTCAAACTTAGCGTAACGTCTCAAACTTAGCGCAACGTCTCAAACTTAGCGCAACGTCTCAAACTTAGCGTAACGTCTCAAACTTAGCGTAACGTCTCAAACTTAGCGCAACGTCTCAAACTTAGCGTAACGTCTCAAACTTAGCGTAACGTCTCAAACTTAGCGTAACGACTCAAACTTAGCGTAACGTCTCAAACTTAGCGTAACGTCTCAAACTTAGCGCAACGTCTCAAACTTAGCGCAACGTCTCAAACTTAGCGCAACGTCTCAAACTTAGCGCAACGTCTCAAACTTAGCGTAACGTCTCAAACTTAGCGTAACGTCTCAAACTTAGCGTAAGCGCAACGTCTCAAACTTAGCGCAACGTCTCAAACTTAGCGTAACGTCTCAAACTTAGCGTGACGTCTCAAACTTAGCGTGACGTCTCAAACTTAGCGTAACGTCTCAAACTTAGCGTAACGTCTCAAACTTAGCGCAACGTCTCAAACTTAGCGTAACGTTTCAAACTTAGCGCAATATCTCCAAACTTAGCATTAACTTAGCGTAATGTCTTAAAACTTAGCGTAACGTCTCCAGACTTAGCGTAACGTCTCATAACATAACACAATATCTCCAAACTTAGCGTAACGTCTCATAAGTCATAACTTAGCGCAATGTCTCCAAAGCTTAATGTCTCCAAACTTAGCGCAATCAGGTCTCCAAACTTACGATAATCAGGTCTCCAAACTTAGGATAATCAGGTCTCCAAACTTAGGATAATCAGGTCTCCATACATAGCGTAATGTCTCATAACTTAGCGTAATGTCTCTCATTGAGATTGTACAACAGATCTTGTCTTCAGACAAGATGAGCATCGGACAAAATGACAGACAAAATTAATATTGTAACTGTCAAATCTCTAGAAATGGAAAATTTGTACCAGACAATGTCCGTAACAGGCCGCTAATGTTTTTTTGGTACCATGAACCATTTCTTGAATAGTATTACACATGAATACAAGTCAACACATTGAAGTTCTCTTATTTCTCTTTTTCATATTTATATCAATATTCTTCTGAGAACTTAGCAGCTTTCATATTTTTCTTAGTGTTAATACTACAGTAAACCAGCACAACACAAAATCATACCATAAAAGCATAACGTATATATAATATACCATACCATTTATTAGCAATATTGTTAGATTAGAAATATACCATACCATTGTTAGACTAGATTAGCAATATTATAAATTATCAGGCTTGAAATTTTTGGCAGTATCCAAGTGGGATACCAGGTTTCTGAATTTGTTATCCCTCCTTGAAATCTAGTATCCCACTTTTGAATACTAAATATCTCAATTCAGTTGCAATATCTAAAATTAACTATGACAGTTTGTGACAGTACCTGCATTATGCTAGACGCTATGTTACATTCGAAGATGTTACGTTTACGCTCCATATAGGACGGTTACACTACATTATAGGACGTTACGTTCTTGATGACGTTCACTACATTGCAAGACTTAGACGTACATATTCGACGTTACGCTACATGATAGGTTACGTTACTTGTAAGACATTACGCTACAACGCAAGACGTCACGCTCTATACGGTATAAGTCGTTACGCTACATTATAAGATGTTACACTACATTGTAAGTCGTTACGTTACATTGTAAGAAGTTACGTAAAATGATAAGATGTTCTTCAGATTCTGTGGCTGTGCGGCGTGTGCGCTATGAAATTTTTATTGTATCTCATTGGGATACTGAAGTTAAGACTTCTAGTATCCAAAAGGAAAATCTAGTATCCTGTGGATATTGGGATACTGCAAATTTCAAGCCCTGTTATAAGTAGAGAATTATATATACTGTATATGTAAAATGCTTAGAGCAAATTATGTATTTATATCATATACAACATAATACCTCTAGCTTGCTTATAAATGCCATTTGTTGAGCCTCTGTTGTGTTAAGTAGTTCTTGAAGTACTACCATGTATTCAATAACCTCAGAAGATATTACTGGCATAGTAATTTTCGATGATAAGCCGTTATTATCGTTAGCCATATTACAAGGAACAGCATTATCAGTTATAGTACCACTAGGACTCAAAGTCAATTTAGCAGCAACTGCACTGGCAGGAGGATTTGAACCTGGGTTGTTTGGATTGGTATATGAAGTAACTTTCTAGAAAATAAAACAAACATTTTAGCCACATAGCCTTCTAACTCATGTTTATCAACTTCAACTTTTTATTTGCCACAATTCATAATAAATTACATAAGTAAAACAACTCAAAATAGATTAATTAGTGGTGAGGAAGTCTAAAATAGAAACCATCAGGCTTATTTGAATTTAGGCTTCCTCATGAATATTACATTATATCAAAATTAGTACAACAAGTTTGTGAACACGCTAATATTTCAACTAAAAAGTATCAAACAATAAAATAAATGAAGATGCAGACACGTTTCCATAATCAGAGCGAAGAAATGTTTTTAGTCTTGACACAGATATGGAAACAGAAGCTATATTCATAACTTCTTCTTCAGGAGTTGTCAAAATTTTGGACCTTGAAATCGTAATGAGAACTGTCTTAATTTTGTTCTACAAAAAGGAGTTCGAAGAGTGTTGGCATTCCTAGTATTATATCCATCCATTTGACTATTAGAGACAAACATATTATTAAAATATTTCGGGAGATTATTTTTCCAAGAAAAAACAAGCAGTCCCATTTGTAGTTTGCAAATGTCTTCAAATTTTAGTAGCTGAAGCTCTTTAAATAAAGGATCAGTGTGAGCATCAAATTTACTATTGTTTAATATTCTGATTATACGTTTCTGCAAAATTACAAATCAATGCGATTAAGATTTGTTGGTAGAAGCCCACACAATGTTACAATATTGAAGATACGGATAAACCATAGAATAATAAAGAGTTCGCAAGGATGATTTAAAAAGGTTTTTATCATAGATTAAAGTGCCAATGAATCGAAAATTAAGTTTATCTTATTTGAAATAACTCTTAAAACAATGAGGAATAACAACTTACAGGTCTTCCATATTTAACTTACTTCTTGAGATATTTAGACTATAGGTGATATTCAAATGAGATAATCTATGACGTAGCAAGTTGTACACAACATTGGAAAATCCTGTATATCTTAAAGATTATTGAACGGAATCACTTGAAGCTTGTCTTTAATGTTTTGTTTCATGAGCTGTAGCAATTACAAAGTTTTGAGTGATTTCTTTTAATAATATTAGAAAGATATACATGATTTTCTAATGTTGTGTACAACTTGTTATACGTCATAGATCAGCTCATTTAAATATCACATAAGTCTAAATATCTCAAGAACTGAGTGAAGTATGGAAGAGCTGTAAGTTGTTATTCCTCATTGTTTTGAGAGTTTTTTCAAATAAGATAAACTTAATTTTCTATTCATTTGCACTACATGTAGTTTGAAATATCAGCTTTCAATTCACATCCTATTTTTCACTTACATTAACCAGTTGAGAAGAATGCATTTCTGAGATCATTCTTATCTTGTTGATCCACTGTTGACGTTCCCGTGCATCACAAGCTATAAATTACGCATACACATGTATATAAGAGATTAATAATGGAGTAAGATATTAATATGTCTATCCTTTTTGAAATAAGCCTACAAGTTTGATTTTGCATCTTTAGGTTGTAGTAATAAAGGTCTGTTGGAAAATCCATACCTCGTAGTTTAAATAAATCCCCATTTGCAGCATTTACACTAAATGTTACTGAATCTTCATCACTTGGTGCAATAACAGCACCCTAGAAGAAAACATTGGGAAAATTAATATTTTTAATTACAATACATACATTAACTATATTCTAATTAAAATGTATTATTTCATACATTTATTCATATTTTTAATACCATCAAATAAACTGATCCTCTTGGTTCAGAACCTTGTACAAGCTTTCCTTTATCCTAAAATTGAATCAAGTAATCAATGCAATTAAAGCAATATTTAACTAAAATATCTAAACCAGAACTAATAGTAAGTACTGACAAAGAAAAGCATCAGATGTTTCTCAAATATATTAAATGTATTAGTATGGTTTATCCAATCAGGTATCCTAGTCCTGGGAATTATACCCACCTGGTACAGTATATTATATATATAAATGCCTGGCTCAGCCCACCCAATCCCCTTGGAGTTCATACAGTCATACAGTTGGTTCAGGTATATGCTCTCGGTGGGTGAGTAATGCTTAATTTGTTTAGTTCATTTTGGTGTGTGTGTTTCTGGAATTGTGTAAGTCCGGAATTAGTCATTTGCAGAGCCCATCACGATCGCACAATCTCAACGCCTAGCTAACGAATCATGATCGCAATGCCTAGCTACTGTCTCCATCCCTACCAATCTGCAGCGGGCAACATAATTAATTAGCTTACGGTAACTCATATCGACAGTTGGTTTTCATGGTCTGATCGTTGACTGATCAGCGTGCAATATCATTAATATATCTATAGCACTCTAACAAAACTGACAATGTTTCATAACAAATTAGGGAAGGCATACCACATAATACTCGAGCACTCCACTCTCTGCATTGAGAACAAACCAACGATACTGCCATCCTTTCATAAGATTAGTCCATTTGCTTAACTGACCCTCCATTTTATGTCTTCTAGAAAAACAGTATGCTAATGTGACGTTAAGAATAAAACATAAACAAAACATATATATTACCAGAAGCTTATTTGCATCTTGTTAATAGATAATGTCATCATCGATGCAAGGCTGTGCGAGCAATGTTTTGGCTGGGATTGCAGGGAAATACAGTATAGGGATTGATCAACAAAGAGGGGACAGCATTTTGGTGCATTTTATTTCCTCTCTCCCCATGCTCATATTAGTTCTCTTGCTTGGCTAAAACAGCCTTCGATGTACAGAATTTGACTCAGGAAAAAGAATGCACAGAGTTGCCTGCGGAGGAGGCTACTATATGCCTTGCTTTCTGTTGAGCCTGGTGTTCTACAATCTTCTTCCCATCGCCCGCGTTCCTTTTGGACTGCGCCAGTCAACACTTTTTGTAACTTTTAGTAGAATCTATATATTTTAGGATATAAATATTTATTTGTATTGAATATCAAAATGGTATCTTTAGCTGGTGTGTGTCCAGGGGTGGGGTATACAATTGTCAGAATTTTTTCACTTAACCATGCAAATAACCATAGATTACACATGTGTTTAACAGTCAATACTAGTCCCACATGCTTAGTCTCTCTTATGAGTCTACTAATTTAGCACTTCAATTAAGGGAGTCGACGGGGGGTGGGTTCCGATGGGTAAACACGGCAGGGGGCTAGGGAACTTGTTAGGTGGGGGGTTAGAAAACTCATTAGGCGGGGGTTAGGATCTTTGTTGTTTTAGGGTTAGTGGTTGTTTGCGTGGTTAAGTGACAAAATTCTGACGATGATATAGCTTTGGGAGGGTGGGGCATAGATAATAGAAGGTGGTGGGGGCATTTCTACACTGATTTTATTTCTGGCATGGGGAATTACAACCATTTTTTGTCAAATGCCTGGGGTGGTCACGGTTGGAATTAACTCATGAATATTTAGCAGTCTGGAATTTAACCGTCAGTACGTACCTTGATTTCGCATCCTCTTCCTTTTTCTGCATTTCCTAACCAAATATTCGGTCAGTTTTATCATCATATCATATATATTACATAAATATACATACATTTAACCAATAATAATCATTAACACTAACACAAATCTTTGTTTTAATATGCTTCACACAGAGTACAAAACAACCGCGATAATGGCTTATTATTTATTAATATTATAACTTTGCGAAATACTAGATTACAAAGACCTACCTTTGCTTTAGTCATGACTGTTGTTATAGATGTCTTCTCCCATTCACTTAAACCAGACATATCTACTTCCTCTAAGGAAGGCATCCTCGTCATCTTCGGTAAAACTGTCGCCATCTTGGAATATCGTGCTCCCTCCCCCCCCGGGTAACAAGCTGTTTCTACTACAACATATAGACACTCGTTATCGCGGGCAGGGGGTGATAACAAATGCTGCAATCTGATTGGCTACGCTACTTTTAATATTCTCATTGGTTGTTGGCCATGATCTATTAGAATCACATCAGATCACGTCAAATCACGTTAGATGACTGCTTTTATCTTTTTTCATGCCCCAGAAATCGCCAAAGAGCTAATAAGCCTTTTGTCTGTTCGGTAAGAACATCAGTGACCCACTTGACTATTGTCTCGTGAGCCACCTTTTTGTTCTTACCAGGCGATACTTAGGCGACCCGTAGGCTCGTTTTTCTTTTGCTACTAACCGAAGATAAGGGGTGGGCACAACTCCGATCCCTAGACAAAGTCCACTTACCCAGAAGGATGGAAGGCTGAGTTACAAATTAGTGCCCTGACAGGCACACCTATTCGAAGCACAGGAGAGAATCAACAACTCTACTCACACAGAGTCTCAAGCTCAGGGATCAGATGAGGTAGTCGCCCATCCAAGTATTAACCCCCAACGCGCCAGCAGTGCATGCCACCCGTGCTTCCAAGAGCACTAAAACTCCTAAAAAGTAGGCAAAGTTTGGACTGAAGTAGCTGAAAGAATAAGACACATCTTCTTGGCTACACTCCTATCAATTTTATTTGTTGTCAAAATTTCTGTAAACTTTCTTAAAATATTTATCAACTTTTTGAAAAGATTTATATTAGTATCTTCTCAATATGTCAATTAAACTAATGCAACCTGCCGACCACCGACAAGAATAAAATAAGATCTTCTGGTGCTACTGAATCATCATCATGCATGTATGTCATCTACAATTCATCGTCATCATACACCTCAAAATTATAAGGCTCAAATACAATAGGTCTAATAAACAGCTTGCTTCTTTCTAAATTTCCCTTCATTTCCTTCATGTCTGAGCCAATATTTACAATTTTCCCAGTCAATTTCATTCCTTTTTTTCTTTCAAGGGCTTCGATGATCTTCGTCGATCTAAATGGAATTTTCGTTATCATCGAAAGTGAATGCACTTTTCCTTTTACACTTCGTAATGAAAATATCAAGTATATTCTGGAGTTTTTTAGCGATGATCCAGTCCCCATTGAGTTTGTAGTGATATTCATATCAACAATTTCACCATCCATGACTTGCAGTGTTACTCTTGGAGTTACCAAAGATAGAGCATACAAAGATTTACTGAAATGTCTCAGACAATACTCTCCACAATCTTGAAGGATTTCCTCAGCAGTTGTACCAAGTTTAAACTTTGTCCCAATGTCTTTGTTCACCAGAACCACTGGAGAACAACTGTAAACTTGGAGCGAAGGGTAACAGGAGAAAAGCTAGCAGTACCAAAGCAAAATACTTTGAGTTTATTAGTTCTTTGAGAGTTGTGCGAAAATACAGGGATATAGCGACGACTACTGCGGCTAAACCAAGGTAGATATATATGGTAAACGAAGACGTCAACCGAAGCGATTTAGAAATCTTTTCTACAGATTTGAAAACATAAAGAATGGCAGGAAACATCAAAAGAGCAGTTATTGCTAAATATTTACGACGTGATGACTCTGCACGGCGTGCACGCTCTTCTTCTTCTTCAGAACGATCTGATTTTGGGATTTTTTTCCTCCTCATCTCAACACCGATTTATCCTCGAGATATTTTGATTTGAGCTAATATTAAAAGAATAGTTCATTTCAAGTCCTATATGTTCTAATACAACGTGTTTTCTTCTGTTTGGTTCTTTCTCTAATTGAATTAAACACAGGAAGTGCAATGTCGTAGAAAACCGACAGGTCACGATTATCCACCGACATTGGTATAACCCGTGATTTAACCTAATTAAGATACCATTACATAGCAATAAACATTACGAATAAAAACAATTTTGCTTTTCGAACTTTATTGAATAATTTCAGTTGATCGTATTTGCAAAAAAAAAGAAAATACGAACATATCTTGATAGTTGTGGTTAATTTCCGAAATGTTACCCTCGCGTATGGTATTTAGTCGTATTGCTAAAATTTGGCGGGAAAGTATTGTTTTCATTTGGGTTGACTTGAGATTTTAATTATTCAGGATATTTTGGGTGATATTTTTAAGCATGAAGCTCACAACTCCAGAGATTTCATGGCACGGAAAAGAACCATTATTCAGTCTTGACTTTTCCCTTTACAGTAAAGACACTCGCTTAGCAACTTGTGGAGCAGATTTCAATATAAGAGTAAGAATTCAACTTTGCCGGCTTTGATACATTTATATACAGTGTCGATTTCAAAATACAACTCTTTGGTTTTAGATATGGTCAGTGTTTACGGATGATAAGGGGGAATCTAAGGTCGAGTTTAGAGCTAATCTATCCCGACACACAAAGGCAGTTAATGTTGTACGATTTGCCCCCCAAGGTAGTGTGGTTTTTACTTGTTGGACTTTATAGAGATCACATTATTTTGATAGACTGAGATATTAAAAATAGCCATGGGTTTCTCTTTTTATGCCAGGAAACATGTTGGCTTCTGGTGGAGATGGTTAGTGACTTAGTACAATAACCTATTTACTGTGTGCATTCTCGTTGGTTAGCCATGATCTATATTTAGAGGACAGACACATAGCTAGGATCATGTCAAATTATGTCAACGAGACAATTAAGCATTGTTTTTGGAAAAAAACCTCTGCATTATCCACGTCACTCACTGCTACTCAATATCTATCAACTTAACAAATAGATTCCATTTTTGTTGTCTGTTCAGTTATAGATACACAGATGATGTCATAACGTGATAAGAGCAAAAAAGTGGCCCACAAGATGATAGTAGAATGGATCACTGATGTTCTTACCACGTTCTGACATCCTCTGTGTATCTATAACTGAACAGACAACAAAAAATAGAATCTATTTGTTTTATACAATCAAAAACAACCCCAAAGGTTTATCAAAGCTGTTGGGAAATGAAAAAAGAAAAACACAGCTGCTGACGTGATTTGACGCCATCCATGTACTCTATCTGTCCTTTAATAGGTCATGGGCAAGAACCAATGAAAATGCGTAAATAAGTCACGTGATTGTATAAATTTATTCAGATTGTTTTGTAATTATTTGGAAACTCAATGACAATCCTGAGATTGAAAGTTCTTCTCAGTTGGGAGGATTGAATTCAGAAGATCATGTTGAAAGTAAAGAATCTTGGCAGGTTGTGAAAATGTTGAGGTACATTATATCAAAGATCCTTTGATGATCCTTTAAAGTCCTTAAGGATCCCTATTCATTCATGAAATGTCTATTTTAATTATATACTCACTAGAGGCCATATTGAAGATGTCTATGATTTAGCTTGGTCTCCAAGTGGTTCACAATTGATATCAGGATCAGTGGATAATAGTGTGATTATCTGGGATGTAGTGAAAGGTATTTTGTACTTTTCTTGTGTCCTTTTTTCCTTCATTCCTCATGTTAGGGGGAGCATGGATAGTATGTGCTATATTAGGGGCGCTGCCACTCACCACTAAGTCAAGCCCAGTCGGACGGGGTTAGTACTTGGATGGGTGACCATCTAGGAATAACCTTGTGTTGAACTCATGTGAGTAGAGTTAGCAGTTGATCTCTCCCGTGCTTTGAGGGTTTTCCTCCGGGGTCTCAGTTTTCCTCCTTCAGTAAAATCAACACGTAAGATCTTAGCTGTGCTCCGTGGTCAGACATGGGTTGTATGGTAGCAGCCTGCGGCGCCTTTGACATACATTCGACTCGGCCACGTTTGAGCTAAAAAACATTGTTATTATGTATATACCTGTACATGTACTTGCATATTTCTAGGAGACAAGCTGAAGCTACTAAAAGACCATCGTCAGTATGTCCAAGGAGTCTGTTGGGATCCCTGTGGGGCATATGTTGTTTCATATTCTAGTGACCGTACCTGTCGTATATACACAACAAGTAACTATAGATGTTGTTATAATGTTAATAAGATAACTCTTCCCAACACTTCCAAAACACAAGATGGTCAACAGGTATGTCTGATTTCATAAACAATAAGAATGTTGTGATAAGGAGTTATCAAAAAGAACTTGGGAATGAGGTGGGAGAAAGGAATGAATGTTGGCTGGGGAGAAATAATAATAATACATGTACTGTAATGTTTTATAATAATGGCTTATAAAGCGCTATTTCATGAAGTCCACTGTGCTTTACAATAGAAGAATAAACTAACTAAAATACAATCGTAATGTTGTTTAAAATAGTTACATAATAAGGTAATATTTACTAAAAGAGATGTTACAAAATAAAAGTCTCCTTGAAAAGGTATGTTTTAACACTAGATTAAAAAAAAATTCAAGAAAGTAATAGACCTAATTTCTGAAGGTAAAGAGTTCCATAGCATAGGACTGAAAAGGCACAAAACCATACGACTTAAGGTTATACTTCGGAACTTTAAGTAAATACAGTCTAGAAGAACGTAGTGTACATGAAGGATGATAAGGTACTAGAAGTTCAGATAAATATGATGGAGCAGAAGCATTAAGAGACTTAACATGTCAATACTAACATTTTGAATGGAATTCTAAAACGGACTGGTAACCAATGAAGTTCTTTAAGAATAGGAGTAATGTGTTCATGTTTTTTAGAGTAGGTGAGTAGACGTGTTGCAGAGTTCTGGGATGAGGAGGGAAGAATGAGGGGGGAAAGAGGCTGCAAAGGGCAATAATTTGTAATGTGTAGTAATTTGATATTGCTAGTATTATTTTCATAGAATCCCAAACAGATAAAACTTTTCCATGATGAAACAATGCCTTCATTCTTTCGTCGTTTGACTTTCTCTCCAGATGGTTTGCTGTTACTGGTGCCAGGTAATCTACAAAACAACTTCCCTATCGAGTTCCTTTACAATAACTCATACTGATGTAATGATAGCAAGGAGGTTGTTACCCATGTGTGTTTTTTACTTCAGGTGGCCGGTTTGAGGTGAATGAGCAAGCAATAAACACAACATTTGTCTTCACAAAAGCTTCAATGAATAAGTGAGTGTTGACGATTGAAAACATAAAAAAGTTTATGCCCTGTTTACATGGAGCTACCTCCATAACCCTTCTGGAAGGGTTACCTTAGTAGAATAGTTACCATAGTTACATGTTTCCTAGGGTGACCCTGGGGGTAGGGTTACCCTATCTGCTTGGCAGGGCTATCTTTTGGTTTACTTTACCCATGTACGGTACCGTAAATGCATCAGGTAGGGTCACCCTCCCGGTCATATTTCAGTGAAAAAGCACGCAATAAAAGTGCTTGTTCGGTATACAGTATTTCAGATTCAATTAAAACTCCATTATACAGGTTGAGCCACCACTGTTCTGTTCTACCAGGAATTCTCCAAAATCGACAACGAACAGTTCTCCTTCGAACGTGTCTCATCCGAGCTAAAGCAGCATTGTACTGCTTCGCTGCATAAATTGCTAACTGTTGTTGATGACATTTTTGAAACAACAAAAAGCCAAGCAATAGACCACAGCATTTAAATGCGGTGACCAAAGGACCAAGAGACAAAACAATAAAACTTGCCACCAAAACTCTTCATTTGTCCGCTATTTTCAATTTGTTTAGTGGCCATTTAAAATGGAAGGCTCACCCTACTAGGAGGGTAACCCTATATCCTCCATGTAAACTCCAGTAATTCCAAACAAAGGAATTTTTGTATCATTATTAATCATATTACAGACCAGTGATGTATTTTCCTGCCTCCAAGAAACCAACTATAGCTGTACGATGCTGTCCAGTGTTGTTTCAACATCATAATACAGGTTTGCACAAGTGACTGCATAAAATAATAAGTATTAAATCTCAAGAATTAAATATTGATTTTGAGGTGTTTTACTTCTATAACATGACTTTAAAATTTCTCATTTGTATGCAGAAGAAAATTCAAATGAAAAAAATAAATCAGTTTTCAAGTAAGCTGCCATTTCTTACTATTTGCTTGTTTTTTTTAGAATATTAGTTGCGAGACATTGCGCTAAGTTGCGAGACATTACGCTAAGTTGCGAGACATTGCGCTAAGTTGCGAGACATTACGCTAAGTTGCGAGACATTACGCTAAGTTGCGAGACATTACGCTAAGTTGCGAGACATTACGCTAAGTTGCGAGACATTGCGCTAAGTTGCGAGACATTGCGCTAAGTTGCGAGACATTGCGCTAAGACAAGTTGCGAGACATTGCGCTAAGACAAGTTGCGAGACATTGCGCTAAGACAAGTTGCGAGACATTGCGCTAAGTTACTGTACTAATGAGAGATTGTGCTAAGTTGTGAGACATTGCGCTAAGTTGTGAGACATTGCGCTACATTGCGCTAAGACAATTTGCGAGACATTGCGCTAAGTTGCGAGACATTGCGCTAAGTTGTGAGACATTGCGCTAAGACAATTTGCGAGACATTGCGCTAAGTTGTGAGACATTGCGCTAAGTTGTGAGACATTGCGCTAAGACAAGTTGCGAGACATTGCGCTAAGACAAGTTGCGAGACATTGCGCTAAGACAAGTTGCGAGAGATTGCGCTAAGTTGTACGTTAACAGGTACAATTTTTTGTGTGTTGGTACAAATTTATTTGTGCTGGTCATTCTAACCGGTACCACGAAAATAATTATTTCCAGGCTTGCCTATCCATTTTTCTCCTTTCTTCATTCCTTTCTTCGCCATCCTTCCTATCCGTTTTTCTTTCCTTCCCTGATGTTTTCGTTGTTATTTTTTTAGTCTTCCTTACCGCATGGTTATTGCTGTTGCATCATTAAACTGTGTTGTTCTGTACGACACACAGCAAACGTGTCCTTTTGCATTTCTTTCAAACATGCACTATGCCTCCCTCACCGATATAACATGGTTAGTAAAGTTATTGAGCAAAATTGATTCTGGTGATAGAGTATGGCTATGATAAGTGCTTCTTTGCGAAAATACATTATCTTATTGAATGGTTTTACCAATAATACGGTCTGGTATTTTACGAGTTTCTGATGTATTTTTTCTGAGCCCTGAAAGGGCGAGGGAAAATGCGAAAAACAAGTAAAATGCCCGACCGTATTATCTGTAAAACCATTCAATGCTCACCACTAAGTCAAACCTGGATAGGTGACCATCTGGGAATAACCTCGTGTTGATTCGCGAGCTTGCACTTGTGTGAGTAGAGTTATTAGTTGATCTCTCCCATGCTTCCAGGGTTTTCCTCTGGGGTCTCCGGTTTTCCTCCTTCAGTAAAATCAACACTTAGATCTTAGCTGTGCTCTGTGGTCAGACATGGGTCGTATGGTGGCAGCCTGTGGCGTCTTTGACATACCTACGACTCTGCCACGTTCGAGCTAAACAATTTGTAAAGACACACGTCTGCTGTGTCTGTTCATAAGACCATTATTAATACAAATCTTAACTAACTCAACAAGGTTGGTTGGTGTATTGCTGAACTGATAATGGGAAGGAGCTGTCTTCCTTTGTCAGAGAGTGAAAAACATAAAATGCGTACGATAGTACTTTTATATTATTCGCAGATATCGTTCTCTAGAAACAAGTGATTTTTTTCTGTTTGTCTCAGGTCTAATGATGGACAAATATTGGCAATATCATCAAGAGATGGCTATTGCTCATTAGTTACATTCGAGAAAGGTGAATTAGGTATTCCTTATGGGAAGACAGCAAGTGAGATGGTTGGAGAAGCCACTGCAGGTGTAACAGCAGCTGCAGGGAAAGAATCCAGTCCAAGTAGAAGAAATACGTTAACATCAAAGACTCAAGGAACAACAGGTGGAGATATTAAACCAAAATGGGAAGGTCCTTCATTGAATTAAATTTTTCCTGTCTCTTATTAATATTCATTTCTATTTGTATAGAAAAAGACAACATAATTGCTCCCAAAATGGAATCAATCAAGAAATTCGTAACGGTCAGCAGTACCAAGCCGTCGTCATTTACGAAGCCTGCACCACCAACCAACTCCACCACACCAACCAATTCCACATACCCAACCACCGCCCCACCAACTAACTCCACCACACCAAGAAGAATTCCCTTTGTAACAGTCGGTAGTACCAAGCATACCTCCCCACCCAACTCCACCGCCCCACCAACCAACTCCACCACACCAAGAAGAATTCCCTTTGTAACAGTCGGTAGTACCAAGCATACCTCCCCACCCAACTCCACTGCCCCACCCAACTCCACCGCCCCAACCAACTCCACCGCTGCCCCAACCAACTCCACCGCGCCACCAACCAACTCCACCACACCAAGAAGAATTCCCTTTGTAACAGTCGGTAGTACCAAGCATACCTCCCCACCCAACTCCACCGCCCCACCAACCAACTCCACCACACCAAGAAGAATTCCCTTTGTAACAGTCGGTAGTACCAAGCATACCTCCCCACCCAACTCCACTGCCCCACCCAACTCCACTGCCCCACCCAACTCCACCGCCACAACCAACTCCACCGCCGCCCCAACCAACTCCACCGCGCCACCAACCAACTCCACCGCCCCACCAACCAACTCCACCGCCCCACCCAACTCCACCGCCCCACCAACCAACTCCACCGCCTCAAGAAGAATTCCTTTCGTAACTCTAAAACCTTCATCTCCTTCACTTCTAATCCCTAATACCAACGTCAACCCAGCAAGTACAGCAGCGCTAAGTGAAAGTGAACTACCAAGAAGTGCAGAGGTATCAAACATAATTCAACCTGCATCTCGTCAAGTTGGTTTTGTAACTGTGCAGCCGTCGCAAAACCTGTCATTACTTAGACGAGAAAAACCTCCTATTCCACTTGAACCGGAGATTATAATAATTGATTGAGAAAAGAAATCGCAACCGCTATACCTTTGTTACATAAACAGAGAGAGAAGAGAACTATCCCAAAATTGCCATTGACAGTATTTTCAAAATGGTGTATCTTCAGACAAGACATGCATCCGTACCAACGGTCATCGTCAGTCGTTGAATCCAGTGGATATGACTATGCTTATAAATTTTAAAACGTGTTGTGCTGCAGATATTTGATTTGTATTTCTACACTGCCTATAAAAAGGTTGGTGTACTACTCAAAATAGTGTAAGTAGTCTAACGTTTCGAGCGAAGGCCCTTCGTCAGAGAGTGAAACGTGCAAGTCCTTCACTCAAAATGTTAGACTACTTACACGCTATTTCGGCAGTACACCAACCTTATAAATTTTACTTTCTTTTGATGAACTTATATGAACCAAATGCTAATTTCGGATTTAAAAACGTATGTGAAATAAATATTATTGTTGCTTCATGTATTAATTGAAAGTTAAAAAGCTTTGTCGTGCGTTTTAATACGTGTTCGAGAAACCTACTGTAGAATGTTTAGCCATATTGTTTTTCAAACGTAGCGCCATCCTATGGGGCTGTTTACATGAATCCGGATTGAGTTTCATTTTCGGATTGAACTAATACCGGTTCTGTTAAAATCCCTTTAGGTGTTTACATGAATCAGGAATGAGATGCAGCTCAATCCGAATCGAGTTCATTCCGGATTGAGTTTCATTGAAATTTCATTCCGGTGTCATGTAAAGGCGTAAATTTCATTCCGGAATGAAAAATACGACCTAGAAGACTGAAACGAACAACACATGCGTGCTTTTAACATTTATAGACGACAATTTGCAGCTAGAGACAGGAATTGCGCCGACGTCATATCACGTTCAATATAAATAGCTCTTTGTCGACGACGTTATAAATTAAAGGTGAATTAAATGCTTGTTTACTTGCGACCGCACCATTATTGTTGCTAATAATGCTTTCCCCCTTTTCTTTATGTTTATTCTTCGCCAAATTATCAGTTTAAGGCACATGTTGAAATGTACAAGCGCAGAAATCGTTGAAAGAAACATACCCGTTATAATGTTATTGATCGCCATCTTGAAATTTCGCGCGATTTTCGATCCTGGGATAGAATTCCTATGTAAACGCGGAATGAAACTGAATCCAGATTCATGTAAACAGCACATAACTGTAGTCAAACACAACATTATTTTTTCTTTAATTTGAACACTCCAACTTCATGTCGAACTACAATTAGGCCAAAGTAACTAGTTCTTAACACATTAATAAAGGACCGTCGTCATTTATGGTCGGGGTGGGGTCGAAGAGAAATAAGATTTGGTCCTGAAAAAAAATGTTACCCAACAAAATTAAGATCAGAAATTTAACCGTCCCAACCATTTATGAGTAAAGAAAAAAGTTAGATAAAGTCTAATTCCTGGCATATCGTCGATACAAGTTTTAATAACAAACCCAAATAGATATACAGATAGATACTACTGTAACATTCAGATTATTATCTCCCTTTCACGATTGAGTCGGTTTTCTTTGATGTACCGCGGTCATTATCTAGAATAATGACCATGAAAACTAATTAGATAAGAAATGAAGGGAAAAAATAGGGAAATATTTGTCCAAGGTGGATAAAATGGACAAAACTTTGTTGGAAAACCTCCTCACTCGTGAAATAAGTCTGATAAAGCCCTCGAACGTCGGGCATTATGCTATATAAAGCCCTCGGACGCTGCGCGTCCTCGGGTAATGCCCTCCTTCTCGGGCTTTATCCTATACATACAGAGCAGGAATCCAAGGAAAACAAGGAGAGGAATACAATAATAAAAGATAATGTGCAATGATGACTAAGGAGAACTGGAGATAACAAATTTTGCTCCCCAACCCTTCAGAGAAGTCATTATTTTTTATCCAACCATTTAGGTCTTAGAATTTTCAGTTACCCAACCATTTTCTCTTCAGCCCCCACCCCAGCCATAAATAATGACCTGTCCCTAGATGTGTTTTTGTTATAGTTATAATAACTGTGACTGGTACTTTATATTTTGGGATACGGTTGACTGAGCAACCAAGTCAATCTTGTCGGAGAAATAAACGAGAGAAGATATTTACTATTTCGCGATTTAAAGTAAAGTTTTCAGAGACAAGGCTAAAAGTATACTAAAAGACAACAGAAGGAATGATGAAGAAGGAATGAGTTATGATTTTTAAAATTAGTGGATTGGATGGTTCATATCTTTAGTAAGTGAATCAAATAAAGCCTCTTACTTCGTGTACCGGACACAGAAATTTAGCACTGTATAGAACTGCCTCGTTCTTTAAAAAATCCCGTTTATTTTTATCCTGGAATTGTCCAATTCATGAATTAAACCTGTCCTAGATAAAATAAACTGGATTTTTTAAAGAACGAGGCAGTTCTATACAGTGCTAACTAACATTTTACTCATGCAAATTTCTGTCTGGTACACGAATTAAGAACCCAAAGTAATAACAATTAGGTAGTATATTGTTTGTATTTTTGCGTCGACTTTTCAACAAATAAAGAACTCGTTATTGTGAGGAAAACACACAAGAAATTGTCTGAAGTGAACTGTCTCAATTATCGCAAATTGTGAAAAGGTGGTAAGCTGCCGAGATTTTTAGTAACGAAATACTGACGTTTCGAGCGGAGCCCTTCATCTAGTCACTCTCGAAACGTCAGTATTTCGTTACTAAAAATCTTGACAGTTTACCACCTTTTCACTTTGCTATATATCCAAAACACCGTCTACGCAGCACTTTGCTTTTTTTACTGTCTCAATTATTTCCTCTTACAGTTGGTGTTGAGAGGCAAGAATGCAAGTGAAGTGGTTTCGTCTCTTCCTATTCTGCTGCATTTCTTCAACCCTTAGAGGTAATTTACCAACGATAATTAAGTCCTGTTTAGCTGAGAATAGTTTCAAATGCGCCCTGTTTACGCGTTCCTGATCGGAGAGATCGTCAGGGAACAGGATCGTAAGGGAACAGGATCGTAAGAGAACAGGATAGCAAGAGAACAGGATAGTAAGAGAACAGGATAGTAAGAGAACAGGATAGCAAAAGAACAGGATCGTAAGAGAACAGGATCGTAAGAGAACAGGATAGTAAGAGAACAGGATAGTAAGAGAACAGGATAGTAAGAGAACAGGATAGTAAGAGAACAGGATAGTAAGAGAACAGGATAGTAAGAGAACAGGATAGCAAGAGAACAGGATCGTAAGAGAACAGGATCGTAAGAGAACAGGATCGTAAGAGAACAGGATAGTAAGAGAACAGGATAGTAAGAGAACAGGATAGTAAGAGAACAGGATAGTACGAGAACAGGATAGTACGAGAACAGGATAGTAAGAGAACAGGATAGTAAGAGAACAGGATAGCAAGAGAACAGGATCGTAAGAGAACAGGATCGTAAGAGAACAGGATAGTAAGAGAACAGGATAGTAAGAGAACAGGATAGTAAGAGAACAGGATAGTAAGAGAACAGGATCGTAAGAGAACAGGATCGTAAGGGAACAGGATCGTAAGAGAACAGGATAGTAAGAGAACAGGATAGTAAGAGAACAGGATAGTAAGAGAACAGGATAGGGATAGTAAGAGAACAGGATAGTAAGAGAACAGGATAGTAAGAGAACAGGATAGTAAGAGAACAGGATAGTAAGAGAACAGGATAGTAAGAGAACAGGATCAGAAGAGAACAGGATCGTGAGAGAACAGGATCAGAAGAGAACAGGATAGTAAGAGAACAGGATAGTAAGAGAACAGGATAGTAAGAGAACAGGATAGTAAGAGAACAGGATAGTAAGAGAACAGGATAGTAAGAGAACAGGATAGTAAGAGAACAGGATAGTAAGAGAACAGGATAGTAAGAGAACAGGATCAGAAGAGAACAGGATCGTGAGAGAACAGGATCAGAAGAGAACAGGATAGTAAGAGAACAGGATAGTAAGAGAACAGGATCGTAACAGAACAGGATAGTAAGAGAACAGGATAGTAAGAGAACAGGATAGTAAGAGAACAGGATAGTAAGAGAACAGGATAGTAAGAGAACAGGATAGTACGAGAACAGGATAGTAAGAGAACAGGATAGTAAGAGAACAGGATAGCAAGAGAACAGGATCAGAAGAGAACAGGATCGTGAGAGAACAGGATCAGAAGAGAACAGGATAGTAAGAGAACAGGATAGTAAGAGAACAGGATAGTAAGAGAACAGGATAGTAAGAGAACAGGATAGTAAGAGAACAGGATAGTAAGAGAACAGGATAGTAAGAGAACAGGATAGTAAGAGAACAGGATAGTAAGAGAACAGGATCAGAAGAGAACAGGATAGTAAGAGAACAGGATAGTAAGAGAACAGGATAGTAAGAGAACAGGATAGTAAGAGAACAGGATAGTAAGAGAACAGGATAGTAAGAGAACAGGATAGTAAGAGAACAGGATAGTAAGAGAACAGGATAGTAAGAGAACAGGATAGTAAGAGAACAGGATAGTAAGAGAACAGGATCAGAAGAGAACAGGATAGTAAGAGAACAGGATAGTAAGAGAACAGGATAGTAAGAGAACAGGATAGTAAGAGAACAGGATAGTAAGAGAACAGGATAGTAAGAGAACAGGATAGTAAGAGAACAGGATAGTAAGAGAACAGGATAGTAAGAGAACAGGATAGTAAGAGAACAGGATCAGAAGAGAACAGGATCGTGAGAGAACAGGATCAGAAGAGAACAGGATAGTAAGAGAACAGGATAGTAAGAGAACAGGATCGTAACAGAACAGGATAGTAAGAGAACAGGATAGTAAGAGAACAGGATAGTAAGAGAACAGGATCGTAAGGGAACAGGATAAAAGAATAATTAAAGTATCGGGATTGATATCGCGCTATTTCAGCTTCGTGTAAACAGGGTAAAAGGAATTTTTACCAAATAGGAATTCATAGGTCTTGGATTACTACATGGATCCGAAAATCTTAAATCCGTGTAGATATACCATACTCCCTATAGTGTATATAAGTAAGGATCTAACTTAGACCATACTCCCTATAGTGTATATAAGTAAGGATCTAACTTAGAAGTTCTTTTAGTAGTTTAAAAACTTGTTCCGAAGTTTTGAGAACATTTCGTTTGATTTTTAGGAAATGAATTTCTCATCGATCGAGACTTAATTCAGAAGAAAGATGCGTTTAAATTTAATTTCTACGAAGGACAGGGTGAAGTAAAAGGGACTGGTGAGTAGGACGGGATTGGTGAATAGGATGGGTGGGGGGAAAGGGAAGGAATGGGAAGGAAGGGTAAGGAAAGGGAAGGATGGAAAGGAAAGGGAAGGAACGGGAACGAAAGGGAGGAAAGGGAAGGAAGGAAAAGGAAAGGAAGGAGAGGGAAGGAAAGGAAGGAAAGGAAACAAAAGGAAAGGAAATGAAAGGGAAGGAAAGAGAAGGAAAGGAAAATGAAACAAGAAGGAAAGGAAAATGAAACAAAAAGAAAGCGAAGAAAAGGAAAGGAAATGAAAGGGAATGAAAGAGGAAATAAATGGAAAAACATGCGTGATCTTCATCTATAGGATTTAAAACTATTGGTTGTTGGATAGACACGTGGGATAGAGCAATTCAACCACTTGAAGGTAAACATGAGTTACTTCTGGACATCAACTATAAGTTACGTGAAGATCCATTAAGGAAGTGTGCTATAGCAGCTCTTGATAATCATCTACAAATGTTTGCCATTGAAAATGGAGGGCAGTGTTTGGGAGATACAGCTGCAGTAAACTTATATCAAAGATTTGGCCCAGCAGATCAATGCAAAGGTAGAGTTATGTTTTTATATTGAAGTACTAACTACAGTAATTCAATAATAGAGTAGAGAATATATATAAAATAATATATATAAAATAATACTGTACATGTTCTAATTGATTATCCCGTTTAGGGAGCTGTCATTAATTCCACCAGGGAGGGGAGCAGAAGGAATAGTGCTGGGCCATGAAACTACATATCAAAAGTGCTGGGGCTACGAAAACATTTGGAAAACCTTTGATGCGCCATGAAACCTTTTTGATTAATATCAAAAGTAATCGAAAACAAATATTTATAACATAGGAATTGATATACGCTATGTAAGTCCAAGAAAAATCCATATCACATCCAACGAAAAGTTGTTTTGAGAACCCCTTGCCCCCCGAAATTATGTGCATGTATATATAGTTTGGATTTCAGTGGTTCGAGACTAAGAGTTCAGGAATGCGAAAACCAGGCTGAAAACAAAGTTGATTGTTTTCCTTGCTCTATATGACAGACTACCCTCAGTTCCAGGCACACCTGTCTTGTCGGTATGAATGAAAATTGAAAATTTAAGATGTGCTGGGCCACGAAATTAAAACAAAATGTATAATTGCGTCATGAAACCATCCAGGGAAATTTGATTGGGTCACGCAACTTTAACAAGAATTTTCAGTTTTCCTTCTGCACGCCCCCCTCCCGGGTGGAATTAATGACAGCTCACTTAGTTTTAACTAGTAGCACTTACAACCCTTAAAACTATTAATACTTAAAACTAATCCATTAATGTAGATTAATATTAACATTTTTGTTTCAGATGACGGCTATGGGGGGCCTTGGAGCATGCAAGTGTACAGGTACAAAATACATTAAAATTACTATCTTGTGGCTGAGTTTTTTATATGTTTATAATCTTTGGAACTTTCTGATAAAAAAATGCTTAATATTACATCAGCTAACTATTATTGTTTGATCTCATGTCTTTTTCCATGCTAAAGTTGGTATACTATTTACAGGAAGTAAAGACATTCGCAATGTTAGAAAGATGGCTTCCTGTGAAAATGACGAATTCCGAGAATAATTCTTAAAAAATCTTATTAAGATTCACAGGGTTTGAAGTGAAGCCACGAAATGGTGGGTACACAAGGTGGTCATTATGGACAGAGTGCTCCAAAACGTGTGGTAAGGGGATCAAGAAAAGATCCCGCAGTTGTACACACCCGATGGCAGCGAATGGAGGAAAGGATTGCAAACAACTTGGACCAGCAACTCAGACTAAGTCTTGTCAGAATGACTGCACGGGAAAAGAGACTGGTAAGGAGTTACGTTTCCAGAGGAATGGTCACTCAGAACCTTGTCGCTCAGGCAAATCCTGAATTGGGTGAAAGAACTGATCTCAAAAATAGGACTGGATTGAGCTTTCTATTGTATCTGATGAGCTGATTTTGAAGCTTGCATATTTGCATCATGTAAATTGGCGAGAGATCATTAGAAGCTCCGAGTTTGCAAGCAAATCAAACTGTGACGCTCGCGAAATAGGTTTAGTGTCTGGCCAATATAGTTTCTTTGTTAACATTAAATGCATAAAATCTTGAACCTAATTTGACGTCTCATATTAGGCTTCTCTCACTGGATAATTAGAGCCAACGGCGGCCATTGCTAAGGGACCAAAGTCGCAGTAAATCTGTAGGTAGGCCATGAATCGTTTTACCCAGTTATTTGAAAAATGTCTTCTGGTCCTCTTTATAGTAAAATTATTTTATTTTGTCAATGGTAAGAGTAATGGCGGACTTACGGCTTGATATTCTGAACAATAGTTGCTCGATCCAGTCTTCTTTCGAGATCAGTGGGTGAAAGTAAATATTATTTTTAATGAATCGTCTCTTTTCTCCATTAGAAAGTTTGAACCACCCGCTCCAGTCCCTCAGCCCAATCACGCAAACTTTTATGACTTCAAACGAAAGCAGTCTTACAGACTCTCATCAGTCTAGTGACAAGTTAGCTAATAATAAATATGATTTGGATGACGATGAGAACGACATAAAAAGCGAGAAAGACGACGAAGAAGGCGAGAACGACGACGAAAAAGGCGAGAACGACGACGACGAAAAAGGCGAGAACGACGACGACGAAAAAGGCGAGAATGACGACAAAATAAGCGAGAATGACGACAAAATAAGCGAGAAAGACGACAAAATAAGCGATAAAGACGACAAAAAAAGCGAGAAAGACGACAAAAAAAGAGAGAAAGACGACGAACAAGACGACGACGACGACAATTATGATGATGATGACGATGACGATGATGATGACGATGGAACAAGTACTAGCGAAAGTCAAACAAAAACCAGTAATAACAATCCAGAATCTAGTCTCGATCTGGCGAAATCTAGCGATGGTACGACGAAAGCAAAATCCACCGATGAAATAGCGAAATCTACCGACGCAATAACGAAAGCTACCGATGAAATGGCGAAATCTAGCGACAAGGCGAAATCAACCGGCAATATGACGATATCCAGTAATCATATGCCGAACGCCAACGACGACGTAACGACACCAAACGACGACGTAACGACACCAAACGACGACGTAACGACACCAAACGACGACGTAACGACACCAAGCGACGACGTAACGACACCAAACGACGACAAAGCGAAATCAACTGGCAACATGACGATATCCAGTAATCATATGCCGAGTGCCAACGACGACGTAACGACAGCAAACGAAGACATGGCGAAACTGAGGAACGACGTCGAGAACTCGGCCATTGACGCGACGGTATCTAGTAATCATATATCGAAATCAACCGACAACGTGGCGAAACCAAACGGCGACACGACGAAACTCATCGACAACGTGACGAAATCCAGCGATGGCATTCCGACGAATGATATGTCAAAATCCGATAATTATAAAGAACAATACAGTAATTATAATAACAACAGTAGCGAGAGAACTATGTCGATGGAGAACATGAAAATTAACGATAACGGAAGAAAAGAAATGTGGGATAACAAAATCAAAGCTGTAAGTACCACAGAGCTTGTAATTCGGTATAAGTGCTAACTATTTTATCTAGTGTGGTATACCTGGTATATATCACACATAGTTTGACACTACTTTGGCTTTAAAAAATTTTTTGAACGTAACTTTAAAAGTTACTGCCCACGACCCAACGTTTCGACACTCCAATCTAGTGTCTTCATCAGGGGTGATCGTTGTAAAGTTAGGATCCCTATTTATACCCTCATAGTTATCTATTAACAAGATGCAAATAAGCTTCTGGTAATAAAACACCGTCATCGCAATTCAATGGGGCGTGGTCGCTATTGATATACCAAACCTCCTACCTGGTATATATATTTTTACTTTTCCTTACCAGGCCCACGACCTGCTGCGCACTAGATGGCTGACATTAGCTAGAAGTCGTTTACAATCTTCTACCAAGAGAGAGGAGGATAGCTTTTCGCGTCATAATGTTGTCGATGCATCTTTGAAAGGAAAAGAACCAAGCAATGACCACGATGATAATGAAGAAAAGGAGGTGGGTGATGAAGAGGTGGGTGATGAAGAAGAGGTGGGTGATGAAGAAGACGTGGGTGATGAAAAGGAGGTGGGTGATGAAAAGGAGGTGGGTGATGAAGAGGTGGGTGATGAAAAGGAGGGGGAGAAAGCCGAAGAAATGGAAATCCCAGTGGCAAAGAAGATAGATGAGGAATGTATATGTCCTGCTGTCAGTAAGTTGAATTT
Source organism: Chrysogorgia sp. JL179-B06 (assembly GCA_035772405.1). NCBI lineage: Eukaryota > Metazoa > Cnidaria > Anthozoa > Scleralcyonacea > Chrysogorgiidae > Chrysogorgia > Chrysogorgia sp. JL179-B06. The sequence goes on along the minus strand of JAYKKM010000478.1, from coordinate 277,117 downwards.
CAATGTTGCCCTAAGTAGCTTAATTAATTAAATTTAATTAATTAAGAAATTAATAAATTTAATTAATAAGTTAATTAAGTTATTAATTAAATTAATAAAATCAATTAATTAAATAATCAATCAATAATTAATCAATTAATTAATTAATAATTAATCAATAAATAATTAATTAATCAATTAAATAATCAATCAATTAATTAATTAATCAATTAATTAATAAATATATTAATGAATAATTAAAATTAAATAATTAATTAATTAATACAAATGAATTAATGAATTAAATTAATTAGTTATTAATTCAATTGAAGTTATTAATCCAATAAATTATTCATTTATTCGGCTAACCTCAATTTCTAGTAACTTTAGTTCATTCTTTCTTGTAGTATGTACGCATTTGGCCGACACCGGCGTTCTTATCGACAATTCCAACGTTACTGACATCGCAGATTTAGCTGAAATGAAAAGTTTCGCCAAAGGACTTGCTGCTGGCTTTGGAACCAAAGAAAAGGATGTCCAAATGGGAATCATTGCGGCTGGTACGCGTTCTCGTATTGTCGTTCCATTCCATGAAAGCTTGCAACTGGCTGATGTCGACCGGCGAGTAGAGAGTATCGAACGCGAAAGCGGGCCTTCGGCGCTCGGGGAGGCATTCAAGCGGGCAGCAGAGGGTTACTTGCTGGCAAAACAAAAGAAGGCTATCCCACCTTTGTTGAATGATGTTCTATTCGTGATGGCCAGTGGTGATAGCGATGTTGATGTTCACGCACCTGTGAAAGATTTACAGGATGGCGGTGCGAAGATTGTTGCTATTGGTGTTGGGAAGAACGCAAAGTTAGGGAAGGTAGCATCGTTAGCTGATAAAGTATTTATGGTTCCTTCTGGTGATGGAAATGCTATGGTTAACGCTATTATTACCGCTGTGTGTCCAACAGGCGAGTTATCATCATCTTTACAATTATCAAAATCACCATTATCACCATCTTTACGATCATCGTCAGCACCATCATCACCATCTTTACGTTCATCGTCACCATCATCACCATCTTTACGATCATCGTCACCACCACCATCATCATAATCACCATTATCACCATCTTTACTATCATCGTCACCACCATCATCACCATTTTTACGATCATCGTTACCATCATCATCATCATAATCACCACATCACCATCTTCGTTACCACCATCATTATTATCACCATCGTCATAGTTGCACCATTATCATAATCATTGCTGCACTAAATACCATAACTTTCCCTTCAAGCATGGCTTTAAAACAGTCTTTCTGTTTCTCTCGTAGATCTTATGGGAATAGTGAATCCAAATACAAAGCCATGTCCTTGCACAAAGAATAAAACTTCGACAGAATTATTTACGGCCCAAAACACACCATGTAAGAAAACAACCTTTATTTTGGATCAGGAAAAGTAAATCAGTTATTCAGCTATCACATTATTAATTTATTATTCATTTTCTAGATTCCCCCACTGCTTTAAAAAACACGAATTCCCCTCCTGTAAAAGATCAATCTAAAGCCTTTTCCGGAGGAATAAAAGAAGATGCGACAGTATTGTCATTAACATCAATTACTAAAAGACAACAATCACTAAAAGACACCAAAGAAGTGATAACTAGTACAACCTCGCCATCCAAAACCTCTGCAAAAACTGCGCCTGTAACCATGCCTGCCATACAGCCCGCAAATTCACCCGAAAGCCCACCCTTTAGCTCACCCGCTGTTCCACCCGCAGCTTCAGCTCTACCCTTAGCATCACCTGTAAATTCACCCTTGGCCTCACATGGAGTCCCACCTGCAACCTCACCCGGAAGTCCGCCTGCAACCACACCCGCAAGTTCGCCTGCAACCTCACCCGGAAGTCCGCCTGCAACCTCACCCGGAAGTCCGCCTGCAACCTTACCCGGAAGTCCGCCTGCAACACCACCCGTAGTCCCGCCTACAACCTCACCCGGAATTCCGCCTGCAACACCACCCGTAGTCCCGCCTACAACCTCACCCGGAAGTCCGCCTGCAACCTCACCCGCAGGCCCGCCTGCAACACCAACCGTAGTCCCGCCCGCAACCTCACCCGCAGGCCCGCCCGCAACCTCACCCGCAGGCCCGCCTGCAACACCACCCGGAAGTCCGCCTGCAACCTCACCCGGAAGCCCGCCTGTAACCTCAGCCAAAACTCCACCCACACCACCCGCAGGCCCGCCTGCAACCGCAGCCGCAGGCCCGCATGTAACCTCAGCCAAAACTCCACCTTTATCCTCACACCCTAATCTACCCGCAACCTTAGCAGAAAGTCCACCCGCAAACACACCGACAATCCAGCCTGCAACAGCGAAACTCACTCCTTTGAACCAAAATTCAGCAACTGGAAACAAGGTTATTAACTTAAACAGCAAGAAACTCCACCCGTTATCTCAATCATTGTCTGCTCTCACCGAAAGCCTCAACAAGGCCCGCTCAGCTGGCGAACTTAAAGAAGGAAACTTTACATGGAATAAGGATATCCAGAATTTATTCCAAGATATAATATCTCTGAAAAAACAAGCGGACGATTTAAGAAATCCTGAAAGAGAGATTGATCAGAAGACACAAGCGGTTAACCAATCAACATTGAGTGCTAAAGTAAGCAGCCAATCAACATTAAGTCCTAAAGTAAGCAGCCAATCAACATTGAGTCCTAAAGTAAGCAGCCAATCAACATTGAGTCCTAAAGTAAGCAGCCAATCAACATTGAGTCCTAAAGTAAGCAGTCAATCACCATTTAAACTACAAGCAAACGACAAAACAATATTAAATAGACAAGAGAAACAGAGTCTTGATACCAAGGTTACTAGTCAGTCAACTGCTGTAAATCATTCATCTTCTCCCATCAATGTGCTCCCACAACCAAGCAATCCTCAAAACATGGTAAAGCCAAACAACAATCTTAAAGAAGCAAAACCTAAGCCAAACAGCACATTAAAAGACGACGCTATGTCCATGAAACCGAATGGCCTTTCCCAAGATGCAAATCTCGTCCACACTACCGCTAGAGTACCACTGGCAAGCCGCATACCCAATGATTCACCGCTCTCACAACCGAACAACAATGCCGAAGAAACTAAGTTGTCAAAACCAACGGAAATTTCCTGGAATGCGGGTCTTTCCTCCCAACCAAAAATCATTTCCAAAAACGCAAGCCACCAACAACAAAGTAGTACTTCTTCCCAAGATGCAAAGCTCGAACAACCAATCCACATTTCCCACAATTCAAAGCAAGTGCTACCAAGCCGTAATCCCCGGCCAGATGATGTGACCCACTGGCCCAAGAAGATAACTCCTATCGAACAAACTACAATGTCACAAAACCAACCCTCTTGGGGAAAAACAAACGAAAACTTTATTGAAATTGAAAGGAATTTGGCGAAACATTCTGTAACTGGTAGTTCAAGATCTACAATACCAGGTTAGTATAGTTATTAGTATGTCAGCCGAAAATTTCGTCTTCATGGAATTTTTCGTTGTCAATGTTACCGGATGTGATGTCACAAGAGGCATTCCAAACCAGTTTTCTTTTGTTACTTGCCACAAAAATGCCTCTTGTGACATCACATCCGATAACTTTAACAGCAAAAAAGTCCATGAAGATGAAATTTTCGGCTGACAAGATATATTATGATTTTGCTCAGAAAGACCCAAATATTACGAATATGTAAAATACGCAAACGTGAGATAGACACTTTAAAAAAACTGCGTTTCTCGCAGGCTGAATTTATGAAAGAAGCACCCACTCATTTAGGTAGCCCAAGCGAAAAAGTGTATACTAGTAACGATTGAGTATGTTAAGTCAATATATGTGAAATTATCAGATTATAAATAAAGCAATGCGCTGCAGTTGACAGATCTTACGGCACCGCATATAATCCATCATCTATAAGAATATATATAGTGTTGTAAGAGCATTGAGACTATTGTATAACGCTCCTAATACGTCTTTATTATTATTATTATTATTATTATTATCTATATATGTGAATGATATAATGAGTTTATACTGTCTTTTTAGGGCGGATAAATTTTGTACAGCAGTTCCAAAATAACATTGAGTCCGCCAGACCATGTTGTATATAGGTTACATTAACAACCTGTAACCTTCGGATGACTAGTGAGATGCTCTAACTATTGAGCTACATAGACTAAGATGATGAGTGAAGATTACATATGTGTACAACCTGTAACCTTCTGATGACTAGTGAGATGCTCTAACTATTGAGCTACATCGACTAAGATGATGAGTGAAGGTTACATATGTGTACAACCTGTTATTGAGCTGCATGAACTAAGATGATGAGTGAAGGTTACATATGTGTACAACCAGTAACCTTCTGATGACTAGTGAGATGCTCTAACTATTGAGCTACATGGACTAAGATGATGAGTGAAGGTTACATATGTGTACAACCTGTAACCTTCTGATGACTAGTGAGATGCTCTAACTATTGAGCTACACATGGATTCATATACTATAGTAATATTTATCCTTTCTTTCATAGACTGTAATATCAATCTTGGTTTTATCTTGGATGGCTCAGCGAGCATAGAAGGAACAAAGCGAGGGAATTTCTTGAAAATGATCAACTTCGTAAAAGACATCATTCACGAGTTCACCGAGTTATCGCGACAAGTCCATATCGGTACGCTAGTCTACAGCACAAACACATCCATTATTCTGACATTTGGCACCAAGGGAACAGAAGAGATGGTTGATCGTTTGTTGGATAACATTCATTATCCAGGCCAGGGTTCACTGACGGGAAATGCGATCAAAGAATGTTGGAACAAATTATTCAGTTCTGTACCACGAGGAAGAAAAAATGTACTACTTCTTCTTACTGATGGACCTTCTAATGACGATGTGGGTAGTCCTTCGAAATGGATAAAGGACTCTGGGGTTGAGTTGTTTGTTATAGGCCTGGGTACTGCTTATGATGAGAAACAGTTGAATATTATGGCCAGCAATCCCACCGAGCAACATGTCATGATTAAGCAATACGATGAGCTTACGACATCAGTGCAAGAAGTTAGGAATAAACTATGTGATTTTAACAGCAATCAAAGTACGTCGACATAAACATACATACATACACACACACACATATATATATATATATATAATCTATCAGAAAGCCAGCCTTCACCAAAAGGTAGTTCCAAATAATTTACAAATATCAGCAAGGAACACTTCTTTTAAAAAACTTTATTGACGTTTCGGGCACAGCCTGCTTCCTCAGAATAATTGTTGTGCTGTAACTGTGAACAATGTTGTACTGTGAACAATGTTGTGCTGTCAACTGTGAACAATGTTGTGCTGCAAAACATATACTAACATTCTCTTCTTTCTAATTTAACAGTTCTTCAGCTCATGAATAGTCCTAGTTACCATAGAGATGAAGTGATAACCGCTGACCTAAAGCATTTTCAACCGAACCAATGCATTCTGGACGTAGCCTTTCTGATCGACGGCTCAAGACAAGTGGAAACAAATGGCGAAGGAAATTTCCAACGTCAAATCAACTTGGTCAAAAAAGCCGCGAAATATTTACCGCTTTCGCGAAACGACGTCCATATGGGGGTAGGGTTGCTTGGAGACAGTGACGTCATGGTGTTTCCGATGAATGAACACTACACTGAGAAGGCAGTGGATTATGAACTAGATCATATCCAGTTCCCTGCCTCCCCACTCATCCAAACCGAGCAGCTTAAATCCGCACGGGAAATAATGCTTCGCAGAGGTACCCGGGATGTAGCCCCACGGGTTTTTGTTCTCGTAACAGATGTAAGTTCGTTGGACTTTTATAGAAGAGCAGTGAAGGAGATGCGTTCGGAGGGAACCAATGTTGTTTTGTTTGGTGTTGGTTCATTTTCGTGGCAACAAGAAGTGAAAGTTCGGTCTAGTGTTGAAGGAATGTCTGATCAAGTTGTCATGTTAGAGACTGGTGATGAAGATAAGGCTGCGAAACAACTTACTGAAACTTTATGTAAGCTATCTAACGAAAAGAGGTCAGAAATACCACGTCAACATTGGAAATATTCAAAAAAAGTCTTAAACACAAATCCTTAAGACGAAAGCACTGATCTCGAGAGAAGATTGGATAGAGGAACTATTGTTCAGATAATGAAGCCGGAAGTCCGCCGTTACTAAGGGACCAACTGAGGATCCTATGAGGTTTTTTGTAATTGGATTATGTGCTCTTACCATCGACAAAATAAAATAATATTACTATAAAGAGGACCAGAAGACATTTTTCAAATTACTGGGTAAAACGATTCATGGCCTACCTACAGATTTACTGCGACTTTGGTCCCTTAGTAATGGCCGCCGTTGGCTCTAATTATCCAGTGAGAGAAGCCTAATATGAGACGTCAAATTAGGTTCAAGATTTTATGCATTTAATGTTAACAAAGAAACTATGTTGGCCAGACACTAAACCTATTTCGCGAGCGTCACAGTTTGATTTGCTTGCAAACTCGGAGCTTCTAATGATCTCTCGTCAATTTACATTATGCAAGATTCAAAATCAGCTCATCGGATACAATAGAAAGCTCAATCCAGTCCTATTTTTGAGATCAGTGGACGAAAGGCTGTAAAACAACTCACTGAAACCTTATGTACGTTATCTAACGAAAAGAGGCCAGAAATATCACATCAACATTGGAACAAAAATTACATTGGCAACAAAAATTACGATTGTCTAATATGAAAGAACTCGTAAAATGATAGAGTAACACCTTTTACAACTTTCCCGTATTTTACTTCGTTTTTGAAATATTTCAGTTTGTTTGATATGTAAATGAGATGGTCTCTGACGTCAGGTACAGGGTAGAGAAGTGATTGCTAAGTTTAGAACGTTCATTATCACGAGGAGTTATTTTATGCACATTTTCAAGTAAATTTGTGGAACAAACTTGAAGATGGAACTAATATTCTAATGTGTGAAAATTCTCTACCCAGCACCTGACGTCAGAGATCATCTCATTTACATATCAAAGAAACTGAAATATTTCAAAAACGAAGTAAAATATGGAAAAGTTGTAAAAGGTGTTACTCTATCATTTTACGAGTTCTTTCATATTAGACAAACTTAACTTTTGTTGCCAATGTCCTTTAAACACAAATCCTTAGGAAGACAGTGTAGTTGTACCCACGTGGGGCGAGTTTGGTGATTGGTTAACCTGGATTTTATCTTTACAACAGCGCGAGCAGTTGCTAGCATCTGTCTTTGTGTAAATATTTTTCATTTAAAATGACTTTTTTACTTAATAAACCCTGAATACATAAACAAAATGGTGTTGGGGTTTTGTAATCGTATACACTGATCAGACATAGTTTGACGCTACTCTGGCTTTAAAACGTTTTTTGAACCTAACTTTAAAAGTTACTGTCCGTGACCCAACGTTTCGACACTGCAATCTAGTGTCTTCATCAGGGGTGATCGTTGTAAAGTTAGGATCCTTATTTATACTCTCATAGAACCGATGATGATGTTATCTATTAACAAGATGCAAATAAGCTTCTAGTAATAAACCACCGTCATCGCGATTCAATGGGGCGTGGGCGCTATTGATATATGCCAAGCCTCCAGACAACGTCTCTGATGCTATTGCGGATTAGTGATAATAATTTTGGAATTTTCCCACGCAATCTCATGGTAGGTTACGCACGCGTGCTCCGACAAAGTAGAATTTTCCTATTTTGAAAAGAAAACAGCCTTTTGGTGTTCTTTTAAACACGTACGAAACTGACGTTTAGTCTTGCACGGAATGAAATAAATAGCGTCTTTGCTCTTTCCATCAGAGACGTTGTCTGGAGGCTTGGCATATTAATAGCGCTCACGCCCCATTGAATAGCGATGACGGTGGTTTATTACCAGAAGCTTATTTGCATCTTGTTAATAGATAACGTCATCATCAGTTCTATGAGGGTATAAATAGGGATCCTAACTTTACAACGATCAGTCACCCCTGATGAAGACACTAGATTGGAGTGTCGAAACGTTGGGTCATGGACAGTAACTTTTAAGTTACGTTCAAAAAACATTTTAAAGCCAGAGTAGCGTCAAACTATGTCTGATTTCATTTATCACCTGGTTGTATTGAGAAAATATTTGTAGAAAATCTGGGGTGGAAAACCGGATTTACCATTTGAATGACTTTGCAAGCTGTTGGAGTATTTTATTAGAAATCCTTAATTCATTTTTCCATACATTCACTCTGTGATATTCTAATAACAACCTTGGCTACAAACTAGAAATACATCAAAAATGATTTTCAATTATAAATAAAAATGCTAAAAAATATTCCATTGATGGCGCGTGAATATGGTGGCTGTATTGAAAATTCAGAAATGTTTATTTGAGGAAGTCATCTAAATCCAGCTGAACTCGAGTTCGTCACGTGATTTTGGACATCGTCATTTCCTGTTGCCTTCACAGTAGACTGGTGACTAGTTTGCATTGAGACGCCATTCCCTGTTGCCTTCACAGTAGACTGGTGACTAGTTTGCATTGAGACACCATTCAAGTCATTTGCCGCAGATAAACCCATTGTTTTATGAATTTTCACGCACTTCTCAGTCACGTGATTCTGCACTTCATCATTCGCAAGAGACTGGCTAGTTTCCATGGAGATAACATCATTTGCATTGCTCGAGGGTAAACTCATTGGAATATGATTATCCGCTGAGCAATGACGTTTGATTGAAGGCTCATAATCCTCCACTGACTGTTCCCCATTATAGATGTCTCCAAGTTTATTACATTTACCATTTTGATACACAGCGTTTCCCCCGAATCCCTCTTTATCCACGATATCCACACTGTTCTCCATTTTACAGCAGGTCTTAATATTGGTGACCTCGCTTAGTAGTTCCTGTTTGTCATTGCTATCCCCATCGTTCACATCATTTTCGCACACAAATTTGACGGTTTTATCCTCTAAGTTCTCATGGGTACCGACATAACCATCATTATCCCGCACAACACGCTCGTCCTTTACGTCATTGGTACCTTCCAACGGATTTGGTTCTTTGGTATCTTCACTACACTCACTACACACAATACTCTTATTATCATTACTTGATTCCATGATTCGATAGGTACCCTCACTACCTCCATAGTCCTGTTTGTTCCTACCATTCCCGATATCTAATTCCGGTATTTGGGTAACCGCAGCTGCACTATCAGAATTCTCAGAAACAGCAACAGTTTCCGGAAGCAATTCCTGTCCAGACTCCTTTCCCGACCATAAGTCATTAACTTTCTCAGATGCAAAGTTGGTTTTCGGAGAAGAAAGTGTTTCAGAATTATTTGTATGGACACCATGAGTTACACCAAGTTGAATCTTGGAAAGAGAGACGATTCTAGGAACTTCATCACTGTGAACGTCATCATTATTCTTGGAACTGATGTTTGTTTCTTGAGTGGAGCTCTTTTGGACATCATCTAACGTTCTCTTTCTAGTTTTCTGTCCACTCCTTGTCACCATCCATTCATCGGAGTTGGCAAAGTTTATCTCGCAGTTATTACCGCTACTCGATAGCACGTTGCTTGACACATCTTCACTCGTATACGTTTGCTCGGTAGACTGCCGGGAGTCTCTTGAATTAGCACCTTCTCTAGCGAGAGTTGCAGCTTCTGGAATAATTTTGGATTCTTCAGGTGGCTCTCGAACTTGATCATGATCTACTTCTCCTTGGGTGACGGATTCTTCGCCTGCAAAAACATACAACGACGTGCACTTCATGGAAAAGCAATAGCAATAATAATAGCAATAGCATATAGCATTATAGCATGTACTATATGCTATTGCTATTACTATTGCTATATGCTATTGCTATTACTATATTACTATTACTATCGCTATCGCTATTGCTGTATGCTATTGCTGTATGCTATTGCTATATGCTATTGCTATATGCTATATGCTATATGCTATTGCTATTGTTATTGCTATATGCTATTGCTATATGCTATATGCTATATACTATTGCTATATGCTATTACTATATGCTATTGGTATATGCTATATGCTATATACTATATGCTATATACTATATACTATTGCTATTGTTATTGCTATATGCTATTTCTATTGCTATATGTTATTGCTATATGTAATAAAAATATAAATTTAATCTTCATGGACTTTTGTGCTGTCAATGTTATCGGATGTGATGTCACAAGAGGCATTTTTGTGGCAAATAACAAAAGAAAACTGGTTTGCAATGCCTCTTGTGACATCACATCTGATAACTTCGACAGCGAAAAACTCTATGAAAATGAAATTTTCGACTGACAAGATATATTATGATTATGCTCAGTAAGACCTAAATATTTCGGATATGTAAAATCCCTAAACGTGAGAGAGTCACTTTAAATACCTGAATCATTTGTTTCTTCTATCGTCTTCCATTCTTTCATTAAGTTCAGCATTCCTTTAGTTCTTGCCTTCAAGTACCTCCCCTCGGCTGCTCCAAGATCCGCTAATAATGACGTCACTACATCATGTAGCAATTTCTCCGACCGTTTTCTCAACGGTCTACCTCGTCGTCTCTTTCCGGAAGCAGTCGTCGTTTCGTCGGAAAATGTCTCGCATAAATCACGAAGTGTCTCAATGTCAAAACAAACAAGTTCAAATCCTTCGATACTCGTACCCACTTCCTTGCTCTTTGATCCAGATTTCCTCAATTTCGATTGGCTCGGACGGCCCGACTTTGAGTGACCGCTGACCGCTTTAGACTATGACGAAGGAAACAAGAAAATGACGACAGTGGAACCCCGCCTTATACGGCCACCTCATTATTACGGTCGCTTTTTTTTGTCCCGGCAAAACGCCAATACATTTCCTTATAATATACCCCGTTAATAAGGTCGCCCCGTTAATACGGCCAACGGCCACATTGTAAAATCCCAACGTTAACAATCACTCGGTTTATACGGCCACTCCAACCAAACATATATTCTAAAATCTAAAGGACAGACAAGTGACAAACGGAAATATATCTTGAGACAAAAGACTTACACCTCGAGACTTAATTTGAATTGAATTGTGTCATGTCATGTTATAAAGTTTCAGACAAGCAGCAGAGTTTTCAACATGGTTTACTTTTCTTCTTACTATTTCCTTCTTGCTTTGTGTGTCTTTTTCTTGTTTCATCTCTTACAGAAAGATTATTTTCAATGTCCAAAAGGTTCTTTAGCAGTTTGAATAAAAACTGTCATGACATCACTTGAAAGAGAACAGCCATGAAATGTGACCCTATCCCGTTAATACAGCCAAATTATTATGGCGCGTTGGTGACCGTAGGTTCCACATCATAGTTTATACTTTTACAAAAATTGCGCAATTATTGATGTCCACGGTTGACATTTTGACACGACCAAGCTACGGAACTGAAGCAGACGCATGCAAAAAGACGAAGTTGATACAGCTGTTGTGGTCTAGTGGTTACCACATGTCTATGAGCTGGGAGACACAGGTTCAAATCCTGGGTTGGACCACCACTCAGGGTTTTAAAATTAATTGAGGAGAAAGTGCTGCCTTTGCAACATCAGCAAACGGTAAGACTTTCGGGTCTTCTCGGAAAACGACCTTAAATCGTAGGCCCTCGGAATCCCTATCAGTTGGGTTTTCCGTTCAAATAGTCGAGCGCTTAAAACATGAGCCTCTGGCTTGGATAAATAGGGTAACGTTATGCTGCGTGATCGACTGTAAATAAATCATAACGCATACTTCATCATTGTTTATACTTATGCAAAAATTGTGAAATTATTGATATCCACGGTTGACACAACTGAGCCTGCAGGTCGGCCGTTGTTGAGAGCAAGTTGCTATATACTAGAACTCATGACTCGCTCTCATCAATGGCCTGGATTCACGGAGGCGTGAGTTCTGAATTCTCACCGAAGCTAGCCTTGGAGTTGCATTTTTCGCAACTGGTCTCGGTTGAGTCTTAGAAGATTTCCACACTCGCAAAATATCCTTCTCGCAGTTAATATAGGATCGTTGATATTATTCCTCACACGAGAGCTGTACATTTTGATCATGACAACCGAAAACCACCTAGATTATCACCCTATGCTCTTCCAATCTACCGCACCCACCCCCAAATAACATTCTTAAAATTCGCTGAGATCAGTCGAGGTACTTACGGTCGTCTTCCATTTCCTGTACCATTCAGCTATCGAAGGTAGAGGTGCTTGTTTATAAATCCGAACATCAGTGGTATCAAATATTGGAAAATAAATATACGTCCAGTTTGCCGCGTCGTTTCCAAGAACTACTTCGCGAAACGGGGTTATTTCTGCATTACCAAGGTAATCTCGCAATTGAGGTTCGTATTCCTGAAACAGATCAATAGATTTACATGGTATTGAAGGATATATAATAATGAAAGGCACCATCAATCTGGTTAAAGATGTAGTTATAAAAGATCAATGATAAACAGGGCGCGAAATAACTGCTAGCTGGTTGAAATCTGTCTGTCGTCAATACATTCAAACAAGTTCATTGCGCGCGGGCTGTCATAATGTGACTGGTCAAAATGACCGACAAGGCGAGAGTTTGACCGGACATGCAGCACCTCAATTTGGCCGGACATTGTCCATTGTCCGATCGTTATTTCACGCCCTGGGCCAGACTAGTTCGTCATCGACCGCTTGTGAGAGAGTGGTTTGATGTTTGGCCTTGTATATTGGTGATAATGATGGTATCCTGGTGATAATGATGGTATCTTGGTGATAATGATGTTATATTGGTGATAATAATGGTATCCTGGTGATAATGATGGTATCTTGGTGATAATGATGGTATATTGGTGATAATGATGGTATATTGGTGATAATGATGGTATATTGGTGATAATGATGGTATCTTGGTGATAATAATGGTATATTGGTGATAATGATGGTATATTGGTGATAATGATGGTATCTTGGTGATAATGATGTTATATTGGTGATAATAATGGTATATTGGTGATAATGATGGTATATTGGTGATAATGATGGTATATTGGTGATAATGATGGTATATTGGTGATAATGATGGTATATTGGTGATAATGATGGTATATTGGTGATAATGATGGTATATTGGTGATAATGATGGTATCCTGGTGATAATGATGGTATCTTGGTGATAATGATGTTATATTGGTGATAATAATGGTATCCTGGTGATAATGATGGTATCTTGGTGATAATGATGGTATATTGGTGATAATGATGGTATATTGGTGATAATGATGGTATATTGGTGATAATGATGGTATCTTGGTGATAATAATGGTATATTGGTGATAATGATGGTATATTGGTGATAATGATGGTATCTTGGTGATAATGATGTTATATTGGTGATAATAATGGTATATTGGTGATAATGATGGTATATTGGTGATAATGATGGTATATTGGTGATAATGATGGTATATTGGTGATAATGATGGTATATTGGTGATAATGATGGTATATTGGTGATAATGATGGTATATTGGTGATAATGATGGTATATTGGTGATAATGATGGTATATTGGTGATAATGATGGTATATTGGTGATAATGATGGTATATTGGTGATAATGATGGTATATTGGTGATAATGATGGTATATTGGTGATAATGATGAGTAATAAAAGCACCACCTACCAAGCATTCGTCACACAAAGTTTTTAAGATCAAAACACGTTGATGTAAGGACAAGTCAAGATAAGATTTCTTCTCCAATGGGTTGATGTTGCCTAAACAATAAAGAATTTCTACATTATTTTGAAGCTTCCCATCATCACAGAATAACTATGGCACTCAAGGAAGGACACATCTGACCTGAAGGACACATCTGGTCTTAAGAAGGACACATCTGACCTGAAGAAAGACACATCTGACCTGAAGAAAGATACATCTGACCTGAAGAAAGACACATCTGACATGAAGAAAGACACATCTGACCCGAAGAAGGACACATCTGACCTGAAGAAAGACGCATCTGACCTGAAGAAAGACGCATCTGACCTGAAGAAAGACGCATCTGACCTGAAGAAAGACGCATCTGACCTGAAGAAAGACACATCTGACCTGAAGAAAGATACATCTGACCTGAAGAAAGACACATCTGACATGAAGAAAGACACATCTGACCTGAAGAAAGACACATCTGACCTGAAGAAAGATACATCTGACATGAAGAAAGACACATCTGACCTGAAGAAAGACACATCTGACCTGAAGAAAGATACATCTGACCTGAAGAAAGACACATCTGACCTGAAGAAAGACACATCTGACCTGAAGAAAGACACATCTGACCTGAAGAAAGACACATCTGACCTGAAGAAAGACACATCTGACCTGAAGAAAGACACATCTGACCTGAAGAAAGACACATCTGACCTGAAGAAAGACACATCTGACCTGAAGAAAGACACATCTGACCTGAAGAAAGACACACTGACCTGAAGAAAGATACATCTGACCTGAAGAAAGACACATCTGACCTGAAGAAAGACACATCTGACCTGAAGAAAGACACATCTGACCTGAAGAAAGATACATCTGACCTGAAGAAAGATACATCTGACATGAAGAAAGACACATCTGACCGGAAGAAAGACGCATCTGACCTGAAGAAGGACACATCTGATCTGAAGAAAGACACATCTGACCTGAAGGAGGACACATCTGATCTGAAGAAAGACACATCTGAAGGACACATCTGACCTGAAGAAAGACACATCTTAGTGACCTGAAGAAAGACACATCTTAGTGACCTGAAGAACACATCTGACCTGAAGAAGAACACATCTGACCTGAAGAAGAACACATCTGACCTGAAGAAGAACACATCTGAAGAAAGACACATCTGACCTGAAGGACATATCTGACCTGAAGAAGGACACATCTGACCTGAAGGACACATCTGACCTGAAGGACACATCATCCGAAACGTTGTATATGAATATACACTGTACCTAAGTACTCTTACTTAAGTATTTTTCGACACGTTGAAGTTCTCTTATTTCTCCTTTTCATACCAAAGATAATTAACTGTCATGTTTTTAATACATCTTCTCCCAACCTAAGGCTAACTACTATAAGAAATGTTTCGAGACCAGTAAGCAGTTCATTTGTATGTTGATATAGAGCTTCAAGGGTTAAAATGATCAAGAACTTCATAACTACTTTTCAAGAAGGTATTAGAAATTTTAAATTATGCTTTTAATTCTGTGATTCTGAGTAAACAAGAAACATTACCAAATATTTCAAAGAATACATGATCCATTTGATGTGCAACCTGCCAAAGAAATTTATTAAAAAAGAAAGTTATAAAATGTAAAGTTGTAATAAATCTTTTTTGAACGTAACTTTAAAAGTTAGTGTCTTCATCAGGGGTGATCGTTGTAAAGTTAGGATCCCTATTTATATCCTCTGTAGAACCGATGATGATGTTATCTATTAACAAGATGCAAATAAGCTTCTGCTTTGGCATATCAATAGTGCCCTCACCACATTGAATCGCAATGACGGTGGTTTATTACCAGAAACTTATTTGCATCTTGTTAATAAATAACGTCATGCATCATCAGTTCTATGGTGATATAAATAGGGATCCTAACCTTACAATGATCACCCCTGATGAAGACACTAGATTGGAGTGTCGAAACGTTGGGTCATGGACAGTAACTTTTAAAGTTACGTTCAAAAAACTTTTTAAAGCCAGAGTAGTGTCAAATTATGTCTGATTCATCACCTGGTTGTGTTGGGAAATTATTTGTTTCCTAGCTATGTTACTCACCAGTTGAAATTCTTCGTCGTCATAGGTCCTGTACCATAAGTCGATTCTTTCTTTCAGCTTTTTCTCCCACACAGTAAACTTCATTGGTGATCTCTTGTGGAAACTAAAATAGAATGGTGAACAACATATATTTTAGGCTGGAAAAAACTCAATGTTAAAGGAATACTCCTGTAGCCAAAATACAAATGTAGGTCATATGAAAGATCTTACTGACTTTAGTTTATTTCCAAAGTTTCAGCATTCCTATCAATTTAGTTAAGAACATATGGCTAGATAAAGTTAGTTTGTCCAATTTCGACGCCATACCTGTATTTGTTTCTCAAATATGACGTCACTGAGTGATTCTATCTTGTATTATGCCTAAGAAGCTCCTCTACTTTCCTGAATGATGTACTAAATAGTTTATTTCGACTAATTTTTGTACAAAGAGCATTCACAAGTCAATAAGATCTTTCATATGAACTGCAGTATAACTGGAGTACAGTATGCCTTTAATGAAAGAGGGACCAAGAAGTTTCAGATCGTGGTCCCAGAAGATATCTTTAATACCTTTTACGTTGATTGGGAGTGGACAAGAGCACGGAAAATATGCTAGCCATTTGTTGGGATTTGTGCGGAATGAGAAAGCCATTCTCGAATTCAGTAAAATTCAACTCAGGAAGATTTAATGCCTCTCTGAATAACCACAAGAAACTGCCAATGGATGGAATCTAGAATTATAATTTTTATCATAATATTTAGTACCACATTTACTGTGTTCCAGTTGGAATCATGGAGCAGCATTACGATGAGTTTACAAGTATCTATGAGTAGATCTTTGTCTAAAATTAGGTACCTAAAGTCAAGTGATAAACATTGTTACTGATTTATTCAATCTTGAGAAAGATTATTGTTGGTGACTGACGTTTTGACAGCCTACGCGACAGTCATCTTCAGAGTCAAGTAAAGCATGTTTGTCAGGGTTTAACATGCTTTACTTGACTCTGAAGATGACTGCTGCTGAGGCTGTCGAAACGTCAGTCACCAACAATAGTCTTTCTCAAGACTACAACAACCTGGATGATCAACTTCACACATCTAATGATACTCCTAGGTTCAAACCATTTACTTTAATACCTGTATTATATACGATGGATTTACAGAGGGGGTGTAGACCCCCTGGCCTTGGCCAAGGGGGTGCAGGGATTTGGATTTGGCTTGGGATTTGGCAAGGCAATTGTCAAACAAAAATAAAATAGAGACAAAATAAGATAATAGCATGATAACGTACAATAGTTAGACAGTACAGATTACAGACCTTGCTGCAGTGGGATGCGACACATGTGTCCCCAATCCCCTGCCATAGCTCCATCCTGCTTTGGTTGCGCCCCACACCGCAGGCCTGATCTTATTTCGCTCGCTCAGCACCCCCCTACCAGATCAAGCTGGATCCATCACTGATTATATATAGTAACACATATTAATACCTCCCACATGGAATGGAGTTCCTTCAATGCATCAGGTGTAAATATCTCAATTTCCCATTCATTTAATTCTTCCATTAAAGCTTCATTTGCTTCTTTCTTCTCTTTATCTTTCAATCTTCTAATCTCCTTCTGCATTTCTTCCTCTTCAAGTATCAAGTGATTCACCAAGCGTGATTTTTGGTCACTTTTACCATATGAACAACGGCCAGACCTTCGTCGACGAAAACCTAACAATTAGTTAAACCATACGTCGATCATGTGTGTGATCACCAGTGCCACATTTATACTTACCCGTTTGGATGGTTGGGTGACAGGCAGACCGACTGATTGATGCTGGCTGATACATGTTGGTCCTGATCCCATCACCAGTTGGGCTTACCTGTACCCTTCAAACATCAGTTTGTGATAACACGAGAACTGATGTAATTGATCTTTTTTAAGGGTGGGATAGTGGAAAATTTAATATGTATATGGAAAATCACTGAGTGTTCAAACCGTGTCTCAATAGCTAAGGTTAGAGCGCCGAAACATTGATTCAGAGACCTAGGGTTTGATTCCTGGTTGGGGCAATGTATATGTATATGACTATTGACTATATATATTTATGATCACTTACCTAGTTCTTCACTGTCTAGTGTACTCTCTTTGTTGTTACGAAAAGCCATTGTAGCACTCAGTGTCACTTTGTCTCGTAATGACCTAAAAAGTCCAACAATTTTCTTCCAATAGTCTTAAATTCAGGAATATTTTTTACAATAATTGATAACTTGATAAAACCTATTATAAATCAACATCCAGGGGTTTAACTAGAGGCATCCAATGCTATAATATTAAGTGTAAACATGGAACTTTCCTTTATTACCTCCACCAGGTGGTTATGTTTTTACCTCTGTTTGTTTGTCTGTCTGTCTGTCTGTCTGTCTGTCTGTCTGTCTGTCTGTCTGTCTGTAAGCAGGATAACTAAAAAATTAATGAACACATATTTTCATGAAAGTTTGTAGAAGAGAGGATCATACGCCAAGGACCAATCCATAACATTTTGGTTCAATTTGGATGACAATTGGATGAAATATTGATAAAAATCTGTCTATAAGGTTCTCTGCATAGAAGAAACGAATGAAAATGCTTGATTGCACTCATTATCCCTTATGTTATTCAAATCTTTAATATTTGCAAACAAGCTGAATTCGCAAAAAACAATGGACTTGTCAGTTCCATTGTTTATACAAAAATGCGGTCATGCAGGCCTAAACATATAATTTTGCATAATATTTGAGTAGAAATGAATATTTGCAAACAAGTGTTATATATGTGCAATGAAGCATTTTATTTACTCTAGATAAAAGAAGTTTATAGACATGTAGATCGTACAGTACATTGAACAACAACATTTCTCACACTAGGTTGCTGGTTCGTCTGCCACCGCAAGTAGCAGTGCCTTTATTGAACAATAACATGTAACCTACTACAGTTTTCTAATATCAACTTTCACGTAACCTACTATACTACATGGGTGTGGTG
This sequence comes from Chrysogorgia sp. JL179-B06, assembly GCA_035772405.1. NCBI lineage: Eukaryota > Metazoa > Cnidaria > Anthozoa > Scleralcyonacea > Chrysogorgiidae > Chrysogorgia > Chrysogorgia sp. JL179-B06. Next base: position 258,280 of record JAYKKM010000478.1, on the reverse strand, counting down.
GGAGGGCTACTACTGTCTTTAGGCAGCAAAAGACAAATTATGCTAACTATACATGTGCCTAGCCACGAGGCTGTGTTGTGGCTAGCTGTTTGTAATTCATAGAGTATATAAGCACTGATAAATTGTTATAATGCCCTAGTGTTTACCATTAAGTTTTATTTTTGTACCTACCAGTACCATATATATTTTATACTAGTGACAAAACATTAAACATAATAATATTTATATCCTTACCTATTTAATAACGCTAGCTTTTGGTCCAAAATATTTTCCAATTTCTGGGCTAATTTGGATATCCAATGGTCAGAACCATTATATCGGTAACAATTCTCCAATATTAGCCTCATATCTGATATAATTTCTGTAATGCTTTGGTACAAATAATTTTTGAATTTACTCTCGACTAAAAAAAATACATACCGTAACAGTTAAGAATAAAAGTTTATAGGAATTAAGATTGGCAACAAAAATTAAGTTTGTCTAATATGAAAGAATATGAAAGAATAGAATGAAAGAAAGGATAGAGTAACACCTTTTACAATTTTTTCCGTGTTTTACTTCGTTTTTGAAATATCTCAGTTTGTTTGATATGTAAATGAGATGGACAGATGGTCTCAGACTCATTAAAAAATGTGTTATATCTCAGTGATTGCTAAGTTTACAACGTTCATTATCATGAGGAGTTATTATACGCACATTTTCAAGTAAATTTGTGGAACAAACTTGATGATGAAGTAATATTTTAATGAGTGAAAATTCTCTACCCAGCACCTGACGTCAGAGACCATCTCATTTACATATCAAAGAAACTGAAATATTTCAAAACGAAGCAAAATACGGAAAAGTTGTAAAAGGTGTTACTTTATCATTTTATGAGTTCTTTCATATTAAGACAAACTTAACTTTTGTTGCCAATGTCCTTTAAATTTTCAAAAACCTATCTCATTGTTTTACCTTCATTAGCTTATTAATGGATGAAAGAATTGAGAATGAAATGAAAGAAATAATGAAAAAATGGGATTTGGGAAATGGCCAATATATATGAAAAAAAATTTAAACTTATTTGGGAAAACCACAGGAACCAATGTGGATATAAATTGCTTGGAAATAAAATTTCAGGGACTTTATAAAACATATAACTTACTTTGTTGAAAACTCATTGGTGTCTCAATCCGTTTGTAATAGTCCCAAAGGCCTAAGCCTTCCGCATCAACTGGTTCATAAAATGGACGAGTTATTGACTTGTATTGGTCGGCTAAAAGCTCATAAAATATCCTGTAGCCGTGTTGAACATCATGGCTAAACCTGGTCACGTCTGGATAGAGTGCTTCATAGACCACATCTGCCGGTTGTTTTTCCATAACAGTACTATTGTTCACAATGTTGACTTCTACTTTCTCGGGTTTAACATGGCTTTTGCTTTCTTCAACTTCCACATAAAGCTTTTCACTGTCTTCTTGCACTACACTTGAAGTTTCCAACTCCATTGCTGCTCCAAAACAACGTAAAAAGGCCTAAAATGATCTCTCTTTTATATTATTTCGTCAATATCTACCGGTGTTAATAATTTTTGACTTTTGCCACGCGGGAAGTTGGGAACGGGGATAACTTTCCTGGGATAGACAAAACAGGGACCAATCTCCTGGGTTATTTTGCTAAACATTTAAAATTACGAAGAAATTACTGTTCGATGAGAGAAATAATATCAAAGTAATATATTTGTTCTCATATTCATTTTTGTAAAACGTATATTAATTAAAAAACGCAATAGAGTGATTTCTGAGTGGAAAAAACCCTGATATAAACCAGCATGCTTTGCGAGCAGATAAAAAGTCCAAATATCATAAATACTCAGCATATATAACAGAGAATTATATTCCTTATGGATAAATAACTTCAAGAGATGTTGTAAATAAATTATTAGTTGTAAAACCAAGTGCGAACGTCAGTATATTTGAGATAATAAGAATTACTCTGGTCAAAAAAGGGTATGTATCACCCCTAGTGGTCCAAGATGCTTTGCGGTGCCATGTTGCGGGTAGCTTCGCCACCTCGATGAAAAGAAGGCAAAAAGGGAATATTTTGCTGTTGGAAAATACATAATCGACAATCTCAAGGCACATATCCATCGCTTCATCTCTTACCCAAGGAAGGCAAGTTGTTTTCTGAAATCATTAGCTACTAAAGCATTGAAATGCTCATCTCTAACTAAAGAGATGATATGATATGAGATATCTAAAAAATTCAATGTGTCTTGTCGATTGGGTATTTATATTTCGAAGCAGTTGTGTAGTAAGTAGTGTTTTGTTTATGTTTATGTCTATGCGATTTCGGAAGGAGTGTCTGGATATATTCAATGCCTTGTATAGTTAACCATCCATACGTATAGTAACATTAATTTATGTTTCAAAAATGAAAAAAAATTCATCTTAAATGTGTAGCCTAATGTGGGATATTTAGGGGTTTTTATTGTCAGGATTAGGGTTACTTATGGATAGTTTAGGTTAAAATTGAGTGAGGGTGATAATCTCGACGCGGCAGGGATCCATTTCTCACGAAAGATTTGTATATATATATTTATTTGAGTGGAGCATGGTAGGACCAACTCCTTATAAGGAAGTAAAAAGTCATTTTGGGTGAACCGTTTGAATCAAACAATATTTGGATAGGCTATCACATCATATCCTAGCAGTAGAGAAAAAACAAGATGGCAGCATATTTTTTAGGCTGGTTTTATAAAGAAACCCAAAAATGACAAAGTGAACTATAGTAGTAAAACGTGTTGTGCTGCATTTGTACTGCCGAAATAGCGTGTAAGTAGTCTAACGTTTCGAGCAAAGGCTCTTTGTCAGAGAGTGAAACTTTCACTCTCTGATGAACGGCCTTCGCTCGAAATGTTAGACTACTTACACGCTATTTCGGCAGTACACCAACCTTTTTAGATATTTGAACTATAGTAATTTGGCTATATAATAAAACAATTTTACCATTCACTTTCATCCACAGACGGATCTGGCATCAGTTCTATGTTACAAATTGATCAAGATCCTTTACTGAAGCCGCCATTCCAGTCACTATGAACATCGGGCAGACATTTGACGCAAGCCAGAATGTCAGTGAAGAAAACAAAGCACAACCAATGGTGTTTACTGTTGTATCTGTTGACAACAACATCAACGAGCTGATTCAGTCGACGTTTAATGATGTTGGTTTACCTAAAGATGTGAAGTTGAGTCTTGTCCCAAGAGTCACAGATAACATCACATCTACAATAAACACGGATGACGTCCAACTCACATCAGCACAGAATGGCACTCCCTTCAATCAACTGGCACTCATTGCATCCACCATACAGCAATCTTCACAACCAGCAGAAAGTAAAGATGGTAAAAAGTCACCTTCATTCAATGTCACTTCACTAGAGTCCTTTGATGAGCATTCAGATATCAACAAAGATGGCAGCAAAATAGACGGAAGCCCTGAAAAGAAACTCAGAGTGAGTTGTTCTATTTGTGACCAGGATTTCTCTGATTTACCTTCGATGAGACGTCACTGCCTGATCCACTCTGATGACAAGCCCTTCCAGTGTGAGTTCTGTGATAAGGCATTCCGTCGCAAGGACAACCTTCGTGAACACAGGAACATTCACACATTAGAAAATGTCTACTCCTGCACACGCTGCGGAAAGACATTTCCAAGAAAATACACACACAAAGTACATATGGCAAGATTCTGTAATAAAGAAAAACCAAGTTCTAATTCTAGGAAAGAAGATGATGTCTGGGGACAAGCTGTGAGCAGCACTGCGACCAAAACTACTCCCAGTTCCTCGGCCATAAAGCCCTCCTCAACAAAGACTGTGTCAAACAACAAGTCTTCTGACCCCTGTCATATTTGTTTCAAGACATTCCGGGATTCGTCGACCCTGAAGCGACATTTGCTGACACATTCTGATGACCGACCATTCGAATGCGATCAATGTAACAAATCATTCCGTCGTAAAGATCATCTTCAGGAACATGTGATTGTTCACAACGAAGTTAGGCCATTCCCTTGTCCACAGTGTGGGAAATCATTTTCCAGAAAAAATGGACTGAAAACTCACATGATGAGAACATCGCATGGTTTATCTGGTTTTAAGGTCGTCTCACCACCATCAAAAAGTGTGATGCTATCAGATAGCATTACCCACAGCTTAATTAATCACTCTCAAGACGCTAATATTGATAACCTTACTGAAGCACACGGAAGTAGCCGCGAATTTAAAAAAACCCTGCCATCCAATCAAGTATTGCTGAACAAAGTTACTGAACTGAGCACAAACAAGATCAATGAAGACGTCAATATTTCTATGGCCCTAGATTTCTCCAACATCAACATGAATTTCCAGAATCCTGGTGGAACTTCAGGTGTGGTTACTGAAAGTGCGTCGATCGTGGATGTAAAGCAGACAGAAATGACGGTAGTGCTCGCTGATAAAAATGGAGAAACACCAAATGTTGGTGGAAATGGTAGCAATGTTTCTAGGAATAATGATGGTAGCAGTGTTTCTATAAATAATGCTCTCGATTTCAGAGAACTTGGGGCTAGTACTTTGTCTAGCTTCGTCAAAAGGTCAGAGAATGCCTCCAAGAAAAGCTCGATGGCGACGATCTCGGATTCCCAGAATCAAATGGTTTCTGACGTACAAGAAAAAGAACATCATGAAAAGAAATGTTGTGAAGCAATAAACACAGACACACAGTCTCAAAATGATTCTTCGATAAAGCATGGAGAGAGCACGCCTGTGCATACAGGCTCGCATTCGGAAGACGTGACAAGTGTGGATAACTTGGAAGATAGGGGTGAAATGGAAGATGGTGGACTAGGTTCGAGCAACGATGATTCTGTTGAGACACCAGGCAAGGATGGAACCATCAAAGGCTTCTGCATGTGCTCCGTTTGTAATAAGCAGTTTCGTGATGCAACTGCATTGAGACGGCACTCGCTGGTGCACAGCGGTGAACGACCACATGCCTGTGCGCAATGTGGCAAGCGGTTTCGGCGTCGTGATCATCTGAAGTCACATGTGAATGCATACCATTGTGGAACAACAAAGTTCAACTGCAAGAATTGCAAGATGGTGTTCAACAATAGACATGCCTTATCCATTCATCACAAATCCTGTAACGATGGTATGCGTCCGCAGACAACGACCGCTAATACGAACAAGCCCCCGGACATAACAGAATCAAAATCTTGTCCCATTTGCCACAAAACATTCAAAGATCCTTCCACGCAGAAACGACACCTGCGGGTACATTCCGAGGAACGTCCGTTCCACTGCGACATCTGCCCGAAGTCATTCCGACGGAAGGACAACCTGAAGGAACACATGTTATGTCACTCCGACCAGAAGCCGTTCGCTTGCAGTGATTGTGGTAAAGCGTTGTCCAGACGGAGTAGCTTGACAAACCATCGAAGTATTTGTCCGATGACCCTGAGGAGGATGGACGAAACTGCGTGCTCCATGGTGGAAAATACAGCTATATCAAACATGAACTTCGCTGAAGCTTCCATGGCGAAAGTACCAGAGGTGCGTGTGAACAACGATACCGAAGATGATGGTGAACTTATGGAAAATGATACTCAAGAATTATGCGATGACCATGGCGATGACGACGATGGTAACGGTAAAGGCTTTTCTTGTAACCAGTGCGGGAAAGTATTTCGCGCCAAATGGACTCTAAAATACCATGAGCGTGTACATACTGGAGAAAAGCCGTACATATGCCTGACATGTGATCGACAGTTCCGCCAACCAGGTCATTTAAAAATACATGAACGTACCCACTCTGGTGAGCGTCCTTATGCGTGCGATGCTTGCGGGCGCGCTTTTATTGATTCGTCGACCTTGCGTAGACATACAAGAGTTCATGACAAAGATACAGTAGACGATCCTGAGGAAATCATTGATAATTCAATTGACAGTGAGGAAACTGGGCTACACCAGGGGATTCCTGTCGACAGAGATCATATCCAAATTGCTGTCCCGCCCAGCGATGGATGTGCAACGACGTCTTCTGAACCAATGAGCAGAAATATAGTAGCTGGTATTAAGCAACCAGATGGGAGTCTTGAAAGGGAGGGAGAAAGTCGTGGTGGAGAGATGGCGTTGTCTTCCAAGATAGGGACACTAGGTGAAATCAACTGGCAACGAAATCCACAGGAGAATATTGATGAGCAGATAACATACCTCAACTACAAAGCAAACCAACAAAGCTCCGAAAATATAGGGAAATAGTACATTCTCATAGTTTCCATAGTTGTTATGGTATTGCAGTTGTCATATTAACCGTCGTTTTGTGTGTTTATGAAAACACGTGTAAATATACAGTATATACATGATATACCTGCTACAAACTATACTAAGTACCGTCAGTTAACACAGAATTAAGGGTGAATACATTGATAGCCAGGATAAGACTTTTTGCGGAGATGGTTCCTACACCATGGACTTGAGGGGGAGCTACGAACCAGAGTAAACCACTGATCTCGAAAGAAGACTGGATCAAGCGACTATTGTTCAGAAAATAAAGCCGGAAGTCCGCCATTACTAAGGGACCAACTGAGATTCCTATGAGGTTTTTTGTTGGATTATGTGCTCTTACCATCGACAAAATAAAATGATTTTACTATAAAGAGGACCAGAAGACATTTTTCAAATTATTGGGTAAAACGATTCATGGCCTACCTACAGATTTACTGCGACTTTGGTCCCTTAGCAATGGCCGCCGTTGGCTCTAATTATCCAGTGAGAGAAGCCTGATATGAGACGTCAAATTAGGTTCAAGATTTTATGCATTTAATGTTAACAAAGAAACTATATTGGCCAGACACTAAACCTATTTCACGAGCGTCACAGTTTGATTTGCTTGCAAACTCGAAGCTTCTGATGCTCTCTCTCCAATTTACATTATGCAAATATGCAGGCTTCAAAATCAGTTCATCAGATACAAGAAAGCTCAATCCAGTCCTATTTTTGAGATCAGTGGAGTAAACTAATAGCGAGTGTCAGGGTCATGCATTGCGTTTTATATACGTTTTATAATCCGTCAGTATCTTGGGGATCCTTTAAGTAAATGTGCTACTTTGTAATTTTGCAAAGTGATAATACACTAAACTGAATATCTATATAGCTATTTGTTGCAACTCTTGATTGCTAATGTAGAAAATATTGTTCTAATATGTTGGCTTCCTCAATTTTGACGCTGTTTGACCGTTGGAACACGCGCGCGCAATGTATGACCCTGACACTCATCCTGTTCTTTTTAGCTGGTATTTCAAGCCATAAAATAATCCTACGGAAACAAGTTAGTCGGACTAGTCGACCTCATGTCCTTTACTCTGCCACAATTACTATACAATTATATTACGTCAGTCGTCAAAGGTGTTACATAAACAGGTGTTACATACAGGTGTTACAAGTAATGTTGTCCTATAATGTCCCTTACAAGTAATGTTGTCCTATAATGTCCCTTACAAGTAATGTTGTCCTATAATGTCCCTTTATATATTCTTCTCTTTCAATGATGTTATCTTCATGTATTTTATATTATATCGTCTTTGTTTATTTGTCAATATTAAAAGTGTTAGCCAGTTCCACGAACTAAGCTGAATTTGTTTTCATTGTCGTTATCTTCACACGCCGTAGTTATATCACGAGATGAACCAAAAGTCTATTTGTCCTTTTTTTGTCCATTATTGATATGGAACAAGCAATGCGGAATCTACAAGAAGACCTTACTAGAGTAGCCAATTGATGCTCTAAGAATCAATTACTAATTAACCCTGGAAAAACCAAATTCATCCTCATAGGCACACGGCAATTGATGCAGAGGCTTCCTACTGAAATGTCTTTAAATTTTCTAGGCAAAGTCATCAAGCCGGTTCCGTCAGCGAAAGACCTGGGAGTCATTGTAGACTCCCACCTCACATTTGACTCTCATCAAACTTCCTTCATCGTGCATGTCAAAACTTTGCCAGATTAACCGCGTTAAAAATAGTTTTGATCATAACACATTATTGTTAGTTATTTCAGCGCTAGTAATAAGTAAACTATTATGCTGCTCGACGGTTTGGGCTAACACGAGTGCCAAAAACATCAAGAAACTCCAGGCTATTCAAAATTTATTTTGCGTTAGAAGGTTGGTGTCGAAATAGACTGGAACGAAAAATGAAAAACGTTTTTTACAGTTCACTCTCTGACGAAGTCAAGAGCCTTTAGAGCTCGCAACTTTAGACCTACACATTATTTCCACATTACACCAAACTTTAACAACACTACTTTTTTCCAACTCTTCACAAAAATATCGCACAAATGCACTTCCAACAAATGCACTTAACGTATGAGAAAAGAGAAGAGAAAGATTCTGAATTTCGACAACATTTTCAAAATTTCAATTAGTGACGTAATAAAAGAGAACTGGCATAGCAATTAGAACATTGTATTAGTGGACTAATTGATACTTATAATAAGTTCGATTCCTTCTTTGATTAAACCTTGCCGTATGTTGTCAGCTCTGAGTAATGTTTTATCGAGCCAACCCTGGCATGACTTTACTACCATGTTCCTGTAAAGAGATCTACGAGCGGAATGCTACAGAAGAACTACTCCATGAAGATGAGTGCCACGATTTATACGGTCGCAGACTCTACTCAAACATTCTCTACAAAAACAAAGAACCTACAAGTAAAGTCGTCGAAGTTTCGAAGATTTTTAGCCAGTTAAAACTGAACCCCTCTTCTCAGACAAGCATCCATGAATTTCAAGAAATTTCACCTTGGCGTGCATGCGGGACCCTGCGTGATCCACATAAGACATGCGTCTTAAATTCCGAGAATTTTTCTAGTTCCGAGAATCCAAAAACAGAACGAGACCAGATCCAACGGCGATCCTTGTCCACCTCGGAGGCAACGGCTAATCAACGGAAAAACACAAAATCCGAGAATAGCTACGAAGCGTCAAGACCATACAGCGATTCTAAACTGGATTACAATTCTAGGAAATCAAACTACGCCCTCTTGAACACCTCGCGTTTCGTTCCTGGAAAAGGTGCGTTCGACGACGGCTACAAGTTTTATCATTTCAAAGATTTCTGGAAATATATGAGGGAGTACATGAATAATGTAACAATTGTTAGATTGCAACAACAGTACCGAAACGAAATTTCCCGTCGTCATGGAGACCATAAAGCCAAATCTGAGAGACAAGGAAATTCAGAGATGGCGTCGAAGGCAGCACGTGATCACGAAAAGAGCATGGGGACGAGATTGGGTTGTGACCAGGCCTGCACAAATGTTCCCGCCACGAACCATGTTGGCACAGATTTCAAGAAAAACAGCAGAGAATCACGTGACAAGTCATGTGACCAAACGTGCTATAGCTTTAAGTTTCCCAGCTTTGAGACGTGTTCATTTAAGGTGGCTAGATGTCGTGTACACACAGAGAGCCGTAGGGTGACAAAACCAAGACCTCACAAAGATCAAGACAGCTCCGTTATCAACCGAAAGATACAAATGTTATGTCAGCGTCTTTCAAATGCAAATTGCAACATTAAAGAAGATAGAAAGGTTCGACGACCAAGAAGCACTAAGGTAGTCGGCTAAAATAATCTACTAATCTACTAATCCTAACCCTAATCTCAATCCTAACTCCAACCCTAACCATAATTCTAACCTTGATCCTAACCTTAAACCTAACCCTAACCGTAGCTATCCATAACCTAACGAAAAACCAGAAAAAAACAGAAAGGTCCTTTTGAGTCATCCCTTTTAGCGGTCCTCACGTGGGGATAATGAAGGCACGCGAGGATGCCAAGCGGTACCTCATTTTTACCGCCTCGCATCCTTGCGTGCCCCCATTATCCCTACGAGCGCAGAAGAAGGCGGGGACGGTAGCTCCAGGCCCTGGAGAAAAATAGGCCCAATAAGGTCTTAGCGAGTAAGGGTACTATCATAAAAGTCTTGTATCAATTGCAATTGTTGACAGATGTTTACAACACTGATCTGTGAAACATGAAAAAAGACAGCTTTATGTATATATTATAACGATCGTCAACGATCAATATAGGCCCTAATGTCTCCGCGCCAGCTGCTTCAGGCCCAGTATATCCTTAATCCAGCTCTAGCTGCAGGTCGCCATTTCTCACTTCGTAAATTTTCGTATATTCTTAGATCTTACAGAAAAGCAAGACTCGTAAACTGGAAATAGTTACCAGACCATCAAACAAGAGTCCAAGAAAAAAGCCACCCATGAGGAGTAAACTACGCGCGCCATATTGGCAAGATTACTGTAGCGTAGCAAAACGATTTCCATCGCCAAGAATCATCTGCAAAAGTCCATTGATTGGCAAACAAGCGAACTTTCAAGGGAAAATTGTTGCCAAAAAGTATCTCACTAAAGCATCAAAAGAATACCCGGTACAACTACCAAAGACAAAGAAGGTTTTCTTAGAATATGGGTCTAAGGCAGTTCATGGAAAGATATGAGGTTATTCTCAGAAAGAGAGAGTTGAGAAAAAATGGGAAACTATATTGGTTGGACGATGTCATGAAACTAGAGAGTTATTAGTTTGTATTCTGAAAATAAAACCAGACTCAATTTAACGAGTAAAAGTTATACAACAGAGATTAAACTAGGCATAGTTTGACGCTACTCTGGCTTTAAAAAGTTTTTTGAACGTAACTTTAAAAGTCACTGTCCATGACCCAACGTTTCGACACTCCAATCTAGTGTCTTCATCAGGGGTGATCGTTGTAAAGTTTTAACCGATCATGACGTTATCTATTCACAAGATGCAAATAAGCTTCTGGTAATAAACCACCGTCATCGCGATTAAAACGTCATCATCGGGATCCTAACTTTACAACGATCACCCCTGATGAAGACACTAGGTTCAAAAAACTTTTTAAAGCCAGAGTAGCGTCAAACTATGTCTGATTTATCAATCCTGTTTGCGTTGGGAAATTATTTGTAGAGATTAAAGTCTTAGACCATCTCAGTTTCGTACTTAGAAGCTCGGTAAGCCTATAGTGATATAAATAATAATAAGGTACTGCCCCGGTTTATATAAAGAAATAGTTCAAAGCACTGTAGTGAAAGTGCCTATCCGGGGTTTGGGGAAATTACATATTTGCGATCTTTGGAATCTCTTGAGAAGAATCGTAAAATATCTTGTCGTGCGGAAATTTCATCTTCATACCTTTTACCCTGCTAAAGTGGTTTACTATTCACAGGAAATGACGTCAAAGCAGGGACACACAAAAACATTGCACATTGATTCAACAGTGAAATACAAAGAAAGTTTGGGAATTGAGCGAATTTTGTTTAAATGTTCAGAGCCAAACTTTCTTTGTATTTCACTGTTGAATTAGTGTGCAATGACTTCGTGTGTCTTGCTTTGACATCATTTCCTGTGAATAGTAAATCACCTTTAGCAAAAAAGGCATGAAGATGAAATTTTCGAACGACAAGGTATATTGCATTTCTTCTTGGAGAACCCAAAGATTACGAATATGTAAAATACCCACAGGCTCGATAGACACTTTAACTACATTCCTTTCCTCTTGAAGCTTGGCAGACGACTTCTCTGTTTGTGGGCTAGTCAAAGCACACGTGGGAAACGGGACATAAGATTCTATGGAACAAGACCAGTCTGATCTCTAACGTCCACAACTATTTTTCGAGGACAAGTGAATCCATATAGAAATTTTCAAGCACGAAACAGTCCAACAAGAAGGCCAACCTTTGAATGACACCATGCGCTATTGTTAGGTTACATGTCTAGTCGGACAAAATATTAGTTATTTGAGTTAATTTCGTTGACGAATAAACAGCTCTATATGTTAGCAAAAAGAATTTATCAATTTAAATCTATTAGAAATATATTTTAAAAGTTTTTGTGGTGACGCAAGCACATGCTTGCGCGCGCGATTTCGTTGTAATTTGTTGACGTGTACAAATAACTTTGTAATTTTTTTTTTATCAGTTCACGTTTAGTCACGCTCTCTGACGAAGTCCTGAGTTTACTGGACGAAAGCTCAGCGAATTTTGTCGTTAAATAAACATGGTGTATAACCGCAAACGTTTGATTTTATTTCATGAGCCCACACTACCGACATCCAGCACGCTATTACCATGGAAACTGTAAATTATTAGCCAAAATCGAAAACGGAGTAGTATATAACCAGCATGTGGAATCCAGAAGCTGGAGAATTACATAAACCAACCTTAGAGTTTGGCAGCGAACATTCGAGCGTTTTCGATCATATTCAACTACCAGCATACAAGTAAGACCATATAAATACATAGTTTATATATATTATATAAATACATAGTTTATATATATTATAATCTTTGAAAACTTTATAACACTTTTAATATGCAATGCCAAATTTTCAAGCACCATCTGTTGCTTCCAAAAAGCTTTCTTTTTCTGCAAATTGAGCAAAAAGATATTGTCGTTATAACTGCGTACGTTTCGTGTCAAACTTTCGTTTCCCGCGGAAAGTGAAAATTTTAATACCCAGAAGAAAATCTTTGTTGAAAATCTTGGTGACGCAAGTTCAAAATATTAGTGACGCCAAAGTGCCTATATGCAATGAAAAATTCAGTTGTAAAATAACTCTTTTGTTTGAAAGAACTCTTGAAACTATAAAGACCAACCATTTACAACTTTTTTATATCTTACTTCACTCTTGAGATATTAAGATTTGTTTAATATGTAAATAATCATACTTATGACATCACACTGCATAATAACTTATTGAAAACGCTTATATATCCTTGAGATTATGTAATGAAATCACTTGAAATGCAGGTGCATGTGCGTGGATGTATCCAATGACATCAAATATGAAAATCATCAAACGATGCCATGTGTAGTCTCCCTCGCAGCCGCTCTTAGTGTGTCACTCGTTCCCCCCCGCGGGGGGGAACGAGTGACACACTAAGAGCGGCTGCGAGGGAGACTATGCCATGTGATAATGGTAAAGATATGCAGAAATTTTCAATAAGTTATTATGCATTGTGATGTCATGTATGTAAATGTACATATTAAACAAATTTTAATGTCTCAAGAGTGAAGTGAGATATGAAAAAGTTGTAAATGGTTAGTCTGTATAGTTTCAAGATTTCTTTCAAACAAAAGAGTTATTTTACAACTGAATTTTTCATTGCATAGGTACTATAAGGCTGACAACACAACGACGATCCTCAAGCTCAGATCCTTAAAAAAATGTTTCTAAGCACGTCGTTATTTCCAGTTTGTTTTATTTTCTACTTCAAGTCGTCAGCTGGTCGTTAATTATGATTGATACACGTTTATGGTAGGTGGTGCATTTATTTCATTGTAGACCCCAAGTGAATGTCTTTCACGATTACTCTATTGGCCGCTCGTCACCAGTGTGGAATGTTAGCATTGCGGCGAGATGCGCGCAGAGGAAAGAACACCTGACGCGCCTTGCACAACCGCGAAAAATGCATCGAGAATACCAACCAGCTAGACTACCTATACCAATAATCACCCAGGCTGCTAAGGAGGCTATAGCTTCGGAAAGAATCGAAGAACTAGCTAGAGCTACGCCACATTCTGTTACCACCGAGAACGAATGGAAGGTGAAGCTATCTGCACTGAACTGTCAACCATCTGAAAGAGTTTTGGAACTATCTCGACCAAGGCCTCTATCAAACGGATACCTGCCCTGTAAGAGCGCGGGCGAGGTATGGAAGGTGTCGCCCAATGCTCGGAAGGCAACACCCTCTGATAGGATCGAAGAGTTGAGCAAGCCGATAATACGTACTGTTGCGACCAATCTGCCACGGGCTGATGCCTTTCTTGTATCACAGGCCGCGAAGAAAGCAACGGCGAGCGACAGGACAGTTGAACTAGCCCAACCAATTGTAAAAGGGAATAAATAAAAAGTAATACACTGTGACAATTATTTGGCGTAAATATTGAAAATAACGAAATAAATGTACCTTTTAAAGGAGCTGTCATTAATTCCACCCGGAAGGGAGGCAGAAGGAAAACTGAGAATTCTTGTTAAAGTTTCGTGACTAAACCAAATTTCCCTGGATGGTTTCATGACACAACTATACATTTTGTTTTAGTTTCGTGGCCTAGCACATCTTAAATTTTCATTCGTACCGACAACACAGGAGTGCTGGGAACTGAGGGTAGTCTGCCATATATAGAGCAAGGAAAACAATCAACTTTGTTTTCAGCCTGGTTTTCACATTCCTGAACTCTTAGTCTCGAACCACTGAAATCCAAACTATATATACATGCACATAATTTCTGGGGATAAGGGGTTCTCAAAACAACTTTTCTTTGGGTGTGATATGGATATTTCTTGGACTTACATAGCGTATATCAATTCCTATGTTATAAATATTTGTTTTCTTCGATTACTTTTGATACTAATCAAAAAGGTTTCATGGCGCATCAAAGGTTTTCCAAATGTTTTCGTAGCCGCACCAACTTTTGATTTATAGTTTCATGGCCCAGCACTTTTCCTTCTGCCCCCCCCCCCCCCCCCCCCCCCCCCTCCCCCCTCCCTGGTGGAATTAATGACAGCTTCCTAAAATGGTGGCAAAGAGGTGAAAGGATGTAAGATATGGAATGAGATAAGAGAGGAATGGTGGTGGGAAATATAGGGAAGGAAAGGGAAAATATGATTGAAATTGCATAATATGGAATACGATTACAAGACAAAACCCCAATTTACTTGAATCTCATTTTTTCATAAAATTTGGTAATATCATTTTTTCATAAACCTTTGTTGATTCTTGGCAGCAGCCTTCTTTTTAACCATTTGTAATCTCTTCATGGAGTTCCTAGTAACATCGCGAGGATTTGCATTGCTTGGTGACTTCAAGTTATTACTGCTGTTGTTAGTGTTGGTATTTAATGATGGGATACTAAATGACTGATTTACTGATGAACTTCCTGGTGAAAAACTTGGAGACTAAAAAGATAGACATCACAGTTTTAATAATAATAAGTCTTATCATGAACAGACACAACAGCAAGCCTGGAAATAATTATTTTTGAATGTTAAATACGCTAGTCAATCGACTGTGGTTTCATTCAAATACTAAAATTTATATTGCTTTCACTGCCGTCGCCGTCCTAAGTTGCCGTCGTAGATCTTAAGGTTCATACTAACCCAGTCCGACCGCACTTGACTTAGCGGTGAGTGGCAGTGCCCTAAGGCCCCTAATGGCACATGCCATCCGTGTTTCCTCAATTATTATTGTATATTATTTAAATCAAGGTAATGAGAGGGACAAAATCATTTGTACACTCAGAAATTAATAGAAATATCACAAAGAACAATTCTATAATAAACTACAATGTACCTTGCTATCCACTCTCACAGGTGGCTTGAAAGATTGAGTTGGGGATTTGAAAGAAACTCCTGTTGGGATTATTAATGGTTTTGGCTTGGTTGTTGTTGTTGTCGAGGTGGACGCCTAGGAGTAAGAAGGATAGATAAGGCGACATCTGCATGGCGAGGAAATAACTGCTAGCTTATCGCCGGTCAAGATGACGGGCCAAGTCAATAGTTAGCTCGGACGTATGCCGCTTTTATGACCAAACAAATTATTCAGCTAAAGCCTGAAAAAATCCTTAATTCCATAGTCGCCATCGGTAAACTCCTTCACGTAAAATGCATTGCGCTTTAGCTTATGTTAGCCGTTGCGTTTACACGCGATACAAGACTGAAAATGTGCGAAACCGTCACCTAATTATCCGGAGCAATTTGAAAATCATTTCTAAGCGCTGCTGCGCTGGTGCAAGATGACTGAAAACGGCACGCTCAGCCTTGGTATCGTGTCAACATAAATGAAATGACGATCAGCTTTAATTTATTTAATTAGCAGTCCAGATTCATTTTATTCTATAAAGTAGATGTTCTTTGTTGACTCCTCTCTGGAAAATTTCGGAATTACGCGACGCTTGCTAATTAATGAATCCGTCTGTCGTCAATAAATTCAAACAAGTTTGTTGCATGCGGGCGATCGCCTCATTTGATTGATATAGTAAAAGAATGACATAACAGTGCATAACATGAGAGTTGCAACCGCTCGCAATTGGATTTATTTCCACTTCGTCTTTTGAGCAATTAGTTTGTTCTTTTGCTTAATGTCATAATGTGACCGGTCAAAATGACCGGCAAGGCGAGAGTTTGACCGGACAGCGCCTCAATTTGGCCGGACATTGTCCGTCAGTAACAGCTTACCGCTTCTTTCATTCTCTTTACACAACTTGAACAGTACCAAACATGACGAGGATCATTAATATTCTGATCTGTGATGTTTGGTTTGTGACAGTTCTATAAAGAAGAAATTAATTGACTTAAAAAATATGCTGTTCAATAAAACTAGTTGATGTTGATCAAGTTTTGTGACACTAACCTGGTGATAATGTTCATGACATTCATGACACTCAACAATCTGGTTTCCAACCATATTGTTTTTAGCACTGACAAAGAGAAATCATCACAACATTTAAGGCAAGTTATACTAAGTGAGAGGGAGAAGGATTGGAGGGAAGTAATGAAGGAAGAACGGAGGGAAGAAACGAAGCAAGCAAGTGAGTGAGGGAAAGAGGAGAGGAAGGAAATGATGGTGGAAGGAAGGAAGAGTGGGAGGCAGAGAAGGAGGGAGGGAAGGGAGGAAGGAACAGAGGGAGGCAGAGAAGGAGGAAGACAAGGAGGAAGGAAGGGAGCTAGGAAGGACGGAATTGCGGGAGGGAGGAATGGAGGAAGGAAAGGAAGAAAGACAGGGAGGAAGGGAAGGAAGGAAGGGAGGAAGGAAGAGAAGGAAGGAAAGAAAGAAAAGAAGGGAGGAAGGATGGAAAGAAGGGAGGAAGGATGGAAAGAAGGGAGGAAGGAAAGAAAGAAAGCAAGGAAGGAAAGAAAGAAGGAGCTAAGAAGGAAGGGAGAGAGGAAGGGAAGAAGGAAAGGGAGGAAGAGAGAGAGGAAGCAAAAGAGGAAGAGAAAGTGGAAAGGAGGAAGGAAGGAAGCAAGGGAGGGAGGATGGAAGGAAAGTATGGAAGAGAGGGAGGAAGGAAGGAAAGAAGGATGGAAGGAAAGGGAGGAAGAGAAGGAGGAAGGAAGGGAGGGAGGAAGAGAAGGAAGGAAAGGGAGGAAGGAAGGGAGGTTGGAAGGAAGCAAGGGAGGGAGGATGCAAGGAAGGAAAGTAAGGAAGGAAGAGAGGGAGGAAGGAAGGTAGGAAGGAAGGAAGGAAGGAAAGGATGGAAGGAAAGGGAGGAAGGAAAGGGAGGAAGGAAGGAAGAGAAGGAGGAAGGGAGGAAGGAAAGGGAGGGAGGAAGGAAAGGAGGATGGATGGAAGGAAAGGGAGGAAGGAGGGAGGAAGAAAGGGATGGAGGAAGAAAGGGAGGACGAGAAGGAGGAAGGGAGGGTGAGGAAAGGGAGGAAGGAAGGATGGAAGGAAAGGGAGGAAGGAAGGAAGGATGGATGGAAGGAAAAGGAGGAAGGAAGGATGGAAGGAAAGGAAGGAAGAGAGGAAGGAAAGGAAGAGAGGAAGGAAAGGAAGGGAGGGAGGAAGGAAGGAAAGGGAGGAAGAGAGGGAGGAAGAGGAGGAAGGAAGGGAGGGAGGGAGAAAGGACAGAAGGAGGAAAGGAAATGTCCAAAAAGTGATATACCTTGCACAAATAATACAGTGAATTCCTAAATCTGGAGATATTTCACGGTCAGGTGAGCTCTCTCTGGATGCAACACCTATCTGATCTGTTATTGTTTTGCCCACACTGACATCCATTTTAGGTTTCTTTGTTTTTGACAATAACAGGTCACTTGAGCCTAACTCCTCCAATGTTTCAAGAAAACTGGAACCAAACTCTTCAACTGTTTCAACAATATCATCGTCAGGACAAGCTAATGACTTTGTAGACAATGAAGATGAGTCAACCTCGATAGTTTCTGTAATATCACTTTTGTCATCCAGTAGACTTGTCTTTGATGATGAGCTTAAGGAATCTTTTACTACATCCTTTCCATCAACTTGGTCTATTTTGGTCAGCTCTGGAACAGATGGCAGAATATCAGACTGTTCATACTGTGTCAGGTCTATCACTGCATCTTTTTTAGCCTTTTATGCGAAGGAAAATATATAGACAGTATTCAATATGCATTTTTTATATCAATTATTGCCCAGGACGTTAAAATAACTGTTAAATTGTACTAGCTTTGGGGCCGCAGTAATTGGCACTAGCTGTTGCAGTTACCCAGCCTATCATCTTAAAGTGCATATAACGTCTGTGGGGATTTAACATATTTGTAATCTATGGATTCTCCTGAGATAAATTATAATATATCTTGTCAGCTGAAAATTTCATCTTCATAGACTTTTTTGCTGTTAAAGTTGACGGAAATGACGTCAATCGGGAATTTGTCTCTTTACAGATGCCCAATTTGACGTCATTTCCGTCAACTTTAACAGCAAAAAAGTCTATGAAGATGAAATTTTCAGCTGACAAGATATATTACAATTTATCTCAGGAGAATCCATAGATTATAAATATGTTAAATCCCCACAAACGTTATACGCACTTTAACAGTTAATGTCTGTATTTATGTTACCCAAATTAAATATTCTTTTATATTGATTTAAATTAGCCTAAGTTCTAACCTCGTTCGTGTGTCTGTAATTGCAAAGAATCTTTTCTTTGTAACGAGGCAAGAAAGACTAATTTACATGCATATAAAAGAATATTTAGATATTAATAATAAGCCAATTAGCCAACAAATATTTTCCCATGTATATCTAAAAAATATAAATACCTACAGAAATCTATCCTATAATTTACCTCAACAGGACTGTCTGGCTTCTTTCCAAGTACTTCATCTCTCAGTGCGCAAAGTTGTTCAAGAGATTTAGGATGTCGGGAGTGAAGGAGATGCAATGCACGAATAAACATTGGATCTAATTCCGCCGACATTTTGAATTTGTAACATCGTCCCCAGTGCTTTTTTAATTTGGACCTGCCAGCTTTCTTCCTCCCAGCTATTAATAGCTCAAAATGCGGACAAACAAACCAAATTTGACTCACAATTGATTGTAAATGAGCTATTTTCTATTCTATTCTATTCTATTCTATTCTATTCTATTCTATTCTATTCTATTCTATTCTATTTTTATCCACTCTTCTCCACACATATTAATTATTGCGTAATTTTGTACGTGATTACGTAATTTAATAGAAGCGAGGCGCGCGGGGGTTGACGGGGAAGGGGGAACGCCCCCGTCCTCCCCCCCCTCCCGTTTTCAACCTTCATATATCCTCCAATATCCCTAGTTATCCATTGATTAATAATATGGACCTATACTATCAAGTTTTGTGATTGGTTGATTAAAACAATAAAACAATAGAATCAACCACAAAGAAACCAATGTCCTAACCTAACCACTTTTGTTCCATATAGCCAATCGCAAAACATGTTCATTTTAGGTACGTATTTACTGAAAGTAGCCAAAGACCTCTGCGGAGGAGAGTGGCCTTTATCTCAGTTATTTAAAACAGGTGTCATTATTGTGAAGCAGTCAAGTGGTATTCACAAAGAATTCATTACCCGTGGTTGAAAGACAAATTAAACTGTCATATCATCCCTTGAATAGTATAAGTTGCCTAGTGACACATGCACGCGTAGCTATTGTTTTACGCCTGCTTGATAACATCGTCCAAAAAGGTCTCCTGCAGATTACTAAATTCTCGAGCGGTTGCGGTAAAAATATGTTTATATAGAATAGATGTTTGGAAAAGCTCAACTAATATTTTTTTCAATTCGTGGTGTTAAAAATATAGAGCGATATTGCACGAACAAGTGTTCTTCAAGAGTTTTGATTGGTTGAGAGAACAATAACTTTCGTCTCCGCCATAAAAAAATGAGGTGTCGTGATTCATGAAAATCTAAAATATGCTTTCAGTGTCCTTTCGTTTTCTATTTTAACATTTCACGGTAAAATATCGCGGTTGTAATTGGACAATTATTATGTTGGTTTATTCTCCACATTCGCTGGGATTGTGAAGAACGTTAAAAACTGAAGGACGAAGTGACAGCGTCGCTGGTGATGGTATTAAGTGTGAGTAAAATTGACTTAAAGGACCCGCGTATTAAAGTGTTTTCGGTTCACAAAGTTATTGAAAAGGGGAATATTTCTGTAGCAGGTTGGAATGTCGATGCTCTTTTCATCTTTTGTCAGCTGAACAAAAGTGTCGGGGATTATCTATGAAAATTCGCGGTTTTATAAAGCCGGTGAAATTATTGTCGTATCAGATTTCCTGCGAGTTGGGGTTTGCCAAAGCGTGAATGCTGCGATATGATTTAAATCATTTTAAAACGAGGTAAACCTTGTTTATTTGTTATCTTATTTAATAATGTTTAATACTAATGTTTCAATGGTATTTGAGGGATTTTTTTAAATTGAAAACAGTTTACTGTGTTAATTTAAGACGACCTTGACATAAAAGACTAGAGAGATTTTGTTTTCCTGTCAACCGGTTAGCCGTAAATATTTCATTGTCGTAGACTAGGTTTAAATATTAGACTGTGTTTGTTCTTGTCGTTAAACCCAATATGTTTAATATTTTCGTTGTAATTTCATCGGCTAACTTTATAAATCTGAGAATTCAGTTTTCACTCAATAAGCATATGCCATAGCGGACGTTATAAACATATGTCATTCGTATGTTTATATTATAAAACCCTTT